>OU744318.1:16862687-18062687 GCA_916610145.1 Eristalis arbustorum | reverse complement strand
TTTAGTGAGACTATTAAACTATTATTGCCTGGAGCTGGTGCGCGGTACGCAGGTACCAGCGCGGGCGCTCGGCGCTGTGGCTAGAGCAGATGTTGATTAGGAATTCTTTTCGTTTCGCGAAATAAAAACCTTTACGATTGGGTTTGGCGATGTTCGCATGGGCGAGCGTGTGTGCCGCGGCGAGGGTAGAGCATTGTTGGACAATTTTGTTGCTGTAAAAATAAACCGAAGGTGAACTAGTTTGGCGGCGTTAATGACGCTTTGGTAGGCATCAAGATCGAATTAACTGATAGATGATTGGCGCCTAACGTTGGAGCTACCGACGAGGTGAGGTGAGGTGTGCCGGGGGATGAGTTGAAGGTGGTGGTTATGCGGGAATGCGGTTATTCTTCTTGTCTTGTTTTAGTCGGCATACGTCAGTTGTGTCAACTGAGGGGGTGTAGGTAGAAAAACAAGCGATTGTCCAAGACATTCGTGAGGACAAGTGTGAATCTCCGTTACATTGCTCGCAGAGATACTAAGGTCATGGGAACGTTGATAAATCGTCAGCTTATGAAACATATCGAATTGCGGACGATTATTAATGACCGCCATGCAGACATGCTTGAAAAGCTTCATTGGTAGCTTGATGGACAATGTGTAGGCAATAGCGCTGCGATGAATGCTTCTAAGGCATTCAACAGAGCTTGGGATGAAGCCCCCTTCAGAATGTGTGCTAATGGTACCGATTTGTTTTTTTCAAGCTTCTTTGTCTTCAAGTCTGATATCCACCAATTATGTGAGCTCACCTGTATAGCTGGCAGGTGAGCATTAGTAAAACTGAGCAAGAGTGGGCGGTGTTCCCCAGGGGTATATTCTTTGTCCGGCACTCTTACTCATTTTTACTAATGCTCACCTGCCAGCTACTTCAATCCAACTCACACCTTCATTGATGACAGTGCTCTCAGTTTTTCATATTCATACCGCTGACAGTTTCACGACCCATGAATTCACCTGAGACAGTCATCCTGCCAGAGATGTTCCAGAGGTGCACATCAGTTCCCCGGCAAGCCTGCTTTGGGGCATTAGAATAAGAGACTCCATCTGCGAGTAAAATCTAGATGGTCGCTGATTCGTTTATTAGCCAGGAGCTATCGACATATTGACTTGCGTGACCACGAGAGCAATGAACGCGAAGAGCACCCACAAACTTCTGAAATCTTTCCCCTTTGGAATTAGATCTGAGAATAAAACAATTAACCATTTTTTAGGTCCGCACTGATGATCGTAGATCTCGTAGATCCGAAAGAAAGGAGCTGTTAGTTTCAATACCGTCTGGATCAGGGGACGATTTTATCTAGGTTAACACTCTTTGATAATCGGTAAAAGAGGTACCACAGCGATCGATTATGGGCTTAGCTACAGGTCATACTTACGTCGGAGTGGGCCTGTTGCGATCTTTGTGAACGCTTCATAGTTCCGTCAGCTTGTTGAACTAGACGCCGTCTAGGTGATGTTTTTTGCGAGAGGATAGGCACACCAAAACAGATGTGCAATAGTGTGTTTCCCGTCTTCGTCTCCGCAGCCGTTGCAGAAATCTGGAGGCATGTATTCCAATGGTAAAGTGCCCGGTTGTGCTGCCGTTAGCGATGGGCAATTGTTAAAGTTTGAATTTGAATTCGATTGTCGATTTTTTCGATCTCATCAGGAAACAATCGAATAATAATCGAATAGAATCGATTATTCTCAGTACCTACTACACCAACAGAATGCCGAGAACTAATTCCTCGATTTATTCATATGTTGGTGTCAGTGTAAAAAATCAGCGAAAGTGTGTAGCCAATAAGAAACTGTACCTACCAAAATAGGAACATTGGAAATGGAAATACAGCCAAACCTCTGTAATTGGAACATCTTTAAATCGAATTTTCTATAACTCAAACCAAATTTCTGAAAAAATATTGGTTCCCGTGGCTATTTGAATTTCGGAGGTTCGACTGTATTCTTCGTCCTTCTCACCCAACGAGTGAGAGGATTGTACTCTCACTCTCATAAATGTACAGTTTAAATTTTAGTAGTGAAACGAAATGAAAAAGAGATGGGCAATTGCGAGAATCGGCGGATACACACATTCGTTGGCGATTGGAATCGAACCTACAAGAATCGAAATTCAACAATCGACTCCGCTCAATTCGAATTCGATTGTTCTAGCAATCGCAATTATTCGAATTCGAATTGAGCGGAGTCGATTCGATTGTTTTTATTCGCAATTGCATATCGCTAGCTGCCGTTAATGGTTCCAAGATTCTGTCCACTCATTCTGATCCGGCTAGGTGAGCATTTTCGATCGGGAGTAGATCATAACTGTTTTGCAATGAGGTAGCCAGTGCCGTTAGACCATTTACGATTTGAGTGAATAAGATTTTCAAGCTTCAGTAGATGCTTCATAGGAGTAATACACATAAATGATAGGTATCCATCCAGGAAGGGTACATACCAGTACCAACCTCGTTGAGAAATGGCCGGCAATTCATGGTTTTGTCTTTGAGTTTAAAGTAACTGCAGAGATTGTATCGCTGTCTGGTTCTGCCTTTCTTTCGGAAAAGATAATTATATCGAGTACGGCCAAAACTACATCGGTTACTTCAACCAAGAGCACCAACATTCTGCTTGAGGCTTGGGCTCAGAAGCCATTATTAAAATGCCATTCTTTACCGTGTACCTTTTGGTACATTCACTCGTGTAAAGAACGATCAGACTCTATGTGCAACTCATAAAATCCACAGCGCTGCTGAAAGTTTATTTGTTGGAATTGCACACTTTGAGGATGTGCTCCAGTCTTTGTAGAGAATTGTGGCATTCGTACCAATTAGGGTTTCACTAATGCTACATTCTGTAGGTGAGTATTATTGTGTTACGCAATAACTGAAGGATCATTTTCAAAGCGTTTGGTTTTTAGCTGTCAACACATAATAATAGCATAATGAGTGGCGATACAGCTCGTAGATGAGAGGCAGGCTAGCTTCTCAACAACCATTCGTCTTGTGCGTGCTCTCACGAATGGAGGAGGTTCAAGTGCTTAGGGTCAACGCACATACCCACCACGCCGTGGACCACCACAAAACACAAAGAAAAATAATAGAAGTGTATACAACTTCTCTTTGAGAGCCGAAATCAGTGCTTGCCATTTGGTTTTCAAAGATTTTCAAAGTAAGTGTCGAAAATGTGTACTTTCAATTGGTCCAATTTTGAATCACTTTTTCGAGCATATTGGTTTGTATCTCTTCTTGATAACATTCCTGGCGAGACAGATATTGCGGGGCAATTGCTGGGGAAGTGAGATGCTCCTTTGAAGGAAATCAGCTTGTTAGAGCGAAACTTTAAAGAATGTGCTGAGGATTTCTAGGAGTCTCTTCAAAAGAGGCATTCAAAGGCGGTTTCCCTTATGCAGCATTCTGTAAACTCGCTACTAAACTGCGAGCGTGCCTTAGGCTGCGGTTCCGGTGCCAGCGAATGTAAGTAGCATAGCATGCAATAATTATCTTCCGTCTGGTGTGCATACTCTTTACTTCCTGGTCTTAGAGTGGTACAATGCTTCTCTCTTTCTCTTGCGTCTCATTTTTCAATAGGTAACTTGAACTACCGCGTACTGTGTGTCATGTAGCGCTGTCCTGTTGGCACAACATAGGGACCAGGTTTAGCTGATGCAAGCACTATTGGCCGTTGTCTTCGCTGTGATCTTTGAAAATTCTTCTTCTTGTTTGATTGGCGCTACAGTCCTGGGACTCAACCAAAATGCCTCTCCAGCCAGCACGATCTTTCGAACTGTTCGCTCAAGAAAACCAAGAACTTCTTCATCCGCCTTCAATAGCGTCCATGACTCTGTGCTATAGATTTACATTTTCCGCATGCGTTGCTGTTCTGGTATTGCTTGAGATTGGTTTTTAGCTTTTTTTTCGTCGCTGAAGCCTTTTTTTTAACAAAAATCAAAACGACGTGATGAACCACGGAACTGCGAATATCTTCATGTCAAAATCTAGACTGTAATTCCATTTGGTTTGATGACACAAGGCACGAACACCACCGGCCACCACCGAGGCTAGTCCTTGTATGATTAGTTTCGAAAGTTCCCAAGCACCAACTGAATCCAATTATCTAAGAAATCTCCATCAGAAGACGACAATGTCCACAGCACCATAACGACGTCATTAGCAACTGCAAACCACAAACAACCCAACGCCACCCCTCTGCCTGACCAAAACCGGCCAATCCATTCCAAATAAAGTAACCACAACCGTTTCCATATTTTTGTTTAATTGAGTCTCTTTATTGTCTGTAAGGGGATTTCTTCTTCTTCTTCTTTTGTTTCTTTTTACTCATCAGAATTTACTTTCTTTTCGCCTCGTTTTTTCTACCGTCTTCTTATTCATCAATTATATCCTGTTCAACATATTCACTTACTAGTCTAAAATATTTTCTTTTTGTTTTTTTTTTTCTTTTGTTTGCATTGCATTTTGTTTATTTAATTTAGCTTTACATCGATTTTTGTTTTCTCTAAGCGTTAACATTTTGAATCTAGAATTACAAATCGTGTTCTGTTTTACATTTGCAGACGAGGATCTAGTGAACGATTGAATGTGGAAACAATAAGTTCAAACTGAACGTTGGGGGTTGGTTCTTCGTGTGATTGGAAGGAGGGAAGGGAGCGTGTTTAGTTCTAGAGGTGCGGGCAACGAGAAATAGTTTGGAAAAGTCGAGGAATGGTGCATTTTTTGAAAAGATTGATAAGATGTTCCCATTTGTGGGTAGCAGAGGAAAGCACACTGAAACTAAGGCAAGTCGTCATTGGCACAATTGGCATTTGGAATTCAATCCAATCAGGGATTCTCAGAGAGAGGATGGAGATGAAGCAAAACGCTTTGGTGACAATGAATCATGAATATTTTATCAAACACCCACGACGTACATCAAGTGATTGGCTCAAAGTGTGGCTGAAGAAAAAGAAATGCTGATTCAATATTTTCGTGGAACAATCGCTCATGCAAACAAATCCACATCGGCATTCGTTTGCCACTCTAATTGATTGAAATGTGGAACTGGGATTTACGGCACATCAATCCGGGCAGCAGTGAAATGTGTGTAACCACTAGAAGATTTATTGACATTCGATTGTTATCACTCCGAGTTCGACATACGCTCGTTCAGACTGAAGTCATTCACAAGTGATGGACTTTCGTGAACATTGAAGCGGTGACATTTACGTCGTCACTTGTGATCGAAGCGGCGACTTCCACTGCATAATTAAGAATGGACGAGGTGACATTTCAGACAGGCAGGCAAGCAGAGACACCGATAAGTAATTAACCATAACATTCAGAGAACTCTGTTAACTTGTCTTCTGAACTGTGACACGTTTACCACTGAATGAGGCTATTGGCTTAATTTGTCACGTTTTCTCCTGTCGCACGATGAGTGAAGGAACTTTCAAAGAAAAAGGATGTCGAAAGTGTGAGCTCCATTAATCAGGAGATATTAACGCAATCAAAGGAGCTATCCACTTGTTACCATGTCATTGCAATTCTGATCAAGTTCCTTGAAGGAACCTCCTCTTCTTCTTTTGACTGTCTTTCTCGTTTGGCCCGAAGAATGTTAATGACGAATAGCTTCTACATCACCTCATTGAGTGGCGACTGATGCACTGATGCATAGTCAATGCTAACATCACAAAGTCACACTAAGACACGACGCGTCGAAACGCTCCAGAGACGATTCAACAAGTCTGTGCAACTGCTCGCATATGCCGATGACATTGACATCACCGGACGAACTCAGCGGGGAGTGAGCGAGGCATTTTGCGAGCATCGAGACGGCACCGACTGGGACAAAGGTCTATCACCTCCGACTTCTTGGACAAAACATAATTGACGTGATCGTTCGAGCACACCGAGAGGGGTGGACTACTATGCATCTAGTGCTGCCCTAGGAAAAAACGAATTATGTGCTGTACAAACAACATCAGCGTCTTGGGAAAAGCATCGCAATGGGCGTCTATTGGTTCGAAATGTAAAGTCGGCTCCGTAGAGGCAAGATCTACAAACATCAGTGCTGATCAAAAATTCTCTTCTCAACCTCTTGTCAACATACGTCCTTTCTGGTTGACAATGATCATTCCAGTCAATGTCTCCGACATAGAGGCAGGCGTATGAAAATCCCTTGGACTCCTCGAGAGAAAATGTCTGTGCGTGGCGCGATCTTTGTCTATGGGTCTTCTACGGATCCAATGACTGGTTCATGTCGTACTCTCTTCGAGGCGCATTTGAGTCTAAACCAACAAGCTCTTCTGGATTCGGTTCACTTGTGGGAAACTAGGATAATCGTGGCCGTCTTACTCTGCTACTTAGAAACCTTGTGGAAAAAGGGAGGTGTTCACGTACCAGCCATAAAAGGCAGAACAGTCTGATGTGCACATCGCCATAACCTCTAAAACAGTTCCTCGTGTTGGACGTGGAATTGTTTTCTCAAATGTAGGATGGACTACCAGCTTTATGGGGACTTGGAACCTTCCATAAGCTCACACAGTTACAATCTGTTAGCAAACATTGTCTCTGACTCGGATCGGAAAGTGTGATTAAGCTGTCAGTTGCATTCAAATGCAAAGAATAGCCCCTCGAATCAATAATGAAAGCATCTGAAACAAGCTGTAGAATATCCTTGAGTTCAGTCATCCCTATCGCAGAATACACCGAGGGAAACGTTTCACTCAAATTCACCACTTGCGTTGAATACGTTCGAACTGCAAGTTTCACTTGTCGGTAAGGTAAACACTTTTCGAGGCCATTGTAGAAAACGCTCGAAATCCCACACGGAAATTGACATTTCTCATACGTAGATAATTCAATGCGCACATATGATATGTATGTGGTCCTTTGTTGTGAAGAAGGCAGTGAAAGTGACTTCGTGATTCGGATTAATCTCCGCCCTATTCAGACAGAAGCCGTTAACAAATGTCTGAACGATTAATTGACAGTTCGTCTTTTTCTGTTAGAAGCTACCTCATTCTCATTATTAAATGGATTCAAGTACAATCTAGCTTAATTTAATTTGTTTCGCATTAAGTCCCGTCTTCTTCTAATGGCGATACAGCCCGGGGTGAACATGTGCCGCAACCAAAATTAATTACCGCCACTTATCACAATTCTGTCACAACTGTTTTCGAATTCGAAATGGTCATCGGTAACGTAGTCCGGCCGATATGTTCTATGACACATATGGTAAGTGAAAGTGAATTGAGTGAGTGATGTGTGATGATACGACTGCATAATTGATTCACTATTGATTGATTGACACGAGTAGTTCACGAGTGGTTTTGCTTCGTTAGCGAATACTTTTTGATTTCCTCCATGATTGGTCTACAAATGTACCAAGCGTTGGACGGAGAATAACTCGACATCTCTTATCCTCTCATCAATCACCACGTAATCACCAATGAATGTTTGGTTAGAAATTCGCGCAGGAAACAACCTTCGTAGTCAAATAAAAGCCCAAGCCCATAGAATCCGTTGCGCGCTTTGCGTCAAGTCAAATTGATCATAGGACGTCATAAGAGGGAGAAGAATATCAAATGTGGTCCGTAAGTTGAATGCATCACGTCAACTTTTAACTTCGGTTGCGTTTGACAGTTTGCCAATTTCACATGTGTGTATCAGGTCTGTATGCTTTTTAATTATTTTAAGCTCGTGTCGTGTAGGGTTGTATGGACGCATCGAACTTATTCATTGCAATTCAGCAATTACGAGTTTTGTGGATTGTAACCGCAACGCACGCAACGAATTCTATGGCCCGGTTATATGAGGTCGAATTGCGAACTTCGCAAGGTCTGGCAATTCATTCATATGAAGTCTTCTCATTCGCAGAGAATTAGGGGTGAAAACCGACATTTCACTGCGATTTTTTTGGTGGTCGTGGTTGTGGATTGCATTTGCATCCTTGTGTATTGCGGATTCAGTTTAGCAGTTCGCGAATGCCAATGACTCACCCCTATCGTGGAAAACGACGGGGGGATCGTCTCACTAAAATTCACAACTCTGGATCGTTGCATATGTTCGAAGAGAATTGTTCACTTGTCGGTAAGGTGGATGCGTTTTGAGGCCATCGTGGGAACGTTCGAATTAAAACTTCCTATACAAACTTTGACAATTCTCAAAAGCAGCAAACAGCGACATGAACCTAGTTAGGCGTCTAGGGATCCGACGCCTACGGTGGTAAGGTCATGTAGAGCGGATGGACACCACATCTCCGGCCCGAGAATGCTAGAATCCGAACCTGTCGGGCAACGCTACAGAGGACGCCCGCGTTTAAGGTGGAGCACCCAAGTGGAGAAGGACTTCAGCCAACTTGGTGTGCGAAACTGGAGACAGGTAGCCAGAGATCGCGCTGGTTGGAGAGACTTCTTGGTTGAGGCCCAGGTCCACCACGGGGTGTAGCGGCACACAAAGAAGAAGAAGCAAATTCATTGCGTATCAGGGTGTGTGTTGTCAAGAAGACAGTGGAAATGACTTCGTGTTCGGATTAATCTTCGTTTTGAATACATCCACACCGTATGAAAATGCTGCTAAAGGTTCTAACGAATGTGAAAAATTAGAGAACACTTTTGCCCGATTTGTTTGTGTATTCAATAGTTCAAAATCACACTCAATCCTTGACTTACTTGACTGTGAAAACGAAATCTTTTTGAGTGAAGTTCGATCCTACACTAAGCTAAACCACCAGATAAGGTTGAACTGTGATATCGGGTATTAATAGAACGAATTTTGAAAAACTCACAACAAACCTTGGAATTCGCATTTTTCTGATAGGAGATACCTTTGTCCTCATTATCAAATCCTTTCTAAGCCTCATTTAACTTATTTCACTCATGCATTTGGCTTGATTAATTTTAATTTGAGGTTTTTTCGAACATTAATTGCTGTCACTTGTCACAAACCATCTGTTGTTGCGAGTTCGAAGTGGTTGTCGGTAAGGTAGTCTACCCGCCGTTTTCCACGATCCATATGGCAAGTGAACGTGAATCGAGTGAGTGAAGTGAATCTCGCGTATTCAACGATACGGGTGATTAATTCGCAGAGAAAAACTTTTAAGTCCCTAGTTAGGACAGTTGAACTAACTTTTGGTGAAATTTTTGTCGATGAAAAAATTCGATAATTCAATGGACATCATTTTCCATACCAAGAAGTATAACTTTTTGCTTCTTCTTCTTCTTTGATTGAGGCTACAGTCCGGGGTGAACCTGGGCCTCAACCAACATGCCTCTCCAGCCAGCACGATTTTTCGCCAGCTGCCTCCAGCTGCGCACACCAAGTTGGTTGAGGTCCTTTTCACTTGTGTGCGCCATCTATTGCGAAGATGTCCTCTGTTGTGCTGTCCCAATGGCTCGGTGTCGAAGACTCTAACTTCTTTTTCTAAGCTACATTTGCTAAAAGAGGGCTGTTTCTGAAAGTTAGCGTTAGCAATTCGTCGCTCATACGAACGGCCCCCTTGGTCTATTTGCAAGATCGCCGCTTTCAAAAGTCATTGAGACAAGTTAGAACCACAAAACGAACAGTCACGAATCCTCTTCGCAGACCAAGTGCCAATGACTACACCAAATGATAAAGCTCAAGCAAACAAGTGGAAATTCAATTGGGAACTTAGTCAAACCCTCAAAACAAATCACAAACCCAACTTACAGATAAAAGACGAAATTAAGAATATATAGTATACAGGTATATCTAAAGTAGTACAGTACATCTATCCACTTAACGCATACATTTTGTTGTTTTTTTTTTTATTTGTATTTTGTTTAAATTAAGATTGTTAACTAAACATTAAGGTAGCTTTAGTTTTACACATGTACATTAGAGTTTTAAGAAACAAAAAAGAAAACGTAATCAATAATTAAAAAAACAAAATGATAAATTATAAATACAAAGGCGTCCTTGCGATGGTATAATGTATACCAGACCAGGGGAGGGGTTGGCCGTGTGTGTTGTGTTAGTTCTCTCGTTTCAATCGATTCCCTCATCGAACTACGTTGCTACTTTGTTTGTGTTCACACACATCTTCGTTATTTTCTTCACCTCCCGAGAAATGACATCTTCAATTAAAAAATAGACTGCGCTCTCTATTCATTCACTATATAAATTAGTTTAATTAGCAGACCAGGCAGGACTCGCTTAGGTTGAGGCGGTGCCGTGGTGGTGACTATCTTCTTTGCGATGCGTCTCTCACTTTTCACGCGCCTCCGAATCCAATTAATCGCGTTTCTCCTCGTTTCGCACACTTGCTGCTGCCGCTTGGTGTGTTCGGTTGTATTTGCAAAGAAATTTACACAGATACATTTTTATCTAATTAATAAAAGTCTATTTATAGGGCCGAGCTGCGAGTGACTTCTGCTCGTGCTCCTGCTGCTGCCGCTGCTGATGGCCGTCCGGATTTCATAGCATCGCTCCACAGGCGAGGAGGGTCGTAATTGCGTTAGCCCTGTTACCCGTGCTTGACGATGTTCGTCCCGCTCGTCCATCAGACAGCCAGTGGAGACTTTTACTTCGCCTAATTACATATATCTACTAGATGCTGTATGTGTGTTTGTTTGTTTGTGTGTATTTATACGTAAGATTAACCTAGGGTTTTGTTTTTAATTTAACATTATTGACTTTATGTTCTATTAGCTGATTTCAAGTTGTCCGCGCACATCGATCAGGCGGAAGAGGATGAGAAATTCTTGTGATGGTGATCATGCGGAGGGGGCATTTTTGGGAGTTTCCTTAGTTTACGATGCTGATGCTGGCGTCTTCGTCGTTTGTTTCGATCGTGATGGTGGTGGCTGGAGCGCCGCTTTGCGTGCTATCACGACACCGTGGACAGGTCATCTTTGAGCCACTGCGGAATGGGCCGGGATCCGAGTTTTTTGAGTAGCTTCACTAAGGCGGTATTGTGACTGAGGTAATATCTGAAACGAAAAAGAGATAAACATTTGTTTATTGGGAACATTGAATTGAAATTAAACAAAAGGGATTTGAAATGACTTGAGGAAGTGAAGGACCTTGTTTAGTTCCGCACCGCGGTAAGCATTGTAAACAACAACAGTACGGAGATCAAACGCAGAATAACTCTTGCCAACCGCACTTCTAAGAGCTCAAGAGGCAGCCCTCTATCGGAACACCAACTTGACTCTGCACAAGACCTTAATCATCCCGTCTTGATCTACGGCTCATAGGCATGGGCTATATCCAAAGCGGATGAAAAGGCTCTTGGTCTTTTTGAGAGAAAAGTCTTTGCTCCTGTTTTGCGTTGATAGCATTTGGAGAGGAAGGTTCAACCACTGCACAGCAACATGATTCTAGTCAGATATCTTCGGAAGCAAGGGCTAAGGTGACTAGGTCATGTGGGGCATGTGAAGAACTGAGCTTCGGGTCGAAAAATTGAAGTGACTCTAGGATGAAAGTTGTGCTGAAGGATTTTTCTTCAATTCAGCAAGTAAACGTAAGCAGGTACGGCAATATGTAGTTTCTACAGACCAGACAGCCATTCCTTTAAGAATTGGCTACTTTGAAATGTGAGGGATTTCGACTGGAAAATTTCGCAGTACTTTGTGATCTAAACTTTTGCTAACTGAGACCACCTTGTCTGGAAATGGTTTTTTTTTTTGTTTCTAGGGCAAAGTATCACTGCACGAGCCCTTTAACACATCTTCATCGACAAGGAGAGACAAAGAGATGTGCTGTATCGTGTGATATCTTGGATCTTGTACAGGGATGGGCATTACTTTCTGCAAGCCTCTCAAATTATTAGGTAAACATTAAGATCGGTGCGCGTTCCTAACGTTCCTAGGTGGAAACTTTTCTGGCCACTTGTTGTAAGGTAAATGAGGACACATTTTATGCTGCCGAGCAAGAGTCCATGTGTCACACACCACCTGGGATACAACATCGTCACAATCGTCACAATCTACAGCTACACTTTCATAGCAGTTTAGTAGTAATGAAGGTTATCTACCTCGGGGCTATCGTGAGTTCTAGAAATGACATCCCTTAGTTGTTCGGCTGCTTCGGTTTGCCGCAAGAGCTGAGCTCAAAATTCTTAACTCGTAAGACTAAGCTTATGCCTTACAAAACACTTATTTTGCCTAAGCCGGCAGCTGTACGATAAGCAAAACAATAGAACTGGTTCTAAGTGTCTTGTTTGCGAGAAACCTGAGACACAACCTTGAAGCATGCAGGATGTGGCCACCAACGGACTGGCCGTTCGGGCGAAAATATCGCGGCTATCGTTGGCCATGAACGAAGGAACATCAGCCAGATGATGGGACACGTAATAAAAAATGGAGGATTCGTTTTGCGTCACCCTAAATATGAATTCTACTAGCTACATCTCAGTCATGTCGACCTTTGTAGACTCTTACATCTCGGTTTGTACAAAAAGTACAAAAATGTGAGTCTGTAAACGGGGTGCAAGCCACGCCCAGGTGCACCGGGGACCTATTGTAATAATACATGTCACTCGTGTTACACGTCGCCAAAGACGCGACATAGGGCTTACTTTGTACAGTTTGGACAGAAGTGTACTCTCTGTGCAGATATTGGCTGAAAGTTCGCCCATCCAACATACTGCATCTGCCGCATCGACCATATCAAGGCAAACCAACAAAAAGCCAAACCACAGTGGGAGTAAGCCAATTTTGAGCAATAAAGCGAACAACTAACAACTTCGTCCAGTATCGTCAGGGAGGGTGAGTTGCCAGCGAAAACGTCAGCACACTTAGATCATGTTTGTCTATTGTCAGTTATAGTGCCGTTAATATTATCCAAACAGTAAATGGTGACTGGAGCAGATTTGATAACCGGTTAAAGCATGGAAACTTGAAACTTTCCTTTCACTGGGATTCAAACTAGGGATTCCTCTAAACAAGGGTAGGCATTCAACCAACTGTCCTATCCAGATGTTTTCAGTGTCGTTAAGTTTCGTTCAATTTTATTTGCTTCAGTGGGAGCGAAATTAATCACTTGTAATACCGAGAAAATCTTAGAATCTTGGATAAATACCCTTAAATGATGATGATGCTTTTGACTACTTTTCGTTCAGTTTTGACATGAGCTCATGTTCATTGAAATCAACTGTGAATAGGCCCTAAAGAGCCTTCATATCAGAGTCTATTATAATAATAATAATAATATATAATATGGCCCACTACAGCCCGTAGGGGGCCAGGGCCTAGCTTCTCAGCAACCACTCGTGTTGTGCGTGCTATTGTTCTCTCACGAGTGGAAGGGATCTACAGTTTTATGCCGAATCCGAACGGCCAAGTTTGAGAAGCTTTTTCTAGACAGAAGTACTCTTTGAGCATTGTCTGTAACTCGAAAGAGGTGGGGTCGTGAAAATGGTTTTCGTCGCACAGAGCAGGAATCGAACCTACGACGTCGAGGTTGGGGTCGACGCACGTAACCACAACGCCACGGGCTACCACAAATCAGAATCTATTGCTTAACATTAAGACAGAACTTCTTGATTGTCAAGGATGGAATGGAGTGTACTTCATGAGTCGCTTTTCTGCGAAGTTAGTGGAATCTTGCGAGCCTTGGTTTCATCTCAAACTTGACAACTTGTCATTTGTCAAGCCAGCCAGTCAAGTCTTCAAGTAAGGCGTGGTCCCGTAAGTCGCTGTGTCAGTTAAGGGTGCCCTAGTGGCAAGTTCTCTAACAAACAGCATCAAACTGAACATATTAAAGGCGGCATAGAAGTATGACTAGTGGGCGATTATGATACAACGCAACAGAGGATGACGTTCACGACTGGTGTT
The DNA here is from genome assembly GCA_916610145.1 of Eristalis arbustorum. Taxonomy (NCBI): domain Eukaryota; kingdom Metazoa; phylum Arthropoda; class Insecta; order Diptera; family Syrphidae; genus Eristalis; species Eristalis arbustorum. The sequence continues at coordinate 18,048,874 of OU744318.1, read as the reverse complement.
GTGCTCACAAGTGGAGAATTTTGTGTACCAGCTAGTGGCGCTTATGAGGCAGAAAGTAGTTTTTACTGAAATGTGGCAAGCAAACAGCTGCAGATGATCAACTCAATTGGCAGCCGCTTCAGTGATCACTGTGCCCGCAAAGAAAGTGTCCCATTAATTAAAAATTACTCCCCATCAAGCCTAATTCATCCGTTTCCTAGTCCATGGCACCGTCTAGACAAAAGCCCTTCTTCGCCGCCGTCAAAAGTTCACGAGAAAATGTCACAAAGTTTTACACAAGTTCGCGTTACAATACGCCACTAATTACAGCCATTCCCCACTCGAGGAAACTAACCTCAATTTCATAAAGACATCAGGGAAGAGGGAGACATGAAAGGAGATTAAGGCCAAAGGGTCCACAAGAGAAAGACTTAACTCCGGTCGGAGGAAAAGTTAATCCGCTGGCCGGCATTAAAAGGATTGACATCCGAAACTGTGAAAATCTCCACCAAACGCTAACCTCTAATCCACATCCTCTCTTCGGCTTCGCTCTCTCTTTCCATTGTAAGTAATTAAAAATGGGGCCAACTGAAATTAAGATATGCATATCCACCTCGTCGTGCATCCGCCCCCTTGTCGGGCATAATTTACAAAAACGTCCAGTCGCGCATAATAAATGGCAGGAGTCCATTAAGACAGAAACAGACGCAAAAAAGGAGAAAAAAACAATACAGGACTGTACCCACGACAGGACACAAGCGGCCGGCGAGTTTTAGAACCATTACACTCATTTGTTAGGGACTGGCGCGCTCCTACTTACACCAGTCGCCGTCGCCGTTGCCGTCACCGACTAAACGAATATTATTTCTCCGCCAAAGGACGAGAGAGAGCGCCGGGAATTAATTTGTAGTTCCAACAGAGTGCCTTTAGCTCGCCTCGGCTCGCCGGCTCATTTGCAGCGTAGCGGGACCAATGCGAGCGGACGTGCAGCGTGCACGCTCTGTGGGTACACTTCGAGCCGAAAATTATTTGCAAATTTTAAACTCATCCACACGCCCATTCGCCATAAATAACTTGCATTCCTGTCCGCCCTCTTCTTAGGGGGCGGGCGCCTGGCCTGGCTGTGGTTCGGGTTCCACGGATTTGACCCGCTTCTCGAGAGGCACTGTGCAGGGCGCGCCGCGTTTCGGGGTACCAAAGGTGGTTTTGAAATATTTTCATTTGTATCGCAAGCAGCAGCAGCAGTGCCAGCCGGTGGACGATGGGGATGAGGGCTTGGCTGGCCGCGTTCTCTCAGCTCCGCTCTGCCGCCACCGCCACGTGCTCTTGAAACCAAATGAAACCGCATAAATCCCCTATTCAGCAGGAAAAAATGAATACAACACAGCATTATGCTCATCATGGCCGTGCTAAGGATGCAAACCATCTTGCTGGCGCGGGACGGAGGGAGGGGATTGCTTTTTACTTAATACAAAAGCAGGCAAAGCATCCCTTGGACTGGTTTTGTGGGTCTGCCTCGGCTGTTGCAACTGCAATCGACAGGCCAACACACGAACCGTCGAACCGCGGGCGGAGGCGGTGGCGCAATCGGAGGAGCACCAGAACCTGGCGCTGAATTGCAAACAAATTGGGCGGCAGACGGGGGCCGGCAGCAGCAAACGACTGTGCTGGTAGGATTTCCTTGGAAATGCATTCATTCAAAATGAAATATTTACCTACAATGGCTGATAATTAGAGCACAAAAGGAATACGCTGCAAGAAACTGGGTCTGGAGGACGCGCACGGATGTTGTCCGGGCTATTGAACGATTGCTGCGCCTCTGCCACTCTGCTGCAGCAGCGCCCGGCCCAGCGAACTATGGAAAATTATTAACTTTGTCGAATCTTTGATGGAGACGCAAGGAAGCGGAAGTCTGCTTCTGTCTGCCCTGCTCCGCCGCTTCAGTCTGGTTCACTGTTTCTTCGGGCATTGTGCACCATTGGGGCGCGGGCCGAGGAAATTTAAGGGATTTTAAAGCACTGTGGGTGGAGTGGTGGCACTTTGTCGACGACAGAAGAAGACCGATGTGCAATTAAAAATTAATGGCTCTCCGGAGCGATTCGAGAGCAGAAACTGCTGTCTCCTCTTGGCTGGCGGCGCGGACGATGACTATTGGTGCTTGGTGGTCGTCGCGCTCGTCGAACGGCCACGGGGGAGGGCGGCGGATTGATTCTAGGTGTAAGTGTGCCAGCAAGAGCGAGGGCATTGTGCGGAAAAAGGCAAAGCCAATTAGAGAGTCCCCTTCAAAGCACTGAAAGGGAATTATCACACAAAAGTGTTGATGGAGTCGCATAAAGAATGAGCCTGGCTGAGTGGGACGCGTCCTTCAGGCGGATCTGGAGGACTGTTTGCATTTGAGTTTGCTCGGGAAATGTGGGTTAACACCACGGGGTTTTTTTTTCAGTGGAACAGGACTAGAATTCCGTGGTGTAAGATAAGAGTTTGGTGGAAGGTCTGTTGAAAGGAAGGTACACAGCTGGAGTTCTTAGAGAGCTCCTTGGGGAAGTGTTCGAAGAATATTTGGTCTTCGTTGGGAGACCAAGAGGATGCTGAGAACTAGGTGCGTCCAGGACGAGCAGGCCAGCTAGAAATTGTTGGCGGTGAAGCATCATTTCCCTGCCTCGAGGATGACCACAGATCAGTCCAAGGGATCGAGGTAACGGTGACGTGAAATACAGCAGAATTGCTGATTCTGTGTTGAAATTCAAACTCAAATCGCCTATTTCGTTCATCACCAGAAGACATGTACTCCGTTTCGATGTACTAGATTGGATCAATGAGTAGAGTACCAGTTTTTGAAACAAGATGGCGCTGTTAGGGAGCTACGAATTGAAGGGGTTTACATGGGCAAACATACCAGACAGACATGATCTGCCACTTTGACAGTCTCAAAGCTGAAGTAAGAAACGACGGGCTGTAGGAGCGATTTAAAAATTGGTTATTGAACTGACAATCACAGAGAGTGACATTTTGACAATCCTTCCCACAATCGATCTTTTCCACCTCAAATTTCCAAATCGTGTTTTCAGCCGTCTCGGCGATGTCAATTGGAAGTCTCGGAGATTGACCTTCTTGGACTTTTTTTTAGGGATACCGTGAAGGACCGATTTTATCCGGAAACGATTCAAGCACTTAAGACCAATATCATCCATGCAATCCGTGAGCAACGGCCCGAAGCCATCAAAAAAGATATAGACAATTGGGGTGACAGAATGCACTACTGTCAAGTTAGCAGAGGCAGCTACTTGAACGACGTTGTATTTCGTTAATGAGAATTTTGGCCTTGCTAATAAAGCCATAAGTGTGGCCCGTGGCGTTGTGGGTATGTGCGTCGACCCCAACCTCGACGTCGTAGGTTCGATTCCTGCTCTGTGCGACGAAAACAATTTTCACGACCCCGCCTCTTTCGAGTCACTGACAATGCTCAAAGAGTATTTTCTGTCTAGAAAATCTTCTCAAACTTGGACGAAGTCGGCATTAAACTGTAGGTCCCTTCCACTCGTTAGAGAACAATAGCACGCACAACACGAGTTGAAAGAGCGTGGTTGTTCGCGAAAATTGAAAGTGCCAGGTACACTAAACGGACATCGGACAGTTTCAAATCCACCACTCTCGCCAGTACGTTTGTCCATGCGTGCTCCCTCTTTTACCCTTGTACACAGTCGTCCATCAAACGACAAATTTAAGACTAATCCATATGTGATTTCGCAGCCAGTTTTAGCACATCCTTCTGGCAGCGCAACCTATCTTCAAGCACTGGTAGTTACTGATGCACTCTTGAATTCAGAAAGGATCCTTGACAATCTTGGTGTCGTTACACCGTCACTAAGATCCCAACTAACATGAGTTCACTCCAAATAGAAATTGGATTAATGTCTTAAGAGATAAACCCCCTCTTCAGTAAGGGCGATGCCTAGCTATTACCTAACGCCTCTAGTGCTGTTAAGTAGCATCAGTCGGTTGCAATGCAACTCAACACCGAGTCGGGTCATAATTCCATGCACATCTTAGAGCTAAGCATGATCTCTACGAGAAGCTGTTCTGATGGTCTCCATATCTATTTCCAGCTCCTCTCGCTATTTCTTTTCAAAACACAGCTACCACGGGGCTCCCGTAAGTTACTCCACAGCAGGGTTAGGCTCTAACCTGGGTTACCAAGACACAGCCTCTGGTCGAACTTCGCATACAAGTGGTTAACGCTGTGGTTTGATTCCTTGATATCCAGGAATGAAGGTCCCACGATCTATTCTGCCTACACTAGTCACCTACTTACATCGTACAACCAATTCATGTTCCCGCTGTTTATGGATATAAGGTTGTTTATGTCAGACACACGTAGGCTCAGGCTCCCAAACGAGGGCCGCATGACTCTACATCGGATAGAGACCATTTGGAGAAAAAGGCATTCAAGCAACTACGTTCTAACGAGCATATTGAAGGCGAAGCCGTCTCAAGTCATCGGAAGGTCAAATGATCGACAAGCTCTCTTAGATCTACAACGACACGTCGTCGAACACGTGGTAGGAGCAACTCCTTCCGATATTTTCATTAGAAGCACGAACAGTATGAGTGGCTGCTTTAGAAACTAGGCTCAGGTCCATCTGACACTGTAACAACACCGCACAGACCTCGCCAATCACGCAAGAACCGCTTCTTCATCTTCTTTGTATGGCGCTACAGTCCGGTTTGGATCTGGGCCTCAACCAGCAAGTCTCTCCAATTAGCGCGATCTCTGGCCAGCTCTCTTCAGTTTCACTAACCAATTTGTTTGAGGTTTTTTTTTCACTTGGGTGCGCCACCGTAGACACAGACGTCCTTGTTTCGTTGCCCCACAGGTTCGGATCGAACACTCTTCCGACTGGAGCTGAGTTCTCTATACGCTATACATCGCTCTACATTGGAGAGACACCTTGGGCGTTGGATCCGCAGACACCTGACTAGGCTCATGTCTGTTTAGGTGACATTAACCATAATTAAACTTCATCCTTCATCGTCCGAAGGATCTATGAGGTGAGCACTGAATCGCTGAAAAAAAAACTCCCAAAAAATCACACCTCTGACTCTAGGCCTGTGCCTTTAAGGCCAGCGACCGACGTGGCCTCTGTTTGGAGATTCCCGGTCATCGGCCTAACAAATGTGCAAAGTTGTCGGTCCGCTGGTTGTGTTTGAAATGAAAAATGACGCAATGCGCACATTTCCCAAATTCTCATGTTTTTAATGCGTTTTTAGCGGTGTACAGTAGGAGCGTAATAAACCGGACAGATTTTCTTTTTGAAGATATTTTCGGCAAGTGTCTTACAATACTCGCCTAAAAACATGGTACCTTGCTCATTTCTAAAATTTGACTGGTTGTCCTGTTTTAGAGACTCGCCAGCTACATAATGGCGGCATGGATGTCGCGACTTATTCCCTCAACACCCAAAGCTGAAGCTTTGATACTGTGCACCCACGAACATTTATTCTCACGGAACCGCCTTTGCCTTTCTACTGACAATGCCTACAGAATGACTGTCAATGAAAAAAAACTTGTCCGCACTCGTCAGCCATTCCTCTACTCATGGCAACAAGTGCAACAAAAATGTGCTTAGTTGAACTCGCATACATCTTGGACTCCTGGACACCATCAACAATTATAACAAACCCAATTCGAGTTTATCTAATTTTAAATTTTCCAACAGTCAGAATAGTTCACCATTTCACGACTCCACTGTATTTGACAAAAAAGCAAAAAAGATGAATTATAATAATTTGCTACACACCGTTAAGCAAAAAGTTGTTCAACATTATTAATTCAGTGCTTTGGCGGTAATTTAATTTTTGTGGCTCAAAAAAAGGAAATTATAAACGAAATTTTCGTTGCAGTGACATGAGCACCGATGACTCCGGCGAACGTTCAAATGACCCCTTAAAGCCGAAATGCTTAATCAAATCCGTGATATGCTGGTGGTGGCAATTGGAGCATGAACGTGGATGAAATTAATGATAAATGATGGACTGGATATGAGGCAGGAGGCGGTGTCCCACGCAGTGGATGCGCAATTGTTTGTTTAGGAGTTGTTCGAGGTTGCTCGTGTTTTTCGCAAATGGTGATGGAAATGAGATCGGGAGTGGGAAGTGTCTACAAGTAAAGCGAAGGCAAGTCCGAGGTGCAGGTGGTTGACTATAGGTATTGTCCCTAGTTCCCATTACTTAGACCAATTTAGACTCAGCGCAAACGCTTATTGAATTATTCCTTTTGCGCAAAATACACACAAAACTATTGAATTGGCTGAGTTGTGTTCCCGCTCTTTATTCGCCTCGGACCTGCCTTACGATCAGCATCTCCCAGTCCTCACACACAAATTCCTTGAGGCGATAGCCTCCTCTTGTAGTCTCCTCCTCCTCCTCACAAACCCTGCAACTTTTATAGAAGTCATAAATGACAGTCTCATTCCACATACACGTGGCACTAAGTGCTCGACTGCCATACTGCTTAGATAAGAGCCGAGTGTTGTGTTAGCTTGAAGTGGCTTACAAAGCAGTAGTCACACTTAAGTATGCCCGTTGTGTTACCATGCGAGTCTAGTGGAGCTTATTCAGAAGAACAGTTGCCGCTACTGACGAAGCGATGAAGATGGCTGGCACTAAAATTGCTTAGTACGGTCACCTCATTGAAGACGTGGGTCGTTGGGTGAGTTTTTCTTCGGAAGTTGAGAGCACGACAGTAGAGAGTACATCTCTCCAGCTTCTGCAGAAGTCATTACAGTGCAGACTCAACCTAGTGCTGGGAATTCCAGTGCGGCAGTGTTGGCGTTTATAGTCGAGTCCTAAGAATCGGCATGCTCATTCTAAATAGGCTGTCTTATCGTCTCGGATTAAGAGTGGGCCATAGTTATTATAATGAGGGACGTCATATGACTTCTGTTATCATCGATAAGCCTCGAAATATGTAGGCAAAAACTTGTGAGACGTGTATTTTTTTACAGATCTGAAATTGGTAGTAAGGCAGCAATCTGGGAACCAAACGCCCGATGGACATCAAAATGAAAGAGGATCAGGGGGCATCTCTTTGAGGATGGCGTCGGCAGAGCTGCATAACTGATTCCTGAATGGCGAGATGCTGATAGAGCCTTAGAGGAGTCACAACATTATTTGAGTTTAGGTTTAAGTTGGTACCTTCAAAGACGAATCAGATGTAGACCCTTGCTCAGGACCACAAGGACAACTGGCAGTGGAGTTTTTTCTTTGGTCAATCATTAGTATCAGTCGAAATGAGCTGATCGTGCGCTGTAACTTCATAGACCGTATATCGTAAGCCAGAGCACAAAGTTCTGAATAGTACTACACCCCGTTGTTTTTTTAATTCAATTCTGATTTTGAATTTTTGGCATACTGAGGCGACTATTTGTGCAAGTTCTTAATTCTTTATCTGAGGCGACTATTTGTGCAAGTAATTAATTCTTGATGGGGATTTTATTTAATTAATTCACATTTTTCCTTAGAAATTGTTGTTCAGAACATTTGACTTGTCAAACGCGGGCGTTAATTTCAATCCAGAAATATAGGGTTGCTTGCTTTTTACACAACATTCTCGTGAAGTCGATAAAAACGCTTAGCAACGCCTGCCTCAAAACGAACGCTCGAACACGCCGTTGCGGTATAGCCTTTAAGCTTTTATTACAAAAGTGAGGGCATCTTAGCTATCCGCATCAAGTCCAAATGCGCCGACATCAGGGTGATTTGTGCTAAAGCCTCTGCAGAGGGCAAGGATGACAACAGCAAGGCTGACTTTAATGATGACAGCAAATTCAAGGATATTTCTGAACTAAGCTGCTTAAGAAGAGTCTACGCACATATTTACTACCAAAAAAAGCACGACACCATATATGATAACGTTCAGAAGCATTTAATAATGCCATCTCCTATGGCGACCTCGAAACTCGTCCAGTCTTACTAGCGAGTGTGCAGGGCTGAGGTCTGATTAAGATCCAATACGTTTCGGCAAGCATCTCTTAAAATGACACGATTAAATTCAGCGTTACGTGTTATTTTACATATTTACTTAGAGACATATTTAATTCAGCAGTCTTGACAGCATATGTTAGATTAGGTTGTTGGGCTGCCAGCAACATTTAGACCATTGTTGGTCCATTGTGATATCCAACGTTAAATGGTGAACTGGATCAGATTTGGAAAACAAATAAAGGCATGTTAACTTTTGCTTTCACTGGGATTCGAACCTGGGACCACTATGACCAAGGGCAGATACTGAACGAACCGCGTCACCCAGCCGTTCTGATAGCATAGTTGCTAAGGTTTTCAGTCATAAAGTGCTTTCGTTTGCTAAATAATTTGATTCTTCTTATACTAGATTTGACTACAACCTCAGATGTAACTCAGGGAGATGATCAGCTACGAATTTTGTGTATCAAACACAGCCGTCATACAAAGATCATCCTCTTCAAAAACTTATTGTTCAAGCTCAGTTCAAGTAAAATTGGAGAGCTAATTTCAGTTTATTTCGGAGCAGACGACACAACAATGAGCTCTACGGGCTGTATCACGACGTGGATATAGCCCGTCAGGCAGATACCCGTCGAGTGCACTAGCCTAGCATGCGCCAGGGGTTTTTAAATGCAAGCCTTCGTGAGAGAAGGAGCGGAAGACCGAGTCCCCGGTATAAAGACCAAGTCAACAAGCGGACGCAAGACTACTTGGCTTTGATGACTGGAGGCACCGCGTCTAGGACAGTCATCAACGGAAGTCGGCCATTGCTATAGCTCAGACCCGTCATGGGTACGACAGATATCACAAAAATGAAAAAAACTCGTGTTGCGCCGTAATTTTTCAAAAGTTGGATCTTGTGATCTCAGTGTTATTTCATCGTAAGCTCAAACCTTCTATATTTTAAAAATTTGATTAGGCCGATTATGCAATCCTGCGGAGGTTGTAACTCTCATACGCAAATGAAGTTCTATCCTTTTATAGAATACGTAAGATGAACTACATTATCGGTACGCAAAGCATCCGTATCGACCCCTTCTGTAATCAGCTGTTTGCTGTCAATTTTGATTTGTTTGATTCAATTGTTCCGAAGAATAGTTATTTACGGAGTGAATTCGAAGAGCAAGAAAGTGATTCCCAAGATATTCGTTATAAATTTAGAAGTAGGGCGAAGGATATTTAAACGACGAAGAAGAAGTTCTTTTGTAATCAACCGTCATTTATGCACCCTTCTTTCAGTTTTGTAAAATGATTCAGGTTGACACATGCAACTAAAATGAAGCAGGATTAAGATATGTTATGTTGAAGAAAATACTGGTACCTGTGGTAAGATCCATATCCTTGACTCCTAAAGAAGTTCGCAGCATGTTTAACATTCCTGACTGAGGATGGATATCAGACTGGTACTGACAAGGACTTTGAAGTTGGAATGGGACAACCGAAAAAAGCGGCAAGCAAAGTTATGTTTGTATGAAAAATCAAGAATAATTCTCATTTGTTGCTTGTTTAAAATTTACTTTCGTTGCAAACCACTCCTCCAACAAATCCTTAATCCATTTGGTTGAGATTGAAAACGTCAAAAAATGTACGAAGTGCGGATGAGTTGTGTTTTCTATAATAGCATTTTTTCGCACTACTGCACCGACAACCGCTCACTTTCTGGATTGCGTTTTCTATAATAGGAATATATGGGGGTGCATGAATGGATGAATCTACCCTCCGCAGTCAATCCATGCCGGATTCCATAATCGGCATGAATACAATATAAATACTCTCAACTTTTAGATCGAATAGCTACAAATAGGGATACAAAGCCAGTTTTGAAAATACCAGCTGTCAAAAACGTTTGTCCAGTGTACTACCACGTCAGCAGAATTGTGAAAATTAGGGCAGCCCAGTCGCAGAGGGTTAAACTTTCAGGTGGCGGGGAATAGCAATGTAAAGAAGGTTTTGTTAATGACCATTTTTAACTTAAATGTAGCTGGAGGATATAACATTTCTACGATCGTTAAGAACACTAAACAAGTTCAGGGTCAGAATCATCATCCAATAATGAAGTAAATGACGGAACGGGCGCGTTGACTAAATCTAGTACAATATTCAGTGGAATCGTACACATTCGCCATGACAGTTGTGCTAACTGACCAAACCAAGCATTTTTCCCGCAATCCTGAGCAAGACAGGTGCTCTTCAACTCGCACTTAACTTTCGAAAATAATACCCACTTGTCCTTAAAACGCATGCAACTAAAATGAAGCGAGCGAGGAAGAGAGAAGTTACTACTCGTCAAAGCGGACCCCATTCACCCACAGTCGACCTCGAGAATATTGATAATTGCATCGCTTAGATGCGACCGCATTCAAAGTCTCCACTATCTGCAATCTTCCCCCAGCCCCTCCATCACTTTGGCAAAAAGCCACCACTATTCGCGACCGGGAATGTCGAGCAAATTCAATTAACAGCCAGAAAAGCTACGATGCAAAAAAAATGTTCTGGTTATCCTCGGTTGTGACCGAAAATTGTCCTTCCCCGTTTGCCATTGAAATCTTGGTCGCCACTCAATAGCACCACAGAATGTCAACCGCCAGCGCACAATCGCAGCGTCCAATGTCGCCAGTGCCGTCGCCGCTAACGATGGGCCACACGACGATAATGGGGGCGTCGCTGATGTCGCCTGATTAAAAGGACGACAACGACGACAAACCGAAACCGAAACCGAAACGACGTTAGCGCACAACTTTATAATTACATTTCTGCTGAAATCTGTGCCGGCGAGTGGCGGGAGGGTGCGGATGAAAATGAGCGACATAACCCCAGCGACCAGTGCTTCGGAGGAGCCGTTGCTTCGTAAATAATGAGTTTACTAAAATGGATTTATGGTTTCTGCAAATCTAAACCCGCCACGTCCTGTCGCCATCCGTTGGTTTTTCACACTTCCTGCACGGAGTTGGGAGAGAGAGAGAGAGAGAGCGGGAGGGAGAAGAATCGAAGCGTGCAAACATCCATTACTAGGTGATTTATGAGAAGCGAATTGATTGGAGATTGAGACATTTGACGTGCTGTGCTCCAATCCATCGTCACGGGTAATCCTCCGTCACTCCCTCCCGTCACCCAGCGAGACAGTGATTCCATCCGACTGCTCGGCCATTCGCCTGGTGTTCCGGCAACCTTTGTTTACCCTTCCAATTTGGAACGCAACCGGAAGATGGGCCTTTGCCATGCAAAATCCCCCTTCACTGACGACGTCCAAGCACACAGACACCCACACAGACAGACAGACACACAAAATAAGAAGAAACAATTTCCATCTTACCTCTGCAGGAGCTTCGAACTACGCTCATCCATCGACGGATATTGCCTTCCCTTTGATTTCCCCAGACATTTGTTCCTCTTCTCGCCGACCACCTGACAGAAGAAACCCTTCTTTGGATCGTAGCGCAAGTGATTCGAATAATCGAACGGCGGTTGAATTTTGAGGAAGCGCTGCAGCTCATTCATCACATCGATCGGATTCAGGCGCAACTGTTCGCCGTCGATTATGTGCAACTGCTGTGGCTGATAGTAGGCGAGCCAACGTTCCAAATGCTGTGCATACTTGCCCGGATTGAGGCACCGATTGCGGAGATCTTTCAGCGATTTTGGTGCTGAATCACTTGCGGTAATTACCTGTGAGGATTGAAGAAGAGAAGCAATGATGAGTTGATTTTTTTGGTGAACGATGTGCCGGACGGAGGTTTCGCTTTAAGGTCTTTAATTTTGATTAATGACAAGCAAGAGTCGGCGGAAAGAGAAGTTTCCAAAATCGAATGCATGACAAACCAATTTCAGGCACTGCCTTATCGACCACCTTACCGACGTGTCAATTAACCTCCACACTGTGACTCAAAAAACAAAACCACATCTCGCACAGCGTTCAGTGTTCACCCTGGTCAACAACAACAACTCACCTGATAGAAACTATAATTGTTTGCAATCAAATCGCCGTGCGCCCTGGTATGCTGATACCAGGAGTAGGCCCGTTTTGCCGGCGATATGAGGATGGTGACAATCTTTGCGTGCGGCAGGAGGGCGTGAGCACGTCGTGGGACCACGTCCCCGTCGAAGTACGTCGCCGACTTCTCGAACATGTACTTGGTGGTGGTGTTCGCCTCGATGGGGAAGAACTCCATGTACCAGTCGAGGCCGCGATAGTAGTTGTTGCCGTTGAAAAACTGAATCTCCTCGAACGTGTCCGGACTGGGCACGTTGCTGGCAATGGCCGTGTGCATGCTGAGGAATGTGTACAGAGCGGTGGTACCGGTCTTCTGCGGACCGATGACTAGAAACTTTGGCAGGGAATCACAACTTTTGTTTTTCGACCAAATCTTGATGTGACGCGGATCGTCGCACGGATTGCCCCACACCGGATCGGACTCCTCCGGATGCAGGTGGAAGTACATCTCGGCCAGCTGCACTGGCGGAGCGGAACTGAGTTTCAGGTTGGTCCAGCAACGGAGGAATTTGATGACCGACTCGAAGGTGTACAGCGCCAGTCGGTCGGAGCCGTAGTTGGACATGTGCGTCATGAAGATGTTAATTGGATTGTAGACGATTGTTTGGAAGAGCTCGCCGCCCTGGATGGACTCGTCCAGCTTGTCCCGGCCGCCCGGGTACCGGTCGATGTACATGGTGTGGGTGAAGAGGCCGCACGTCTGCCGCGGCAGGACCATGATGTTCCGGTGGATGAAGCCCCGACGGAGGCGCGCCGGCCGCAGATGGGGGTACTCCTCGGTGGAGGTTACCTTCACGTTCCACACCTTCTTCCAGGCCTCGTACAGGATTTCGTGGGCCGGGTACACGCCCGAGTGGTGCGGCGATATCGAGTAGCCCGAGTCGGTGGGGATTTGGTGCTCCTTCGCGAAGGCGTAGTTCAGCAGCATCTCGTTGACCAGCATCGTTAGGTTGTCGTAGAGGTGCGGCTGCTGGTGCTTCCACATGTGCGAGAACCAGTTGAACTCGTGGACGTTGCGCAGCAGGAAGTCGTCGCCCAGGTTCTCCTCCCGCGTGCCATGGTGGTAGTACTTCCCCGAGAAGCCCAGATTGAACTTGAAGCCCGGCACCAGGGCGCCGATGTGGTTCTGTGTGGCAATGAGGGCGCGCACGTCGTCCGGCCGCAGTCGAGTGCCCTTCTCGCCCACGAATATGTCGTCTATATCGACAAGGATCATTCTATTCAGACTTAAACTTAGCTGCCCGTGGCTCAGGTACGAAAGGGCGTCCAGGAAGAGCAGTCGGTGCAGCCAGAACCGGAGGCTGCTGCCGAACAGCACGCGCTGGATGCCATCCAAGTGGCCGTGGTCCTGCAGGACGGTCGTCAGCGGCAGCTGCACCTGTCCCCCGTCCGATGGATAGTCCTGGGTGTTGCGTTGCGCCCACTCAATCGGCTCGTACGTGGAATGATTATGTTGGAATACCGCCCAATCGTCGCCGGGCAGTGCGCCCCACGCCGTGTCGCCGGCCCTCGTCAGTCGCAGGACGGGTGACGCCGGATTCAGGCTGGCGTCGCGCAGCCTCAGGTTCGTGTGTATGTACAGGGGGAAGCCGCGCAGCTGGGCCGCCACCAGGGACTCCTCGCTGGGACTGACAAAGCCGACAATTCCCACCGAGTACTCGCGGCAATATTTGTCCAGCAGCTCACGGTTCCACTTGTCCATGTGCAGGTACTTGTCCAGGTTCTCGAACACGATCACACCGTAGCGTCCTTTGTCGAGGTTGGTCAGCACGGGCAGGCTCTTCCCAGCGACTTCTGTTTTGTACCTGAAACGGGAGAGAGAGAGAGCGAGAGGAGACGTGTGTTATTTCGGTTTGTCTTTCACGGTGCCTGTTTGGCAGGATATGCAAATGAGCGTGTCCCTGTGTAAAATAATCGCAAAAGGGCAGCGGCCGGCCCTTTGGGGGCGCGCACAACCACAACCCCTTTGCGAGTGAAAGGCGCGCCAGCGCCGGCAGTGGCGGTTGGCAAACATTTGGATTTTAAGCAGCAATAACTATTCAATCTGTTGGCTACATGTGCCGCGAATAATTTAGGCCGGGTCCTTTGTGAAGCAACGGAGTGTGGGCAAGGGTTAGAGTTGCTCCTGCTCTCGCTGCGCGCCGTGGACCTCGCGATTTTGGCAGCTGGTCGATGCGGCTGCCATCGGAGGAGATGTGTCGGGGGAGCGATTTTACAGAGTTTACGTTCGCCGCAGCGACACGATTGTATTCAGGGCGGTACGGTGCCGGCACGGCGTGTGTCAGTGTGTGGGAGGGAGGAATTGAAATTAATTGTTCACTTTGGTGTTTTTGAGAATTGAGGGAATTACATGATGCATGAGGCAGCAGTTTGCCGCTGAAAGGGGTTGCTGGAGTGCCGTTGAAAGGGGTTTGAAAAAGCGCCCCGAGTGTGGTGATGCAGCACTTTGGGAAGCTGCTGGGCCATTCATGGCCATCGCAACCCATCAAAGGGAGTGCGCCGAACACCAGGTAACGGACACACCTAATGGAGCGCAACGATGAATGCTGATGGAGTTTTCTCATTTTTCTGTTTTCTCCTGCGTTTGCGTTCGTGGTTGTTGTTGCTAGTCGAGTGTGTGAGTGTGGCAGAGGGCACACAATGCAGCTTAAGGCGTTGTGATTCATTTAAGCAAGTGCTGCGCTAGCCTCGACTGGGCGTCCGTGCAAGGATATCCGGGATATTCGGAGAATTTCACACAAAAGAGCACATCAGAGCGCATCGATTGCGATTGCGGTCTGCCCGAGCACGAGGGGATTTTCTGGGAAATTTGACTTTGGGTTTAGTCTGTTATGGATGAACAAAGCAATTGGTGTTGCGGTGCAGTTGTGCTCCGGCGGGGCCAGCTGTGAATGGTTATCGTGGGTGATCCGAGTTATCCTGAGTTATTTTCCAGTTGGAGGGGTTCTTTTCTTGGTTCTTTTTTGCGAGGGCAGCCATGTGGGTTGGTGGCGAGGAAAAAAAAGGAATGGATGAATTGAAGGGATGTACAGATTGTCAGCGAATTGCTTGTCAAATTGGGGGAACTGCTCTGACAGGTCTTTGAGCAGACAATTTCCCAACAGGGCACTTTGAAATTGACATGTCATAACAATAGTATGGGTGGCGCTACAGACCGTAGAGGGTCAGGGACCAGCTTCTCAGCACTTGTTGTGCTTGCTGGTGTTTGCTTACGAGTGGAAGAGACCTACAGTTTTATGCCGCCTTTGAACGGCCAAGTTTGAGAAGCTTTTTTTTAGACAGAAGCACTCGTTGAGCATTGTCAATGACTCGAAAGAGGTGGAGCCGTGAAAATTATTTTTCATCGCTTGACGACATGTCATGGAGCTTATAAAGGGTGACCAGGCAAATTTCAGCATCTGACAAAGTTACCAATGACATCCAGCTGTCAGTGGTGTCAGATTCGGTGCTGATTAGCTGAATTACGCATCACCGGAACATCAGCCCGGCTGATTTGATGGTTGGATTTTGGCCTAGATCTGCATAAGATTGCAAATTGAAGGCGGAGAACGCAAAAATGAGCAGTGAGTTTTCTATTTGGGCGCTGTTGGTCGGACATCTAGATTCTCGGGCGACGGCCATTTTTGGCTTGGATCGACAAAGCAGACAAGCTAAATTGCCATAATTGTAGCGAAAACTTAACTGAACACAACCCCATGCAGTCGATTTTGTTTTCACTGTCAGCTATAGCTTCCTCTGTAACCTTAGATCCAACATAGAGTAATCGAGTGCTGCGTGCTGGGAACCTAAAGCTCTTGGGCTGAAATTGCTTCAATGGTCCCTTGACTGGTGGTTTCAGTTGGTGGCATTTCTTTCGCTAGACGGCCCTCCTATAAGTCCCTGCAAATTCCTAGCTTAGGCGGATGACATTGACGTGATTGGCCGAACACAGCGAGCCGTCAGTGAAGCGTTTGCTGTTATTGGAACGGAGGTGGCAAAAATGGTTTTAGCGGTGAATGCGGGCAATCATCAAGAAATGACACACAACATCGACCACTCGGTCAGAACGTCGCTATAGGCAGCTACAACTTGGAGGTGGTTAAAGACTTCATCTACATTGGCTACCAAATTAATAGTAATAACATAAGTACCGAGATTAAACGCAGACTGACTCTTGCCAACCGCTGTTTCGTTGGGTTCAAGCGGCAAATGAGTTGTAGAGCCGTTTTTCGAAGGACCAAGCTAAGGTTATATAAAACCCTGATCAACAGGAGATCTCACAAGCGGATGAAGACGTCCTCCCCCTTCAATCTTTGGTCTTGTTTGCGTTGAAGGTTTCTGGAGAAGAAGATCCAACCACGAACTGTACGGGCTGTACAGCGACATGAGTCTAGCCAGGCGGCTACGGCTAGATGGCTAGGCCATGTAGAGTGCATGGAAAACACTGCTCCAGCCAGAAGGGTCTTCAACTCCGAACACGTGGGGCAATAGAGGACGACCACGAAGCCGATGGCGCACACAAGTGTAGAAGGACCTCAATCAACTTGGCGTGCGATTTTTGGCTGGAGGCTGAGGCACTGATTCACCCCGGACTGTCCCTCACGGACTATCCCTCACGAAAGCTATGTACGAATGAACGGTGAAGCTCTATTCCACTATTGCCAAGGGTGCAGCGTCAACTCTTGCGTATTCATCAAAAATGCAACCGCAACAACCCACCAAATGCTCGCAGTGTCCAACAAACTGAACGTGAAAATGCTCGCAGCGTAAAAATAGCCAATCGTGTGCTTCGTGCGCGATTATTTGAATTAATTTACACTCAGTCGAGGGATCCCCTTGGGAAAAAAAGAGCGCCCCCCTCTGCAGACATCTGCAATAAATCAATCGTTCATCCTTTGTTCCCGTCATCCCATCTCGTTTTAATTACGCTCCAACGACCCCAGGACGTCACACAAACGTCCCCACAGCACAATTCAATAAAACGCAGCCCCGGCGTGGCCAAACACCACCACCACCAGACTGTGGTGACAATGCCTCACACTCGCCGCCCCTCGCCGCTTATGACCGCCACTTAATAACGACACAGAACGCAATTAATAATGCTAATGAACCGCTCAAATGACTCTCCGCTGCAGCGCTCCTCGTAAAACCGCTCCAAATTGTCGCCGTCTCATTTTTGGCAGGCTAATTCATCGTGCACCGTGATGTCGAAAAGCGGATCGAAGCTCACAACGCACGCACATTAACCCCCATTAGAGCGCTGGCCGCCCTGGCCAGCAGCGTGTCATCTGTGCCGATGCTCTCTGCTTTTTTTTTTGTGTCTGTCCTTCCGGACTGTGCGCTGTGCTGCCCCCGCAGTGAAGCGGAGGGCAATGAACATCCAACAAAAGCGATTTTTGACGCAAGGACCGCACGCTGCCACAGCAGGAGGCTCCGTCCGTCCCGTGCGTCTTTTTTCGTGTGATTTCAACTGGAAAATGATTTCCATCAAGTGGCGCGTAAATTTTATTCGGAATCCGCCCTCGACCCTCCACGCCAAATCATCCCCCCTCGACGAGGGATGCAGAGGGGTTGGGGTTAAAAAATGATTAAGCACCCGACCACGAGCTAGGAGTGACCGACCGCCACGGAGCCGCATCACCTCCATTTGCATGCCCGTTGACAGCGCTCGCTATCTCCTCTGCGGTGGAGCCGATGGCAGTGGCGAGCGAAACGAAATTGTTCTTCCAGCCGAGTGCATCGCATCTGCAGCCTTGCGGATGTCATAGGTCGCGCGACGAAGGAGAAAAGTTGCCGCTTCTTTTCATTTTTTCCGTCGAAATTGTGTGCACACATTTTTTAGTTTGTTTACTGATGCGATGTTCGCACATGATTTCCCCGCACCCACCCACCCACCGCCACCCAGTGCACGCATCCGTGCGCACATGTCCACACATATGCACACGGGTGTCCTTTTTTTCTTTTGCGGGAAAAAAAACAATTTATAACGCCTCCGCTGATAAAACGACAGGGAGAGGGAGAGAGAGATGAAGTTTCTAAAATGTGCATGTCCTCGGCAGTCGACACTGCTGCCGGTTGCCTCAATGCGACGGGGCTGGCCGGGTGAGGCGAGGCGTAGTTGAAGAGCAATCTCGTTAGGACATCAGATTAAATGGGATTTTTATGAGTTTGTTGAAGGGGTTCCAGCAGCAAGCCAGCCGTCCGTGGAGATAGTGAAATTTCGTGAAATTCAATTTTCTGTACATAATTTGATGCAAGCGATGGCAGAGAGGGCGGTGCAGGGCTGGCCGCTTTCAGAGAATTTATGCAGGATTTTTCTTCGTTTTTTTTTTCTTTGCCTTTGTTTACTGGGCGCAGGGCACATTCTGCGACGAGCGGGTGATCGATGTCAGTGTAATCACATGGCATGGGACCTCTCGTTCACCTGAGGACAGGGAGTGCAAGGAGCAACTGAGGGCACTGAAGAGCTCTGAGACGGTGAGGGAATTTAGTTCAATTTGCTCCGCGTGGCACGTGGAATGCATTTTTTTTCTCCTCGAGAAGTCCTTGTCAAGCAAATGGTTGCAACTTACTTAGTCGCACATGGACAAACTCAGCGGGAGGCACTACTGACACATTGAAGTTTTTGCAACTCCGGCAGAACACGTACAGCATCCTTGGGTCCACGATCACTTGGAGTTAAGATCATCCTTCAGCCAATCGGTGTGGAAAGCAGTGGAAGTGGCCGAGTTTGCTGAGTTCTTGGATGTATGACATTTGGACGGTGTCCACATTTTTTGTAGAAAACCAGAGTTGGCTGTATGGATCCCTTGAGTGGGATGGTCTGGTCTGAGGAAAGCATGCCCGACGAGTGGAATCTCAGTATCGTTTGCTCGATCCACAAGAAAGGAGACCCCTTCAACTGCGAAACAAAGTACATGCTGTCATCACGGAAGGACGCACAACATCGACGTCTCGGACAGAGCGTCATATTGGGCAGCAGGAACTACATGGGCTCCGGAGTAAATAGGGACAACAACACCAGTACCGAGATCAAGCGCAGAATTACTCTTGCCAATCGCTGCTTCTTTGGGCTCAAGAGGCAATTGAGTAACAGAGCCATCTCTCGAAACACCAAATTGACTATATATAACACTCTGATCGTCCTTGTCCTGCTCTATAGCGCAGAGACGCTATTGAAAGCGGACGAAGAAGCTCTTGGTCGTTTTGAGAGGAAAGTTCTGCGTACGATCTTTGGTCCTGTTTGCGTGGCATGCACCTAGTTAAGCGTATTCAGATCCAACGCTTAAGATGGCTAGGTCATGTAGAGCGGATGGACACCACAGCTCCGGCCCGAAGAGTCTTCGACACCGAGCCATTAGGACAGCGCAACAGAAGACGTCCTCGCACTAGATGGCGCACACAAGTGGAAAAGGACCTCAACCAACTTGGTGTGTGCAACTGGAGGCAGCTGGCGACAAATCGTGCTGGCTGGAGAGGCATGTTAGTTGAGGCCCAGGTCCACCCCGGACTGTAGCGCCAATCAAGAAGAAGAAGAAGATAGCAAAATGCACCAGATCATTGCCGAATTTGGAAAGACGAAAGCATGCCCGACGACTGGAATATAAACTCCTTATGCCCCATCCACAAAAAAAATCCCCATCCCTGCGCAACGTCGCCTACAAGATCCTATCCAGCGTGTGAACGTCTAAAGCCGTTTTGCACCGCACGTACCAGTGCGGCAAATCGACTATAGACCAAATCTTCACACTAAGCCAAAATCCTGGAGAAGACCAGCGAGTTTCAAATCGATACTCAACATTTTTTCATCGATTTTAAAGCCGCAAGCCGCATACGAGAGCATTTATCGCAAGGAGCTATTCGAAGCATTGAATACGGGACCTTGGGAACAATGATCGGGCTGTGTCGCACCACGCTAACACACGCGATGCACCGTGCATTTTGGTTCAAAAACCTCTGAACCATTCGACCCCTACACCGGATTTCGGCAAGGAGATGCGCTGTCGTGTGATTTCTTCAATTTGGTACTGGAGAATAAAGTGCGGCGGGCAAAAGTCAACACGGAGGGCACTATCTTCTACAAGTGAGTTCAGCTTTTGGGATGAGCTGATGACATCGACATTATCGCGCAATCCCAACGTGCCGTAGTGGAAGCTTTCACGGCAATTGAGGAACAGGCGAAACGAGCTGGTCTAAAGGTCAACGAGGACAAGACAAAATATATGCTGTCGAGCAAAAAAAGAATCCGCCGCACACCACCTAGGCCAAAACGTCACAATCGACAGGTACAATTTCGAGGTAGTAAAGGAGTTTGTCTACCTCGGGGCAAATGTAAGCTCCACCATTGACATCGTAGTGGAGATCCGACGTAGAATCGCCCATGGCAACCGATGCTACTTCGGTTTGGTCCAAACTCGAAGGACCAAAGTCATGCCCTACAAAACCCTTATTCTGCCAATCCTCCGCTACAATCCTCCGCTACAAATATGGCGCTGGACATTAAGTAAGACTGCAGAGTTGATTCTTGTTGCCTTCGAAAAAAAAATTTTAATTCGGATATATGGTCCCGTCTGCGAGGAAGGCGAATGGAGGAGAAGACACAACTGCGAACTCTACGGGCTGTACAAGGATGTGGATACAGTCCGGATGGCAAAAATCCGTCGACTACACTGGATCGGCCACATCGAGCGAATGGACAACAACGCTCCAGCAAAGAGGGTCTTCGAATCCGAGCCTCCTGGTTCGAGAAGGAGAGGAAGACCGAACCTCCGGTACAAAGACCAAGCCATCGCGGATGTAGGAGAGCTTGGCCTTGATGAATGGAAGCCGCGTGCCCAGGACTGTCACCAATGGAAGGCAGCAATTGCTCATTGTTCGTCTGCCTGATAAGTAACTGAGTATGTGATTTGCAATAGAAAATTGAATTTCAAGCGTTTTCAGATTTGAACTTTTTTGAGGTATCCTCTAAAATTGTCCACATCACGCCACTGGGGCGCAGACGCATTCAACTCAAAGGCTTTCCTTGTCATTATGGTAACACAACGGGCCTACTCTGGCCTAAGTGTGACTTTCATAAAGGGTATTCAGCCAAATCAATTTAACTTCAGCCGACCTTGTTTCGCTCCAGGTAAAGAAAATAGGAAAATTTCACGGAAATGGAAAGAAGGCCAGTCAATTAGTAACACAGACGATTGAACTTAGTCTGATCATGCCTCTTACTACTTACTGGCTCAGCTAAAGATCTTTCGTCCCTGTTGGTACCAGGCACCACTTCTTTCAGTCGCCAAGACCAATTCAACGCCCCGAGCAGGGAGAAACGACAGCTCGCTAATTTTCTCTTCAAAAACCAAACTCTCCTCACCAATTACGCACCATTCCGAACTCAGATGATCCGAATAAATCCTCAAACCCCCCACAGTCCGTTTCTGCACCATTGCCCGCATTCCCTTCACAAGGAGGGCAGGGCACAAAACAAAGGACGGCAATAAACGCTTTAAAATATCAAGTCGCCTTTGAAATGCCCCTTCAAAACTTAAATTACCCTCTCATGTGCGTGCACGCGGATGTGTGCCTGCGCGTGAGTGTACGTTTGTTGGGCATGTTTGCAGGACGTGATCCTCATTACAGATTTCGATTCGAAGCGTTGACTGCTCAGCAGAGTACTCTCGCAGCACTCCCGAGCACTGGCAACCACTTGAGAAGCACTAACAACACTCGCAACAGAAGAACCTCCTTAAAGGTAAACTTTATACCCATCCACTGGCAATAAACTCGCGGCGAACATTCCACTCGTATGTACTCGCTGTGCTCGCGATTAAGCCAACACAACATCTGTTGGTTGTGGCATATACATTTTCTCTGCGCCCCCCACCAACACAGACTGTATTTCCGTCCGCACCACGCCCCGGCTGTCAACAGAGAGCGAACACTGGATAACCTCATCCAGCGCGAAGGAACCAACTGTCACTTTAGACCCCACAATTTACACCATGGATCAGTGAATTGACACGAAATTCATTACATTTAATTATTTCCGCAACGTTCCACACATTACCTGAGCTGTGCTGTGGCGCCCCTCCCCGGCGCACCGCACGACACGGTCGTTGCTGCTCAGACTGTGGTTCCGCACTTGCAAACAAATTAACAGGAAACAGCCTTCCAAGACGACTGGGTGGAGCTGGGTGGAGGAGGTGCCTCGCATTCTCTTAAAAAACATTCCAAAACAATTCCCCCCTCCCTCCCCCAGTCGCCCGGCGAGAGGGGGTCAGAGAGCGGAAACTATTTCTGCTTATTGGCTCGAAAGAGATTACCCGGAGTATTTAAACGTTTTGATAAGCACATAATCAACTTTGCACCCTCGTCGTGGTTCCTACCGCCCACCGAACCAGAGGGGGCCAGCCACCACCCTCACCGCCCAGCCGACGGTGCCCAGGCAACCGAGGAGAGGATGTGGATTCTTTTTCAAGCTTCTCAAGAATTTCCTCCTCGTGGCGGCCTGGGAAGGGCGAGGAAGAGAGAGGCAGAGGGAGCACCTCAGCGAGCACCTTGCAAAGGAATCCCAGCGCCTGTAGTTGCACACAATCCACACACAAACAGAAGGCAAACACGAAATAATAACTTTGAAAGTTTAAACAGCGCCAGGAATCCAGCAGCACCACCACCCAGTCCACCCCCAGCACGTCCTCGGTGGAAGAGGAGTCGGGGCGAGCTTCCACTTCTCGCTGCTTATTGTATTTAACGTCTATTCAAGTGATTTATAGAGTTTTTCATTGCACGGAGGGAAAAACTCAAATTAAAAGTTCAAGGAGGCGGGCGCGGCTTCAACTCCTTCAGTCCTTCGCGCCGGTCGTGTCGCGTCGCGTCGCGTCGGTGTCTGTGTTCCTTGGCGAAGGTGGGTTATGTTTTTTTTTGTGACTCATCACCCCGATCAGTGGCACCTGGCGGCGCTGTCTTGTACCTCTGCCAGGTGGTGCTGGCGACGGCGGCGGCGGCGTTTGTTGTTTTGATGATGGGGGTCCTCCACCCTTGTTGCCTTGGTCCTTTGCACGTCTCATGCCGTGCATTCTTCGGCCTCTTGCCTTCTCAATCCTGCCACGAAGGCACATTTTCCCTCCGCCTCGAGGCCACGTCACGGCCAGGGAAGGTTGGCCCTGGGAGTGGGGAGTGGGAGCACTGGTATGCGTGTGCATCCTTGCAACTGAAGAATTTCGTTCGTTACCAAAGGCAAATTATCTCTTCACGTTGAAATGAAAACCGCACCCGTTGGTCCCGCCGCATCGTGTTCTTTTTCATCTTTTCCTCTTGTTTTTTTTTTTTGGTTGAATTTCTCTCTCCAAGAGTCCTTGTCACGAGGGGAGAGCTGTGAGAGGAGGAACAATGCACACCAAAAAAAAAAAAAAAAAGAAAGAAGGGATATATCATCCTTTGTTATTGCTACACACTCGATAGATGGAACGGGGATGGTACGCATCGGTTGCAAAGTGGATTCCTTCATTCTATTGGTGGTGTACACTGCACATCCTTATCGTTAGTCGAGTGCCGGCGGGGTACACAGGGAGGAGAGCGCATCCTTGTTGTCGAGGTGATCCTTGATACAATGGAAGTGCATGAATGTGTTTTTTTTGTTCCTGTTATCTTCTGCTGTTGCTTACAGGAATTCCTTACAATCTCAACGGAGGGGTGGGCGGTGTGTGAGGGAGGGTGCGAGAGAACAGAAGGAAAAAAGGAAGAAGACTTCCTGTGTTGTCCAGGAACAAGAGATGAGGCCATTAAAATGTATGAATGCTTCAGGTATAGGCAATGAAATTATATTTCATCCGTGGTCTCCTGTGGGATGATCTGCCCAGTCAACCGGGGGGTAGGGTGGGTTGTCATGCCTGACAGTGCCATAAATAATTTCACCCATTAATGGATGGTTAGGTTCATCATTGGCATTGCAAATTTTACGTAAATTCAAGTCCAGACATTGCTGCTTCAGTCAGGAGAGAAGGGGCATCTAGATGGTTTTTCTTTTTACAGAGAACTGTTTGTGGGAGAGGGCGGGGGAAGGGATTCTTGAACTCATTGCAGCTGTCTGGCAGAAGAATGCGTTCACAAGTCTATCCAGTCGGTGGTGGCCAAATGAATGGGTAATTTAAAAAAACACGAGGAGTTTATGGCTCGTGGGAAAGCGTGATGGGAAATTAAAGCTAACTTGAATTTCCTCGCACAGACGCTCAGCATTCGAGAGAATTGTTTGGTTTTCTCTGTTTCTTGTTTGGATCCTTTCGATCTGGTCTAGAAGCCAAAGTGGGTGACTTGTTCACCAATTAACTGACAATTTTTTTACCGCCGGCTTGTCGGAAGCTCTATAGTAGAGCGAACAAGTGAGAAAACTTTAGAATCTATGACAAATTGGAAATTAAGCAATATCCGATTAAGCTGAGCTCAAGCTTCCAGAGGGCAAAAATAACACCACAAAACACACAAGTGATATTGGCAATATTCCACAACAAGGAAGCAACAGAAGATATGGGTAAAGTGACAGCACATAGGACCTTAAAGTGAGTAGTACCCAACTGGACATGAACATCTCTGTTTGAGTCATTAGACAACTTTCTATGCAGATCTTATTTTTTAACGGCGCAGCATTTGAAATTGACAGCATTGTGTTTTGGGACAGCTGATTTGAGATTTCTGAGTCGTTTTGAGCTTACTTTGGTTTCGGCTCATCTAGCAACGTGTACAATTTGTTTAATTTTTTTTGAAAAACTTTGTTCAATTCAAAGAACACAAACCCTAAAGCTCACCGGTTTTACAACAGCCAACTGGATGCGTTAATGAAGGTAATCTGCGACATGGCCCTCATGCGGCCAGTGATCACCTATGGGTTCTCCGTGGGGTTCAACGTGAGTGCAAACCTGATGGACAAGATTTGGGTTTTTGAGAGTAATTGTCTTAGGACTTGCCTTCGCCTTTATAGAATGGTCTTAGTACAGAAAATTATTCTTCAATGAGTTCCTATACAAGAGGACGAAACTGATAGGAGGGGACAACTTCCTGGTGAATTTTTATTCATTATTTATGAGTCCCAGAAGTTTAAAAAATGAGTAATTTAAAAAAAAGGAGTCGCAACAATAGTTTTTGATAACACAATACCTTCTTATGTGAAAAATTAAACTAGTATGTTTTTTCTTTGTTGGAAGTTTTAATACTGGAACACTCAGGTTCAAGACTGGTTCCTTGTACTACCAGTTATGTCCACATTTGTGGCAGAGGTTGGTTTCTTAAATGAAGCACAATGGCCCGTTGTTACGCCGGTAAGACGTCTGCAATATTTTCTGTCAAGAGACAACAAGAATGCCGCAGATTTTGAGACGTTTAAGAGCAAACGCTTGGTCTATCTACATGCTGGAGGTCCAACCATCAAAAGAAACCGTAACCACAGACGCAGGTTTAGGCACTGAGAAAGTTTCCCCTGGTCCTTGTCTAACAAGTTCATCGGCGATCTTATTTCCAGCGATTCCTTGGTGTCCTGGGACCCAAATGAATTTCAGTGAATTTCGACTGCCAATTAAATTCAGAGTAAGGGTTGAGTAAGTCCTAAAGCACGACTGTAACTACACTAACACAGATACGTCGACCCATTCACCTTTTCTTCGTAATATAATATAATAAGGTGTTCAGTCTAGTGTTGTCGCCCGCCACGCAGCGCCGGACCCTTCATTGGTTTTGGAGCCATTCATGAAGATACGACTACATTCCATTCCTGGCTCGAAGTCTGGCCAGAGCCATTTCTGGGTGCAGTACAACCTCATCCCTATCAATAGCAGGGGTACCACCTTCCATGCCGATCGCTACAGCTTACCATCTTCTTAAATGACAAATGGCTAGATGGCACCACCTGCCTTAAAACAAAAGAAATCGGGCCTTCACTTAACCCAAAACAGTCACTCAGTCTACTTAGACTCAACAAGCATTCATTAATGACTCTCATAGGAGTCATAACCGAGCACTGTGCAATTGGCACTCATGCTCGCAGGATGCGCTCTAGCTAGTCGTAGGTTCCTACACATACACCTTCATTCAACAACCTCAATGAGCTAAGCAGTGCCACCAGGTCAGCTAAATCGCTTCATAAGCACCAACTGGTTCCGATGTTAGGTAAAGACAATTCGCGTGGTATCACAATGGGCTAACGCTGGCCTAAATGTGACTGCCCTTAGCAGTCAGTCACTGCAACCTAACCTAACCTGCTTTCAGAAGTCGGAAATATTCCCTTCTATGCTAGAGCAAGTGCCAAACGACAGCTGCAAGAGGGACGCACTTCGCTCGATTGCAATCCACATTCTAAAATTGATGCAGGCTCCTCGTCACTGACCTCAGTGCTATTCTAAGGCACATCAAAAATAGGATTGTCCACCTCCGAGCTTAGGCGTTCGTTGCTCAAGTCTTCTTCAAAATCTTCTAACATATATTCCCAACTGAGTCTGCTCAGCTCTAGAGGTCGACAATCCGCTTTTAAACGACGTGGAAGATGAGTCATCGGAATGAGATTGAGAGGCAGTCATTCGGTCACGACTCAGAAGAACATAATTCACTGCTGGTCTCAATGAATAGCGATCTCTTCACTATTTCTCTTATCGCCTCGTTAAAAATTTCAACAAATTGGTTAAACTGATCACAGTCATGCTCCCCTGCCACGGAGCCCTGATTTGAAAGTTTCGCAATACAAATTCTTCCTCTCTCTTGGTAGAATTATGCGAACGACAGGATCAACAAACAAAAGATCATATCGAACCATCCGTCGGTAGAGGCCGGAGATCAACCTAACAGCAAGGAGATCGAGATGAATTTCTTCCTGATGTCAAATATATTTTTTGACAACTCGCATGTGACTCAGTGGTACCGTGGCCCAAACCCATAATAATAAGGGTGGCGCTACAGCCCGTAGAGGGCCAGGGCCTAGCTTCTCAGCAACCACTTGTATATTGTTCTCTCACGAGTGGAAGGGACCTACAGTTTTATGCCGAATCCGAACGGTCAAGTTTGAGAAGCTTTTTCTAGACTCTACTCTTTGAGCATTGTCAGTGTCTCGAAAGAGGT
This sequence comes from Eristalis arbustorum, assembly GCA_916610145.1. NCBI lineage: Eukaryota > Metazoa > Arthropoda > Insecta > Diptera > Syrphidae > Eristalis > Eristalis arbustorum. The sequence goes on along the minus strand of OU744318.1, from coordinate 18,021,819 downwards.
GGGGTCGTGAACATTATTTTTGTCGCTCAGAGCTGGAGTCGAACCTACGACGTCGAAGTTGGGGTCGACGCGCATACCCACAACGCCACGGCCCAAGCCCATAGAATCCTAAAAAATGAAATTAAGCAAATTCGAATGAAAAAGTGGTCCATGGGCCGGCAAGATAAACGGTCTTTTTCATTCTTCGGAAATTTAACATCCCAACTGAGACCGGAGAATAGTGTCCCGACGATATCCAAACTCTGTCTCTGCCCACCCGACAAACGACTAAAGGCTCCTCCCCCACGAAAGGACAACTGAACACAGATGAGGCATGCCCCTATGGTGACATAATCGACCGCAAACTTGTTGTTCATTAATGACAAGAGAGCCGCGCCAGGACACGTCTAATGCCCGCAGCTAGTGCATTATATCCTGCAACTTAATGGCTTTAAACGAATACTCCCGCATTTGATTTGATTAAAATTGAATACAATCCAGGCACCACCCCCCGTGCATCAGTATGTCCCAGGCAGGCTGCCCACGCCGCACCGCACCCGCCAGTCACCAATCTAAGGGTTATTTAATTTTCATTACGTTCGACCCAATTAGTGCGGCTTAATCGGAGATTAATTCAATAACACAATTTATGTGCGAGTGTAACTGCTTCTGGTGTTCGTCAGGTAATCCCTATTAGGTCGTTAAACACTGGGCGCGAGGCGGTTGGGATGGTGGAGGGAGCTTCACTCGTCAGCCAGAAACACATCCACCTCCGGGCGGTTGCTGCTGCTGCGTTAATCGTCTTTCCAGTGAAACCTGTCGGCTTGTTGGCTTTTGAAATCAATTCTTCTCGTCTAATTCAATTAGGGCGGGCCAACACCCGCCGTCGACGCACAAGGATTTTGCCGTGTGCGAAAGTATTTTGCACGGAAGTCAATTAAAACGTATCCACCATCCATGCAGCGAGTGTCTGACGCGCCGCTCCTTCTCGGCACAGCCTCGCCCCTGTCGACAGTTTCATCCGATTCGGGATTCGCAAGCAGCACTCACGATACAATCCACGTCAGAGGATTAATTATACTTAATTAGTTTCTAATTAATCCGTCACCTTTTGTGGGCCCGCCGAGAAGAAAGTTCGCAGTTACGGGCGGGCGCAGGGGTGTCGTCGCGGTCGTGTGTACTTTGCGGTGGACACACGTAAATTGTGTACTGGGGATGAGGGTAAGTAAATATTTATGTTGGACTCGTGTTATCCTGCGGCCGGGCGGCACATGTCCCACCATTCATGTCGTGAGTTATGACATTCCAGAGCAGCTCTGGCGGGGGCTTTTAATGAGGTTGATGTGCGGACATAATGGACACCGGATGTGGGAGTGCTCTGGGAGACGAGGGTGGAGTTACAAGGTTTTTCGCTTTTTTTTTGTGGTTCCGATTGAGGCGAGGTGGTAGTGACAAGATATACAAATTCTTAGTGATTTAGCGAAGGAAAATGGTTACTTTCTGTCGGAAAAGGTCAGAGAGTTAAAATTGGGGCCAAGAACTTGACGCGACTCTGGCGATCGACATTCTCAGACACTCCACTCGACGAAAACCACAGAAAAATTTAGAGCAGTTTTATCTCTGCCAGCTGATAGACAGGACGTTCCTGGTCATTTGTGGGCACTGGTTTGTACCATAATGCCATCATTTAGGCCTATTAGCTTTCCCCCTAGTTTTTCTCCTCCCAAAATCATGGTTCCGTTCTCCACCCGATTTCTGTTTCCAAATTAACACAAAAACAACAAGCGAGTACCTCAAGAGTGTCAACTTGGACCAGTCCCTTTTCCTTCCCTCTCACTCTACGCGATCAAATTAACCAATCCCCTCCCTATCCGAACAATAATTCTTCTTCAAGAAAAGCCACTTATGACCACTGTCATTTGTCACACCGCTTGACACTCGAAAGCCCCGTCGCATTGCATCACATTCGTCCGCGACTGCGAGCATTTATCTCAGATGTCCTCGCGCTGACGCTGACAGATGGTTATCTGACTCTTATGACCCGCAGAACGCCGTTCGGTTCCATAAATTTGACACACGTCAACCGAAACTCACTTCCGCAAGCGCTGACTGCAACTGAGGCAACTGTCAATGTGACGTCTACTCAATTGCGAAGATAATCGATTGCAATTGGAGCCCGGAATGGCGGCACTCCTCGTGTATGTGTGCGTCAAGGAAACAGCGAAAGACACTCTCGATGACTGTTCATCGTCTCGGCTTTGTCACAATTGAGAATTGGTTTTGAATTCAATATTAGATGCACCGCACACTCACTCTCCAATTCAATCTGCTCCATCTCTGGGCGGACGGGCTGGCGTCACTTTTGTCTTGGCTTGAATCCATTGAAATCGAATTGCGGCAGTCTGCCTGAGAAGTAACCAGTCCAATTGGGATAATGCAATCCAATCGGTCTTAGGCACTGTTGCCGATGTCACCAGACAATGGATGAGTTATTCTGTAACGAAGCTGCTGGCATTTATGAAACGCACGCATGGATACATCCGAGTAAGACGAGTGCAGCCGTGCGCCGGAGACAAAGCGATGGACGAACAAAGGGCGGGACCGGAGTGGGATTATGGGGAAATTTTGTGGACTGATTGTGATTGAAATATTTGAAGATTAAGCTGCCGAGTGACGCCATTGACAGCTGTCAGGCGGTAATTGATGGAGTAGCTGAGCAGCTCTGAGGCTGGGGAAATTGAAAATTTCATCAAGATTGAGATTGTGTGCAGAAGTACTTGAGTGGAGCATTATTTGATTGCATCAGGCTGAGGGTTCAGCTGCCGCATACCGATTTGGTGTGTGGAACTGGGTGATTTGTTTTCGATTTATTGTGCAAATCAATTGAAAATGACCGACTGTGGGGACAAGTGGACTGCGTGTTCAATTGGTGGGTGTTTGAACTGCAGTTTATGACGCAAACCTGGTCTTTGGCTATAATGGCTTTATTTGTCGGTCTTTAGCTGTATAGTGCCTTGTGGACAGTGCCACAAAAGCGACAAGTTAGGCGTATGTCAACAATTTAGAGGATATTCAATTTAAATGGAAGGCAAGTAAAGGGTTTGTTGATGATCCAGTCTACTTTTTCCTCTTTTACAACGACGCCGGAGGAAGTTTGGAGTTAAACAATAAGACGTTCTGCTTCTCTTGTCCTTATCAGTGCGATTTCAGGCCTGGGAACTCCACAATCGACCAAAGCTTCACACTTCGGCAGATCCTAGAAAAACGAAAGTGATGCAGATCGACACTCAGCACCTATTCGTCGACTTCAAGGCCGCATATGACAGCGTGCATAGTGACGAGCTATACAGCGGCATGTCTAGTTTTGGCATTCCTGCCAAACTCGTTACGTTGTGCAGGATGACGATGGAGAACTCTCGCTGCTCCATCAAGGTCGGTAACGAACTCACCGAGACCTTCAATGTCAAAAAGGCTTTAGACAAGGCGACGCACTGTCATGTGACTTCTTTAACATCGTCCTGGAGAAGATCGTGTATAACTGACACGGCAACACTGGAGGCACGATCTTCCAGAAGTCCGTGCAATTGTTAGCATACGCCGATGACGTTGACGTGAACGGACTAATGAGGCATTTGCTGGCATTGAAGCGGAAGCGTCTAAAATGGGTCTAGCGGTAAGCCAGGGCAAAACAAAGTACATGCTGTCATCAAGGAAGGACACACAACATCGACGTCTCGCACAGGGCGTCATAATGGGTATGAGGTTGTCAAGGACTCCGTCTACCTCGGCTCACATCAGTACCGAGATCAAGCGCAGAACCACTCTTGCCAAGAGGCAATTGAGTAACAGAGCCATCTCTCGAAACACCAAGTTGACTCTAAATAACACTCTGATCATCCTTGTCCTGCTCTATAGCGCAGAGACATAGACGCTATTGCAAGCGCACGAAGAAGCTCTTGGTCGTTTTGAGAGGAAAGTTCTGCGTGCGATCATTGGTCGTATTTGCGTTGATGGCGTCTGGAGGAGAATATTCAACCACGTACTGTACGAACTATACAGCGGCATGGACCTATGTCGGATGTTAAGTGTCTTCGGATAGTGCGACATATATAACAGCTGTCACAAAAGGTTGCACATATTTGGATGCGGATTTGTCGTGGAGAAACGGCTAAGGTCGAAGGTCATCGACTTCAAACCGATAAGTGGCTGTGATCCGCATCCAAGGCAGATTCTACAACAACAGCCTCATATGTGCACACGCCCCTACCGACGAAGCTGAAGACTCTGTCAAAGAGGACTTTTACGACCTCTTGGACGGTGCCTACGGAGCCTGTCCGGAGTACGATGTCAAAATCGTACTCGGAGACTTCAATGCTAAAATCGGTAAGGAACACATCTTTAGCGGAATGATCGGAAAGCACAGCCTCCACGACATGACAACTGATAACGGCTTCCGACTCACAGACTTTGCGACGTGCTGTCGGGTCATAAGTCATAAGTAGCACAAGGTTCCCTAGCAAAAAAATCCACACAGCAACCTGGCGATCCCCGGATGGTGGAACCGCCAACCGAATCGACCATGTGCTTATTGGCGGAAGACACGTGGCAAATATTCTGGATGTGCGAACATTCAGGGGGGCAAACGTCGACTCTGACCATTTTCTTGTTGCAGCGAGATTCAGAGCTCGACTGTCCAATGTCAGAAAGCTGCACCAGCCGACAAAGAAAACTTTTGACATTGCATTAGGCGTCCACCGGCACACCGGAGATTGCCAAAGGCTACGAAGAGCAATTAAGTGAGAGACGTGGTTGCATTGCCGCTCGACCATCAAAGAGGTAGCGGAAACTACCTTAGACTACCTACAACCCCCGATAAGAAACCCATGGTATGATGGCGAGTGTGCGCAGAAAAAACGTGCAACCGACGATGCATACCAAAAAGCTCTGCAACGGAAAACAAGAGCAGCGCAAGAGGAGTACCGGGCTAGAAGACGGGAGGAGATAATGCTTCTACGCCGAGGAAAAGGTCTCTCGCAACGTCCCAGCTTAAGGATATCCAAGAGTCTAGGGACAAGCAAAAAATACGGGCCTTTTAATAATAATAACATTTCCGGAATAAGCCGGAAAAACTAAATGATGTGAAAAATTTGTATGGTTGCCCAAATTGGCAGAAACGAGCAGGCGTAAGGTCGTAACTGGAGTGATACTACTCAGGCTGACTCCTCCTGAGCACGATCGCTTTCTGACTGTATTCAGATGAACACACAACGTTGGAGGACACCCAACACCGACGTCTCGGTCAAAACGTCACAGCAGACAGATATAACTTTGAGGTAGTCAAAAACTTTGTCTACCGAGGCAACGCTATCAATTCAGACAATGACACCAGCGCTGAAATCAAACGAAGAATAACTCTTGCCAATCGGTGCTTCTTTGGGCTAAGAAAGCAATTGGTAAACAAAGCCCTCTCTCGAACAACCAAGGTAACGCTTTACAAGACCTTAATCGTCCCAGTCCTGCTATATGGAGCAAAGGCATGGAGTTTGTCAAAAGCGGATGGAGCAGCTCTTGGTTGCTTCGAGAGGAAGATTCTTCGTGTGATTTTCGGTCCCGTCTGCATAGATGGTGAGTGGAGGAGGAAATATAACGACGAACTATGCGGGCTGTTAAGCGACATCGACTTAGCCAGAAGAGTGAGGATCCAACGATTGAGATGGCTAGGTCATGTAGAGCGGATGGAAACCAATGCTCCGGCGCTGAAAAGTCTTCGAATCCATCCCCGAGGGACGGCGCAGTAGAGAAAGCCTGCGACTCAGGTGGCGCACGCAAGCGGAAAGGGACCTCAACCAACTTCTTCTTCTTCTTCTTGTGGCGCTACAGTCCGGGGTGAACCTGGGCCTCGGTCAACAATCCTCTCCAGCTGGCACGTTCTTTAGCCAGCTGCCTCCAATTTCGCACTCCAAGTTGGTTGAGGTCTTTTTCCACTTGAGTGCGCCATCGGGTTCGTGGTCGTCCTCTATTGCGTTGTCCCACTGGCTCGGAGTCGAAGACTCTTCGGGCTGGAGCAGTGTTGTCCATGCGCTCTACATGGCCTAGCCATCTTAGGCGTTGAATCCGTAGACGCCTGACTAGACTCATGTCGCTGTACAGCCCGTACAGTTCGTGGTTGAATCTCCTTCTCCAAGAACCTTCAACGCAAACAGGACCGAAGATTGAACGCAGAACTTTTCTCTCGAAGAGACCAAGTGCGTCTTCATCCGATCTTGAGATAGTCCAAGCTTCCGCGCCATACAGCAGGACAGGGATGATCAAGGTCTTATATAAGGTGAGCTTGGTCTTTCGAGAGAGGGCTCGACTACTCAATTGCCTCTTGAGCCCAAAGAAACAGCGGTTGGCAAGAGTTATTCTGCGTTTAATCTCAGTACTGATGTTGTTCGCACTATTTACTTGGGAGCCGAGGTAGACGAAGTCCTTCACTACCTCGAAGTTGTAGCTGCCTATGGTGACGTTCTGACCAAGTCGTCGATGTTGTGTGTCCTTTCTTGATGACAGCATATACTTTGTTTTGCCCTCATTCACCGCTAAACCCATTTTTGCCGCCTCCGTCTCAATACAAGCAAACGCTTCATTGACGGCTCGCTGAGTTCGGCCAATCACGTCAATATCGTCCGCGTATGCTAGCAGTTGAACGGACTTCTGGAAGATCGTGCCTCTAGTGTTGGCGTGTGAGTTTCGCACGATCTTCTCCAACACGATGTTGAAGAAGTCACATGACAGCGCGTCGCCTTGTCTAAAACCTTTTTGACATTGAAGGTCTCGGTGAGTTCGTTACCGACCTTGATGGAGCAGCGAGAGTTCTCCATCGTCATCCTGCACAATCTGACGAGTTTGGCAGGGATGTCAAAACTAGACATGGCGTTGTATAGCTCGTCTCTATGCACACTGTCATATGCGGCCTTAAAGTCGACAAATAGGTGGTGGGTGTCGATCTGCTTCTCTTGGGTTTTTTCGAGGATCTGCCGTAATGTGAAAATTTGATCGATAGTGGACTTCCCAGGCCTGAAACCGCACTGATAAGGACCTATCAGGTTGTTGACGAATGGTTTCAGGCGCTCACACAGAACGGCAGAGAAGATTTTGTATGCGATGTTAAGGAGACTTATCCCCCGATAGTTGGCGCAGTCAAAGGGGTCTCCTTTCTTGTGGATCGGGCAAACGATACTAAGATTCCACTCGTCGGGCATGCTTTCCTCCGACCATATCCTACAGACGAGCTGGTGCATGCGCCCAACCAGATCATCTCCAGCTGCCTTAAACAGTTCCGCGGACAATCCATCCGCTCCAGCAGCTTTGTTCGACTTCAGTCTCGATATCGCTATCTTGACTTCGTCTAGATCGGGGGGACGGAATTCTCTTCTGTCGTCGTCCATTGCGTGGAGTGGAACATTCTGCCTGACAGCGGTATTGGTGTCCTCTTCGCCGTTTAACAGTCTGCAGAAGTGATCCTTCCAGATTCTCAGTATCGACTGCGACTCTACTACGAGTTGTCCCTCTTCGTTCCGACAGGCTTCTGTCCGATGTTTGTACCCTTTGGATAGTTGTTTCACCCGCTGGTAAAACTTTCGGACATTATTTCTGCCGTACCACCTCTCCATTTCCTCGATCGCGCGCTTCTCATGCTCCTTCTTTTTCTTTTTGAGAAGCCGGTGCTCTTCCCTTCTTTTAAGTTCGTAGAGCTCACGAACCGCTCTCGTCCTTCTATCCAGCGTCGCCTTATATGCTGCTAGCTTCGCTGAATGCGCCTGCCGACACTCGTTGTCAAACCATGGGTTTTTTCTAGGTGGCATTTTAAAACCCAGCACATCAGAGGCAGCTTCTCTGATGGCGTTTTGACAACGGTTCCACTGTTCGTCGATTGTTTCGCCTGGCAGGGTTGGACTCTCTGAGAGCTTCAGGGAGACTCGATCGGAGAAGTTCCCAGCGGTCGATTGCGATTGTAGCTTTCCAACGTCAAACTGTTTTCGTCTTGCTCTACTCCGTTGTACAATCGATATCCGAGTTCTGACCTTGGCTACAACAAGGTAATGATCCGAGTCGATGTTGGCACCTCGGAACGTTAGGACATCGAGGACACAGGAGGAGTGTCTGACGTCGATCGCAATGTGATCAATCTGGTTGACGGTTGATTGATCAGGGGACCGCCAGGTCCCTTTGTGAATGTTGAGGTGAGGGAACCGCGTGCTGGCTACAGTGAGGTTTCGCCCCGTCACGAAGTCCATCAGCCTGAGTCCATTGTCGGACGTGTTGTCGTGTAGGCTGTGTTTACCGACGACTCTAGCAAAGATTTCTTCCTTGCCCAGCTTTGCATTAAAATCTCCTAGAACGATCTTGGTGTCGTAGCTGGGGCATTGATCGTATGTTCTTTCTAGGAGATCATAGAAGTCATCCTTGCTATCATCGTCTTTGTCCTCCGTTGGGGCGTGGGCGCAAATTAGGCTGATGTTGCCGAATGTTGCCTTGATGCGGATTGTTGTGAGGCGTTCGCTTCCTCAACCAACTATGCGTGCGAAACTGGAGACAGCTAGCTAAAGATCAAGCTGGCTGGAGACGCTTGTTGGTTGAGGCCCAGGTCCACCCCGGACTGTAGCGCCACCTTAAGTAAGTAGCACGAAGTTGGATGATGATCCCCTTTGACTTGTGTGCTCCGTCCTCTTTTTCTTGGCTCCGAAGGCGTATTCCACACTCCTTAACCTGACTCTGCCCAGCAAGTAGAAGAAACCATCATGAAGTGAAGCCATTCAGAGATGACAAATGTGTCCGTAATTGGGCGCCACTCCAAGCAGACACAAGACTTTTGTCGTTGCCTACATTTCCTTGGTCCCTCTCGACATTATCTTCAAATTCAATGCCCCCTCCACCCAGTAAAACGTTATGTCCTCTCTCCCATTTAGACAGATCCAGAAATTTGTTGAAATAATTCAATCATCTGCACAGAAACAGCATTCCATCACTTCCCAAGAGACAGGCACACCCCCACCCATCCACTCCAGCAGATGGATGAAGAATAATTGAATAGGCACCAGCCCCTGCCACTGCGAGCCATTAGTGCGGCCCGAAAATTCATCAGAAAATCTACAAGATCCTCTGAACACACTTACACTTCACTGAGGCATTTAATTCATCATTTGATTAAGAGACCAACGGCCTGTGGACCTGTGTGGACGTGCCACCCTGGAGCTCTCCCGCCCGGCCCACATAATTGACAACAATACCGGCTGGCTTATACAACCCGCCTCTCTCCACCCACCACAAGGCCATTATCGTATGCAGAGGCTTATTTATAATTACACGTCTTTTGTACTTTAATCCAAATCCAGAGCGCACACACACGCGGTGACAGGCAGCCTTCGGTTATAATGAAGCCTCTCAGCCCTCAAAGATTACCGAGGATTTGTGTATCATAATGTTTTTGCCAGATCCTAAATCCCTATTTAATGTCACAGCTCGGCAGAGCTGAATGCCGGGACTGATTCTAAGTCCGCATCAATGCCAGAAGCAATTATTTTAATGATCCCATTGCCTGACATTCAAAAAGCACATGTGTCCGCTTGTGGGGGGAGGGACGCATCCTCACCACCCTACACCCCCGCCGGCCGGAATGTAATCTTCCATATGTTGTTCCCATAAACCGATGTGGGGGATTATGATTTCTTGGCCTGCTCCTCCGCAAGCTGTGCTGCACAGCACGACGACGGCCGGCCGAACGCATCAATGTCGATTTGGTGGTGGTGGCCTTTCACGTCACCCTCCCGTCGCAAAGTCCTTGTCTTGTTGTCGTTGTCACATGGCAAGCGGGACAGTGGTCTGTCAGCAGGCGGAGTGAAATTTCGGCCAGAGTAACACTTAAGAAGATTAATTTCTAAATAACTTGACTGTAGTCAAGGATCCCCGGGGGGTCCTGGGTGGCTGACCATCCGAACGGTCAGTCATCGCCATCACTCTCCATCGTGCGGGCACAGTTCAAGACGATGTCGTTCTCGTTCTGTGCACTCGGTGTTCAATTGGGTGCCCGGAAGTGGGCGAGAGGATGTGAATGAATTGAAACTTACTTTATCCGGTTGTAGACTAGCAGCTCGGCAATGTCTCGCCCCAGTTGGGAGTAGGTTGTCTCGACGAAGACCAACACCTTTGGATCGATTCGTAGCCGCGCTTCAGATCGGTGGTCTGGTGTCTGGGATGAGCCCATCATGTGCTTGTCGTTCAGCATACGACAGTGGATCAGTGGCGATGGACGGGTGTCGCGTTGAATGAATCTGAAATGAAAACAAAGATTTAATAAGGCGACAGTGTAATGAAAGCAAAAGGAAAAGGGAAAAACAAGAGACGGTCCAAGGTGCCACTCTTGAGGTACTCGACTGGAAGTTATTCAGAAACTGGTAACGGAGCCATGATGGTGAGACTAAAAGGAATAAAAGTCAAGATTCTTCGCCGAAATGTCAGCTATCACGGTATCTACGGTTTAACCGGGTAGTTGGCGATCGGCATGGAAGGTGGTACCCCTCCTATTGATAGGGGTGAGGTTGTACCACACCTGGCAAGTTCATCGGAAAATCTACACACATGAGGTGAATATTGAAATGCTCAGCCATCTCGTTAAGAGACAGCCTGAAATTAATAATTTAATTGTTAATAAATTAATTGTTTTAGAGCAGAACATGACATTGTCCAGGGATTTTATGGCGGCCTGACTATAGGAACAGATGGTGATATCCCTTTTTGATATCACGTTGTGTTTGAGCCATGACAGCGCATCTTTAATCGCTATGCTTTCTGCCTGAAAAACGCTACAATGATCAGGGAGCTTCACGGAAATAGCAATGTTGAGATCTTGAAATAGACACCCGCACCACCCCATCGTTTGTCTTCGATCAGTCTGTGAAAATACGCAGAGGATCTTCCAGCGTTTGCCTGTCAGACATCTAGTCCGATCTGGAAGGAATGCTGATCGAGAATTTCTTCTCGAAGAAAGTCTGGGGTAGTAGGCTGTCGGTGTCGCTAGGTAGGAAATTGAATTCCTTGAGAATGGTTGAGTGGCCAGTGTTGAGTTCGGACCACAATCGGAGTGTTTTGATTCTCAAGGCTGTGCTTGCTGCCGTTTGTTTCCCGAATATTTCCAGTGGTGTAAGATGGAGGAGAATATTCTGTGCGTCTGACGGAGTACTTCTCTGTGCCCCGCTGATACACAGGCAGGCCAGTCTTTGTACTTGGTTGAGTGCATTGCAGTTGATAGCCTTGTTTAGTGCTGAGCCTCCATACAGAATCCCCCATTCTACTTGGGGAATATATATAATAAAAAAAGGACAAGCTTATGCAGCGTACCTTCTGTAGCCACATATGAACCAAGCTGTTTGCAGTTCACTCATCTCGCTCCTGACACCTACAGCAGTAGGTTTATCGGGAAGACCTTTGGCAGGTTGTCAGTTCAAAGCTTCAAGGCTACATGGGAGGGATATAGAAATAGATTGTTGGTGGATTTGGACTTCTTATTGCAGTAGGGGAGGCTGCATTATCACTAGTTTTGATTCAATTGACGATATGTGTGTGTTGTGTCGTGCGCGCAACCTGTCGACAGGATTCGAAGGAAAAGGACTGTCATAACGTACTGAAGCACATAGACAGTGTGACGATAATTTACGAAATGGAACATTGGCCCCCGAGAAATGACAAAAAAGGTGGGGTGAAGTGCCCCCGTCGTTGTGTTGAAAGTAAACGCTGGCAATAGATAAAAGAATCATCAGCTATGAAGCGGCCTCAATTGCTTGCATAAGACTTTCTGAGAGAAGCTCCAGTACATTGGGAGTGGTATTTTAACCAATAGCGGAACTGAACTAGACATTAACAACAAATCTAACCTACCCCAAGGGTTTCAATGGCACGAAACGAATAAGTTTCTGAATAAAGGCAATCATAAGCCTTATCAAACCAAGGTTACAGCTTGACACCCCTAAGATACTCTTTTAAGTTTCTGTAACAATTTTCAAACCAATTTCTAGAGACTGGTACAGATTTTGATGGAAGGTGAAGGTGAGCAACGATGTAATGATTAGGATAAACTAAAGAGCCTAAGTGGAGTCCTTATTCCAATAAGCTGAGGCGTCAGAAACGTTCTGGTGAGATAGAACCCAACAAAGTTTATCCAACTGGCGACTACGAACGCTTAAAGGAATGTTTGCATGTTACGGTTGTGAGATATTCTGAAGGCCACTCACTCAGCCACTCACTGGAGGACATGGTGTGACGAATGACATTGCCATTCGATGCAGATTAAGAGTAAGAGAGTAAGATTGAATTTCTTGTAAAGTCGATGCGAAAAAAATATAGCAGAAAACCGGTAGCCCTGTGGCAAGTCAGTTTAATCAAAGTCTGACAAGGATGACGTTTCATTCGATTCCCCACTATAAGCAGACACCTCCTCTTTCAACTTCACAACACGTCACGTACTCCCATCAATGTGACAGCAGCATTTCACACACAACCCGAGTGGTTGCCGAACACAGTCCCGCCCCGAGACTTGTCCGATGAGCTACTGTTTACTGCACAACGTCTTTCATTCGCAACAAAGTGTCACACAATCAAAATCGGAAATCCCCAGTCAAGCGTCGGCTCAATTAATTTTGCCCAACCGAACACTCTGTCACGACACTCTGGCCACCATCCATTCTGCATTCCGTACACATGACAGCCGTCGTCTTAGTCGACTAGCCACCAGACAGGCAGCAATTATATCCTCTGCAGGACATTCAATCAGCCAAACATAAGCCACTCGCCCGACCATCCGCCCGCACGCCCCCTAGCTTGATTTGCATAACTTTCCATAAAACCCGGAGAGGGGTGGACAGGGAGGCCGAGAAGACAACAGCAAGACTTCCGCTCCGCAGTAGTCCGATGTGTGGCGTCGTGTCCTCCACGAACGCTCACTTCGCCTCCTTGTCTCGCACCGGAAAGTGCCTTTTCAACTTGAGCTCTCTTCATTTATTACTTCCGCCAGACTGTCACAATCAAGATGTCTATCAAGCCACATTTGGACGTTCGTTCTTTTCTGCCCTTTCCACTCGTCCAGTGTCCTGGGGGGAGGACTCGCCAATGGGGGCGCAGCCAGCTGTGGAAGGGCATCGGATGAACGTCTCAAGACGGTGCTGCTCCCGATGCACTCTCGCACGCTCTCCATGCCATCAATTCAATGATGATGAAACGAACAATGGATCTCCATCGGGCCGAGTGTGGGGGTGGGGGTAATTGAATAAGAAAAATGTTGCATCCACGTCCTCGTCCTAATTTATGTGCTGCTACGAAACTTCCCCCCGAAATGGATGCGGTGATATCCTTCCGCCTCGGACGGGAGATCCTCTTTGACTGATAGTCCATCTCTGCTGGGTGGTCGGGGGCCGACACTCTGTGCGCGAGCCGAAAGGAGAACCGAAATTGAAAATAAAATAAAATGAAATTATTATCCAACCGATGGTTATTTATGTGTTGCATGTGCCAGTATTTTTCCCCCATTTCCTTCCTGTTTCAGTTTACGGAATGGACACGGACTGGCTGGCTGGGGAGCGATGTGGGGCTGTGCCACCGACAAAAAAAATTCGTGCATCACACAGACACACACGCGCGCCGAGTAGAGACGAGTGCAAATTTATGCATTGAACATTAATTTGAGTGTGAAAAAGATGCTCTCGGTTGCAGGCAGCCCGGCATCGCCAGCAGTCATTCTGTTTCCTGTTTGTGTGGCTTGCCCGGCTCAGCGGGCGAGAAAGGATACTCGTGCACACATCAGCCTGGCTGTGTGTGAGTGTGGATTTTCTCTTTCGAAACACGATTTGAATATCAAATAGCGCTTGTGGAGAGTGTGCATGGCTATATGCGAAAAAAAAAACGGAAAGAGATACATTTTCCAGCAAATCACCTCGCTCGTCGCCCCCCCCCGGGACCGGAACGATGAAGGATAGCACGGAGCGCGTACCTGACAGAGCTAAGGCTCCCGCTCTGCCGGATGAGCTGATGGATGAGGAGGTGCTGCTGCAGGCACGGTTTCATTTGGAATTGATGGAGCAATTCAATGTTGTTATTGGTAGTTAATAAGTTGTAAAAATGTACTCTCGCTGAGAATTTAAATTTATTCGTGACAAAAGACACAGCAAACTGATCGGATCCGATTAACACGTGTGCCGACGACTGTGCCGGCACTCCGCGCCACGATCGAGCACTCAGCTCCCGCTCGCTGGATGAGTGAATATGTGAAATATTGTCTGTGGATCGTGATTTGAATTATTTAATTGTGCAGCGCAGTGGGGCTCCACGAGGGTTGGGAATTCACGGGAACTGATTCGGATTATCTCACCCCGCTTGTCAGCAAGTCGGAGTGATGCGGATGGGTTTCGATTTATTTTCCGCGTGAAAACTAGCGATTTAAGTTCGCACTTGGCATTTGAAATGAGAGACGGAGAGAGAGAGGGTGGCACGCTTCGATTCATTTTTTCTTGGAAACTTTGCACAAACTTGCATATGACTTTGTGGCGTGATTGACAGGCAACTCCACGTGATCAAATTCTTGGGAGAAATTTAATTTCTGGTTTGTAATTAAGAAGGTTTGGATGTGTGGGACAGGGTGAGTGGATTGCCCGGTTAGTCTGGACACTCCCAAAGCTTGCAGATTGCTAGACGATTCAAGTGCGTGCCAAACGGGCCTATTAACATGCAACGGGGAATTGTGGCGTCAAGTCAATATACACCCAAATAACTTGCAGCATTGATAGCCAACTAGCCATCAAACTTCTTCGCTTGACTTGTTCACGAATGTTAGCGTGGTTAGAAGACCAATCTGAATTCCAGGTCACAAAGACATCCTGAACCGATGAACTGACTGACAGTGATCTACCCTTCAGTGTTCGCTTCCAGAGGGGCATCCCACCACGAGCTGTCAAGGCTAGTGTCTGAATGGAAAAGCAAACATCCAGTGGGACAGACTGACAAGCTGTCCAAAGCCAAGGGAGACATGGCCTGTGCACAATCGATCCAAAGTAGAAGAGCTCCTTCAGGGAACTCGTCACGAAATCGCTAGATTTGTGTTGGTCTGTGCGGTAAGCTGGCCGACATAAAATGCCGTGAATCTATATGACATAACGCATGTTACCATCAACACAGCTAAAATGGAGACCTTAACTCATTTGATTTGCGCTTTCACGTCAGACACATGTC
This sequence comes from Eristalis arbustorum, assembly GCA_916610145.1. Lineage (NCBI taxonomy): Eukaryota > Metazoa > Arthropoda > Insecta > Diptera > Syrphidae > Eristalis > Eristalis arbustorum. The sequence goes on along the minus strand of OU744318.1, from coordinate 18,006,585 downwards.
TGTTTCTCCAACACACTCGTCGTGCTTCATTTTGGTAATAAACGTCGAATGCCAGCACCTGAGTCCAAGTGACAGCAAAATGTTGACCGTTTGTCCATCATTTCTAAAGGCGTGTGGTGCAATAATTGCACCGGCCCATTTTTCAGTTCACCATCTGTTCGTCGATTTCTAGGCCACCTATGACATGTCGCTATGTGCACAGAGACGGGCTATACAACGCAATGTCTAGTTTTGACATTCCTGCCAAACTTGTCAGGTTGTGCAGGATCACGATGGAGAACTCGCGCTACTCCATCAAGGTCGGTAACGGTCTCACCGAAAGGCTTTAGGCAAGGCGACACGTTGTCATGTGATTTCTTCAACATCGTCCTATAAAACACGCTAGAGGCACGATCTTCCAGAAGTTCGTACAATTGTTAGCATACGCCGATGACATTGACGTGATTGGCAGAACTCAGCGAGCCGTCAATGAGGAATTTGCTGCTATTGATACTGAAGCGGCTAAAATGGGTCTGGCGGTGAATGAGGACAAAACGAAGCTGTCCTCAAGAAAGGATATACAACATCGACGTCTCGGACAGATTGTCACAATAGGCAGCAGTAACTTGGAGGTAGTCAAGGACTCCACTTAACTCAGTTCCGGAGTAAATTGCAAATAACGTCAGTACCGAGATCAAGCGTAGGACAACTCTTGCCAACCGCTGTTTTTTCGGGCTCAAGAGCAATTATATATGGGAGGCGCTACAGCCTCCAGGCCAGGGCCTAGCCACTCGTGTTGTACGTGCAATTGTTCTCTCACGAGTGGAAGAGCAATTGCAATTGAGTAATAAAGCCGTGTCTCGAAGGACCAAGTTGACTCTGTACAAGACACTGATCATCCCAGTCCTGCTGTACGGCGAGGAGGCATGGACAGTCTCGGAAGCGGATGAAGAAGTCCTTGGTCTCCTTAAGAGAAAAGTTCTGCGTGCGATCTTTGGTCCTGTTTATGTCGACGGGTTCTGGAGGACAAGATTCAACCATGAATTGTACGGGCTGTACAGCGACATGAGCCTAGTTAGGTGTCTACGGATCCAACGCCTACGGTGGCTAGGTCATGTAGAGCGGATGGACACCACATCTCCGGCCCGAAGAATCTTCGAATCCGAACCTGTCTGGCAACGCAACAGAGGACGCCCGCGTTTAAGGTGGAGCACCCAAGTGGAGAAGGACTTCAGCCAACTTGGTGTGCGAAACTGGAAACAGCTGGCCAGAGATCGCAGTAGTTGGAGAGGCTTGTTGGTTGATGCCCAGGTACACCCCGGACTGTAGACCCACATAAAGAAGAAGACTCGGCAATGGTTTCTGTAAAGTTTTTTTTTCCAATTTGAACACTTTCTAAAAGTTGATGCGCCATAAGTCGGTGAACTGTCAAACTGTCACGATGAACTGTCAAACCAAACTAGCCAGTTCTCGGCGTTTGCCTTGTTGAACAGAATCTCTTTTGGCCAAGGCTTGGGCAGTCGGTTAGTATGAGACTCAGCTTCGTACATTTAATAGCGGTGATAGTTGAGCGTATAACTGTGTCCTGTGAATGCTCGGCGTAGTATTAAAGTTAAGCATCTTTGGCTGGTTTGGGTAAAATGAACGAATTTTGAGTACCCTGCTGACAGTTCCAAGACTGGTTTCTTTGTTTGATCATCCGTTTATGTAAATGGAGGTTTGTTTGCCTAATGTAGTGTATTTTGCTTGTGAATCAGCCTGTTAATTACCTTCATGCTATTTATGTCCTGGCACCCATAAAAGTGGACATTCTCGGACAGCTTTAGAGTTGAATATGTTCCCCATTAGCACTTTTTGATTTTTGACGAATTTGATTTTATTTTAGTGCGTGGGGGTGGGTTGGGTTTTGTCTACCTCTACCTCGGGCCAAACGTGACCTCCACGAATGGCGTCTTAGTGGAGGTCCGACGTAGAATTGCCCTTGGCAATCGATGCTACTTGAGTTTGTGAAAACAACTGTGCTCTAAACTCTTGACTCTAAGGACCAAGATCATTCTTAACAAAACTTGTAGTCTGCCAGTTCTGCTTTATGGAACCGAGACCTGGACAACTGCAGAGCTGATTCTTGATGCCTTTCAAAGAAAAATTCGTCAAATATATGGCCCCGCTCTGCGAGGAGGGTTAAGGATGGTTCGGATGGCAGAAATATGGTACATCGACTGCACTGGGTCGACCACATCGAGCGCCCAGATAAGAACGCTCCAGCAAAGAGGTTTTTCGAATCCGAGAATCCTTATTCGGGAAGAGAAGGAAAGCCGAATATCCGGTGTAAAAACAAAATCATCTGCATGAGCAGGATCGCCATCGATGGAAGACATCTTTATAGTGAATGGTGCTTGTCGTCCACCTCAATCATTTAAGGCCAGTCATAATCTGCCTGGTTCACACGCAAATTGAAGCCGTATTGAGCAAATTTCGCAGCCGTTTCATACTATTCGACATCAGGACACCTATCCGTCGAGAAAGCGCAACAATTATACTGTTCCAGCCAGTGTTAGGGAAGACCGTGATTAGCCGCATGGGGTTTCCGTTTCTTGATTACCAAGAAGATGTTATAGAATGTTCCTAATCTGAACCATCATAAAATATGAAACCGACCGACATTCCACAGCAGTTTCAGATTTCGCAGCTGTCATTACATAAGAACAAGAAACACAAACAAAAACAGTGAAAATCAAAGCGAACTGGGATTTTTTGACCAAAAAGTCATGAATTCAGACGATTCCGCTGTCGTATGAGTGCTGGAACCTAACTCGAGCCTTTACCAAATGGCTTATAAGCCACTGCCTTGCCACCACCTTCCTAACAACCCCTTCAATTTGTACCAAAGTACACCGCAGAGTGACAAACACTAAGCAGAAGAGAATAAAATATGAAATCATCTCGCAATCACACTGAAGCCGTGCACACATCGTTCGCATGGCGCAGCTGAGCGAAAATCCAGACCAAACACAAAATTCACCCGCCCCGTCGTAATCCCATCGCACGTTTGCGGCAACACCGTAATTCAACGCTGCCACGCTCAGCATCCGAGAACGCAGAGTGAACCGATAATAAAATCGTCAAACCAAATCCACTGTATTTGCATGCAAATAGCGGTGCCCGTCATCCTCTAAAGCCTATCCCGTCAACAACTACCACACGCGTGTGCTCAACGACGATCGCATTCCCCTAGGAGTCGACTGCGATGGGCGGCATCACCCGCAGCACAGCCACCAACAACGACCACAGCAACGAGACACCAAAACAACACGAGTCGTTCGAATAAAACCGAAAATGGGTTGAGATACGCTTTGAATATTGAAACACGCTCGCCGCTCTCAAGCTTATTAACCAGCGTCAAGAATTTCTCCACTGTCGTCGGCGGCGCTGGAACCGCCACCAGCCCCAGAGCATCCGGCAGACCAGAGCCGGCCGGTTATTCCCCGAGCAGCGTACGCATCCGAAGGACGCCAATTCATTTGAATTTCATTATTGCAGTCAATAAAAAGCACAAAAGACACAAAGAATGTGCTCACCGCTCACCCATCACCATCGGTTCGTATGGTTTTTCCTTCATTTTTTACGATTCAGCTGACGCTGAATTGCGCTGAATACACCCCACACACGCCGCACACCCCGCCCTCACTCACTCGCGCATTCTTTCCGATTCCGTTCGCGTGTTTTATTATGTCAGCGCGGGCGAACATTTCAACGAGATGCAAATCACTGGCGGTTCCGAAAGATAAAAACCGTCAAGCGGGGGAAGGCGAGTTCGTTTCGGGCTCTCTTTTGTTTGCATTTTTACGGCACAATAATTAGGACGTTGTAAACATAATAAGACGCCTCTGAAAATGGACACGCGTCAAGCCGAGGTGAGTCGAAAACAACAACATCGACGATGACGACGGCAACGGAGGCGACTTGGCGTTCATTCATAAACATGTGGAACGTGCCGGGAATACGAAGCCTTCCTCACGTTACCGCTCGTCACTGTCTAGGTCATGTACACGCACGTCGTCGTGGGGACGCGGCACTGGACGAGGGCCCCCAACACACACTCAAACACGCGGACCGAACATGGGTGAGCTGGAGAGCGTTTACAACCCCCTCGAAGGAGAAAAAAAGGGGTCCACACGACAGATTTGCAATCTAAATCTGTTTCGGTTGCGTGGGCCCCGTTTAAGGGGTCAATTTGACAAAATAAATTCCGGGCCGCCCAGCACACGACGGGCAAACGGAAAAGGACAACGGACGGCAAGACGACAAGCCCCTGGACGAGAACGAAAGGGTTTCGTTGTAAATTGTTTAGTCCGCAATTTGTAATTTAGAAGAGGCGCGCTGGCAATGGGATATGCAAACGAGGGGATTTTTATTCAAGTGGTCAGCAGGATGATTTAGATAAATCCGTTTGCCTTGTTTACCAGGAGCCTTTTGACAGCAAACATTTGCAGTGGGCTTTGAAATATGATCACGGCGGGAGTTGAGCGTGGGACGTGGGAGACACGGGCCGAGGTCAGGCCGTTCACGTGGACGATGCCATCAATCTGATTTGGCGGCGATTGAGATGCCGACGAGGAGAAATGAGAATTTGTGGGGGTTTCACCTTAACTGGCAGCGGAATCCGTTTTTTGGTTGCGAAAGTGGATGTCAATAAAACACAGTCACGATTGAGATTTCGATCGAACATTGATTTGGAGGCTTGGGTTGGCTTGACTGGATCTTGCTTGGAGTTCGTGCAGGACTCGATTAAGACAAGACCATTTTCGACCCCTTCCACTCGTGAGAACACTACCACGCTCAACACCACAGGATACACTCTGGTCATAGCAAAAAAGTCTATCAATTCTATGAGTTTCGTTAAGTTTCGTTAGGTTTCGATAAGTCTCCTTTATTTGTATTTTCTTCGGTGGCAGCGAACCAGCGTACGTGAGTGTTAGTTGTTTTCGGAATTTCGCATAGTTGCCAGTAGTTATAGGACTTTTTTGAGGCACTTCTAAGTCTTCAATTTACTATTCATTGGAGGCAACTACTTGAGTCTGATTTTTGTATTTGGATGTATGACAAGACGTTTACCTTCCTTGAAGTCCTTGATATAAAGTGTGTGAATATTGACTTATTCTTCCTCTTCTTTTTCCGTGTGACATTTCAACAAGGTACTTCTTGGCACCCCGAGACGGCCAAATTAGTCATCATCAGCAATCTAAACTAACACCCAGTGAAAAGTGCAACCATTTAATGACGCCATTAATTTTCTTTGAGCGACTTCTTCTTCTCCTTCTTGTGGCGCTACAGTCGGGGGTGAACCTGGGCCTCCGTCAACGATCCTCTCCAGCTGGCACGATCCTTAGCCAGCTGCCTCCAATTTCGCACTCAAAGTTGGTTGAGGTCCTTCGCCACTTGAGTGCGCCATCGGGCTCGTGGTCGTCCTCTATTGCGTTGTCCCACTGGTTCGGAGTCGAAGACTCTTTGAGCGACTTACCATCGATTTATGTATTTTAAATGAACGCTTCCTCAAGCAAGCGTCCACAGATCGTTACGCACGTTGTCCACCAAAGACCTCCACTGTGCATTGCATTCCATTCCGGGATGCCAGTCTTTTCCCTCAAATCCATCGTTCTCTTACTCAGCCATTGTGCAAGACACCACCAATGGTCCGTAACAGCATGTTACTTCAGTTCCAAAGACAATATGCGGTCGTTTGCCAGGCGTCGACAGAATCACAATAGTTTACATGAACACAATCTCTTGGAACGGGTGACTACCAGTGATAGAACTTTCTTAGTCCGGCTCACAAAATATCGACAAACATACGGAAGTTATTAAAAAAAAGATTGCAAATTCTGGCTCAGTTGTGAATTTGTAATAAAAGCCGGTTGCCATTATAGCTTGAGTTTGCAGCCAATTCGTCGCACCGTGGACAATCTTAAGCGTGAGTACATTCCTTTGGATATTAAGCCGCCACCGAGGCAACAACTGATGCGAAATGAGGAAAGAAGGTCCAGTTTTTGAAGACAATAAGTGAAATTCGCATTTTTGGAGCGAAAGTTCCCCAACTCCTCCATCAAGGTCGGAAACGAACTCGCAGAGTTCTTCAATCCCAAAAAAGGTATTAGACGCGATTTAATGTGACGTTGTTAACATCATTCTTGACAAGGTCGTGCAGAACCCGCCCGCCAACACATGAGGAACGATCATCCAAATGTCCGAACGATTGCTAGCATACGCGGACGACATTGACTTGATTTGTAGAACCCGTCGAGCCGTCAATGAAGTGTTTGAAACGGAAGCCGACAAAATAGGTTCAACAGCGAATGAGGCCATCACAAAGTGTATGCTGTGATGAAAAAGTATGCACAACATGGACGTCCAGACCGTCACCATAGGCAGCTCCGGTCAACAGTATGTCCAACATCAATACCGAAAATAAACGCAACAAATGACTCTTGCCAATCGCTGTTTCTTTGGGCTCAAGAGCCAATGGAACAACAGTGCTGCCTCTTAAAGAATCAAGCCGACCTTATGTAACTTACTGATCACCCACGCAGTCCTAAGCGACAGAATGGACGTCATGAATGTCAAGAGAAGATGTAGAAGCCTTTGGTCTGGTCGCGAGAAAAGTATATTTGGTCCTGTTTCCGTTGATGGTTTCTGGAGAAGAATATTCAACCACAAATTGTATGGGCTGTGCAGCGATGTCACAACCAAGCCCCGGCCCGAAGAATCTTCGACTCCGAACCAATGGAACAACGCATTAGAGGACGCGCACGACACCGGTGACGTACACAGGTGCAGAAGGATAACAAGCTAATTTCGACGGCTGGCTAAAGATCGTGCCAACTAGGGCTGAGGCTCAGGTCCACCTGAACAGAAGTTCCATGTGTTTGACGAATAGTTGATTGTTTTGCGCGTTGTATAAAACAATGAACCCAATTTTTTTTCGTGAAGAACACCACAACACAACAACCCTTATGGGCAACGGCATCATATGAAGAGCGATGTTAACGCACCTTGACAACGTCAATGTATCGTCCTTAGAGTGACGCAACGCTCGAAGCATGTGAAGGAGCATGGCCTCTGGGATCATGCGACTTCATGATGACATAACTCCATTAAATCCTTAGTCTAGTGGCTCATACACTTTAAAAGAGACTGAGAACAGCATACTATTTGGATGCATTTTTTGTGGTTGTCATTGTCATAGGCGATGGAAAAGGCCCAATGCTCCGTCAAGGTCGGTAAAGATTGTACCGACACCTTTGAAGTCAGAAAAGGATGTAGACAAGGCGACTTTTGTAATATCATTTCGAGAAGATCATGCGGAACTCAAATGTCAACACCAAAAGGACGATCTTCCACAAAGTCTGTGCAACTGCTCGCATATGCCGATGACATTGACATCATCGGAAGAACACAACCGGCCGTCAGTGGGGCGTTTGTGATCGAGAAGGAAGCGGCCAAGATGCGGCTTGCGGTTAATGCGGGAAGGAAGACAAAGAAGAAAAAGGTCTACCAACACCGACGTCTTGGACAAAACGTCACTATAGACAGCTATGACTTTGAAGAAGTGAAAGACTTTGTCTACCTATGCTTCGAAGTTAATATAAGCAATGACACCACCGCGGAGATAAATCGGAGGATCACGTTGGCCAACCGCTGCATTTTCGCTCTCGGAAGGAGACTGAGGCATGAAGCCATCTCTCGAAGAACCATGATATCTCTATACAAGACCATGATAGGCCCAGTACTGCTGTATGGCGCAGAAGCATGAACGCTAACTAAAGCGGACGAGGATATTCTTGTTCGCTTCGAGAGATAAGTCCTCCGGATCATCTTCGGTTCCGTATGTACGGATGGTGTTTGGAGGAGGAGACTGAACGACGAGCTGTACAAGGACAACAACGAGTTCGAATCTCTCGTCTCAGATGGCTGGGTCACGTCGAGCGAATGGACACGTTTGCTCCGGCCCGGAAAGTCTTCAACCCCAACCCCGAGGTACAACGCGGTAAAGGAAGACGTACGGTGGCGCACGCAACTAGAAGGGGACCTGCATACGTTGAACGTGCGTGGCTGGAAGCAACTTGTACAAGACCGGGCTAGACGGAGAGGCATGTTGGCTCTGGCCCAGGTCCACCCGGACTGTAGCGCCAACCAAAGAAGAAGATTGTCATAGGCACATGCAAGCAGATGCACAGATTTGTGGAAAATCGAGCCTTTGGTGCTGGCGTTTCAGTTACGTCTGGTTTCCTGTAAAGTGTCAAAGAAATCTCAGAACAGTGCGTCACCTTGTCTAAATCCATTTTTGACATGAAAGGTATCGCAGAAATCTTTACCGAACTTGACAGAGGAACTGGAATTCCTTTCCAAAGACGGTCGAGTGTTGCAGGATGGTTTCAAGCTCTTACGCAAGACAGCAGAAAAGATCTTATATTCTATATTTGAGATACTGATGCCTCTGAGACAGGATGAAAGGATTCTGTGATTCCATCCATCGGACATACATACATTAGACCAAATTTTTTTCCGATGAGATGGTGCACGTACCTTACCAAACAACCCCCAGCTGCTTTGAAAATTTGGACAGGCAGTCCATCGGCAGTAGCAGGATTGTCGAAGGGGCGGACCTAATGTTCGTCAACCTCTACGCACTTGAACCTCGATGTCTAGGATCGATCTCTGCTCTGTACGACAAAAAGCAATTTCACGGCTACACCTCTTTCGAGTCACTGATAATGCTCTAAGAGTAATCCTGTCTAGAAAAAGCTTCTCAAATTTGGCAGTCTGTCTGCTTAAAACTGTAGCATCCTTCCTCTCTGAGTGCTGAGAAAGCTGTAGCGCTACCCATATTATTATTAAATTAATCCGCGGCGTATCATATCGTGTCTACCCTTTGGCCCTTTGACAGTCAGCCAGTCAGTCAAGCTACCCTAACCTGGCATCAAAATAAGGCTAGAATCTACGAGCTCGGAGACATGGACAAGAGCAGATGAAAGACTCTTAGACTCTTTCTGCGTTCTATCTTCGGCTCTGTTTCATGTATTTCGAGAAGGGCTTTCAACAACAAATTGTGTAGACTGAATAGCGACATTGAGTCTAACGAGGCGTCTACGGATTTAGCGTCTAAGATGGTTAGGCTATGTTTCCCCGACAGTGGCACGAGGCAACAGAGGACGCACACAGATCGAGAAGCACGTAACAAAAGGCGGCTGTGTAAACATCGTGCCCGTAGAAGAAAAAAGAAAGGTACGGACTGACAATTTCCCCACGCGTTAGCAATCGACAGTAGATTGAATAACCTACTCGAAGCAATTGACCGATTAGGAGACCCTTTGCTTTAAATTGATTCACTGTCTGCATTGAACTCGTCCTAAAACCCGCCACAATCCCAGTCTCCAATCGAAAGGATTCCCAGAGACCCTCTCAGCCCACCTTCGGCCTTGCAAACAAAGCACCTCTCAAGTGAACTCAAGTCAAATAAGGTGCCCCCGAAAAACACAACCCACATCAATCACCTCCGCACAGAGCCAGAGATTTCGACCTCAAAACAGAGCAGACCAAGAAAAAACCAGCGCCCAACCAATGGAGAAACCCGATTCAAAGCACAACACAAACACTAAACAATTATCAAAAACAAACACTGCAGCATTCCAGCTTGGCACCCCTGACCACCCACCAGTCACCACCCCGTCTAGGGACGGACTTGGTTCTTGCTTTGGTCTGGCGTTCTTGGCGATGTGTATCCACTTTAAACAATCTGCCGTTATCCATATATGCACGAGGAGCAACGAATGCCACACTCCAATTAACAAGGCAAACAAAGTCCCTAAGACCACCCCTCGGCAGTGGCCCCACTCAATTACTCTCCTTAGACCCCAAAATGTAAACACCATCTTGACGTAAGTGTTCACACAATTAAACTCCACGCCGCACCCCTGCCGAGCGCACCATCTGAGAGACTGTGGGTCTCCGAGACGCAGGGGCCATTAGAAATCGATTAGTTCAATGAAACCGGGAAAAAAAACTGTGAGAGGGAGAAATGAGAATACAGCGAAACTTACCCCACAAAGACGCCCGTGTCGAAGTAATGTGTGTAGTAGAAAATTGTTACCACCGTTATTGCGAACAGCGCCAGCACACATCTCCGCACGTTTATCGCCTTCAACAGTGGCAATCCGATGCAGCAGCGTGTAATTATATTGCAGCACCCGAGGGATGAACAACTGGCACTGCCACCGTTGCCCGTCGGTGGTGTGGCCGACTGGTGGGTGGCGGTGCTGCTGATGCCATTTCCGCAGTACTTGCCGTTCGAATGATGACCAGAGTTCACAGCTGCGGCGGTGGCGGTGGCGGTGGACGGCGGCAGCAGACTTGCCATCGAAGACGTTACCAACGACGACGTCGATAAGGATGCTGTCGACGAGCGTATGTGTGCGGCGGCTGCTCCTCCTAGTCCTCCGCCCGCTTCACAGTCGTATGACAATTTGTTGTTGATGGCAAGCACCGGGGCGCTGGTGTGGCTGTAGCCACCCAACAGTGGGGCCATGTGCGACTGGTCGTCATCGTCGAACCCGTTCGATTCGAATTGGTACTGATACACCGAGGGAGCTGATGGAGCCGCCGCCGGATGGATGATGTCGGATTTTTCATATTTTCGAGATTTTCCAGGTATTGCAGTCGAATTTGATGGCTGATGTGATGTCACACGTGGTAATCTTCTCTGCTGCTGCTGTTGCCTTTGTGCGGCCCCCTTCATGGTCTCGTCAGCTACGGCGAGCACTGCCGTTGGCAGACGTTTCTTTTTGGTTTTTTGCAAGTTGCTGGTGCTGGTGCTGTTGCTGCTGCCACTGCTGCCGGTGGCGACGTTACTGGAGCCATTCGGCAGCAGCTGGAGCAGCGGTGATGCTGTCGGTGATGATGGTGACGATGATGATGATTGCGTTTCCCCCGCTGACGAGGATGTTTGGTGGCTGCTACTATTGGAATCCCACAGTGGAGACTTTTCGGAAATAGTCATGATTTCTGTTCTTCTGGTTTTTTTTTATCCTTCTTCTTCCTTGTTCGTCTTGTTCTCACGCGTGAGACTTTGGCTTTCGGAACTACGTTTATGGCACAGCAAAGGATCTGTTTTTTTGTTACTCTCAGGCGGGCAATCCTGGCGGTTTGTGCGTTTGTCTGCCCCCTGCAATGGAGTCCTTAATTAAGTACGGCACTTGGAAACGCGAACAACAACTTAAAGCTCTCTAACACTATTTATATATTTTATATATATTTATCGGTATACAGGGTGTTTTATTTTTAATTATAAATTAATCGAAAAAATTCCACGAAAAAAAAAACTGTTTTTCTTCTCCTTCCTCACTCGATTCTCCGTCGTCTTCAGTGACACAACAGCAAACGAACGCGCGTGTGTGTTTCACAGAAAAAATTAAAAAAAATCTAACGAAACGTAAAACAATAAAAATAAAAAACTATTGAACACCGAGAGTCCAGACGTCGTCGTCTCCCGGTCGCAGCAGCGGCGTCGATTGCTATTTAGTTGCGACGATTATCAATCGCCATTTGATATGTTTCCAAATTTTAATGTAATCAACAGTTTTCGAACGCGCTATTGCCATTTTCTTGTCTATTATCTGACGTTTGATTCTGCTGTCGGTCGGCTGTCACTATTTCACTATCAAGCACATCATCGTTAATGTCGTTCCTGTTGATGGCGGCAGCGGCGGCGACGGTGGTGGTGGTGGCGTTTTGAAATTGTCTCAGTGCGACTTGTGGTTCAAACTTCATTCGTGTCGACATTGAAAGCTAATCACCACCACTTCGCGGCTCGAACAGATTGCGGACAGATGTGGTGGTGTTGCTTGCGAACACAGAGTGTTGATATGTGCGGTGCTCTTGTTTTCCGCTGTGACGTTTCGCAAGGATTGCGTGGCGATGTTCTTATCTGAAATGGAAAAAAACAAACGAAATTGTCATCAAAAAAATATTTGTTTGCTGCTAAAATCGGAAGAGACGGGGGTGAAATGTCAAGAGCTGACTGACTGTTTTCGAGGAAAAGTGAGAAATTATACTGTTGCTTGCATAGCCCCTCCATGCTAATTGCGACGACAACGCTCCGCCGATGAAGGGGGCGACGACTGTTTACACAATTGTCGTGTGTTCGGTGGAACAAGTGTGTTTGCGTTCCACGTTAGATATTCACGACAATGTGTAGTGGGCTGATGTTTATTTGAATTTTATTTTGTTTGGATTGCTGGAAGATGAGATGAAGATGATTCGGCTTGTTTTCCCGGGTATTGTGTGCACACATGTGCAGTCCATATGACATGTTGGGAGGAGACCGATTCGGGGAACGTGTGATTTCCGACGGAGACGAGTCAATATGAGAAGGTTACTCAATCTGACAGATGTTGGAGTTCAGTTGATTTTCGAAGAAAGTGTTGAAAGTGAATTTACCAGGTTTGTGAACAAATAGCTGACTTTAGCTGACAAGCTAGGCAAACCAAGTCACTGGTGCTGCCCTCTCGTTATGAAATCTAGCTGACATTTGCAACCGCGACAATAGAAGTTTCGTGACAGGAGCGTGCTTAAAATAATGTCAAAATAACGATGTGTTGTGCTTGGAAACTGTACAATTAGCCTAAGCATGCTTCTTACTGACTTATGCCTGAAACACAATAGTACTTACTTCTCTAGTCAGCGATGCATAGTCCGCATCAAAACCTGATCGGTGAGCACACTCTTGATAAATTCCTGACGCTAGCCAATAGGGTCTTAACTCTTAAGTCGAAACTGGTCACAAAGTCTCGTTCGACAAATATGAACTTTTCCGACTTATTGCTTAAAGACTGTTTTATCCCAGCGTCAAAGAGATCAGAGTGACTTGAGTGATTTTTGAAAATCCAAAAACAAAATGTGGTTTCAACGTGAGACACCAGGAACGTGAAAGACAAACTAGAATGACCGAAAATTGCAAGCACTGAGGATGACGTTCAGAGACAACCAATTGCCTCGGATACTGACGGATTTACTGTTGACGACCCCAGCGAACGGACAAATGACCATGTTTTTCGGTTCTGCACGTGGAATGTGAGGTCTCTTAACGGGCCACGTGCAGCCGAAAAACTCGCGGAGGCCCTTGACTGCTATTAAGCAGATATCACCGCCATCCAGGAATTGCAATGGAATGGACCGGGCAAGAAGAGGCTGAAAAACTGCGACATCTACTACGGTGATTGCAGCAGAGAGAGGCGCTTGTTTGGATGTGGATTCGTTGTTCGAGGCAGACTTAGACAAAAAGTCTTAAGCTTTGACTGTAAAAGCGAACGCCTCATAACAATCCGCATCAAAGGCTACATTCGGCAACATCAGCCTGATTTGCGCCCACGCCCCGACGGAGGAGAAGGATGACGATAGCAAGGATGACTTCTATGATCTTCTAGAAAGAACACACGATAAATGCCCCAGCTACGACACCAAGATCGTTCTAAAAGATTTCAATGCACAGCTGGGCAAGGAAGAAATCTCTGCTGGAGTCATCGAAAAATACAGCCTGCACAACGACACATCCGGAAACGGACTCAGGCTGGTAGATTTCGCCTCGGGGCGTAACCTCTCTGTGGTGAGCACGCGGTTCCCACACCATAAAGGGACATGGCATTCCCCAGATCAATCAACCGTCAACCAGATTGATCACGTTGCGATCGACGTCAGACACTCCTCCAATATTCTCGATGTCCGAACGTTCCGAGGAGCCAATGGTGGCTCGGACCATTTCCTTGTTGAAGCCAAGGTATGAATCAGGATATCAAGAGAACAACGGAGACGAGAAAGAACACCACGGTCGTCGCAAAGCTACAATCGCAACGGACTGCTATTATCATTGCCGACCGAGTCTCCCAGAAACTCTCTGCAAGTTCGACGGCGCCAGCACAAACCATCGAAGAAGAGTGGAGTCGTTGTCAAAAAGCCATCAAAGAAGCTGCCACTGATGTGCTGGGTCTTACGACACCACCTAGAAGGAACCCATGGTTTGGCGGCGAGTGTAGGCAGGCACATGCAGCCAAGCAGGTGGCCTACTGATCTAGACGAAGTCAAGATACAATATCAAGGAGCGACCGGTCTGTCCGCTGAAATATTTAAGGCAGCTGGGGATGATCTGGTAGGGCGCATGCACCAGGTCATCTGCAAGATATGGTCTGAGGAAAGCATGCCTATGAGTGGAAACTCGGCGCCGTTTGTCCAGTTCACAAGAAAGGATACCCCTTTGACTGCGCCAATTATAGAGGGATCAGTCTTCTTAACATCGCGTATAAGACCTTTTCTGTTGTTTTGTGTACCCGCCTGAAGCCGTTCATTAATAATCTGATAGGTCCACATCAGTGTGGCTTCAGGCCAGGAAAGTCCACAACAGACCAAATCTTCACATTACGGCAGATCCTCGAAAAAACCCAAGAGATGCAGATCGACACCCACCACCTATTTGTCGATTTCAAGGCCGCATATGACAGCGTGCATAGAGACGAGCTATACAACGCCATGTCTAGTTTTGACATTCCTGCCAAACTCGTCAGATTGTGCAGGATGACGATGGAGAACTCTCGCTGCTCCATCAAGGTCGGTAACGAACACACCGAGACCTTCAATGCCAAAAAAGGTTTTAGACAAGGCGGCACGCTGTCATGAGATTTCTTCAACATCGTCCTTGAGAAGATCGTGCGAAACTCACACGCCAACACTAGAGGCACTATCTTCCAGAAGTCCGTGCAATTGTTAGCACACGCCGATGACATTGACGTGAATGGACTAACAGAGCGAGCCCTCAATGAGGCGTTTGCTGGCATTGAAGCGGAAGCGGCTAAAATGGGTCTGGCTGTGAATGAGGGCAAAACGAAGCTGTTCTCAAGAAAGGACATACAACATCGACGTCTTGGACAGAGCGTCACAATCGGCAGCTATAACTTCGAGGTAGTCAAGGACTTCACTTACCTCGGCTCCGGAGTAAACTGTACTAATAACAACAGTACCGAGATGAAACGTAGGATAACTCTTGCCAACCGCTGTGTCTTTAAGTAGTAGTTCACAGAAGAGAAATGTTCTATTGCTTGTCTCATTTCTCGTTTCCAAGCACCCGTGGCGATTGATGTGCATACATTCCTTCTTCTGCTTCCATCGAACTCTCTAACAAATCCTGTCGCAGGCCTCATAAAAACTCGCCCTCATCCATGTCTCGCCATAAGTCGTTCTCTTTGCGATAACTCCCGACTTAACTACGAGAAGTGACACCGAAGACATCAAACTAAACCAGTCTCAGACTATTTGCAGCTCCTCCCTCCGCCCGCTTCATTTCCAATCGAACCCGTTCCTTCGCGGCGTACACCAGTGAACGTGCCACACAGAGATAGACGACCATCTGCCAAGTCGCATGTGCACTCATTCAAAGGCACACCAACGCCTCCCAGCTCCACGTTGACAACGCAATTATGTATCGACGTGTACCCACCGCAACGCCTCACTCTGCCTCCTTGGCAAACGATATCGGTACGCTGAATGCGGTAGCCGCCTTCCGGTTATTTACCATCGTGCGGCAGCACCTGCCTGTCGATGGACGCGTATTAGATAAACCCTTGATGGCGCCACACAACACTTAGCCGCCGCTCAGCCAACTAGACCATCTCTTCTTCCACCTGATCCACTTGCAGTCGGGTGATAAATTCAAACCGCTTCCAGCCGCCCAGTCACCGATTTATCTGCTCCACCGTCCGTCAGAGCTTGAGGCGGCACGCACTAATCTACTGCGCAATTAATTGCTTCAATTTAAATGCCTCCTGCCCCTCTTCCCTGCCACTCCCACTGGCGGAGGAGCAGATAAACATGTGTGCATGCTGGGACGGGTGTGCTGTTTGTAATCAAAACAATTATCGCGGCCGAGTCTAAATTGCCGCCCACGCACGCAATCCGTGCGGGCCGTCCATCCGAGTTGCATCCGACCAAGGTGCCGGCACTCTCTGCCGGCGACACAAGCACCTCGTGTGCCGGGTCAGGCCGGGCCACCAAGCCGAGGCGGGGCACATGCTAAAGAAGCTGAGTTTATGTTCTCGGCGAAGGGATTGCCTACGCGTTTCCCCAGCTCCGGAATTAATGTGCGACCCCAGAGCCGTTCCCTTTGATTTCGGCTTCGTCGAGGAAAGACAATGGCTCGGCGCCGTGGATGAGTTTCAGTTTTTTTCCCCCGTCTAGCGGCGTTATTTCCGTCGTTTTGATTGATTTCACCCCAAAAACGAGGATGATGGATGATGGCAGGGAGCAGGGAGCGCCGACGGGGTGGGATGGCGCGAAGGATGGCAAAGATGAACGCAAAACGTATTCAATTTAACGGATCGTTGTGTTGATTGAAAGGCTTTGGGTACTTAGACCCACGCACTTCGGTGGTTTCTTTTGTTTTTTCCCCCTTTTTTCTGGATGACGAGTGAACTCGGTTGGGAGCGCCTTGTGCTTGCCTTTCCTGTGAGCAGCGTTAATCTGCTGGCGTATTGTGGTACTGGGTCGTGAGACTTTCCTGCTGTGTGCTGGAGAAGGCTCTGGTCAGGGTGTGGTAGGCTGGGAACATGTCGAGGCAACCGATTTTGAGTGTGCACTTTATATGGGCTGATGAACAGCGATGATCGATTTTTTCCAAGACATTTACTGTTTTTAGACTGTTCTCCGTCTCATATTTTCGCAAAAAAAAGTCAGGGCCTCAAAATAGGGGCTTGCTTCAGAGAAGACCTCTTCTTCGACACAAGGAGACGCGCTGAAAGGAAATTATGCTGAAAAAGAAATTGTAGTGCGTCTTAGCAAAACGACCGTTTTGGAATCCATTTGGTTGTTGGATAAAACCTTTAGTGCTGAAGTCAAACTTCGATAACTCGAACCCTCACTTGCCACGATAAAAAATAGAGAAAAATTCGTGTAAAACCATGCAGAAATATAATTGGGTGTATACAGACGGTTGAACCAAATCATCCTCCACATCTTTCTACATTAGATTACTGCCGCTGTCATCGTTTTAATCGAGGAGTTGAGAACATTCGGATTCAATACAACAATTAACACCGCACTGTTCATACGTGCACTACACTCTGTGCATTTTGTCTTCCCGTGTGTTTTGTTAGGCGCCTGCTATAGACTCAAAACGTTACAATCGACAACTACAATTTGCGAGGTAGAAAAGGAGTTTGTCTACCTCGGAGCAAACGTTAACTCCTCAAACGACATCGTAGTAGAGATCCGACATAGAATCGCCCTTGGCAACCGATGCTATTTCGGTTTGTCAAAACAAGTGAGCTCGAAACTCATGACTCGAAGGACCAAAGTCATCCTCTACAAAGCTCTATTCTTGCCAGTCCTGCTTTATGGAGCCGAAAGCTGGACATTAAGTAAGACGGCAGAACTGATTTTTGGTGCCTTCGAAAGAAAAGTTCAACCTCGTGTATATGGTCCTGTCTGCGAGGAAGGCGAATGGAGGAGAAGCCACAACCGCGAACTCTACGAGCTGTACAAGGATGTAGATGTAGTCCGGAAGGCAAAAATCCGCCGACTACATTGGCTCGGCCACCAATGCTTCAGCTAAGAGAGTCATCGAATCTGAGTCTCCTGGTTCGAGACGGAGAGGAAAACCGAACCTCAGATATAGAGATCTAGTTATCGCGGAAGCAGCGTCCCCAGGACTGTCAGCAATGAAAGCGAGCAATTGGTCAGGCTCGGAACCTTCGTGGGTTGCCAGCCTGACAAGGTGGCGCTACAGCCCGTAGCTTCTCAGCAACCACTCGTGTTGTGCGTGCTATTGTTCTCCCACGAGTAGAAGAGACCTACAGTTTTAGGCCGAATCAAAACGGTCATGTTTGAAAAGCTTTTTCTTGACAGGAAATACTCTCTGACTATTGTCAGTGACTGGAAAGAGTTGGGGAAGTGATATATACATATTTTGGTCGCACAGAGCAGGAATCGAACCTACGACGTCGTTGCCTCAACTCCACGGGCCACCACAGTTAGTCAGTATCCAATCCTTAATTTTGAAGTTTTTCAAGTCCGTTTTTGTGCCCATCGTTGTTACTTTACGTTCAGTATAGAGGGCAGCACACAAACTCAATGGAATAAAAAAGTCGGTAAGTGATGAACGGAAGGAGCTCACAGGTTACGGGTCGCGGAGTCATAAAGAAAAGCGTAAGGTGCGACCAGGCGTAACAGTTGCATCATAGTGTGTCGCCTTGTCTAAATCCTTTTCGACATAAAAGGTCTTCATAAGTTTTGCAGGAAAGCGAAACTGAACTTAGTTAACTTGAAGCAGCACAGGTACTGACCAATCAGGCTGTTGACGTCCAGGTGCTTACACTGGACGGCAGAAAATGAATTCAGGAGACATATCCCTCTGTAATTAGGACAGTTTATAACTTCGAGGTAGTCAAGGATTTCACTTACCTCGGCTTCGGAGTAAACTGCACTAATAACATCAGTACCGAGATCAGGCGTAGGACTCTTGCCAACCGCTGTTTCTTTGGGCTAATTGAGTAATAAAGTCCTCTCTCGAAGAACCAAGTTGACTCTATACAAGACACTGAACATTTCAGTCCTGCCATAGGGCGCGGAGGCATGGACAATCTCGAAAGCGGATGAAGGACTCCTTTGTATCTTTGAGAGAAAAGTTCTACGTGCGATATTTGGTAATGTTTGTGTTGACGGGTTCTGGAGGAGAAGATTCAAGCACGAACTGTACGGGCTGTACAGCGACATGAGCCTAGTTAGGTGTCTACGGATCGAACGCCTACGGTGGCTAGTTCATGTAGATCGGATGGAGACCACAGCTCCGGCCCGAAGAAACTTCGAATCCGAACCTGTCGGGCAACGCAACAGAGCACGCCCGCGTTTAAGGTGACGCACCTAAGCGGAGAAGGCCCTCAACCAACTTGGTGTGCGCAACTGGAGACAGCTAGCCAGAGATCGCGGTAGTTGGAGAGGCATGTTGTTTGAGGCCCATGTCCACCCCGGACTGTAGCGCTACACAAAGAAGAATTAGGACAGTTTATACGGATTCCTTTCCTTAAGACTGCGCACACAATATATAATATGGGTGGCACTACAGCCCGTAGAGGGCCAGGTCCTAGCTTCTCAGCAACCACTCGTGTTGTGCGTGCTATTGTTCTCTCACGAGTGAAAGGAACCTACAGGTTTATGCCGACTGCGAACGACGAAGTTTGGGAAGCTTTTTCTAGACAGGAAATACACTTTGAACATTGTCAGTGAATGAAAAGAGCTGGGGCCGTGAAATATACATGTTTTTGTCGTACAGAGGAACAGGTACACCGGAATCGAACCTACGACGTCGAAGTTAGGGTCGACGCACATACCCACAACATCACGAGCCGTCACAGTATTGTGTACATATATTAAGCGCAGTCTTATTATCAATTTTGTTTCTAATTCTCTTGAAAGGTCCAATTTGTGTGCCTACTTCCTTGCAAAGTGTTTGTTGAAATTAAGCTCCCTATCAATGATAGGTTAGGTTAATTTATTGGGCTGCCAGCGTAATTGCCAGCACACTTAGTTGTCCATTGTGAAGCCCAGCGGCGTTAATTTGATCTCAACGACAAATGGTGACTGGATCAGATTCGAAAACCAGATAAAAGCATATTTAATTTGCTTCCACTGGGATTCGAACCGGGGACCCTACTCACCAAGGGCACGCACTCAACGAACTGCGCCATTCAGCCAATGATGATTCCTTAATACTTTATGTGGTCCTCGTTTACATGCATTTCGTTGTATAAATGTGCATCTATTACCACTCACTTGGTCTGTTAATTTTAAGCCATTTCCATATAGGGCCTTGGCCAGTAAATTTATTTTCACCCTCGTCATGGTTATTTTCTTCAACATCCTGGTATGTTTAAGAACATCTCCTAGCAATCGATCAAGCAATTGAAAGGCGATCCTTTCTCCGTTTCCCATGAACGCCCTGTTTTATGAGCGCTCCTTAATGCTTTTTTTTCACTCCATCAAGCTTTATTTTAACGACTAGCGCACCCAGCTAATCCCTTCTTTGCATGAGAACACGTCGTGTGCCTTCCCCCCTCCAGGACGGAAGTTATTCACTTACCCAGCAACAAAGCCCCCGTGCCGGGCGATAAGGGGGCGCCCACCCACTGCACTGAGCTCACCACAAAAACCCATTAAAACGAAACCCAAAGACTGACTATAAAAGATTTGATGACAATTAAATCGCAGAGGAGCCTCTTCCATAATGTGAAACACAATCCCGTCAAGTCATTCGATTCCGGGCAGAAGGGCGAGGGTGGAGCAGGCAGCTCCAATAATAAGGGCTTCCAGTGATGGCCGGTGTGTGTGTGCTTGTTTTAGGCGCAACCCACGCGATCGCGATCATCAACGGCCACTTCCAGTGGGTGCCCTCGCTCCCCGCACTCCCACTGGCCGAGGGAGCATCGTAAACTGAATTAGAATCAATCCGGAAATAACTCATTGATTTCAACACTCTCTCTCTGTCTGGCACAGCCTCCCCGCCTCTGGACGTGACAAAAAAGTGTCGCTGACACATTAACATTTGAGTTCAGTTCAGCCGAGCACCGCCATTCGAAGGGGGAGCACAGGCAGCGTCGGGCTAGGCAACCAAATGAGACAATGGCAACTAACGACTTTATCATCCGTGTGCGGAGTTGCCTGGC
This sequence comes from Eristalis arbustorum, assembly GCA_916610145.1. Taxonomy (NCBI): domain Eukaryota; kingdom Metazoa; phylum Arthropoda; class Insecta; order Diptera; family Syrphidae; genus Eristalis; species Eristalis arbustorum. Next base: position 17,985,853 of record OU744318.1, on the reverse strand, counting down.
GGTGGCCCCAAACCCATCCCCCCTTCGCCATACGATCCGAATATTAAATTCCTTTCCATGTTTATTTACGAGTATCAGTCGCCGTCCCCCTCTCGTCGTGTGGGGAAGTGGCTTTGGCTCGTTTTTTCGGGGGGTTTGTTGACACAAGTGAAATATATTCACTTGGGAGCAACATAAATCACTGCCTTTCACTGTGATTGTGTATATCATTGCCGTCGCTCACACAGCGCGGCCGGTGTGGGAGGAGGTGGGCTCCCCAGTGCGCCGCACACACACGGCCAGTGCCACTGTCAGTCGGGCCTAGCTCAGGCATAAGGGTTGGCGTTCCTAATGGGCCCTCGGCTATAAAACTCAAGTTAATTTCCCATAAATCCATCTGCCTCATGCATTGTTGTTTTTTCTCCTCGTTCCCCTCCATCCGACAGACACTGTGACTGAGTTCAGACGAAAGAAACAAAGGACTTGCCAAGGCGAGGTGGGGCGCCGTTTAACCCTCAAAATTGAAATTTGACGTTTGCCTTGCGCTGCCAAGCCCCCTCCGGGCTCGTCGTTAGACTCCTCTGTCTGGACGTCCGAGTGTGCGCCGCCGTGCCGCCTTGGGCTGCGTCCTCCATCCCCGTTGACTCAAAATTTGTGTTAATAAGTTAATTATTCATCGGCTTAAATTGCCCAAATTGATGGCGATCATTACGACTACGAGACTGCGACGTGGACGGAGCTGGCTGGCTGGTGTGTGTGGCATCAGTTAGGGGCATGCACCCCGCTCCGGCTGGCTTAGTGTGTACCATGTGCGTTGCGGACGAGGGGAGGGAGTGTAACTAATCTGGGTCAAGTGTCAAACGGGGGAAAAAAATTAGCAGAGTTAGGGGCGCGTCGGGACGGAACGGGACAGCTCACAGCAGACAGGAGGAGCTTTTTCTGGCGGCTTCCTCCCTATCGTCGTGGCAAAACTAATTAGGAGAGTGTTCGCTTGTTAAACGAATTAACAGTGTGTAGCCTCGACTTTTGAAGGACTTGTGTGTGTCGGGGAATAAATTAATGACGAGGGACGAAGGAGTGTACACATCCCTCCACAGAGAGAGAGCCAGAGAGTTCTTGAGATATTTTTATCATTTCATCGTTAGCGAGCGTGTTGCTTGTCGCAGCAGATGCGATGTGGTCCCGTCAGGACACACTTCACTTGTGGCATGTTCTGGATGAGGAACAGCAACAGCGCCACAAAGATGAAAAATGTCTTGCAGTGCTCAGTTATCTCGTGTCAATTTGTGGAATATTTTAGCAACAGGGTGGTGCTTGCCGTCTGGATGCGACGATGGCACTTGATTCATGTGAACCTTCATTATTTTTGAGAAGTCTCATGGTGGGTGGCGGTGTGTGGCGCCTGGAGGATCGCCCCCGCTGTGCGGGTGACAGCCGCAAAGGTCACTTGACATAATCCAATGCTGGGTGGAATTTAATGATTGTGGTTTCGTGTCTTTGAGGGAATTCGGAGGCACTTTAAACTGCGCGACGAGGGCACTATGGTTCTTGGCGGTTTTTGGGGGTGTTTCGACTTTATTGCAATGAGACTAAAGCTATTCACTATCCGTTCGACCTTAAGGTACACGATGAGCCACTGGTTCTTAGTCTGGTTCACTCATTGGAGAATAGATCACTGAGCAGAAAGCTAATTTCAGCCAGCAGCTGACTTAGTAAGCTAGGCAAAAATAACGGCTAGCAAGCAAAGAAATAAATTAATAGTGATTTATCTTATATGTGGTGGCGCGTGGCGTTGTGGGTACGTGCGTCGACGTCGTAGGTTCGATTCCAGCTCTGAGCGACAGAAATAATTTTCACGGCCCCACCTCTTTCGAGTCACTGACAATGCTCAGAGTATTTCCTGCCTAGAAAAAGCTTCTCAAACTTGGCCGTTCGGAGTCGGCGTAAAACTGTAGGTCTCTTCCACTCGTGAAAGAACAATAGCACGCACAAACACGAGTGGTTGCTGAGAAGCTAGGCCCTGGTCCTCTACGGGCTGTAGCGCCACCCATATTACTATTATTATCTTTATATACATCTTGCACGGTCAGTCTTCAATCTTTAATTACATTGGCGGCCAGTCCTGGCTATGCCATTCAACCGATAGATTGACCAGAGGCTATAGTCTAGTGACACGGGAAATTACGACCAAATCCATGACAAACGCATATGTTTCAGCCTGATCGCTTCAGACGTGAACCGGTCAATATGTTCCGTACGGAGTTGCATCTGAAGCAACCGGTAGCAAAGGTCTTAAATAGAAGGGCCTCACCACCCAATCAAGGTGGAGAAATAGGCCTTCTTATTGAAGGCGCCTGGTCAAGAGTCAAAAAATTGTCTTAAGAGTAAGAGTCTTGGTGATATAAGCCGAATGGCAGATCACGTTAACCACTTGTCCTCTCAATGTGAACAAAAGAGCGCGAGAGAGATCTGACACAAGAGACGAATTCACCACACCCATGATACACAGAGTACAAGATAATATGTTCTTTTTGCTGTCAAAGTTGTGTGACGCCACTTGGGTACCCTTTTTTGTGAGAGAGGACGACTCTTTCTGATCGAATGGAGACGAATTGTGAGGAAAATAGTAAAATTGATTTCTTGGAGTTTATGTTGATACCTACGAGTACAACTTCATAATATACACACTTAACATCTCATTGAATAAACGTACTATGAAATTATAAACAATTTTCTTTTTACAAACTGCCTTTTTTAAGCATTTTTCCGAAATGTTATTTTTAAAATTACAATTCTGAAATACATCTTACATCTAAAAAAAGTGTTTGTTATTCCCTGGCTTAATGTGGAATTTGAACATAATCTACCATAAATATTGTATGATTTGTACTAATTTTAATCTGGGGTCAACAACTGACGTAATATTTAAAAAAAATAAGACGCGGGAACACTTTACCTTGAAATCTGTGTATCATGACCACACCAAGATAACTATTTTCTGAGCTGTGGTGCAACCAATCCCTAAACGGGACAGAGACAGATCAATTCCGACAAATCTTCGGTCGATCAGTCTTCATCCTTGCATAAGCAAGGTTTTTGAAAAGATAGTCATTCGAGTTCTGAAACAATGGGTTGAGGAAAATAATATCATACCGGACAACCAGTTCGGATTCAGGGCGGGGCATGAAACCATACATGCCGCGTCTAAACTAGTGTCCGACATTCAATGGAATAAAGACAAGAAACAATGCACGGGTGCTTGCCTGATTGACTTGGAGAAAGCGTTCGACACCGTTTGGTTGGAGGGCCTCTTCCTCAAGCTGGTCAGGCTCGGCATAAGTAAACCACTGCTGTACATGATCTATGACATGATAACAGGTAGAAAGTTCGTCGTGAAAAGTGGCGATGTAACTTCTTCAACGGTCTTTGACATCAAAAACGGTCTGCAACAGGGAGCGGTCGGTTCGCCGATCCTGTTTTCAATATTCACTGTAGATCTGGTAGGTTCAATGCCGCACTTAATTGCGTACGCCGACGATTTAGTGGCGTAAATCTTGCTGCAAGGTAACTTCGATCAAATTCAGCGATTTTGCGACGACTGGAAGTTGATTATCAACTTCCGGAAGTGTGAAACTATCCTTTTCAGAACCCCGTTGTACATGGCATCATGGGATACGCGCACAAACTGGCGTAAGTTCGGCATTGTTGACCCACAGGGACGCCCTTTAGATGTGAAAAGTGTAGTTAGGTATCTTGGCATTTGGTTGGATCAATATCTGTATTTTGACAAACATATAGATATTGCTCTGGCCAAAGCTAAAAAGGCCTTTGCTGTGGCAAGGAGGTTGTTTTACAGCAGCCAACTTGATACCAGGGTGAAGGTAAACTGCTATATGGCCCTCATCCGGCCAATTATGGCATACGGTTGTCCATTGTGGTTCAACGTGAGTCCTTCCCAGATGGAAAAGGTAAGGTTGTTCGAGAGACAGTGTCTGCGGACTTGTCTCCGGTTGTATCGTACACCCGAATCTGAGTACAAGAAGTACTATCCCAACGAGGTCCTGTACAACGAGGCCAACTTGAACAGGATAGATAATTTTATTATTAAGCTGATCAGAAGGCATATTGCACGAGCTATGACTTCTTCCAACAGTCTGATCTTTGGGGCTTACTACCCCAACGTTATGTACCATGAGAGAGTGCGCCTTACCGGCTTTATTCCTCCCGAGGCGTTCCTCCATCTCGATACAATTGGCCTAATACAGGATCCACACGGATGTCCTGTAATCTTCCACGTCGTACGCCGAACAGTGGACAGGCGACTTCAATATGAACGCGACGTCGCTCGCAGTCACGAGGATCTCCTCCGGTTCAGTGGAGCGATCTCTGCTCGAGACAGGAGCCAAAGAACGGCAATTTTACTGGTGCTTACACCAAAACCAGTCCCCGCCGCCGCTGGCTTTTATAAATGACGCCGTAGTTGACCATGGTGGCCAACTTACATAGGTTTAAGGTAGTTCTAAGAAATATATACCACAAAAAAAAAATAAAATAAAAAAAACAAAAAAAAAAGGTGCAGCATATACGCCCTGGTGCACGCGTCCGTACTGTTACGGACATAGTTAAGATAGTCTTAAGTTTTAATGTTAGGTTAGTTTTAGTTCTAGTTAGTTTAAGTTAGGTTAAATTAGATATATATAGCCTAGTTTTTCTTTCCAGTTTTCTTGGCGAAACAAATAAAAGTAGAACGGTGGGTCTTTAACACAATAAAAAAAAACATAGCATATGTACCCGTATAGGGTCAGTAGGTTAGGAGTAAGAACATTTCTTAAGTTAGTTAAGCTAGTTTTAAGCATTTTTGTCTAGCATGTAAGTTAATGAATTCAAAATAAAACAAAAATGAATGGAAAAAAAAAATAACTATTTCTGAGTTTTTTGATATAATTGTGACAGAAAAGAAACATATTATTCACAAGAAATGTCACGAGAGACGCATCATCATTCTTGCAGCACAGGCATTTGTAAGTGGTAACTGAATTATAACCAGAATAGGGGTATAAAATTCCTTTGGCGTCATCTAAAGTGGCGGACTCATTGTCGCACAGAAGATTGACTGAGTGGTGAAACTTGAATAAGACCAATATTTCCAAGAACTGAGGGATATGACATGGCGGAACCAAACAAAATGTACCAGTTGTACGCGTAAAATAATAAAACACACTTTACAATTCTCTTTTTTTTTATTTTCGGGTGACTTGTTTGCCGCAGGGCATGGACTTATGTACACAGGGCAAAGTTGCTGACTGCACCCAACCTGGTAGGATGCCAGCGCGATCCCTGCTTGTGCATAAGTCAAGTTGACATACAGCCTCCTAGTGGCGCCCCTGGATAGCCATCACAACAACCGTTGTGTGGTGAACTAATGTATGCAGCGATCCCCCTCTGCCCGAGGGTCAAATAATGGGCCTGGCCTACCAGTTGTAGGTTGTGCCACATTAAAAAAACCAACGGTTACGAACCGACAACAGGCCTCGGATATGGACGGACTCAAAGTTGACGACCCCAGCAAACGATCAAAGGACAATGATTTTCGGTTCTGCACGTGGAATGTGATGTCCCTGAACAGACCACGTGCAGCCGATGAACTCGCGGAGGCCCTGGACTGCTACAAAGCAGATGTCACCGCCATCCAGGAGATGCGATGGGATGGGCCGGGCAAAAGGAAGATGAGAAACTGCGACATCTACTACGGTGAAGAGGGAAACCAGCGCTTATTTGGATGCGGATTCGTTGTTCGAGGCAGACTTAGGCAAAAAGTCTTTAGCTTTGATTATATCAGCGAGCGCCTCATAACAATCCGCATCAAGGCTAAATTCGGGAACATCAGCCTGATTTGCGCACAGATCGTGCGCAACTTAAACGTAAACACCCGAGGCACGATCTTCCAAGAGTCCGTTCAACTGCTTGCTTACGCGGACGACATTGACGTGATTGGACGAACACAGCGAGCCGTCAATGAGGCGTTTGCTGGTATTGAAGCGGAAGCGGCTTAAATGGGTCTAGCGATAAACCAGGGAAAAACAAAGTATATGCTGTCATCACGGAAGGACGCACAACATCGACGTCTCGGACAGAGCGTCATATTGGGCAGCAGAAACTTTGAGGTAATCAAGGACTTCGTCTGCCTAGGCTCCGAAGTAAATAGGGACAACAACACCAGTACCGAGATCAAGCGCAGAATTGCTCTTGCCAATCGCTGCTTCTTTGGGCTCAACAGGCAATTGAGCAACAGAGCCATCTTCCGAAACACCAAATTGACTTTATATAAAACCTTGATCATCCCAGTCCTGCTCTATGGCGCAGAGACATGGACGCTATTGAAAGCGGATGAAGAAGCTCTTGGTTGTTTTGAGAGAAAAGTTCTGCGTACGATCTTTGGTCCTGTTTGCGTTGATGGCGTTTGGAGGAGAAGGTTCAACCACGAACTATACGGGCTGTACAGCGGCATGCACCTAGTTAAGCGTCTTCGAATCCAACGCTTAAGATGGCTAGGTCATGTAGAGCGGATGGACACCACAGCTCCGGCCCGACACCGAGCCATTGGGACAGCGCAACAGAGGACGTCCTCGCACTAGATGGCGCACACAAGTGGAAAAGGACCTCAACCAACTGGAGTCAGCTGGCGAAAGATCGTGCTGGCTGGAGGGCATGTTGGTTGAGGCCCAGGTCCACCCCGGACTATAGCGCCAATCAAAGAAGACGAATAAGAAGAAGAAGACTTGTTTGCCGGTCCAGGGAGAACTGTTGTTGAAATGTTGTTGAACGTCGTTTTTACGGTATAGAGAGAGAGAGAGAGAATTCTCAGAGCAGGTTTGCCACACAGTTAACATTATGATGTAACTGTCCACGACCAAAGTTCAGTGGAGTCCTTGATCAAAACAAGAATTTTCAGCCTGTATCTTGAACGTTGAAGGGAAATGATATCAACAACTCATCTGGTGGTGGTGACGTGGTGGAAACACCACGATCTCTGTTATCGCGTTGCGTACTGCTTTTCCACCTCGACCGTTGACTGTTACCTTTTCTTTAAGTGCCCAGCATTTTTATTCTGTCACATTTCAAATGTCTATGTAAAGCAGTGGTTTCTTCAAAGACTATGCTCCGATGGCTTGGGACATGACATGAATGTTGTTATCATCGCGACTGATGTGCCTTAAATACCATTTCAGTCCACATTGAAAGGCGCCTGATGTGTTCGATTCTGTAGATCTCTAGTGTCTGCTGTACCTTCGCGACCCCCCATCATGCGAATCAGAAGATGAAGATGTGAACAAATTAATTTCCACTACTTCCGCAGTACATATCCTCCGGGAAGTCCTGCGGACTGTTGTGAATTTAGGTCTCAATCCCGCACAGCAAACAGGGCCTGTTTTACTTGTAATCTGTGCAGTTTTGTGCTTAATCAACATTTAACGCACTTATAAGCAAAAATACGCGACCTAGTAAATAATGCTTCTTTGAGTCTTGAGACTCCATTGACTAATTTTAGCTCATATCAACGACTAGGGAAAAAGAATCTATGCACTTTATAAAGTCAGTCTTCTCCGATCATCCTACAATTTCGGGCCAGATTTGGAATTCACTTCCAAAGTCGATGGTGACTTGCCAAGCAATGCCGCTCCAAAGCCAGCCAGTCAGTCGCACGCACCAAGTTGGCTCAACTCGAAGTCAAGGCAATCAGTCTCTTCTCTCAACACCGTCGCCACCAAACACCGCACTGTCATGTTACGCCTTGTTCGCCTTGTATTCCCAATGTTTTCTGTCATGCAACACCAAATACTGCCTAAATTAGTGATGTTCGGCCTGACAGTGATTAATGGAAGCCCGGCTCATGAACGAAAGGCAGACCACACTCTCAGGCCTTGATGTGTGTATAATTGGGCCTAAAGACTTTAAATCACCGTCCCAATCCGTCGCCGATCGGAGCGCAAACAACTCCGACCCATTTCTGAGTAGGTGACCAACTTTCACAACCGGCGACACTTAACCGCGACTGGTTGTCGATGAATGATTGATGAGCGCCCCCTGTCAACGGCGATAACGAATCTCATTCCCTCCGTCGCCAACCTTAGGCAGCTGACCCCACATTCCCCCACGCTTCCAGTTCCGAATCACACGCGTCGTCTCGTCGCATCGCAAGGTCAGGCCACGAAAATCGCTGCTCTTAAATCGCATGACATGCGTGTTTGTGCGTAAATCAAAAGCAAACATCAACACCGCTACGCCCGCCCGTTGTTGGCCGTGTTTGGCGCGAATGACTTGACAGAAGTGGCAACAGGCCCACTGTTGGCAGCTCGCACACACCATAATTGGCAGCAATCATATTTTTATAATCCATAAACGTCGTCGCTTAAGGCGAATGCCACTCGACAACCGACAACACACGGATGTCGAAACCCGCACGACACGACCGCGACGTTATGTCACTCGGCGACTCGAGCTCACCTCTTTGTGTGGCTTCATTTTTGGTTGTTCAGCGTTCACTTATCGATAGTTCTCAATCATAACTAATCTGTAACGGGAAAACGCTTGTAAACAAACCACACGACGAGAACTTAAAATTCAGCGGAAGTAATAAATTTTATTGAACACATCCCGTCGAGTGAGCACTCGGCTCTCGCGTGTGAGCGTGTGTGTCTATGTTTGTTTCGACTGGAAAATAGTTTCTGTTGCCACTCGTAATCGAATTGTTATCGATATCGCTGTTGGGACGACGGAATTGCGTTCAGATTAGACAAGAACACCTGTTATCTGAATTGATTGTTTGGGGCCCGCGTCGGTGAGTGCCGGTGGAATGGGTCTAGTCATAAGCTGAGCAATGTTTTGTTGTCTCTAATCTGGCAATTCGGTCGTGTTGTGGTGGTTCCTCACTGACAGCTGGGGGTAAGGTCGGTCTGTCTTCCTGCACCTCGCTTGATCTAGGCCACGATGCAAGATAACTGAGATATTGTGCTGTCAGCTCATTGATTGCTTGTGGAGGCCACTTTCAAATGTCTCACTCCGCGGCGGCGACGACGAGATTAAGATCTCCCATGGGGGTACACACCGCGGTTGCCGTGCGGCAGTGGATGATGAGATCGAGTTGATTGGGCCTTGTGACAATGATGTAGCCCGCCTGGCTTATCGGACGGGTTCGTTGTACCGATGCATGTGCTGCATTGATCGGATGGAGAGATTGTGGATGAGTTCAATCCAATCAACGGACCAGATGGCTGGTGGCGGATCACTCATCCCGCGATGAAGGTGGACAATTCAATTTTCATCTGTGTTTCTGCTGAAGCGGGTGCATTTAGGTGAGGGTGTTCAGGTCAGGTAGTGTCTGGGAAAGGTGACAGCGTGGGAGTGGCAGTTTGGACGCCGACTAGTGAATAAAGCGGGTTTTCAGACGAAAATCGATGACTTTTCTGGTGTTCTTGCGAATAGTCGTTGCACTCCACTCCACAAGGAGGTTAGCTCGCTAAAACATCGATCACCAGAAGAGCGTATTCAACACAAGCTGCTCAACGCCAAATTTTAATGACGATAATGTCACTCTTTGGCCCGTCGACTAAGGCTGACTAAATTGATGGACAGAAGATGATATACTCAATGCAGCGAATTTGTCTATGTAATGCTTGCCTGCTCTACACTGCAGGCTCCGTGATGGACCTCAGTCATAAGCCCAATTGCCAGTCAGTCATTTCTTACTCCGTACAGATCGAAATCGTCACCTTTAGTAACATTTGATGCATTGAGAAACAGAATGACACTTTGAATGTTGCTAGCTGTTGTTGAATACTTTCGAAGTGCTCAGCCACTAATTGTTTCTGATTCTGGCAAAATTAATGCTGTGTCTGTTGTAAGTCAGAATCATTACAGTCCTTCAAATGAGACTAAGGCCTCGAGCATGAATAACAAGCCCCCCAGGTTACACATACATACCTTGGAGTCCAAGCCAAACCAATGTCTTAATCTGCTTGTACCTGCAGTGTCTACTCGACGCGAGGTGTGGACGAACTTGAACAGTCATTCAACACTTCAACCATCATTTCAAATGTAGCACTGATTGGCTTTATATCTTGACGGAGTTGTAAGAGACTTTTTGTGGCATTCTGAGATTCTAGAGAACTTCCAAGAAAACTCAAAACGAAGGATGTTCCAAGATTTGATTTTGCCTTACTAAATAGAAACAATTTGTCGACTGATATTTTAGGGTTAGTTATGGTAATATGGCACAAAATGCATTCTCCATTCATTTGGTTTTACAGACATCATTGGACCACACTTTTTTCGAAAATGATGCTGGGACGTTTACCTTGCCTACCCCAATTCGCCAAAAGATACCGTAATCCTTTTTGAGATGGCCATACAGTCTGTGAAACAATCCCATTAATGAATGAGACATTTGCCTTACTCTCTCCTTTCGGTGATCATCCCACGATCGTGATCGAACACCATTCGAATGATATTTATTAGTGTGTTTAAGTCGAGGCGGTTAAGCAGGAAAGAAAACACTGCATCAAAGAAATTCAGCGCTACAGCCCGTAGGGGGCCAGGGCCTAGCTTCTCAGCAACCACTCGTGTTGTGCGAGCTATTGTTCTCTCACGAGTGGAAGGGACCTACAGTTTTATGCCGAATCCGAACGGCCAAGTTTGAGAAGCTTTCTCTAGACAGGAAATACTCTTTGTGCATTGTCAGTAACTCGAAAGAGGTGGGGTCGTGAAAATTGTTTTGTCGCACAGAGCAGGAATCGAACCTACGACGTCGAGGTTGGGGTCGGCGCACATACCGACAACGCCACGGGCCACCACACACTCAGAATGATCACTCTAAATTTCGATAAAAAGATTTCTGATGGCCAAAATAGATACTCTACCTTTCTGACACATGCTGTGCCTTTGCATCGAACAGCCAAGTTGTCGACGCATGCGTCAGAGTTGGTCGGCAAATTGTTCCATTATCAATTCTGCCATGTCTAGCTCTAACCTTCCCGGCAAAACCTGTCAGGCTATGCATGATAATAACGAAGAATTCCAGTTCATCTCGAGCCCTGCCACCATTTTTGTGACGATTGTTCAGAAGCCACATGCAACAACGTCTGACGCAAAGTGCAAATAAGGCCTGACGCGAAAGAGGCTTAAATGTGTTTAGCGGAGAACGAGGGCAATGTGATGTATAGGCTCTCTCCAAGAAGAGGATGGACACAACGTCACAATGGACAACTACATACGTTCGAGATGGTCGAGAACTCGGTCTATCTCGTCTCACTTTTAAAATCAAGCAGTAAAACCACACGTCAATTCTGGGATCACATGGAGAACAACTCTTGTCAATCGCTGATTTATTGGGGCCAGGGAAAAATTGAGCCTTCGCACGAAGGCGACCCAGTCCTCTTGTTCGTACGACGCAGATGCATGGACGATGTCGAAAGCGATTAAATCCTTGCGCCAGAGAATGTCTGCAATTGTTGGTTCTGTCTGCGTTAAGTGCAATGGAAAGAGAAGATTCGACAAGGAGCCCAACGGGCTGTACAGCGACGTGAAACAAGTCGGACGTCTATGGATCCACCACACAACGTAGCTCCAGCCCGAACAATCATCGATGCCGAGCCTTTAGTAAATCGGAACAGAGGACGCTGGTGTTAAGTGAGACGCACACAAACGCTTCCTCAGCCAACTTTGTATGCAAGACAGCGAACAGCTTGACCACAGTGAGGAAGCTTAATGGATGGCGCCAAAGTAGGGACTGTAGGTACACTCAAAGATGAACTGGAGTCTGCTGTTCAGAGAAGGTTCACTTAAATGGATGCAAAATGTATAACTTTCTGCGCAGATGGTAGTCGCTGCAAAGGCACATCTGGAGCTTGACACGTTAAATGATTTTCGCTCAACTGTCCAGGATGACTTTCTTCGTCTGAACTTGAGCCATAGCTGCATGCATCATTGACAGTCCTTAAAGATCAGCTGAAAGTAAAGGAAGGCTATCAAATTGGCAAGGTTCCTCTAAATTTATTGAACCTCCAAAGTCCACGGTTGGATGGCGTAGTTAGTTGAGTGCCAGCCCTTGATTCGTGGGTTCAGATTCCACTGAGAGCTAATTTGAAACGCTTTCATCTGCTTTTCAAATCTGGTCCTTTGAAGTTGGGTTCGAATTAATGGCACTATCAGTGAAAGAGGTCGAGGTTGGGGTCGACGTTTGGTATCGATCAGTGGTCGACTATGGGTATTACAATGGACCAACAATTGTCTACGTGTGAAGGCGATTCCGCTGGCAGTCCACCTAACCTAGCCGAAGTTAGGGGCCACCACCCACTTTCTTTAGCAAGATCGTGTCTGACATAAAATCCGCTTTCCACTGGCAACTTCCCCCACAGATAACCCCACTTCCCAAAGATTCCCTCAACAAAAGGCTTTATCGCATATTCGCGCAGTCCAAAATAAACCATTCTCCTTCCTCTACCCAATCACATTGACCCCAAGACAAATGAAATCAATTCCATGCTAAATTTAGCGCCGATAACCTAAGCCTGCGCCAGTGGCGGCGACGGCGCTACTCTCTAGACGCGTCAAGAATTTCGGCAAATGACCCCATTCACGCACATCCAACTCCGATCGGCAGCACAAGAGGTTATCGGCAATCGTCTTGGAAAACTATGCACATCAGCCCCTGCCCTGGGTCGCCAATCAAGAGCTCGCTAATGTTCAATTTGTGTCAAGGCCCCCGGCATTTAACGAACGACAAGCAAAACGAACAGCAGATCTCTTCTCAATGAAATAGGCGCCAATTCAATGTTCCGATCGCCAACGGAGATAACTCTTGACAGCAACAAAGGCAAACAATCATTTAACAGTCAATGCATTGTGCGCCATCCGATTTCATAAATCCCCTCGCCATTCTGCTGACAATCGAGAGGCAATGCAGCGCAGGAAACCCATAAACCCTCGAATGGGAGTCTTTCACTCGCCATCATCATCAATTTCATTTCAATTTTAATCAACACATCAAACAATTGTTTGCCTTCCCCAATGCCCCACCGCCACGCCACCTCCACCACACCACGCGCAACAATCCCGCTATTCATGAACTCTCCCCACAGTCAGCGTGACATTGATTACTTCGGATCGGATCACTGTGTGTACTGTGCGCTGTGTCTGCGTAAAGTGGCACAGCGAAGTGATTTCTTTTCTTTCCGATTCGAAAAGAGTTTCCAAACTTCAATTGAATTGTGGTCCCCGTGCCGCAATGTCATCTCTCTCTCCCTCGCTCGGTTCACTCGCGTATTGTATCTCAAATCATGAGCACAAACAATACGAGGCGACGGAAAAAGACAACAATGACTCTGTGAACACAGCCCCCCAGTCGAATATTGCGCCGTCAATTGTGACCATCATCCGCCACCACCACTGGCACCGCCGCCATGCTGAGGAGGACATGGTATCTATTCAAAGCGCTCCATGGAGATCGTTTGATTAGGTTTTCGTAGATTGTTTGAACGCAATCATATTAGATGACGTGCGGTCGTTCAGAAGTGGGATGAATGTGTGAAAATGACAGCTCATTGTTTGGCCCGAAGCTGGACAGCTATCGTGTGTGTGTGGATGGGGGGGGGGTTTCAATTTCAAAGGATTACGTCTGATTGCGCGGCCAACGGTTCGGTTTTGTGCGCTCGGACTCGACCGGAATCTGAGCGGCGACGGATTATGGTGAATAATTAACCCATTAGACTTAATTGAAACAACTCTTGACACTGACAGATCAGCGCTGTCGGATGCGTTTGGTGTTTGAATTTGTCACGGCAAGGGAATGGACTTTGTTCTGTTTTTTCTGTTTTTAATTTTGTTTTCAAGTGGCCCCTGTTCTGATTTATGGATGCGTTCCACTTTTTAAATGACACCTGTCAGGCGATAAATGTCAAACTCATGTGAGGTGGCATTTGAATGTGAAGCTGGTTGCGGTTTGCTGTGATTGATGAGTGATTTTATGTGTAATTTGGGTGAGGATTTGTCGGACGGTGATAAGGTTAAGTGGAGGTGACACATGTCATTTATTGCGAGACGATATTTTTGGACTTTTGACGAGGAACGGATATTTGACAGTTGTTACTGGGTACCCGTGTGCTCATGTCAACTGTCTCATGAGTGGAATTTCGAGTGACGAGCCATGAAGGACCTTAACGAGGTCTTCGAACTGACTTTTGACAGGCGACAAATGAGATATGTCACATTGGCTGACAGACTGAGTGACTTTTTCTTGTGTTGTTGCAAAGAGACTGTTTCGCAACACGATGCGATCCCGAAATAGACTAGAACATGGCCTTTATTCGATTGATACTTCTCTGAGACTGTCTCGTATGATTCTACGTGGCAACTTGAGAACGGCCTCTCTTCAAATTCCCGACATGGCCAGCAATCCAAAGCATTCACCGGAGAAGTAGTTCGTGTGCGAGGAGAAGTGTGCTTTGGGGCTGAATGTGAAGCTGTTTAGGGCTTTGATTACTAACGGTATATCTAAGAGTATTGATTCTTTTGAATTTATTAGATTTCTATCGATGCTACAAGGCGCAGCTTCATTTATGGCCAACAGTTCAGCTTGGAAGACTGTGGACTCTCTGGGGAGTGGCCGGTATAAGTTACATCAGGGCTCTACGAAACCATCCCATACTCCACTTTCTGGCTTCAACACGTGTCTGTACCATATTTGGCCGTCATGCAAGGACTGCTATTAGTCCTGTTCTTTTTGTTAAGATGATTGTTTGTGGAAATCTACGACTTACCCTAGTTAGTTCGTTACCCGGGTTCTTTGCAATGCTACTGATGAGTTTGGGTAGAAGGGCCTTATAGCTGCCGTCTTCGGAATGTGCTCCCGCACCATAGGGATTTGGTGGTAAGCGCGGGCTGGGTCTATTCTGGAAAAGATGGCTCACGCCGGCCGGAAAATGCGTCAGCCTGGGTAGTAGGTAGAGGTCCGATTGTGTGACTGCGGTAATCTCCACATGGTTTGTTTTCACCGTAATATGGCGTGGACTTGCTCATAAACCTCGAGATGGACGGCAAATTCTGGAGTCTAGCATACGTTGGAACTCCATCTTTGCCTGGGCATACAGCTTGGCGGCGATAGGTCTTGCGTGGCAAGAGACTGGTGGGCCTGATGTTTCTGAGTGGTGACGGGCGCTATGCAAGGGTGCACCTTCCGATGTAAATGGAACCTGCAGGAATTCGGCGTATTTGTGGTCTTGATCGACCACCTAGAGTTCATAGCACAGATTTCGATGGATCTTCGTCACATCAAAGGCAGGGAGAACGCCGCCGCTGATGCGTTTAAGCCGATAGCAGCTATCGAAAGCTCTTCATAAGTGAACTATGCTGCCATTACAAAAAAGCACTTTAATGACACACAGTTACGAAGCATCAATGAAGCTAGCAACGAACTTCCTTTTACCCACCTTGTTCTTCCAGACAAAGAGGTTGTCTTGGAAACATCTTCCGGACGCGCTCGTCCATACATACCACCGTCATTTCGGCGAGCAGCTTTCGAGTCACTGCATGACTTGAGTCATCCGGGAATACGAGCTACAGTAATCCGTTTCTTTTGACCAAGTATGAACTCAGACAACCCGAACCAGAGTGACGACGCAATAAGGGACAACCACAAAGCCAATGGCACACACTACTAGAGAAGAACTTCAACCAACTTGGCGTGCGAAATTGGAGGCAGCTGGCTAAGGATCATGCCAACTGGAGAGGCTTCTTGGCTGAGGCCCAGGTTCACCCGGACTGTATTTTCTGCAGCCACACTGGTGATCGGATAAAGCCCCTCTAACCACAGTCACTTTGATTAGCAGATGATGCTTTCCCGGTTCTTTCATGTAGTGTCTAGCACGCCGACACGACGTGGGTTTGCCAGGTGGTTTGTTGCTTTCAGGTAGTAACAGCAGATGTTGCAATTTCCATGACTCCGGCAAGATCCTCTCCTGAAGGCACTTTTGCGTGGTTTTTAAGAATAACGCTGGTCCCGTCTCGACAGCTGCTTTGATCACTTTCTGCGAGACGGCGTCGTGTCCAGGCGCTTTTTTGTCTGATATTTTCTCACATGCTTTGTGCAGATTTTCAGACGTACCTAGAGGGATTTGGTCCGAGCTGGTGCCGCGCTTGATGACCAACAAAGTAGATGGTCTATAGGGGAATAAGATTTCTGTGCTCACGCTTAACATCGCTGGGCAGGAGATTAGGCGAGAAGATGTCTGAGAGGAGAAGTACGCGAGAGACAGTTTGGATGGTTGGCTGTTTGTAGATCCACCCAATCTTGTTTGGATTTAGATGATACTCGATTAATATACCTCACATCCACTGCAGAAGAGGAAAGGCTACATGTCCGGAACTCGAAAGAAGCCACAACACGTTGTTCCACGCCAAGCCCCAATTCCCTCTCGGAATCAACCCAAATCTCTTGACAAGTTCTCCGCACTCCATCAAACGCGCCACGCACTCTTAAGCCACGGAACTGCCTCGAAAGTCAACTCAAACATCTTGATCCGTAACCCCATTCAAGGCCCATAAAGATCATCAAACACTCGTATTTGTCGTGTCCACAAGCGCGCCCCATTGACACCTACACGCCTCGGGAACGCACCGATTTGTGTACGACACCTCGGCGGTGTTTGTCTAGATTAATGGTGGAGTTCTTATCGCTAACAAAACTACAACCCAGCCCATCTCAGCCCACTCGATCATAAATCGTGTAAACTGTGAATGCTTGCATCCAGGCGTGAAAGTCCCAACAAAGAGCGGCATTGTTGTGTGATAAATTACAACACCTTCCGAAATCACTGCCCGATAACGAGGTGCCCACCGCGTCTATGTATCCATCCGGCTGGTCATAGACATCGTGGCGGTGGTGGCATTCGGCGACGACGACGACGGCGATGTCTAGACACCCACTCGCACCACCCCCACGAGCAAAGTCATTTCAATTACACACGCCTGAGCTGTCAAGTGTAATCCGAAAAGCAGATGAGTCCCGCCGATGGGACACACCGTTCCTCGTGCCGTCACTCCGACGACGTCCCGCGGGAATGAATGAGAAATGTTTCCAGTCCAAATCCATACTCGTCTCGAAGCTGCCTTGGGTCGTAAATCATCTCTCGTCTCGTAGCATTTAATTTCTTCTTCTTCTTCTTCTTCGCCAGTCGCTCTCGTATTTTTCAGATGTCATTCCCTTGATTGCTATAAAATGAGCGATTAACGGCGACACCAGCTACACTCGCAGCAGATGCGCACACAGCCACGCAGCCCCGGCACACGGATGCCCGGAGATGCGGAACTGAGAGTACACTTGATTACAAGTCGAGTGGATCTGGGGCATTGTCGTGTTCACGTGAATGCATTCATATGCCGTCGCCGTCGCCGTCGCTCATTGTTGGCGGCGTTGGCGGCGCGCGTTCAACTGGCAAAGACAACGTCATGACAGCGGAACGGAAAGGGAAACAAAGACGACAAGCAGGAGTGCAGCAACACGACTGTGTGATGTGTTCATGCGAACGCGCACAGCTCACGACCGAGCCTGGCTGTGTTCGCAGAACTTCACGGTGCATGCTGCACTGCAGACACCCAGTACAGTGCGTGCGTGCCCTCAAAACGGAGCAAGCAATTTGTTGTGGGCTTTTGTTTTGCATCGTTGTTCCTGTTGTTGATGTGTGTTCGCCGTCGTCTGGTGTCGTCTTCGTGCGTCGGTTTCTGTTCGGAAACGACGAGCGATTAATTTATCTAGAGTGTCATGCAATCGGAATGTTAACACTTTGCATGTGCGTTGCAGTCGCAAACGCACCAAGATGGTGGTCTTGTCGTCCTGGGGGGTTGGGTGGCACTCTGAAGGACTTGTTGAGGCCGCTTCAAAGGGCGGCGATGAGCATGCACTTATCAGGGACCTGCTCGTTGTCACGGGGGGGGCTTGTTCGGGGAATCATGTCTTGAGGAGGATCGTGCTTTTGTAACCGGCTTTGGAACACACTGACTGGAGGTTAACGACTGAATGGTGTCCCATGAAATTGTGAGCATCTGGGGAAGGAATTGCAAGACAAACTGAAGACACAGTGCAGCGTGCAATCGCGCTTAAAGCGGTTTTCCTCTTCAGAAAATAGGACAATTTTTGATGGAGTCTACAAAGCATTTACCAAAAGTCTACACCCGATCTTTTCAAAACAACAAAGTGGCAACACTGGCGATGAGATCACGATCTTCCTGATCAAGGCCTCAGCCACCAAGCTCTCCAGCAGCCAGCTGCTTCCAATTCCGCACGCCAAGTTGGTTGAGGTCCTTCTCCACTCGTGTGCGCTATCGGTTTCGTTGTCGTCCTCTATCGCGTTGTCCCACTGGTTCGGAGTCGAACCCACTTAGGGGTTGTTGTCCATGCCATCATAGGCGTTGAATCCCTAGACTCCTGGCTAGACTCGCTGTACAGCCAGTACATTTCGTGGTTGTATCTTGTAAAGACCACCTGCTTCTTCATCCGCTCTTGAGATAGTCCAGGCTTTAGCGGCATAGAGCCGGACAGAGTTGACCAGGGTTTTAGCTTGGTCCTTAGAGAGAGGGCTTTACTACACAATTTTATCTCGGAACTGATGATTTTCCGGGGAGCCAAGGTAGAGGAAGTCCTTAACCACCTCCGAGTTGTAGCTGCCTATGGTGACGTTCTGATCGAGTCGTCGATGTTGTGTGTCCTTACATGATCGCGACGTCCATTCCTGTGAGACTTACTTACTTAAGGTGGCGCTACAGTCCGGGGTGGACCTGGGCCTCAACCAACAAGCGTCTCCAGCCAGCTCGATCTTTAGCTAGCTGCCTCCAGTTTCGCACGCCTAGTTGGTTGAGGTCCCTTTCCACTTGCGTGCGCCACCTGAGCCGCGGCCTTCCTCTACTGCGCCGTCCCTAAAGGGGGGGACGAGGACTTTTCGGGCCGGAGCATTGGTTTCCATCCGACCTAGCCATCTCAATCGTTGGATCTTCACTCTTCTGGCTAAGTCGGTGTCGCTGAACAGCCACTGTGAGACCCAGTCGTCGAATAACTCCTTCAGGACTTAATTGTTTCATCGCTTGTACGGCATCCTACGGCTTTGTTGGAACCACTTTTTTTTAAAAATCACCACTGGAAGAGGTGTGCTCATCAGTATCGTTGATAGCTTCTAATCAGTCTAGGAGCCAAATGTGCGTCATGTCATCCATCACCACTCCTTGTATTCATTCATTACGTCTGACTATCGTACATCCGCGACTTGGTACGTGAAGCTGCTCTAAATGGCAGCAAGTCACCGTACTCTAACTCCTGTCAAGCTTGCAAATGGATGGTCCTTCGCCAGCTCTACCTACTGTTTCTGTCAGCACAAGTTTCATTGAATGAGGGAAAACTCGAAACAAGAAATCCACTCAATATCCTTGAACCACCTGAATAGCTCATCCTTTCACCGAAATCCCTGCTCCGCCCCAAACTGACATGAAACCGACTCGACACAAAATGTTAAGGTTCAGGCTCCTCACACAGTTCACTCTAAAAGACCGACCGACATGTGAACCTTGAAATTAAAAAAGTTCAAGGGTCCTGGCCGCCTGCAATCAACGATTCCCACCATCATCGGAGCACATTCCCACAATTCGAATCCCAAATTAGCTTCACACATTGTCCGCCACTTTCTCCCCCCACTCTCTGCTCTCTGATTGCGATCTCTGGAAGCACTTCAAGGATATGGCCAGTTGAATAATTAATTCACACTCCACCCCCATTCACACCGCCAAACGAGTCAAATGATCAAAGCTTAAGCACCTCAAATCGATTTTCCCCGCTCGCTCGCCAATCGGTCGTATGCAAATGCAAAGAGCATGTAATAACTGTTAACCAAACCATTTTGCCGCGTAATCCTCGCAAAAAAAAAAAAAACCAACAGAACCGCAAAAACCACAAGAAGACGGGAAAGAAATGGCTGCCCCCACACACACAGGAAGGACCCGCATTAATGGCCATTATCCTTTCAAAGCACTTCCCTCGTCGGGTTCGGGGGAATAACAAAAGCAGAACCGAAACGAGAAACAACAACATCATCGCAGCGACAGGCGAGAAACAGCCATCCGGTCGGTCGGTCGGTCGGTCGGTCGGTTGGAATAAATGGTTTGAAACCGTCGCCTTTGCCATGTGAATTGACGTCACACAACCACAGGCCATCGACATCGACAGAGCAGAAGCAGCAGCAGCGGCTGGGGGAAACGAGGGACTCACTCGATGCATGCAATGATGGGGATAAATAAAACAGAAGGGACATCCTCCAGAAGCGTCTTATCCACGGCCCCGTTATCCGATGATGACGACAACGTAATCGATGATGACGCAGAGCTCTAAAAATCGATTGAAACCGAGGAGGAGGCCACCAGTGCTTCGCATGCACTCATTGAAGGAGCAGCAGGAGGAGACAGAGAGAGAGAGACAAAGAGCAAGGACCCAGTGGAGGGTCCTTCATTGTTTTATTCCGTTTGCCAGAGGCCGGCACGGACTGCAGTGTCGTATATTGCATTGCTAATATCCGATAGTCCACCGAGGGTCAGGGAAATGGGATACCTTTGGCCGTGTGGACAAAATAAGGAGGGTGGGTGGCGGAGGAGAAGGAGGCGGAGGAGCATTCAAGGAGCAACTGGGTCAGACAATGTCTTTGTCGGCGGGAATATGCTTATCTGTGCAGTGCCACCCAGCAGCCTCGTTACTTCGGCTGGAACAACAAGGACGACGACGGCATTGATTCTCCCCTTCCTCCGGCTGCATGGGGGAGGGACGCTCCTCGATTATATCTACACAGAGACGTCGGGGGCGGCAGTAAATTCATTTAAAATTTGAATTGTTGCTCGCGTCGTCATCGTCGTCGTCGTTGGCTTCCGTTCACTGCGTGGCATCCAGACGCGGCGGTTGCTGCGAGGAGAAAACTTAGAGATTCAGCTCTTATGTGGCTTTTTCGAAAACCCCATCAGCGTGTGCACCGCACCAGCGTGTGTCCTCGTCGCCGCCGGCGGGAAGGAGGGAATGTTTTTCCAACAGAGTGCATGAATGCTCCGACGAGAGGAATCCTTCTTGTTCGCCTAATGGAAGCTGAAATGTGATTTCAGCTCAGCTAATTAGTTTTGAGAGAATTATCAAGGGAATTTTTGGAATACAGCGCTCGGATGGGCGGGGGAGGGAGGGAGTGACAGCAATTTATGAAAGGAAGCACTCCGCAACTAAGCAGATTATGATACGCACACGTAGCTTCCTCGCAAGGACTGGCACCTGTGCGTGTCATCTGGCACGAGACGGAGAGATGAATTGCCGGCGCAGAGGGGGCAGGGTGTGTTCGCGATGTTTTGCGGCGACATCCCTGCCAGAGCGGGGGGAGGGGGTTGAATTGCTCCTTGTGAGTGGAATACGAAGGATGCTTGAACTAATGTCTCGGTACATTAAACTTTGCGCATAGAGCGGTGTGAAGACGGTGGCCAAGGAACACGGTCTATTGAAAAACATCAATCTCTGAGTCGAAGGATGTGAGGGGAATGTCAGACATCAAGAGATGGACTCTGTCATCAGGAGAGGTGATTGGAGAGGACGTGGCAGTTTATTGAAAATAAAATAATTAAAGCTGAAAAGGGTATATCAATAGACAGCTTATACGTTCCAGACGAATGGAATGGAATGATTCGAGGAAGCGAACGGAGATCGGTCGTGGAAGCCTCTTGATGTTGACAAGTCACTAGAAATTCGTCAAAAGTTGTATTCATACTTACTGACTTGTCAGGTCGACGAGCCTTACAGAGTCCGAGCCTGATCAATTGGTGCCTTCTATCGCTGACGGTAGTGAGCACACTGCCACCGCAAATCGTCACGACCAAGCTGTCTCACATCAGCGATGACTGCAATTAGACCCGGATACTCGCATTCGAAGACTATCTTAGCAGAAGATTTGTTGTCCATGAGCTTGATGTGGCCGAGACAGTGTAGACGACGGAATTTTGTCTTCCGGACTACATCCACATCCTTGTACAGCTCTGAGCGTTCGCGGTTGTGTCTTTTACGACCCAGAAAATTATTAGTGTGATCCACTGAGACTGGCCCGGTGAACTGGCTCTTACCGTCAGATGCTGTATAATTTAGCTTAATTTCCGCCAAATAGTGCTCATTAAGAAGATGCCAAATAGTCTCCCAAGTAGCCCAAACATCCAGCATCATGGCCATGTTTCCCATTATCTGACGTCTCTTCTTTCGACGACGTCTTAATTCTATGAAGTGGATTGATTAAATTATTGACCAATGTCCGCTTATAAGTACCATACAGTGTCTTTATCCTGTCGTGACAAAATTTGTCCACCGCCAAGGTGAGAAGCTGAAGAGTCGCATACGTCTGAACTACACAGTGTTATATCCAATCTAGACATTCTCCGTGCAACTCGTCCGTCTAGCACTCAACATCAGAGTCCAGGTGAACTAGACTAGAAGAACTCATCTTTACGATTACAACTAGTCGCATACATTCACACTTTACAGCACACTGTCAGTTTATGAGGCGGCACCAAATGAATGGATCCAATTTCCCAATTTCCTCAAAAGATCTTGGAAATGAATTAGATGCTGCTAATGTGCGCAAGGATGTGGCAATATGAAAGATATTGAAAAACATAAATTTCTGAGTCAAAGGATGTGGGACAAATCAAATGGACTCTATCATCAGGAGAAGTGATTCAATAGAAGTTTATAGTTTTTTGAAAATGAAATACAGTAGACTCCCTCAAAGTGGAATCACGGGAATTTTAGTTCGTTTTAATTCGAACTCAAGGCGGTACATCAATGGAAAGCTACAAGACGTCACAGCCAGTCATGTAAGCTTTCGATAAACCTCCAAGTTCTTGGCGAAATCACTGGAAATTGTATTTTCCGTCATGCTCTGGCTTCAGAATCCCCGTCATATTCGCCAGTTTTTGAAGTGGCGCCCAATAAGGGACCTAACTCGGATCAATTCTTGGTTACAACGATATTCTCCAAGAAAAACGTTCGTCTGCAGCGCAGCTTCATGCACGATATAAGCTGGCTTAGCCCTTCTGTCAATGGATGATTTAAAACCTTTCCATCAATGGAGTGAGTCCAAAAGCTTTTTTGTAATTTTGATTTTTTTTTTCTTACGTAGGATTGAACATTAGAACTGTGTTGTATACTCACAGGCTCTTCGCAGGCAGTGCATACAAATCTGTTTTTTCTTTTGTCGTTTACTCTGCCAATTCTGCAGGACTTATTCTGGACCATTGTACCTCGCTACCGCTGGGTTGTGGAGTCATATTTTGCAATCGATGACCTGTCGAACTGAAAAAAACTTATGTGTCGTTCTGCGGGGTCACTAACTGATCAATCAAATAATTCAAAATTTCCTTTTGAGTCGGTACCAAGATGACTACGAGTTATTCCCCGTCTTATTTAGTCAAAAACTTGAACATGAATAACATATTGTGCTCTTAGACGACCTGTTGCTGACTACTGGCAGCATTTTGTTCAATCACGTGCCAAATTTTGAAGAATTGTCCATCTAGCGCTTGGCTAACTCGAAGGTTCTCTGCTTGTAACCCTTCCAGCATCTCGTCATCATCAGTTTTTTTCCGATAATGCTCCTACTACCAAGTTTGGCTAAGCATCAGATTTATATCTGGCATGACCTACTCATTGGCAGATAGGTTCATTTAAAACCCAGAAAACGATAAGTGTGATCCTTGAAACTTGACCTTGAAATTCTCCCTCAGAATTGTAATTCAGTTAATTGGCGCCCAACGTTAGACGCTGAATGAATTAGCTTAATTTCCGCCCAAAGGTGTTCATTAAGAAGATTTCAAGTAGTCTCCCAAGTAGCCGAAGCCATGCCTGTCATTCCCTGACTTCTTTGTCTCTGACGACGTCTTTATTCTATGAAATGGCGCCCAACAGGAGACGCCACTTACATTGGTTATGTTCCTGGCTAAGACTCACTCACAAGTTAAGTTAGAAGGAACCATATGGTGTCGTACCCAGTCTTGACGAATTCTGTAAAAGTGTCGCTGAACGTGGGTGACGGGGTTTTTATTTTAATTCTCGGGGTGTAGGAACCTCTTAGTGTAATCTTGAATACATGTCTGAACTACCCAGCTCCAATCTTGACATTCTCCGTCGACAACAAGCGCCGATATAAATTAGCTTAATGCTTTGCCTGGAGGCGCTAGTCAGGGCGACTCTACGCCATCCCTCAATCAGTCGGAGAATCCAGGGAAATGCGCCGACTTTACCTTCTCAATCAAACTCGTCAATCAGCGCCTAACGTCAGAGGCGACGTACATTTGACGAGAAGGACCTATCAGTATGATTCCAACTCGTCGCACACCTACGAAGCCTACAACACCCTGCATGGCATTATCTGACAAACTCTTCAGTCTATGAAGTCACGCCCAACGGATAGATCGAATTTTTCCCGACATATCTTGGAAGTGGACTTGATGCTGGTAATGTACCCAAGGATGTGGCAATCTGCGAGAGATATTAATAGCCATTAGCAAGCATGATTCGCAAGCTGGAGTACTCGATTTCGATGCCTACGTGCTCCTACCTAGTCCACACCATGCACCCTTCTACCACTCTCTACATGGAACTGGTCTTGGTTTTACTTCGCGGAGCTGGTTGGCAATTATACGCTATCACCAGAAACAGCCTCTTGTTTCCTAAGCTCCGTTCTTGGGGGTATTTCTTGCGCACACACTACGTATGAGCAGTTCTCCACCCAGTATTGAGCATATGGCTAACTATGTTGACAGGAAATCATCATGCGCTCTGCATCCCGCTTAGACATGGCGGTAAGGCGAGTTGTCGTGTCCGCATTTGAACACATACTTGAGGTAGCCGCTGTGACTATGCATAAGCTGCGTAAGATGGAAGTTGCTGTCTGCAGTCTGCCTTGACGTCACAGGCTATATGATCGGAATGAGCGTGTGAGGCCATCATTATTTGGTGGAGTTGTTTCACACCGCTCTTGCCAAGAAGCATTTGATCTGGCCCTCCCCTGGGTGTGTACGGTATTCTTTTTCGAACTGGCTTTCGGTTCGCGGAAAAGTCTCCCCCTTTGCATCTCAATTGCGACAATGTCTATGGTGCTTCGTCTGACATACTTCTGAAGCCACAAATTGTTCTGATTTTGCAGAACCTGTGCACTGAAGTCATCGATCTTTTTTTGTTGTTGTACCGCCTCCCGACAAAACGGGGGCAGCGTAGAGGGGAACCGGAGAAACCACTCTGGTTAGCATAATCCTAGGGGCATATTCAGGCTCACCGATGTGCGCATTGCATAAGTGACGGCATTTTTGCTGCTCCACTTGATATGGATCTCAAGGGGAAGCCACTTGTGGAGCATTACACCAAGATATTGCAGTGATTCCTAGGATTTGATCGTTTGGCTGCCAAACGAAAGCTTGCACTCCATCTTGCACTCCGATTGGTTATAAGAAATCTCAGTTTTATGGGGAGCAAGTTCCAGGCCAGTGTTGGCAATCCAATTTTTTATTTTAATGTGCGGCCGTGACGCTGCGAGTCTTTACGTCGACCTCTACGCATTTGAACCTACGTAGTCCACGGCACGAATAAACCAATTTCCACGGCCCCACCTCTTTCGAGTCACGCCAAATGCTGGCTGAGAGCATTCCTGTCCAGCTTCTCAAACTTAGCTGTTCAGCGTCGGCATAAGGCTGTAGGTCCCTTCCACACCCAACACTAGTGGTTGCTAAGAAGCTAGGCCCTGGCCCTCTAAGGGCGGTAGCGCTACTATATTTTATGAATGGGTACAGAAACGAATCAAAAATCACTACAACTGGTATACTTTGTCAAGTCACACAGGATCCTCAGAAGGAGCACCTGCTCTTTGCCCCTCCTCCACGCTGTCAAATTGGAAGACTGTGGTGTTTGACATCACTTACTCTGGTTCAATGTGCCACGTCTCCAGTCCAGTGGCCCGTGAATCCAACGCTGAGCACGGACACCACTTGTCAGACGCTGACAACCGGACACCTTTTCCACTCATGAGGGCTTAAGGTGAACCAGACAATTTACAACGAAACGCACTCAGTTCTGGAAATGGAAACGATTGCACAACTGCCCAGGAATGGAAAGGTTTTCTGAAAGCTCTTCCATTTGTGCGAAGCCGAAGAGTGT
This sequence comes from Eristalis arbustorum, assembly GCA_916610145.1. Classification (NCBI taxonomy): domain Eukaryota; kingdom Metazoa; phylum Arthropoda; class Insecta; order Diptera; family Syrphidae; genus Eristalis; species Eristalis arbustorum. The sequence goes on along the minus strand of OU744318.1, from coordinate 17,959,623 downwards.
CACCCGTCAAGCGGCATTCGCCGTGAAATGGCTTCTCAACGCCCTCCACGGCGATTGTGTATCCACCAGAAATGCGCAACTATTCCAGGTACAACTCGATTGAGGACACCAGTGGCACCAGTAGAAAAACTTTTCCCTCCCCCACTTGGGCTGAGCTCAAAAATTGAATCCCCCACATCGGGAGAGAATCCCGGTCTCATCAGCGCTGGCACGTACTCGGCGGCCCGTCTCCCTCGCCCAGCTGAACACAAAAACTTCAATTTCAAGTCAATACACAAACAGACAAGGACCCAAGCGAGGGCGGGGGAGGACGAGCAGTTGAATGGAGGAATATAACAAATTATGAGCATTGTTACAATGGCAACAACCCAATCGACCCGAATCCATTTCTCAAGCGTCTGGTATGACAAGGCGGTGGCGTCGGAGCCAGCCAGCGAATTGTGTGCCACCGAAACGAGGCACAAATTCCAAATGAGCATATCTCGGGCAAAAATGTGTTACGCATCCTTTAAAGTTACACAACTGGATCCGACCCAAAGACCAGGACGAAGACGAACACGACAAGCACTCAGAACATGATGGAGCGCAGCGCAGGGAACCGGGGCGCACCACGACGACGAGGAGATTCGGTTCTAAAGAAGCACCAGCTAGGGCACACTTGAGAAACTTTTTGAACTTCCGGCAATTCTTGCAGTCGTCGAAATCGTCCTCTTTTCTGTTTTTTCTTGTCTTCCTCTCAACCTCCTGCAGCACAGCACAGTCCCCCCCACTCAGCGCAAACGATGACACTGATCTAGCGATGGTATCAGAGGCGCACCCCCGCCGCACGGAGGACAAGCATGCCATGCTCCGTAATAACGCAAAACAATTCAAACTTAAATAACTAACTTTCTGCAAACGGTTTCCGAATTCTTCGGGAGTTTGCTTACGAGTTTTCAGCTTTTTCTCGTGTTCTTTCGCATTCACAACCACCCGCAGCCGAAGTAGTGGCAGTAGCAGCAGCAGCAGCAACAGCAGGAGCATGTCCTTTTTAACGGTATTACGTTGTTGTGCTGGCTGCGCGACGACCTGAGGGTGGGTCGTTGTGCTCGCTGCACTGTCAGCAATTGCCCGGGGCGCCTAATAGGTCCTGCCAAGGAAAATTGTTAAATATTTGTTAAACATTTTGCGCTCATGCGGAGCGTGGGTGTCTGTGGGACAAAACGGAGACGTCAGGGCGCTGCTGCTTGTTGGCGGTGACACGCTGACATTTGTGGTGGCATCGCATTCCTCAGTGACAGCATGCAAACAATTTTAAATTGTGCGTATGGCGGATGGGGGAGGGAGTGCCAGAGGACAATTTTTTTGATTCCGCTGTGCAAGTCAATGGGGAGGGACGGGCTGCTGACATGAGCTGAAAGTCGGTTGTTGTGTCAGCTGTCGGTGACTCTGTGGAATGCGTTGACAGCTGATTAGGGCGCATGTGATGAGTGTGGATTGTCGGCAAATGTTTACTTGACGTCACTTGATTAGCAGAAGAGTGCCAGCATCGTTTTCGAAAATCACGGTTCTTCTCTGGATTTGGGGCGTATGTTGGATGAAATCCACTGGACTGGGGTGGAAAATAGGCACGAACTTGTTGAATTTGGTCGGAGTGACTTTCTGCAATTAGCTTCGTCCTTAGAGGACCTGACAAAACTTGTCAATTGTCAGCGGTTAGAGGGATTGAGACCAATCGGTGGTCCCACTAAATCCACATCAATATTCAGCTTCTGTAAAGGTGCTTGGATGGCCAGTGAGAACTTCTATTAACATGCGTCCATACTTGCGACAAATATCGATCAATGACGAAGATCTCTTCTTATGTCAGGTTAGGTCAGTGGTTAGACGAGCCTAAGTACGCCACACTTAGGTCTCAGGGGACCCATTGTGTCATGTCTGCTCATTGCCCAACCATCCTGACTTCCTGACAAATCTGAAAAGATCTAGGGCTTCATCTTCTAGCTTTACTTCCTTGTGGAGCTTAGCCCGTATATGCATTCGGAATTTCTGGAGGGCTGCCAGCGGATTCCAGCAACGGGTCATCGAATTCACCAAGGATGCTCTGTCTGCATTGTCTGCACAGCCTAACCAGCTTCGATGTCAAAATGTCCGATGTCGTGTTCGGCCAAACTTTCGAAGATGTAATCCCGTAGGTGACTTTTCTTCGGTTGGAGAGAGGCCTGGTAATGCAAAAAGTGCTTACGACTATTTTGGCTTGGCTTCTTGTTCTTGTGGAAGAACCTGGGCAATCCTCTCCAGGAGGCACGATCCTTAGTACTTCCTGGCACCCCGAGACGGCCAAATCAGTCATCATCAGCAACCTAACTAAAACCCAGTGAATAGTGCAACCATTTAATGACGCCATTCATTTCTTTGAGCGACTTCTTTTTCTCCTTCTAGTGGCGCTACAGTCGGTGGTGAACCTGGGCCTCGGTCAACGATCCTCTCCAGCTGGCACGATCCTTAGCCAGCTGCCTCCAATTTCGCACTCAAAGTTGGTTGAGGTCCTTCTCCACTTGAGTGCGCCATCGGGTTCGTGGTCGTCCTCTATTGCGTTGTCCCACTGGTTCGGAGTCGAAGGCTCTTCGGGCTGCAGCAGTGTTATCCATGCGCCTTGCCATCTTAGGCGTTGAATCCGTAGACGCCGGACTAGACTCATGTCGCTATAAAGCCCGTATAATTCGTGGTTGAATCTTCTTCTCCAAGAACCTTCAACGCAAACAGGACCAAAGATTAAACGCAGAACTTTTCTCTCGAAGAGACCAAGTGCGTCTTCATCCGCTCTTGAGATAGTCCAGCCTTCCGCGCCATACAGCAGGAAAGGGATGATCAAGGTCCTATATAACGTGAACTTGGTCTTTCGGGAGAGGGCTCTGCTACTCAATTGCCTCTTGAGCTCAAAGAAACAGCGGTTGGCAACAGTTATTCTGCGTTTAATCTCGGTACTGATGTTGTTTGCACTATTTACTTGGGAGCCAAGGTAGATGAAGTCCTTTATAAAAATAAAATGGGTGGCGCTACAGCCCATAGAGGGCCAGGGCCTAGTTTCTCAGCAACAACTCGGGAAGGGACCTACAGTTTTATGCCGACTCCGAACGGCCTTGTTTGAGAAGCTTTCTCTAGACAGGAAATACTCTTTGAGCATTGTCAGTGACTCGAGAGAGGTGGAGTCGTGAAATTTATTTTTGTCGCTCAGAGCTGGAATCGAACCTACGACGTCGAGGTTGGGGTCGACGCACATACCCACAACGCCACGGGCCACCACAAGTCTTTTACTACCTCGAAGTTGTAGCTGCCTATGGTGAAGTTCTGACCGAGTCGTCGATTTTGTGTGTCCTTCTTGATTTCTGCTTGGCTATCAGACATAATATGTCGGTTACGTTATGGTCTCTCAAGGCGAGTGCCGTGTCTTGACTTTGAGCTCTTCGAGGCTAGGGATGGTAATTAGTACTAAGTAGCCTGTTTGGCTTATTCCGTGATGTGTGGCATCGATATCTTATGATTTTTCTCTCTCTGGAAACCCGCCTTAGGGCCAATGGGGCTGCTTCGTTACTACAGATTCGGTCAAGTGGAGGGAGAAAGAGGATGGCTTCGATGGCAGAGTGCTGTTCTGCGACAACTGATCCTCTTTGGGTTTTGGTTAGTTTTGTAAGTGCAGTCAGTTGAACAATATGCACGCCGCATAGGCCTTCTTTATACTATCCTCCGCGTTTACAGAGCAGTTGCATTTCAAGTCTTTCGAAGGACAATGCAAACAGTCACTGACATCTTCTCTATAGCGGACACCAACGTTATCTACTGGTGTCCGCTTTAGGGGGGTAAAAGAAAATTATTTATAGAAATAGAGACATTTTTATTTCATGTCTCTTCCATCTCCGTTTTTGATTCGTGTGTCCGTTATTATTGGTACAACTGGTGTCCGGTAAGGAGGGGTCTTTGTAAAGATGTTAAGGTACAGGAATAGTTATTTTTTTTTCAGTTTCAATGTATAAGGTTATCATAAGACATAATGCGGATAAGAACTACTTGGGTAGAGACACCTCCATGTGGGTGTTCAATAAGCACGAGGTTCAGATCTGAATGCAATCAAATTCTTCTTCTTCTTTGTGTGGCGCTACAGTCCGGGGTGGACCTGGGCCTCAACCAACATGCCTCTCCAATCAAATACCACCTGCTTTTTATAGATGAGAAATTCGTATAGATCACATTACGCTACGATATGGTACGATCTTCCCGGCATGCAAAAATTTAGGCGGATGATCGGATTGAGTACTTGCAGCGTTCGCTCCTCGGAGTGAACACTAGATTCTGGGATCCTGCGAGGCCTGGATATTGATCATCGACCACGAGAGATAGAAACAATATTGTCTATAACGCTGAAGTGCTGCATAATAATAATAATAATAATATGGGTGGCGCTACAGCCCGTAGAGGGCCAGGGCCTAGCTTCTCAGCAACCACTCGTGTTGTGCGTGCTATTGTTCTCTCATGAGTGGAAGGGACCTACAGTTTTACGCCGACTCCGAACGGCCAAGTTAGAGAAGCTTTTTCTAGACAGGAAATACTCTTTGAGCATTGTCAGTGACTCGAAAGAGGTGGGGCCGTGAAAATTATTTCTGTCGCTCAGAGCTGGAATCGAACCTACGACGTCGAGGTTGGGGTCGACGCACGTACCCACAACGCCACCGGCCACCACATTGAAGTGCTGCATAAGTCCTCTAAAATGCGAAAGTAATTGGGGTATCTTCTCGTTTGCTGGTCAATGAAAGGATAAGACTGGATCCGTGCCTTTATTTGAACATCTGCTGTGCGAGATGGATAGCCTTACAGCAGACAACTTGATGCGAGGGTGAAAGTAATCTGCTGCGTCGTTTTTATTTGACCATGTAACCAGCATGTTTGCTGAAGGATTTGGTGGTTTCTGAGAGAGATTGTATCAAGAGTTGCCTTCACGTTCAGAACGCAAGAGAGATGCCAATACAAATGAAACGAAACATCAATTCTAATGAGGTGCTGAACATAAGATGATGATGACCTGAATTAGATGAATATGAACTAGTCTATACTGGATCCAATTGAGATCAACTCTTTGCTCATAACTTTGATACATTTAAGACTTAAATGGAGGATGTTGAGCCAAGGCAACTTTGAACGACCAACACCTCCAAGTTGACGCAGGGCCCAACTTCAGATCAACTTTCCCCAAAAAATCCAAGACACTCTCCATGCACTCAGACTTTCGTTGATTCCTTCAAAAACTGTGTGTGTTCAGGCCAGATTAAGCCGATGATTGAATGTGGTGCAGAATTTTGAAAGCCTTCTTATATGATTGCCTCATGCAGAATGCACAGATTCCATCGACAACCGTAAAGCAGAGCCCACCTCCAAGCAAAGGCCCCCTCATTTGAATTTTATATCTAATTCGATCCCACCCACGAAAGCGCCTTCGTGTCGATACAGAAATTCATCGAAAACTATGCTTTCAAGCCCATAACTGCAGCACCCAGGCCACTGCAGGACCTACTTTCTGAAATAAAATTTCGCAAAATTCCTTCCGATAGCACCTCAGAACGTCGGAGGGGCTCCCGTAAACATGTTTACTGCTGCACACGACCACTGAAGCCGGAGGCGCCTTTGTTGCGCGTAAAATATTCCACATCAAGATACGTCTCCGCTCTCCGTGCTCCAGCTTAGATGCGGTTTCAATTTTCATGCAGCAGCCAGCACCCAGCACCCACTCCCACTCGGCCGAGTGCACATCATAAATTGAATTTCCCGAAGAAATGGAAAATCAAATTTTCCACTCTTTCTCTCCCTCTCTCTGTCTCGCTCTGCGAAGCTCCTTGTCCCTGAGTCACCGATTCACGGTTCCAGACACATCCACTTCCTTGTGGAAATGCCACCATTTTTTCCTGTCCCCCCCTCGACGGGTATCCTTTTGCAAAATTGTAGATAACCCCCAGCTTCACGTGCATGAAATTTCTTCATTCAGTCCGCCCCGGCCTCGAGCGTGTCTGAGAGTCGAGAGATACTTTCTTAACGGTGTGTCAGATGCACATCCGGGCATTATGTATGCCTGCACTGGGACTCAGCCCGAGGGTGGCCGGGTGTGTGGAGAGATAACTGTTGATGGCTGCTGGGCGACGGGCGTTTGGAGGGGATTTATCTTATTTTTATTCATTTGCATCTTAAAGTGAAACGGAAAAGGAAATATTTGACAAACGTGGCAACGGCATTTTAGTCAAATTTGACAGGAAGTGCAGTGCATGCGGACGACGCTGGAAGGGATTAAGTGTGCAAATGCTGATGCTGATGCTGCTCCTGCTGCTGCTGCAGACGTTGCCAACATGCTTATCGATCAACGGATTAGAGCGCCAACACAGGCAGCACACAAAAGGTGCTGAGACGTTGGTAATTTCAACAAATCGGAGCAAGAGAGCAAGCACCACACCAGATGGCTGAGCTGAGGGGAGAGGAGGTCAGATGTCAGGAGAGGAGATCCTGTGTTCTCAGGCGACGTACGGGTGGTGGTAGTACATTGCTGGTGCATGTGCTATACAGTGACGCAAGTAATTATGATGTCGTAAGTGAATATGTTGATCTCAAAATTTACGAGATTTAGGAATTTATTCAGTTTTATTCAAAGCAGGCAAGTGAACACAATAATTTCAGGAGGAACGATGGCAGATGATGGGGTTGAGTCATCTTTTCCAGAAACAAAACGAAGAGTTTTCCGAACCAGTGGGACAACGCAATAGAGGACGACCACGAAGCCGATGGCGCACAAAAGTGGGGAAGGACCTCCACCGCATGCCAGTGTGAAATTGGAGGCGGCTGGGTAAAGATCATGGCACCTGAAGAGGCTTCTTGGTTGAGGCTCAGGTTCACCACGGGCCGTAACGCCATAAGAAAAAGGGGAAAACAAATCGTCTTCATAGTCATATCAGGACGGTTTGGAGACCACCGCCACTAAGGAATGCTTCAGTCTTTTTCTCGAAACCCACTTTATAAGTTACCAAGTACCGCCACCTCTACTCGGGAGTACGTTCGTTGGAGCACGGCATGCGAGTCCCAGCACCCGATTCACTGCGTCATCAGTAGGTTCAAGCCCTTGGTCCGCACGCCATAATTAGGCGTAGGGGTTAACAATAAACTCATTTAAAGATTAACTTTTGTTTACCTCAAAGCTAGACATAAAATAGAGTTGTCTTCATTTCCAAAGCAGGTCCTACTTCACACGTTCACTCTAAGGACTATTAGCCTTCTCGCTAAAAGGACTCCAAGGACTGATCGACACTCACTGAATGAATTGAATTGAATTGAAGGAAATGGGGAGCAAATACAACAATCGACAGATGAAAGATCTATTGAGCACCCCTCAGTGTTCAAAGGCTGTAAAGTTGCCTTGAAAAGTTATATGCTCTCTACACGGACTGCCAAAATACATATCACCTACTCTGCTCCTATAGCGCTCTTGGGGCCTACTACTGCAGCGGCCTCAATGAGCTAAACAGCGCCAGCATGGGCCAGCTAATCCCATACAAGCACCAACTGGTTCTGATGTTAGGAGACGTCAATCCGCGTGATATCACAATGGACCTACTCCGGTTTAAGTGTGACTGCCCTAAGCAGTCAGACACTATAACCTAACTTAACCTAACCTAGGTCTGCCCTGAGCGTTTTATCATTTAAGGTGATGGTCAGATTTGGCACTCGACGAGTAGGTGTTCCGTGATTTCCTTTGATTGTCAGTTTCTCAGCAGATGAGCCACATTTTGTAAAAGTGCTAGTTGCATGAGCTGTAACCACTATGTGCGCCAAATCTCGCTTCTTCATATTTAGGACCTCTTTGCATCTTCTAGTATCGACCTTCCGCAATTTGGAAAGCGTGACTCTCTTGCTTCATTCAAGGCCAAGAGTTGAGCAGAATATTCGTAGATTACATCTAAGTCACACAATCCCTGCTCCTGGCACACTAGCTGACTTCGACCCGTTCGTATAACATCCGACATCCATCTATGTCGCAGCATTCAGTCTTACAGAACAAATTCTAAAACCAATAAATTATTAGGTTTACAACTTATGCGTGCAGATTGCTAACAGATGGCGTTACTTGTATTATTCCATTGGAACATACGTTGGAAAGCTACTGCCATTGAAAAAGTCATAGCTTCAGATGGTACATGTTTTTCTTGAATAAACGTTCAAATTTTGTGTTAGGTTTCACTTTTTTTAACCAAGCTATGGAACCACAAGGCATATTCAATAACATCCAACGCCAAAGGAACTCATTGCACTGATTAATCAGGTATAACTTCCTCTATGCCTCTTGAGTTATTACACGCGAAAGCAGAGGCACTCCACAAGGTAGTCTCCTGTCACCTCTTCTTTGGAACCTTGTAGTAAACTGATAAGTCTTATACTATATCACCGGAAAATCTGAAATTTAAATCGAACCATTGGCCAAAATGCCTTCTTCATCTTTTTCGAGTGGCGCTACAATGCGGTGTGAACCTTGGCTTAAGTCAGGATTCCTATCCAACTAGCGCGATCTTGGGTTAAGCGCCTCCAGTTTCTTACACCCAACTAATTAAGATCTCTTTCCAGCTGGTTACTCCACCGGAGGCGAAGCCTTCCACTATCGCGTTGTCCCTCAGGATTGGCCTCAAAGACTTTCCAAGCTGAAGCGTTAGTGTCCATTCTTTCTACATGTCCTAGCCATCTGAGTCGAGACAATCGAATTCATACTACTAGGTCAATGCCGTTGTGCAGTTCGTCGAGTTAGTCGTTCAGTCTTCTGCTCCAAACCCCTTCTTCGCACGTGTGACCGAATATGATTCGAAGCATTTTCCTTTAAAAAGCATCTCTTCATCCCAAAATGCATACAAAACAACAAAATCCCTAGTAAGGGATTTATTATTTCATAATTTCGACGAACAGTGGAAGGTAGTAAACAATTTAAGTCCCTTCTTTTTACCAATGAATAGAGTTGCTCCCAAAATTGTGATCATAATTTGGAAAGATTGGTTGGAATTTTCATTTATTGATGAAGTCAACGTCGAAGCCCAGCGTTACAAATTTATTACTTGAGTAGAAACAGTTCTGTGATTTACCTGTTGGCATCAGTCTGAACTTAACGAAACATCAATACTATTGAGACGAAATCTCAGCATACCTGCAAAGACAAAGAAAATATAAGAAAATTTGTTGGTCACAGTATTCAAAGCAAAATTCACGTTTACTAGGACTTAATATAATAATAATACAGTCCGTAGAGGGCCAGGGCCTAGCTTCTCAGCAACCACTCGTGTTGTACGTGCTACAGTTTTATGCCGACTCCGAACGGCCAACTTTCTAGCTTACTCTTTGAGCATTGTCAGTGACTCGAAAGAGGTGGGGCCGTGCAAATTATTGTTGTCACACAGAGCTGGAATCAAACCTTCTACGTCGAGGTTGGGTCGACGCACATACGCCAAAAAGGGTTTTCAAACAGACGATAATTTGAGTTTCCCTTTTTTTTCACTGTCAACCTTGACTGACGAGGCTACTTAAACTAATTTTAGAATTAGGTGAAAAGTACCCAGAAGCACCGTCAAATTTGAAAGTGGCTATGGGCGCTTCTGGGTACTTGGTAGAAATTCCATCTGTCCACCGATGTAGAAAGCGATGTGCGTCGCGGGCACTTTAATAAGAAAATTGAACGAAGCTTAACGAAACTGTATGCGACTTAATGAAACTTGACGAAGCTATGATTGTAATGGTTCGTATGGCTATGGCTTCATTGAAATGTCGCCGTTGGACAGTGGGCAGGAGATATAGCACTGAGTTATTTACTTATCATGCCAACGATCCGTGTAGAGTCGGATCCTAAACAATCGCTGCCTTCCCTAGCTGTCGGACACGTCCTGGACACGCTGAACATCAACCTGTCTTCTGTCCGGAGATTCCTCTCCTTGTTTAAACAAGAGCCTTGCTTTCGAATAGCCTGTTTGCTGGCGCATTATCATTCATGCGCCCAATCTGTCTCTGTCAGTGGAGTCTATTCACTTATACCTTTCGGACTACGAGCACATCTGTGTGTCTTTCATAAAGTTAGCAGTTGTGCCTTCTTCTTTGTTCGCCTTTCTCGCAGGCAGGACCATATTACCGACGTAGAATTTTTCTTTCGAAGGTTCCAAGAACAAGCTCTGCTGTTTTGTTTATCGTCCAGCCACAACAATCGTCTAAATCATGATTTTGAACCATCTTGTGAGGACAGCTCACTTACCAAGGACGTCGATTTCCAATAATGTCATTTGTGCAAGACGATCTGTTTCCCTACCTCGAACTGCTGCTGTCGATTGTGCTGTTCTTTTTATCCAAGGTGGTGTGTGATCTTGGCCGACAGAACACAATGTAAGCATACATACATAAACCGATTGGAAAGATGAAGCCATCGTTGTCTATTGGCGGGCGTTTGCTGACAGCATTCTGGAGCAACTCCAGGCGAACACCGCATGAGAACCTTTTTCAAACACGAGGCCCAATTTTGGATGAACGGATAAGTCAATAAGCAAACTTGACAAATATGGGTCCATGCCAATCCACACGAAGTGCACCAAGTGGCAATGCATTTGATTCAAAACCAAAGAGAGCTACTGATTGATGTCTGATTGACCAGCAGAGCTTCAGTATTGGGTAACAGAGTCGGCATTACGAGCCATCTCGAGAGCCACTAGGAGCTTCCCGCGTAGTGCTCCTCTAAATGCGACTGTAACCTCAAACAACCACAGACGGTATATATCAGAGCAGTTTAAAACTCATATCCAGACAAAGATGATTCCGCCAAAAATCACCGCGATGTCTGTTGAAGTGGATCTCCATCCAACATCGATTCTTATTGTCCGCACGCCCCCTACGCCCCACCATCTTCTTCTTCTTCTTCTTCTTCTTTCATTGGCGATACAGTCCGTGGTGGACCTGGGCCTCAACCAACATGCCTCTCCAGCCAGCTCCATCATCAGACCCACTTAAGGCCCGGCCACCACGGAAGCACTGCCAATCACTCGAAATGAAATGAATCAAGTTGTTGATTAAGCGCGCCAGCACTCCGCCGAGCGTCTGCACACAATTTCGTTACTCTCCGCCACAGACGCACGCGCTGCCATCAGTCAATGGTCAACATTTGAGCAGACATCAATCGGCTTTAAGCCAACATCAGCAGAAAAGGAGTTCCCAATCAGCCCGCCGGTCGGACGATACGTTAAGGATCCGCACATCCTGGTGCAAATTACATTACTTCCCACCCGGCCCCTCCCCCGCCTTCCGGCGTGCAAACGCTGCAATTACAGTTGTCCCATCGCGTAAACAATAATTACTTGATAAAAAATTAATTAAACAAATATGAGCACGCATCAGTAATCCACTTCCGTGTGCGAGCCTCTGCAGTGGAGGCATCCTTTTTTTACAACCACCACCCCCACTCTCTCGCCCACTCAATGACTTAATTTTCGCGCAGAAACAAAAACATTGTAAATCAAAGTCCAGCACACAACAACGTCCACAGGGTCCTCACCGATGCATGTATGCCTCCCCGGATGCATGTCCTTTCGACGGCACTGCGCCTGAAATGTCCCAACGGGATGAGTTACTTCATTACGTATGCGTCGTTGCAAATAAATTCCATCGAAGTGTATCTCATTAATACAGTCCCGCTGTGTGGGGCGCATCGCAGGACACACGTACCGTACGCCGGCCACCCTCGATGCGCACCACCCCAGAGGGCAGAGCACCACACTCCGCAGAGTGCAGCCATTCGCAAAGCGCAAGGGTTAAAGTGTTGCAATCCGATTCAGTGCTTGAGGACGTAAATTGGTTGACATTTATTACGGTTTATTACAAGCGAGTTAATGGCCTGTAACACGGCCCTGAGTGCGGACTGCGTTCGCTGGTGTGGAGAGGAAAGGCGGTCAATAACGTTTCTATTTAAAATTATTTACCCGTCCGTGTCCGCGTGGTAATTTGTATCTCAGACCGCAGCAAATGTGCGTCGGTGGTGGTCGCGGATTACACATCCACCCTCCCTCCGTACTTGTTGCCAATGGCAGCGGTCACTAAAATTGACCGTCATTTTAAGAACTTCAAATCCGGTGCTCCTGCGGAAGTCCATCCACCCGCCAGTTGATCTCGGCCACTTCGCAGGACCTGCGGCGCAACCTTGTAGGACCCTCCACGAGATTTGATTGCCAGCCATCAGGTGGGTCCGGGGATGCAGTGTGTGTGCCGGTGAAACTGTAGCCGAGCAGCGAAAATCTCCCGCAGTTCTTGAGAAGTTCGTCGAGCATAAAAGTTCCTCGTGTAACTACCTCGAGTGAGAGAGAGTGTGGTGCGGGCAATGAAACAGGTCACCGGGCTCCTACTTGTCCTCGTCCTCCGTGAAATTCAGAAATTTTATTGGCTCCTCGTTGTGGCGACGGCGATGGTGGTTGCGGCCACTCGTCGAGTGTCCTTCGGTGGCAGGGACTATAAAGTTTTCCTCTTCTGATGGAATGCCATTCGAGGTGAAGGTGTGCGTCGCCCCCAGGACCTGAGCTCTGGGCATGTGATAAAGTTTAAGTCGCCAAATCGAATGCGCTTGAGGCTTTGATTTTCGTTCGATTTTTTTTTTTTTCTTTTTATGAAGGCATGAAGGACTGTGCTTGAACGTGGCACGAATGAGTTATTGATTTCGTTGAGAGTTTCTTTTATTATTTCTTATCCGTTTTTTCGCTTTAAGCCTTGACGGGGGTAGAAGGGCATGATGGGATTATTTACGGATTGTCACATCTTCGCATGTGGCTCTGGGCGTTGTCAGAAGTGTCTTCCAGTCACTTAAGGCTAGTAAAGCTGTTTACTGGAGAAGTTGCTCATTCACAGTCCGTATTTCATTGACTTTCAATGTATGGCTGGGATTGTGGACATTGAAGGACTCAATGAGGATCCTGTCAGTGATGAGGTCGTTATGAGAACCAACCGAGCAGCCGGAGTCCTGGCAAATGGAACGAGTTGCTACCACCTCATGTAGCAGCCTGGCCTTGAAATGGTCAAGAAGCCATTTGTACAGTATTTTACGACCAAACGATTTAGTGGCCATTCACGACCACATTTGAGGGTGTTAACGAAATGTCTCTGTCCTTCACAGATCTACAATGGGGGAAGATTTTGAGAGAAATGAATGAAAACGGCTGGATGGAGCAGTTGGTTAAGTGCCTGCACTTGGTTACACAGGTCCTAGGTCCAAGTTAATATGCTTTTATCTGGTTTTCAAATCTGGTCCAGTCACCGTCTTTCATCAAATCAAAAGCACTGGGTATGACAATGGACCAAAAATGGTCTAAGTGCGCCACCCTACCCTTTTGAAAGTATTCAATGTGAACGGCAGGACATCAAACAGAAAAAAACGACCAAGGCTGGGCTTCTTTGGGGCACGACCACTCATCATGTTCATTGGTCACTTCTTGTTGTCTGTTTATTTCTTTTGTGGTTTAAAGTTTCTTCCGCTCAGTACTTGCGGCTAAATATAGCCAAACATTCCTTTGAAGTGGTCACATGGTCGAGTGTGAACAATCGCTGCATAGTGTTGCCCATGTGAGAACTTTGTTCTGCTAAAATGTGGTGCACCTGCTACTGTCGGGACCTAGCTTCTCCACAACCACTAGCTTTGTTCACTCAAGAGTGGAACGGACCTACAGTTTGATGCCGACTTCGTAGGGCCAAGTTTGAGAAGATGTGAGAATTGTCAGCGACTCGAAAAAGGTGGTGGGGCCTTAACAAACATTTTGTTGGTCGTACCAGGGGTAAAACACATGCCCAAAGTACCACTCGCCATCACTTAGAACCACCACAAGGGAATCCACTTCCTAACCATCATTCTTCCTTCCCAAGCATATGACTCATGGAGGCCTTCCATCGATTACAGTCCAGGAAGTTTAAAAACTTTAAACCGGAAAGTTCGGATTCAAAGACCCGATGTGGCCTACCAGACTATGCCCACATCATCGTGCAGCTTGTATTCTCAGTTGTGTCTTCCCACGCTAGGTGACGGCTGTACATCTAGCGAGAAGCAGTTCCTCCATTTTGAAAAGCTGGCAAATAAGAGTTTTGTCGGGAAGGATTTTAATCCTTCGAGATCCTTCGAGATCCTTCGAGTTTTGAAGTCTGCGACTACTAAAGTGTCATTCGAGGAGTTCAAATGTGCCCCCTGGACGAACTTCTTTACTCCCTACACATAGTAGCTGTCCATTGTGTTATTTTGGTGTTTGACGGAACAATCTTGCACGACAGACACACACGTGTCCTAGAGCACCTTTGGAACAGTCAATCGTGTGAGGAACTCACCCCACATTTGGACTGACTTGTAAAAGGTAGTGCCTTCCGTGTTTACAATTGCCTCAAGATTGTCAAAATCCTATGACATGACGCCTGTCGGGATTGAAATGGACAACTGGTAGTAGAGTCGCAGTCGATGCTGGGAATCTGGAAAAGTCACTTCTGCAGACTGCTAAACGGCGATGGCGACACAAATTCCGCTGTCAGGCAGAATGTTTCACTCAATCTGGACGGTGACAGGCGAGAATTCCGTCCCTCAGACTTAGAAGAGGTCAAGATAGCAATATCAAGACTGAATTCTTACAAAGCTGCAGGAGCGAACGGTCTGTCCGCTGAAATATTAAAGGCAGATGATCTAGTAGGGCTCATGCACCAGCTCATCTGTAAGATATGGTCTGAGGAAAGCATGCCCGACGAGTGGAATCTCAGTATCGTGTGCCCAATTCACAAGAAAGGAGACCAATTTGACTGCGCCAACTATCGAGGGATCAGTCTTCTTAACATCGCCTACAAGATCTTCTCTGCCGTTTTGTGTACCCCCTGAAGCCGTCCATCAATAATCTGATAGGTCCGTATCAGTGTGGCTTCAGGCCTGGGAAGTCCACAATAGAGCAAATTTTCACACTACGGCAGATATTGGAAAAGACCCAAGAAATGCAAATCGACACCCACCATCTGTTCGTCGATTTCAAGGCCGCATATGACAGCGTGCATAGAGACGAGCTATACAACGCCATGTCTAGTTTTGACATTCCTGCCAAACTCGTCAGATTGTGCAGGATGACGATGGAGAACTCTCGCTGCTCCACCAAGGTCGGTAACGAACTCACCGAGACCTTCAATGTCAGAAAAGGTTTTAGACAAGGCAACGCGCTGTCATGTGATTTCTTTAACATCGTCCTGGAGAAGATCGTGCGAAACTCACACGCCAACACTAGGGGCACGATCTTCCAGAAGTCCGTGCAATTGCTAACATACGCCGATGACATTGACGTGATTGGCAGAACTCAGCGAACCGTCAATGAGGCATTTGCTAACATTGAGACGTAAGCGCCTAAAATGGGTCTGGCGGTGAATGAGGGCAAAACGAAGGAATACAACATCGACGCCTTGAACAGACCGTCACAATGGGCAGCTATACCTTCGAGGTAGTCAAGGACTTCACTTACCTCGGCTTCGGAGTAAACTGTACGAATAACATCTGTACCGAGATCAAGCGTAGGATAACTCTTCGAATCCGAACCTGTGGGGAAACGCAACAGAGGACGCTCGCGTTTAAGGTGGCGCACCCAAGTGGAGAAGGACCTCAACCAACTTGGTGTGCGAAACTGGAGACAGGCGTGTTGGTTGAGGCCCAGGTCCAAGGAAGAAGAAGAACTTTCTAACACGGACGTCAAACACAAAATAAACGAGTGTTGCATCAGAAGCTACTGGGCCAGAAATGGAAAAGGGTACTAACTTATCACGACCCCCTTTTAGATCAATTTTCTGTCCTTGACTCTTCAAATTGAAGATCATTTTGAATTCCTCGAGGCCGACAGGCTATGCCTTGAACCACTAGAAGATATGTCTTGGCATTGGTAGAGATCGGATGCAATTATGACTTCGGGGTCATTGACAATTTGAACCTGCTGCCCCTCTATTGATATGATACTTCCGATACTTCCTCTAAATACAAGGCTCCTGCTGATGTTTTGTATCCTATCTCACAGAGACCACAGAGCTCACACAAAGCCCTTAGCTTTTTTAATCCTTTGCAACAACTTATGTAAAAGTGCCTTTAAACATCTCACTAGTCAACACTCGGTTCACTTTGCAATGAGAAATGAGCGCGTTGAATGGTTTGACTCCAAGCAAGGGGTTGGAAAAAAGCCTGTCCTACGCCGTAGCTTCCATCGGCTTGAGATGTGCCCTGTCAGTCATCTAATCTAGCATTCAATTAGGTAGATTCTGTCGCTTCCGAGAAGCTGTTTGACATCGTTCCTGTGGTCACAATGAGAGACAAGAACTCTGCACTTCCCTCCCAAGCCAAGCCATATACTCACACAACCGGAACACGTTCAAGGCGCTCATGATCCCATGAGCAACTCATAAATCAAATTTAATCTTCCTCTGTAGGCGATTGTGAACCACGTGCCATCTGTTCCCGTGCAAGTCATCACGAGCAGCAGCAGCAGCAGCAGCAGCACACACGCCCCCACACACACACCCGACATGACATGACAGACTCTCTTCTTCGGCTGGCTCCATTGTGTTCGGGGATCACTTTAAGGACGCTTTAACTCCGACTTCCAGCCCCCGCCCGGTCGACTGGTGGCCGTTGATTGTTCCCGTGTCACGTTATTTAATTGAGTTTAAGTACCATCCTGTGGATGACGGAATCAATTTTAATTTTCATCCTTTTCACAGCGCTTGCAGTTTTTCGCAATGGATTGTCCGTCCCCAGCGTCGTCGGTCGGTTTCAATAGATTTTTAAATCACCGCTAACGACTCTGCGAACACATCCCGGCCGTTTCGTCGTTCCAGCGAACAGCTGTCATAATCGTTTCGCACTCGCACTCGCACTCGCACACAGGCCACAGCGCGAACCGCGCCTTTGTTCGCGTGGAACGCAGCCGAACTGGAGACTGTGGACGTCGCATCGCGTCGCTTCCATTTGCACTTGCACAGTGAGTGCAATCTTTGTCCGGGCGCCGCGGCGCAGCTGTTGCTCTCACTCGAGGTCGTCCCCAGTCCCCACTCGAATCGAATTGCAATATTTCAAATATTTGACAACGGACCGGGGAATTGGAATTTTAAATCGATTCGTATTTAATCGGTTGACGGGGCTGCGGAGGGGGAAGGGTATGGAAAATATTTTTGCCATCGACACAAATCTACGTATCTGATTAATCCAAATTGAGGACTATTGGTCATGTTTTGCCCTAGATGCCGATAGGGCTCGAATGGAGGTCGCCGGACCAGTGGATCCGGTGATTTTTGCCGATTAGCACGTAGACGCGACTCCGGCGACCGGTGGTGGTGGTGGTGTAGGTGGAACGTGAGTTTTAGCGGGTCATGAAATTAGACCGGACAGCCTGGGCGGCAGTTTGAATTGTGTGCTGAAGAGTGGATTCGTGACAGAATTGGTGTTTGCTATTTTAAATGGTTTTGTCGCGATGTGCCCGGATGTCCTTTGCGAGTTTAAAATGGGGGACGTTGCACAGTGGAGAGTGGAGGAGGTTGAACATTTTTTCTCTGCAAATTGTTCGACTGACGGGACACCGTGTAAATAATTTTGAAAGTCTCGTTCATGCAGCGCGTATCATGAACTGGTGCTAACCTAATTGTGGTTGTTAGTAGATACTAGACTCACGATTGACGTGTAAGCATTTGGGGACAGAGTGGGGTAGCGACTAAGGAGAGCATTAGAGAGATGGAGCTGGACAGGATTGTTGGTGGGGTATACACTACTCTATCGCCTGCAATCCGATCCGGTTTAAGATGACAGGCAAGCTTCTACAGCACCAAACCCTCACTCAAGAGTCAAGGAGACCTACAATTTTGTGCCGATTCTAAGCGACCAATTTGAGAGGCATTTACACGAAGGGTGATCTCTCTCAGAGCGTCTTTAGATTCCCAAGAGCTTTGCAAGTTTTACGCCAGATGCGTGGTGGCCCGCGGCGTTGTGGGTATGTGCGTCGACCGTCGACCCCAACCTTGAAGGTTGATTCCTGCTCTGTGTGAAAAAAAATACTTCTATGGCCGACCTCTTTCGAGTCACTAACAATGCTCAAAGAGTATTCCTGTCAAGAAAAAGCTTCTCAAACTTGGCCGATCGGAGTCGGCATAGAACTGTAGGTCCCTTCCACTCGTGAGAGAACAATAGCACGCACAATACGAGTGGTTACTGAGAAGCTAGGCCCTGGCTCTCTACGAGCTGTAGCGCCAGCTGACTCTTCAAAAAGGCCTCCGGCTTGGTCCACTACTTGTTTATATCAGAACTCAGCTCAATACTCCTGTAGGAAGTCATGATTTAATGGACTGCGGCAAGAACATCAACAGCAAGCGTCTCGATGCCGCTGTCATGAATACAGGGTGGGCCAAGTACGAGATTTTATTTGAAAAACGCAAAAAAAATTAACTGAATTACTGAAATGGATTGCTGGGATGATATTGGCCCTAAGTGCTTGAATCGTTCCCTGATTTCCCACATTTCCCTTCACGGTTACCCACAAAAATAAAACAAAGGCGTCAAACCGCAACTTCGAGGCGAGCTGATAAAACAATTTGGGAGTTTGTTGATCGATCGGTTTTAGCTTGGGCTGTGTGGTCAGGTGCGCCATCCTGTATGAACCATAGGTCGTCCAAGTCAAGGAGAAAGGTAGAAACATCGTAGAAGACTTTAACTGGCAACTAAAAAAACACTGAAACACAGAGAGAATGCAAGGAAATGGGACTAAGTCCGACACAACTGAGATCCTCAAGCACAAAGCAATACTGGCCCCAGACCGTCAGCATCGCTCGCTTGCTACAGTTTCATTTTACGGAAGGACTTAGGTACTGTCGCTGAATTCGTGGCTCCTCTCGTGCTCTACAAACTGTCCGGCAGGCAGTTCATTCTCTAGACTGTTAGATTTCCAGTGATTTTTAGTCATTCATTTAAATTGAAACGCTGGCAGTGATGTACACTCTGGGAAGATGAAAGCATGCCCGACGACTGGAATATCAGCTCCATATGCCCCATCCACAAAAAAGGCGATCCTATCTTCTGCAAGAACTACAGAGGTATATCCCTGCTCAATGTCGCCTAGAACCTGGACGGGATTTCGGCAAGGAGATGCGCTGTCGTGTGATTTCTGGTACTGGAGAAGATAGTGCGGCGGGCAAAAGTGAACACGGAAGGCACTATCTTCTACAAGTCAGTCCAGCTGTTGGCATACGCGGATGACATCGACATTGTCGCGCGGTCCCAACGTGCCATCGTGGAACCTTTCACGGCAATTGAGGAACAGGCGAAACGAGCTGGTCTTAAGGTCAACGAGGACAAAACAAAATATATGCTGTCGAGCAAACAACGATCCGCCGCACACCACCTAGGCCAAAACGTCACAATCGACAGCTACAATTTCGAGGTAGTAAAGGAGTTTGTCTACCTCGGGGCAAATGTAAACTCCACGAATGACATCGTAGTGGAGATCCGACGTAGAATCGCCCTTGGCAACCGATGCTACTTCGGTCTGTCAAAACAACTGGGCTCGAAACTCCTGACTCGAAGGACCACAGTCATGCTCTATAAAACCCTTATCCTGCCAGTCCTACTTTATGGAGCCGAAAGCTGGACATTAAGTAAGGCTGCAGAGCTGATTCTTGGTGCCGTCGAAAGAAAAATTCTACGTCGGATATATGGTCCCGTCTGCGAGGAAGGCGAATGGAGGAGAAGACACAACTGCGAACTCTACGAGCTGTACAAGGATGTGGATACAGTCCGGATGGCAAAAATCCGTCGACTACACTGGATCGGCCACATCGAGCGAATGGACAACAACGCTCCAGCAAAGAGGGTCTTCGAATCCGAGCCTCCTGGTTCGAGAAGGAGAGGAAGACCGAACCTCCGATACAAAGACGAAGTCATCGCGGATGCAAGACAGCTTGGCCTTGATGACTGGAAGCAGCGTGCCCAGGACCGTCACCGATGGAAGGCAGCAATTGCTCAGGCTCAGACCCTTCATGGTTCGTCTGCCTGATAAGTAAGTAAGTAAGTAAACGTCAAGACCCAGCAAATCCACACGGTTTCTAATTCGTCAAGTTCCAGGCAATGACCGTTAGTCACGGATGGCAAACGTCTTTTCCTGATTCCTCACTGAATTTGAGAAGCTACCGTGAATGTTTCTTGTTGGTTGTGGTTCCTCGTCATTCGGAATCCTTCCAGTGGTGGTTAGCATCTAGAAGACACAAGCCACCCATCATCCGACTGACCACTGAAACAAGACCCGTGACACGCTGTCAACGTCCAAAACAAACCAACACATCTTCCGACTGAAGCCCCACTCGAGACAGTCTCCCCAAGACCATCGCAACGCGCAGAACTGAACGAGAGTGTGAACGTTTTATGTGCCATCTCCGATTAGTGGGCAAGGACCCCTGCACTCTCCCGCAGGAAAACAAACTTATCGGTGCTTCCGAGTCAGCTCTTAATGAACTTTTACCTTCCCCCAGAGACGCTGACCGTCGTCCTTCCTCAACCGGCAACAGTTTACTGATGAACGTAAAACTTTCCCTGTCACCCCATCGACCCCAATTAACATCCCTGGACTCTTTGATGTTCACACGCTGCCCGCTGCCACCCACCCTCGGCCGACATAATAATTCCTCTCAAATTCCCGAACTTACGAACCCAAGGCACGATGTCTCTGGGATCCATTAACTTGTCCTCCTTGCACTCGCACTCGCACACCCACACACGTGCGATAATTGACTTACACCTCGTGTGCGGGTGTAATTTCCACTTCTAAACTTCCAACTTCCCGTCAGACTTTCAATATATTGCAACATCCGTGTCGGCCCCTGTCTGCCGGGTATTTCCTCCCTG
Organism: Eristalis arbustorum; assembly: GCA_916610145.1. NCBI lineage: Eukaryota > Metazoa > Arthropoda > Insecta > Diptera > Syrphidae > Eristalis > Eristalis arbustorum. Next base: position 17,938,685 of record OU744318.1, on the reverse strand, counting down.
CGACAGGTTGTGTGTGACCCGCAAGGTGTACGAGTGTATCTTTTCCATTAGGGACGATGTCATCCGGCCCGCCGCCGCTCCTTCCGATCCCGGCAACCGCACGGAAAAACAATTGTGTCATCGCAAGCACACGGGTGGCGAGCACGGGAAACACCAAGGAGCACCGGGAACACGGGCGTACATTGTCATTAATATGGCTTCAGGTTGACGGTTAATTGCGATTCTATAATAAAGCAGAGATAATATATCAAATTTCGTCGTGTCCTTATAATTTATGTGTTCACCACCGCCACCCTCCACTCCAGTCCGAGTCATCGTCAGTGCGCTGCGTTTGGAAACACTTCAACCGTGAACGTGAGTGGAGCAGGCGCGCGGGCCCTGAGTGTTTGCCGAACTCCGGCCTGGAACACCTTCGCTTTGAAATGATATACGGTCGCACGGGCAAACGGCTGCCGTCGCCGCCGCCACAATTCTGAGTCCAGTCCCGGGGACCGGCCATTTGGATAATTGCCGCTGTGTCCGTTTTCCCGGGTGGGTGGGCGCCTCCGGCGGTGGGTGGCAAATTAATGCGGAATAAAATTGATTTTTTACGAGCGAGTAGTTGTGTGCGAAGTGGTCGAGACGAGACGAGCCGAGTCGAGCCACGCTCCTTGAGTGAGTGCCGTTTTTTTTTTCGTCGCCATCCGTCATCATCCCCTGCTGCCAGGACCTGCCAGGCGGATGTACACACATGCACGTGTGTGCCATGTCGTCGTCGTCGTTTAATGAACATCGGCAGCGGCGTCGGTGGCGGGTTGGATTTCATCGAAATTTAGTCAGAAACGCTTCGCGTGTGTGCGGTGGCGGATGGATTGGCCAGGATATTGGTTTTATGAGTCAAACTTAAGTTGATTTGTGATCGAAAACAAACTTCTCGTCTGTGAGCACTGCTCGTGCTGAGGGTGCTGCTGCTGCTGCTGCTGGCGGTGGCGGTGGCCCTTATGCTCCCCCGCCTTGCCGCCACCATTTGATTTGTTGTTCGAATCGAATAAATGATTAATTTATGTGTCGATACGAATGGAATGGAGCGACATGAAATGTTCCTTACGAGCCTGTCGGGAGGGGTGGGCTTTCTGCCTCTGTGTTAATGGGCATCTGGAACGAACGATTAAGCAGTTTCATTTGATGCCAGCTGATGGGACGGCGGGTGTCGGGGTCCTACATGAGTCATTAATGGTATTTTCTTTCGCACAGGCCACACATGTGTGCGATACGGACCGCAAAAGTGGGTCACAACGATCTGCCGCCGCTGCTGCTGCTGCTGGTGATGGCGATGGTGATGGTGGCGCATGGTGCTGCTCCTAATGATACTCCATGAGGCCGCAAGAATGTTTTTATTACTTTTTCGGTGGCGCTCCTGCGGGGATGGTGGCGCACAAGTATCTGTGTATACGTACGTACGTATCTCTGATATGGCCCATAAGGGATTCGAATCGGTGTTTTGGGCCTGTTCGGCGATGATTTGTGGCATACTTTAGACGCTTGTGGGCCTGATGCCTGCTGCTGCATGTGGGAACGTGACTTGTCGATTGACTTTGGGAGGGCGGTTTAGTTCGGATATTTCGTTGAATGCTCTTGAACGGGAATTTCATTTTCGACAAACATTGACAACAGCCAATCATTTTTATTTTTTTCTCGTTTTTTGTGGTTTTTTGTGGTTTTTTTTCTTTGTGACCCCGCGTTGACGTCGTCGTCGTGAAGGAAGACAAATGATGGCTTGATTGAGTTCTGGAACAACTTTTGTTTCGGTTTCTTTTTTTTTTGTCCTTCTGGGAACCTGAGTGGGCTTTGGGAAATTGATTTCGTGAAGCCGTGGAATGCCTTGGGCGGTAACGAGGATCTGAGGGGCAGATGCACTTGGGATTAATATGCTGTTGGTGACTGGGGAGGAGCGGCTTATTGGACCAGACTTTAGCAGAAATGTGGTGGTTTTGTCAGCCGTTCTTGCCGGGAAGAAATCCTCTTCTTTTTCTAACTTCGTTTCCCCCACGTCTGATCCGAGTGACATCTCCTCAAATTGAAATGTTAAGTCTGTCTTTCCCTGTTTCCCACACACATTGTGTCCGGTTTTCCCTGAGACTCCTTCAAAGTAAATAAGAAGACGCATAGCGGTTGAAAATAGTCCAGGTTTGATTCACCACGCCTTTGATACTGCGTTTCGTGGTGGCAGACAGCATTGTCGATTGAAATTCAGCTTCTCCCCAGACTGTAGCTCCTTGCAAAGAAGAAGATTTAATAGAGCGCTATAAATGAGCATGAAACACATTGAAACATACACAATGCGGAGCAGCCCAGAACATAGTCCGGAGCCTCCAGTGTGCTGAAAATCGACTGACCGCTTTCGGTTGGAGTAACCTTTCCGAATTATTACTTTTTTGGGATGTGACGCTCAACATTTGTGCCTTCGACCTTTTTTCCGAATCTTTTGGCGCTTATTTTCGTGTTCAGATGGTTCTTTTTCAGAAACCGCCCCATTTGGAGGCTATTAAACTTTTTCATTATCCCGAGTTATGCCCTCAGAAGCAATGATCTGATCCGCCACCCGACTATGGGCTTGGAGATTAAGCATAACTGTTGCTGGCCAAGATGCTGGCTTTTTTTCCAACTTTACCTACCGAACGCAGCAATCTTCACTCATTCTTTGGTTAGCGTCATATGATGGGTGGGGCATCCAGAATCTGTCCGAGCCTACGAATTCGCAATCACTTGGAATAATTAAAACTTTTCGTTTGTCCGTCATACTAACCCATTTTGATTCAAAGTGATCTTTGGAACCGAGGATGTTCGACCCTAAGCCTCTCCTCAATAAAGGAGCCCTCTGTTATGCTCTCGTTTTAAAGTCTCATCGAGAACGTTGCCAAGTCTCTCAACAAAATCCTTTTCGAAAATAAAGCGTGACTTTTTTAGGATGTCTAGACTATAACACGACACCAACGGGGCTCAATCGATTGGACTCCCAATTGTGACTGTATGGCGCAGTTGATTGAATGCCTGCCCTTGAATATAGGGCTCCTAGGTTCGAATCCCAGCGAATCCCAGGCTCTCATCTGGTTTTCAAATCTGGTTCATTTTAGGCGTTGAATCCGTCTAGCTAGACTGACGTCGCTGTACAACCTCTACAGTGCGTGGTTTAATCGCCTTTTGAAAAACCCATCAAAGCTAACATGAAACATAGACCAGGGAACAGAGATCTGTTATATAATGTTAGCTTGGTCCTTCGAGAGATGGCTCTTCTACTCTTGAGCCCAAATTGCGTTCAATTTTGGTATTGATATTGTTTGTACTGTTGACAGCGCAGCCGAGGTAGATGAATTCCTCTAAGTTATAACTGCATATGATGACATTCTGCCCTTAGATTAGGTTCGGTTGTACTGGCTGACTGCTAAGGGCAGTCACATTTAGGCCAGATTAGGCCCATTGTGATTCCACGCGGATTGCCTTCTCCTAACATCGGAACCAGTTGGTGCCACAGTGAAGCGATTCAGCTAGCCTTTGCTGGCACTGTTTAGCTCATTAAGGTTGTTGAAGTGTCATTAAGGTGGCTAGAGCGCTGCAGGAGCAGAGTAGGCGATGAGTGTTTTCTTCCTCCTCTTCATCCATGCAGTGGTGGCCCGTGGCGTTGTGCGTATGTGCGTCGGCCCCAACCTCGACGTCGTAGGTTCGATTCATCAAAATTTTCACGGCCCCACCTCTTTTAAGTTACTGAAGCTCAAAGAGTGCCCGTCTGCTTCTCAAACTTTTCCGTTCAGAGTCGGCATAAAACTATAGGTCGATTCCACTCGTGAAAGAACAATAGCACGCCCAACACGAGAGGTTTCTAAGAAGCTAGGCCCTGGCCCTCTACGGCCTGTAGCGCCACTAAGTTTCGCGAAAACGAAGTGCGACGTTAAAGACATTTCTACATCTTCTTTCTTGCCTGCCACTTCCCTGACAACTTTAGTTGTCCCTTCTAAGGTTGTCAAGGTTTTTGGATTTCGTCTTTTTTTCTGTTTTCCTCTTCTCTTCTCCATTAGTTTGCAATGTCTTTTTTTTTTGCAACCGGGTTGTGTGAGAGTGGGGAGACAAAGGCCGGTCCGTCCGAGGAACTGGGCCAAGCATCAAGAAACGTACCGCCATCCTCACGGAAGCTCCTTTTATGAAGTTCGAGCCGAAGACCCGAAGACTACTCAACTCAGGGTCTGTGAAATATTGCTAAGGAGAAACCCAACATTCAATGTGAGATGCATAGGTGGAGAAGAACCTTTCTTTGGACGGAGCTGCCATTGGTCCAGATCATGGGAGGTGCTCTTCGACATGTCATAAGACTCATGATAGGCGTGATGCATCTTGGCTCTTATCTTTGTTGCCTTGTGTGCATTTTCAGACTTTTTCGTGCGGAAGTGCTAGCGAGCTGTCAACTACACGTTCTCCTAGCTGGAGAGGCTTTTTGTAGGGCCTCATAGAGAAGAAATAAGGAGGTCGCGCCTACGTCCAAGTTTCATGAGCAACTGAATTTATTCTTTTTTTTTGAGAGATTCTAGTACTCTCTTGAGGCTAGGGATCTTGGCTATGTTTCCTCAATCAGTTTTAAAGTTTGTCACCGCTTTTGTAACAATCACCGTCACGTCTCTCATTCGAAACAGAGTCAAGTCTCGATGAGACTTCGTTTGTAGGCCTATCTCGCTCGTGGGCTAATCGAAATGATCCAATTCAAGTCGTCGACTATCGAGTGGACCCAAACTTGTCTAAATCTCGGACAATTTCCTCCAACCACTAAAAGTTGCAAAGAAAGACAAATTTGTGCAAACGATTTCCCATTCCTCTTAAGCTGCCGACACTCAGAGCCCCGCTTAAAATTCCAACACTTTTTGCAAACATCTCGTTCATCGTTCTTGTTCTCGTTTAAGACCCCTCTCCCCAGAGCATCGCTTTAAAAATTCACCAGCACTCGTCCGTTCCACACAACCCTTCTGCTCACACTTGCCGAACGTCAGGGAAAACAAATGAATAGCAAAAGACAACAATTCGAAAGTTAAACCAAATCTCCCGGCAACACCTTCCGCCTCCCAAAGGATCCCTTCAAACCCCGTTCAAATTCCACTCCACCACAGCCAGGGCGAGAGACAACAAAAAAGAAGCGGAAAAACAATTCGAAACAAGAGTGGACTCCCCAGTCACCCTGTGTCTTGATTGCTTCATTCGTACACAAACGAAACGAAATTCATTCAAAAACAATACGAATTAAATTTCCTTTGCATTACAAAGCGATGGCGATCCCAGTCCTGTTTACTTAGACCCCCAGAGGGGCGGGCGGTGGGGCTGGGGTTGAGCACACAGCCAAGCCCGAGGATGAAGTTTCAATTGTCCCTCGTACAACAAAGCAATTTATATTGCAGTTCAACTGCCTTTGCTCGTTAATCCGCTCTCGGTAGCTCGGTAATGCCGAAATATTCCACAAACGACGCCGCCGCCGAAGCCACCACCACCGCACCGGGTGTGTCCCTCCCCCCAATCACGCTTCAAATGAAGTGATATGTCTGGAGGTCATTTGTGGATTAAAGCCGATTCCCGAACAAAGCGAATCAAGGATAACTCCGAAGATAAATAGGGCTCACCGATGAGATTTATCAGGCCGCCACCTAGGGGCATGCGTTGCCAGTGCATCCTCTGATGGAATTACTTTTGAAATATGTAACAAATTTAAATTGTAATGCGGGCAATAATTTCCGACGGCGGCTTGTGGAACTCAGTGCGGGAAAGTGTTGTCCTTAAGCACCGCATGTGGAGGCGGGTAAGATTGATTTCGGAAGGGCCTCTTGAGCTTTGCACTTGCCGCTGAACGAGGGCAATGACTTGTGAGTGGAATCCGAGGGGGATTTGCTGGAGATTGAAGGCATCAGTGGTGCTCGGTGGGCGGATTAGTGACGTTACACTGCAGTGGGAACTAGGTGTGAAAACTAGGCGGACGATGGTATTCGTTGTTGAAGGAGTGAGCTCATAAGTCTGCGGGTCGAGAACCTCCTCTGTGTAATTATCATGTCCTTCTCAACGTCTCCTCAACTTCAACAGAAGTCGTGCCAAGGGAGATCCATCATGAATCCAGAAGGCATGAGCGCCAATGTCCAATTAGGACGCTAATTAGAGTCCTTTATGCTCGCCTGCTCAGCCTGATTAGGCAATGTGATCACTTACAGCTGCTGTCACGTGGTGCCTTCGAAGAAGCGAGGGAATCCATCGGCGTCGCAATTTCCTGGAATGTCTCTAACGAGGTGAATACAAAAATACTTGACCATCCCAAGAGAACGTCGGCACTTCAGAAAAGTCTGTGAAAAGTGAGAAATGACCGAATTCAGGGAATTTATTACAGCCCCGAGCCGAGACGATTTCATCGAAGTGCCATTAATGAATAACAATCGATTATTACGGATTCACTTCAGACAGGCAAGTGGATCGTACCAGTCGGACTAACCCAAGGACGTTTGCCTTAAGTGACAGCAGACAGCATTGAGCATTGAATTTCACTCAATTCTTTTATTTGTGCTGTCAAAGTGAGTTCCGACTCCACGGCCGAAACGCATCGTCGAGAATCTTAAAATGAAGACGTAAGTGAAGGTGTGAGGCCTAAGAAACAAGAAACAACGTTTTTAAGACGTCACAGGAAAAACTTTGGGGTACTCTCTGGCAGGGATGAGAATGCAGAGCCCGGAAAGGGAAGCCCAAAAAAATCGAAGCAGATTTTTAAGGAAGTACCCAAAGTGATGACGGGAACCCAATAATTTACGGGTACCCGGAATGAAGATCACCGGGTAATACCTGCAAGTGCGAGTACCAGGGAATTGTTTCGGGTACCCGGGTATCAAGAGCTCTTGTATATCTATGAAAACTCCTCGCGTACTATCGTATGTGTGGTCGAGTGACCGTCAAATGGACAAAAACTTCTATCGGTTTAAATAACCTTCAAGGATGTGATAACCAATACGTCGTTGTAAGCGATTTTGACTGCTCTGGATTTTTTTATAATTTAAGCGTGCTCAAGGCAGAAGGCACAGCACGGGAGAGAGAGGGAGAGGAGGTATCTGTGCATATTGGTCATAAACATCTGCGGGTTGTAGTCTATGGGAAATATTGAGCTGGGAAGAGCACTCCACATTCGTGTGGTGCGGCTAAAAAACGAGTCTCTTAATTAAACTGTGCGTCCGAAAGCAGGCTTAAGGGTCATTCATTCATTTTAATACATTTTTTATTTTGAATTCATAACAAACTTACGTACTAGACAAAAATGCTTAAAACTAGTTGGACGACTACTTGATCTATATTCTAACTTACTGGACCTCGAATCAACTTCACCAGGAAATTGTCCACTCGTATCAGGTTGGCCCTGTTGTATAAGACCTCGTTGGAGTAGAATTTTCTGTACTGGGACTCTGGTGTTCTGTAGAGGCGAAGGCAAGCCCTAAGACAAGCCCTCTCAAACACCCGAATCTTTTCCATCAAGCTTGGACTCACGTTGAACCACACGGGACAGCCATATGTGAGCATTTGCCGTATGAGGGCCATGTAGCAGATTACCTTTACCCTTGCATCGAGTTGGCTGTTGTCAAACAGTCTCTTTGTAAGGGCGAAAGCGCCTCGGGCCCTGGCAAGAGCAGCATCTACATGTTTGTTAAAATATAGATACTGATCTAGCCAGATCCCCAGGTATCTGACTACAATCCTTATCCGGAATTATATGTTTGTCCTCTGTCGAGTTGATCAGAGCTCTATTTACCACCTTCTCGAATACCTTGCTGATGTTCGGAAAGAGACTAATTGACCGGAGGTTGCACGGATTCGAAGAATCTTTTCCTCGCTTGGATATGGGTTGTACAATCGCAGTTTTCCAATGCTCCGGATAATGTGCATTATTCAGAGCATTGTTAAAAAGGATTGTGTACATAGTGACCACTTCCAGAGGAAGATGTCTTAACACAATGTTCGAGATACCGTCGATTCCAACTGACTTTTTCTTCTTTAATGATGCGAAGACCGCTTGAAGATCTGCCTTCGAAATGAACGGGGGATGAACCCCTTCGTCGGCGATGACATTGTCTGCCATGTTTTCGTCATTGAACTGGACAAAGCCGATGTTCTCAGATCGCCATTGCTGCAGATCTTCTCGAAGTTGCGAGATGCTAGCTTGCACGCTGTTTTCCAGGTCGTGGTTTGGGCGAACACTTACGTTCACCTTGTACACTTCTTGAAAAACTGCGCCTAGAACTTCAACTTTTTCTTGCGGATCTTCGACCACAAAGAAGTCATCGTCGAGTACGGCGTTGTCTGGATCAATACCCGCTGTAGTCAGTATCTGTTCATTGTCCGTCGTCCTGGGAAGCTTAAGACACGGAAGATCGCTATTTTTCTTTCGAAAGAATTTAACAGCCCGAATCTTAGTGTTCCAGTGCGTGTTTACAGAAACTCTGTAATTTTGCACAATTAACGTTTGAACATTCTTGATAAGCGATTTCAGTGTCCTAACTTCCTAGCTACGTCTGTCAGTAAACCGCCTGTACAAGGTTTTTAATCTTGACAGGAGTCTACTTTTTTGTTGGTGTAATGCGTCAATTGTCGCATTGCGGTACAAGTTTTCGTTGTTAGTTCGTGTATACCGTGGTATCGTACTGTCCATAGTTCGTTTTATTGTCTCGTCCAATTGAATTAGATACATGTCAATCCCTTTGACAAGTTTCTATTGGACGGAATGTGGAGCGCATTCGAAGAGAGTGCTCGAGTCATTTGTCGGGAGAAGCGTGGCCAACGCGCCCTACTGTAGTTGTAGGTATGCGTTTGAACAAACTCTCCTAATTCCGCAATGTCGTTGGGGATCTTGAATTCGGCACTAAGTCCGCAATGGTCACTGAGATACACGAAAGTGTTCAAACAGTTTACCGTTTGTGCGTTTGTGTCAGTCAGCTGCAGTCTTGCGTCAAACAGCAGGAGATCCAAGAACGATCCGCTCCTGGGAAAGGACGCGATCTCGGTAGCTTTTAAATCGAGTCCATACTCGACACTATGCAAGCAAAACCAGCTGTAAAGCAGGTCCCCTCTGTTGTTGGAATCTATGTTTCCCCAATATCCATGACGGGCATTTAAGTCCCCGGCCAAAATAAAATAGTTCTCTTCCGAGTACAGACTTAGACATCGAAAGAGTGAATCGAGCTCTGATATGGTAGTTCTGGAACTGAAGGAGCCGGAGGAGTAGGCCGACACCGCAAATAGCTTCCTCCCGCTACGGAGAGAGATGCACACGATGCAGGCCTCCAATACTGTTGTCTCCTATAAGTTCGATGGCTCGCTTTTGGATAACTTCTAGTAAGTGCAGGGTGGTCTTGGGGACACCTGACCAGATATGAGCTTATTGTACACAAGCTTAGGACGAATGCATGTGTTTATTTTCAAGGCAGAAGCGATGCGGTCTACTACACAAGTGGTGTTGTAGAATGAGGCAGATTCCCGCGAGGACGTTTATAATGCATCTCAAATGCAATTAAGCTTAACAAAGCAGAAACATGTTGCTAAGTAGCAAATTCATGAATGCTAATAAATTCAGTAGATCTACTACACATGAAGTAGATTCTCATCTCTGGTACTAGGCAATTGTGCCTATACTCTACCAGACAGCAACCTATATTTACTACAGTTACATGGTCTTCCCGATGATGACGATGATTCTGTGCGTGCTGAGAGATCGCCCACTGTATCTATTGTTTTTAGGATATCCTCCTTGTCATATATAAAGGAGTGATTCATCGTGAGGTTTGATTTTCAATGGGCTTTGGTTGACAAATCACGCGTGACTCCTAGCAAACTGCTTTGTCATTTTTGTTCAACACCGTTCACCACAAACACCACAAGAGCGTCTCCAAATTGTTCAGCTGTATTACGCAAATCAGGGTTCGGGGAACGCAAAATCGGTAGGACTTTTGCTACACACTCGACCGGTTAGACCAGAGAAGAGTCTATAGCATCTGTGCGCGAAGACTGTGACGAATCGTTGTCCTTCTCAGCAGCTTGGTTTGGCGTATACAACTACGTGCTTGCTGAAATTCAAGCACATGGTCTCGGCGAGCTCTGGTTTCAACAAGACGACGCTACGAGCCATACAGCGCGTGAAACAATGGACTTGTTGAGCAATCACTTAATTTAACCATTGTCCGTCTAGAATGTGCGATATCGCACCTTTGGACTATTTTCTCTGGGCACATGTTAAGTCTTAGGTCTTCAGGTAAAAGCGAGCTACGATTGACGCTTTGGTAGCCAACATTACTCGTATTATCCGCGAGATACCAGACGCCATGCACGATTAAGTCGCCCAAAATTGGAATTATGTATGACTTCACGGTGGTGCCTCGTTCAGATTCCTGTAGTCCACACAGAAGTGCGTGCTTCGGTTCTTTTTCTTGACTCATACAACTGGCGAGCTCCATGGCGTTGTCGATGGCTCAATAAAGCTGTTGGACCTTCCGAATGGACCACCACAGACGTAGTCGTGGCCAACATTTACATACATCATATCCTTTTCAAAAAGTAAATGCGGTGAACACTAGTGGTTGCTGACAAGTTAGGCCCTGGCCCTCTACGGGCTGTAGCGCCACCCATATTATTATTATATTACATTATATATTAACCGCGGTTGTTCTTTTCAGTGATAATCAACAACAAGTTCACTTTCAAATTTGAGTGTTTTATTTTAAATTAGAAATGAAACTTCACAATGAATTACCATTTATAAGTCAACAGACACAGAAAATCTATGACTGATTTAATTTATTAATTTTTATTTCCTTTTTATTTTTAATTCCTCTGTATGCTCACTCTATTTTCACACTTCAAAGCTTACACATGTACATTGCACTCAAATTGTGTTTTTTTACTTAATTAAAATAGAGTCTTCTTTGAATTTGATTTTTGTTGAGAACACAGGCATTTACGCAGACTCTACTTAAGTTCAATTCCTCTGGGACCTACATCATCAGCTCTCACCACAAAATTACACTATATAACTGCCACCTGATCCGAGCAAAGACAGTGGCAGAGGAAATACTCTCCACAGGCGTTGCAAAGGGTTTCATAATTCAGGCATACTTAGGTGTCGGCAGAAGGTGTAGTACTTCGTTAGTAAGCTGATTTCTTACAGGCATTGTGAAGTATGGAGGTGGCCCATGGCGTTGTGGATATGTGCGTCGACCTCAACGCAATTGAAACTCGATTCTGGTGTGTCAGACAAAAATACTTTTCACGGCCCCATCTCTTTCGTGTCACTGACAATTCTCAAAGAGTATTTCCGGTCTACAAAAAGCTTCTCAAACTTGGCCGTTCGGAGTCGGGATAAAACTGTAGGTCCGCTCCACTAGTGAGAGAACAATAGCACGCTTTGCTGTGAGTGGAAACAATCATATGACGTCGTTGTTTTAGATTGGCCATCACAGTCGCCGGATACAAACCCCATTGAAAATGTGTGGGCATTCATGTAGCTAAAGCTCCAAGGAAAGAAGATCTCGACGAGTCTTTGCCTCAAGATTTCGCTATAAGTTTAGTAGGAATCATGCCTCGAAGCCTCCAAGCAATTACTGATAATGGAGGAGAGTGGACAACATATTAATTGAAGAGCATTCAAGTAAATAAACAAAATAAATCAGTACAATAGATTTTTTTTATTATTATAAGCTCTTCTTTAATTTTTGTCGTGTACGATCTTATCAAACAGACTGTCTGGTAAGGGATTTCTGGACAAGGGAACCGAAACAAAAAGCTGAAAAGTAAATCTGATCTGCCGTAGTTTGACGATTTATAGTGGCATCTAGAGTGGTCAATTTAGTATACACTGATCAAAAAATGAATCTGGTTAGTTACTTAAATAATTATAAAAACAATCAACAGCATCTGCAAACGATGCGGGCAATTTGTTCCTGACGTAAGTTTCGTTACTTTTTTTGTTTTTCCATCACTCTGATATCTTTGTTGTTAGATATATAAATGTCAACAGACACAAGGATTGTATGACACCCTGTATACCATTTTATTCAGCTGTATAATATTCTCACCCTATTTTCACACTTAGACTACGCAAGTAGATATTGCACTCATCTTACTTTTTTTTAATTTAATTACACCAGTAGTAAAGTATTTATTTTTTTTTTGAATTCCCTTCTAAATTTGATTTTTGTTAAGAACACAGACAAATTAATGCTGTTAACTTGCTTTTGAGATTCACTCTAGCCACTCTACTCTATACCGGATCGGTGTCACTGAATGAACTATGTACAACAGACCTTTAGACAGAGCAAATGAATGTATTCGTGCAGACATCTAGAGCCTTCAAAGTCAGATCTCACACCATCCGCTCCAAATATCTGGGGCCACCTGATCCCAGGGCCGGATAGTGACGGAGGAAGTACTCTGCAGGGTTCACGGGAGTCGCAGTGTTTCATAATTTTAGCCAAGCATTCAGTACGCCGGTAAGTCTTTTCTGTGAAGCTATAACAAGAATGTCGCGAACTTCTTACAGATGCTTGACTTGTATACATCCTGGTGGCGTACCTCCGTTTGTGCTCTCGAGAAGTCTAACCATCGAAGGGAGCCCAAGGAACAAGGACGCAGGTAGTTCCAACGCCGGTTCGGATCTTTGTGTGGAAAGTTGATCGGTGATCGGCTGCCGCTCAAATTCAGAGAAGACTTGCATTCCTGAACTCTCGTGCTGTCGCTACAGACACAAATAATCCGCCTGTGCGCCAGACCTATCATCGGTTTTGGCGACATCAGTAATGATCCGACTACATTCCTTTAATGGCTCAGATTTCGACTAGAAGCAAATCTGAGTTTTAGGACGACTTAAATACGAACATAGCAGCTGCATTCCTAGGATCCGTGCGTCAGACGGAGTATCTATGAGAAATATGGTGGTGCGCTCCAGAGCGAAGTGTACCAACGACCACTTCTTTTTAAGCTGAAGATGGACTTAAGATTGAACCGCATTATGTGCAATCGATGCGGGGGGATTCAGCAGTGAATCAACAGCATGCCCAGCGTAATAGGTAAGACCTCTATGCGGCTGCGAAAGACCGTTCTTTCAAACATAGTGAAAGCAGAGATTACGTACTTACGAAAAAGCGCACTCGAACAAAGGACCGATGCATGCATAGGATCGCTTTGTCGGTAGACCCCAAGTATTAGCTTGTCGTTTTTGAATACAACTTTAGGGAACACCTGCGTTTTTGTTATGGATGAGCACTGGAACATACTTGAGTTGAACAATTTGAAAGGTACAAGAAGAGCATTATGCCAAACTCTGTTAAATGCCTTAGAATAGGACTTAGGTTAGGTTAGGTTGCAGTGGCTGACTGCTGCAGAGCAGTCACACTTAGGCCAGAGTAGGTCACGCGGATTGACATCTCCTAACGCTGGAACCAGTTGGTGCTGCTGATGAACCGATTTAGTTGGCCAATGCTGGCACTTTTTAGCTCGTTACGGCTGCTGAAGTAGTAGGCTCCTAGGTGCAGGAACCTACGACTGACAAGAGCACTGCAGGAGCAGAGAAGGTGATGAGTGTTCTCGTCCTCCTCTTCATCCATGCAGCTTCTGCAAAAATCATTATATGGAGCACCCATCCTGCGAGCATGAGTGCCAATTACACAGTGCCCGGTTATGACTCCTATGAGGGTCCTTAATGAGGGCTTGCTGAGTCCAAGTAGACTGAGTGAGTTGTTTAGGCAGGTGGCGCCTTCTAGCCATTTGTCATTGGTGGTTTTAATTGTATGAATCTTTAAAAGGTAATAGGCTGTAGCGATCGGCATGGAAGGTGGTACGCCTGCTATCGATAGGGATGAGGTTGTGCCCCACCTAGCGAGTTCGTCGGCTTTGCACTTTCCTGGTATGTCACAGTGTCCCGGCACCCACATGAGGTGAATGTTAAAATGCTCGACCATCTCGATAAGGGACAGCCTGCAATTAAGGGATGTTTTAGAGTAGAACATGATAGAATAGGACTTGGTAACCATTTCATTTCCCATCAACGATGTGCGGGGCACACACAAAATAGGGGGCAAAATTCATGGCAACATTGCCCAGCCTGTTAACAGCATCCTTGACAAATGTGCGCATTCCCATCAAAGTGTGTCACAATCCATCGAAGATGTACGGTCTTCTTTAAAGTTCATGTTGGAACCTCCTCCAATTGAATGGATGTGAAAAAGTAGTCTAACGTCAATTTTTCAAGCTCATAGCCCCGTCCATTCATACGCCTCAAGGAGTTCGTGCCTCCTTATTGGATTACCCACTCAAGTGTGTCCAATTTGTCAAGCATCTTGAAATGGCATTCCCATCCACCGATGGCCAAATGTGAAAAGTGTTACACACCTCCTCCGAGCGGGGGCTCCAACTAAATCGAATCCATTCCGGCGACACGTGTGCTAATACAATTTTCACTCGCCTCACCCTCCTCGGGCTCCGTTTATCTATCTCTTTTTATTTTTTTATTAAATATTCATTTTCGAGTGATAAATAAAACATGACAAGCATAAAATACGGATTAGCTTCTTCAATTTCAACGATACACAAATGTATCCGCAGCCGCTGGGGGAGCGCGCATTTTGCCCACTTTTGGAACACTTAAATCTTATCAGAAAGACATTTCAGGAATACTCTCCGCTTTATTTATCTACGAGATAGGGCCTGATGGCAGCGCGAGCGCGCCACTCGACACAGAGGCACGCATTGTCAGGAAAGGGGTTCGTCGTCAGCGTCGTCGTTGTCGTCGTTCGCTGGTTGGCTGAATCGATTTGGGTCTACAACTACTACTCGGCGAAACACATAAGCGTTCTTTTGATTAAATTCATCCAGATAACTTGTCTATTGACGCACTTGAAACCCTAAACAACCCCCCTGCCGTGGAGCGCACTCACACATCCGGCGAGATGGAATGGAAAAGGAAAAACTCAGCAAAATTGGAAAAGGGTTCAGGGGACCCACCGCACCGCATCCACCCGCAATCGCACACATATAGGTACTCAAATCGAATGTTTAAGTACCATGAGATGACGATAAATAAGGGCGAACCCGAACACACTCACAGGCTCACGTTGGGCTTGAAAGCCAATATCTATCGATCGACCCCCGCCACCACGGCACACATCACCATAACATCAACTCAATCGATTTTTATTGTGTGCCAAGATGACTGAGTGTCAGAGGAGATGGCGTGGGTGGCACTTCCTTCCGGGCCACCCACCTCCCGACATCAGGAGCAGAAAGCAAAAATTTCTTTTTCGCACAAGGATTCTCCATTTGATCTCGGGTGGGTGAGCGTGTGCACACCCATCGGAGCTGCCCCAGATGCTTATCCATTGTGTATCTCGGTGTTTGTGGCGTTGGATAATTCCCCTCATTGGATAATGGCCCCACAAAGCCAAAGCCCAAATGTGCTGGGAAATTTAATATTTGCGCCTTAACTCTGCGTCGCTTCAATCGGAGATTAGAGCGAACCCTTGAATGGGACTAGGAGAGGAGAGAAAAAACTCCCACCCACCCACGCGCACACACACGCTCCCAGCGCTGCCGGCAGGGATGACTTCAGCTCGTAAGCTAAGAGTCAATTCAATCAAGCATCCGCTTTGAGGTATAGATGACATAATTAGTTCGTGATACGCTTGACAGGACCCGGCTCTGGGGGATAATAAGCATTTCAAATCACTTTGGATTCGCAGGCAGCCCCCTCCCACACTCACTGGGGTGCCACCGCAACTCTCTGCATCCCGGCGGATCCCCGACCGGGAGTCCCTGTTGCCAAGGATGTGAGGCGAGAGAGAAAAAAAAAACAGGTCCACAGGGCGGAAGACTGGCAGTCAACCTGTTGATAATAGCGACACGGGGAAAGAGGTGAAAAACCAATTAAAATATTCATGAACAGGGGGAGGGAGCCCCAGATCAAGCCATCTCCTGTGAGTCTTCCCTGACCACGGTTTCGACGCGGCCGTGGGTGGTATTAACTTGAAAACTTTTGCTAATTGGTCACGTTTTCGTTTCGAGATGAAGGCGAAGAAAAATGTCATCACATTCCGGGTGTGTTTTTTTTTTTGGTTTTTTTCTTGGTTTTTAATTAGAATTGAAAAGGATTCGAAGGATGTGCTGACGACGCGGCGTTGCCAAAGCGACCAGAAATGAGGTGGCTGACAGGTGGCAAGTCCCTGACGAAAAACAAAAGGGGACGAGAAGTGAATGCAATCTTATCTGAGATCTTGAGGTTGGAATAAGCGGAAGATTTCTCTGAGTCGAGATGGGGGAAGAAATGCATTCAGATTCAAAGACCTGGAAACTGAAGAAGTTTGGCGTTGGCTTGATAAGATCAGTGTGCAAGGAGAATGACATAACTCTTAAATAAGTCTGAGGCAAGTCAAGCTGACGGCACTTAACTTTACTGATTGTTTGGCAAAACTCCATAAAACCAATCAGCTTCGAAGGCAATACATCCGGCTGAGCGGATATCTTTCCAGTGACGGCCGGAAAACATGTATATTTAGCGACTGACGAGTGAGTAGATCATTAATTAAGTTCAGATAAAGATGTTCCAACCAGAAGTGGTTAAGTGTTAAGACGCGACTCAGTCTCTGGACCAGAATTTGCCGGCTTGTCGTTCTTTCTCCACAATCAGCTTCTAAGTTACACCTCGACGACCCCTACACATTACTACACATTGCTTGTGCGGCCCAAGTAAAAGCCTTTCTCGGAACATCGAGGCCTTCAATGGAAATTTGATAATCAATGTGTGCTCATTGCTCGTATTTATAAAACCGAGTACCAAATGGAAGCAAAGACAGTGTTGGGACAATCGATAGTACTTACCACAATTTCTACTTTTAGTTGAAATTATTCCACATATACTACCCAAAGTATACCGACCACTGAGATTCTTCCTCTTTATTCCTTTATTCCATTTATTTGGGCAGACTGGAATTGAGACGGAAGCGGTTAAAATGGCTCTCACAGTGAATGGGTGCAAAGAAATGATATACAACATCGAAAGAGCGTCGCAATATGCAACTAAAACTTCGAGAAACTTAAATAATCGACTCACGCTCCTAGCGTGTTTTGTCTGTTTCTATGGCCTCAAGAGATTTGGATAGAGGTTCTCGAAGGTCACTCGAAGGAAACCCTAGTCTTGCTGGACGCCGCACAGACATGGACATGTCAAAAGCGTATGAAGAAGTCTTTGGTCCCTTCGACAGAAAGTCCTGAGTGTGATGCTAAATCCTGTTTGCGTTGACAGTGTTTGGAGGATACGATTCAACAATGAACTGCAACGACATAGAAATAAGAACACTTAGGCGACATTTTTGACGGAGTTTGACTTTGACGTGCATTTGTGCGTGCTATTATTCTCTCGCGAGTGAAAGGAACCTACAGTTTTATGCCGACTCCAAAAGGCCAAGTTTGAGACAGAAGTTCTTTTTGACCACGGTCTTCGTAGTCTCACCTACACGCATCTTGAACAAAAATACATGGTGCAATGCAACTTCAATAATTGTCATAGAAATTCAAATAAACTAAATCGAAATAGATGAGTCTTTGGCCTCAGCCAACCAAACCTCTTGGAGTCTTAAATAATAGGAGGATTTACAAAAAAATCAGGTTGTTCTGGTTAAATGTAGTAAAGCGATAATTAGAATGGTTAATTAAACATTCATTTGAAGCAGGAACTTCGGCACTTGTCATCGGGCAACATTAAACATGTGTGAGGTTTCCAAAGATTCTTTTTCTCTTGCCATGCGGTCTAAAAATTGAAATCGCCATTGGATCAACTTTAGGTGTTACCTGCATTGATGGCGATTGACGAAGAAATTGATGGTTGCTTGTAACATTTCTTTACCTGAAAAGAAAAAGAAATTAATTAGATTATTTTGTTCTAAGGCAGATTGGTGTACGAAATAGAAAAAATTTAAAATTGAATGGCCATGGCACGACATTTTTTTTCAGTACTCCAGAATGTATCAATGTAAGGAGATTACTTAATCGCAAAGACAGTAGAGCAATAATGTAGTATTTCGTGCCACAAATGCGCCGTAATCAGTTTCAATAAAACGAGCAGACTGACACTTAATTTCATGGATGAAGCCATAACTACGCTGAAAGTCAACCCAATGCTATATCAAATCACTATTCTCAGCTATCTTCTTTTTCTGATGGTGCTAATGTCCGGAGAAGACATACTAACAGGTTTCTCCAACAACCACGATGATTGGCCGACTGCCTAGAATCCTGCAGGGAAAGTAAGTGGAGGTGACTCTACTTCTTGCATCCACAAACCGCAACGTTCTCGTGTTAATTCTCAATATCGCTTTACATAGCAGATATTTACTGCCCGACTAAGTTCATCTACCGACTATTCGTCTTACAGATTACATTCAAATAAACAATATTAATCAATAATGTAAAAATTAACTTTTCAAACTCTATTCGTGGCAAACCAAAATCAGTTTCATTGCAAAGAGCATTGAATATGTTCATGTACCTGGAAAAAGAAAAACCTTTTTAATACAATTGAAAATCAAGTTCCGCCATCTCATCCTTCTAATATTTGTTAGTTGTAGAACAAACGAGAAGTGATATAGTTTCATAATAGCCCTAATTTACATAATGATTTACCTAACCATCCGAGACAGTATTTTTGAATATACGCCTACAATTTGGTGAGTGTTACTAAAACGTCTCGCACGTCGCCGATAAAGCGGCGCCGGTAGTTGACGCTTCAAGCCGCCCCTACAAAGGCGTTGTGTCATCATAAACCTTTGTTGAGACTCAATTATTTGCAAAATGACTAATATTGTTTAACTTCTGGGTCTATCGGCACCAGCAGAACCATTGGACTTCAGTTTGGCGATTGCTGCATTAACATCACTCAGGTCGGAGGGCGGAACTCATGTTCATCACCGCCTACATTGGATGGAAAAGAGATGACTTTTGGTCAACTTTTCAGATCGTGACGTCAATAATAAAAATTATTTGCGTTTAGTTTCGTTGCTGACGCTGTCGTTTGGCAATCGAGTATTCACAAGCATTGTCGCAAAGCAGACAAACCAATCAGGTGTCATTCTCAAACCATTGGAAGCGTGAAAGCAATCAAATCATTGATCAAAGGGCGTCGACAAAAATATTCCAGTTAATAAAATAAAATTAATTATGAACGCAACACTAGTTTTCTACAGATCTTGAAAAGTGTTCAGAAAAGTTGACAAGCTATGGGACATTTCGATTAAATTTTTTCAAGATTCTACTGCACCTGGAATCGCAAGCAACTTGAATCACAAGCACCTAAAATCGCATGCAACTGGGAACGACAATAACTAGAAACTTTGTATTAGAGCCAACTTAACCTAGTCTCGTGAGTATTCAGTGTTGGTGTTACAGCCCCACCCAGCGGACTCACACCAGCATCTCCCTCAACACTGAACACAGGCTTGACAAAGACAGACTTCTCCAAACAAACTTGACACACTTTCTGTGTCTTCAGTTTTCCCCCAAAAATGTTGCGAAAGAATCACAAATCAAGCCACAGAAGCCATCTGCGCCCCAACTGCTTCCACCGCATTCCTGCTGCTGCTCCGGCACTTCTCCTCGTCGAAGACAGGAATTTGCTGTTTTATCTAGAGGACATTTGCATTCAGTGGCATTTCACGCATCCCAGCTCGTGGGGAGTAAATGAAAAACCCTCTTCTCAACCGAAGTCAGTGTCACCGACTATCTCTCCTCCGCGGGCCATTGAGGTCGCAAGTGGAACGGGGTGTGTGCGACAACGACTCGAGGACACGTTCTCAAGCACAAATGCACATCATAGCGTATGCATGGACCTGCTCAGCCTGGGGAAGTTTAAAATTTCGTCGATGAATTTTTGATTTCTCCCCCTCAAGCTGCAGGCTGTTGGGGGCCAAAACGCTTTGTTATGCAATCCAACCCCGGGGCCTTCGACACTTTCAATCACTCCTAGCTCGGTCCAACAGTGGGGTAACTCGAGAAGAATGGTCACGGCAGAGTAGTCATCACAATCACACAAATCCGCCCTTAAAGGCCACTTGACAAAGGACATGGCACATCAAAGGAACCGTCTCAACTTAACCATCCGCACGCACGACGCAACGCACACGAGCAGAGCGCTCTCATCTCGTTCACACTTGACAATATCCTCTCCTCTGACAACAAGCCAATTGAAAGAAGAGCGCTGTGTGCTTCCATTATCCTGCAGCAACGTGTGTCGCAGCCGCCAATATCCCGTGCCGGTGTCTTTGCTCCTCGCGGAGTACAGCTCATCTCGGTAAAGTAGCATCAACGTGATTTCTTTATTTCATCAGCTCTCATCGTTTATCCTTTGATGCTCTGTGCGTGTGTGCATTCTCATTTACCTGTCTTAACTCCACTCCCTCCTGGCGGTGTTTGTGTTCAGTTTCAGGATCTCCGGTGTCCCGGTCGCTTAGAGTAACGTCTGACAGCCATCGTGATTATAACTCAATAGAAGGCTCTGCCTTTATCCTCTTCACCACCACCACCAGCAGCAGCGGCAGCAGCGCGGCATCAACGCGCTGAAGGGCTGAAGTAAAGAGACACCGAGAGGCGCAGGGCTGTGCGAAAGTGACAATGACAGCAACAACAATAAAATGTCATTAAAGATGCATGCAGCAATTTGATGTGAAGAGCAAACACAGCGACGTCTGATGACAAATAACAATTTCAAAGGTTGTGCAAGTGCATCCAGCTCGGCCCTGCGCGCCCACACCGCCAGCCCAGCGCATCCTTTCGCTGAATGGGTTCCTGAGTGTCGGCATCTCTTTCAACTTTCACGGCTAAAGAGCGGGTGGCGCGAGAGTTTTTCATTTACACAAACACACACTTTTTCTGCCCCCACCCTCTCGGGGTGGGCTGTTTTTTTTTTTCGTCAGCGTTTGCTTTTGCATATGCACTCAAGCCAATGATTGCAAGTTTTTACATATTTATGAAATGCAAATAGAGACGTTGAACAGCGGGGCGGACAACGGGGTGGCAGTGTGCGAGTCCTGTGAGTGCATTCAGATAACGATGTCGTCGTCAGCGGTGTCGGGGCACTGCACACACTCGCACGGAGAGTGACTTGCTGTTGCAAGTTGTTTTCCGAGAAAATTCCAAGAAAAAGAGTAAACGACAAACGCCATTCCATGTAACCATCATCAAACCGCCAGCACCGCCAGCACAGCCAGCACCAGCAGCTGGGAGAAGCAAGCGAAGCACCACCACTCCACTGCACGCCATCCTTGACGCGCGCAATTCAGGGCTGCGTGTCCTTTTCTTGGCGTGCATTCGGGGGGGTTTTTGTGTGCACAAAACTCGGCACGACGACAAACCGGCGAGGATGAAAAGTTAAGAATCCTGACAGTAATTAGTGTTAATTAATAAAGATTCTCGGCAAAAAAAACGAAGCAAGGAGAGCGAAAGCGCAAAACAATGAGAACCACGCGGCGGGGGTGGTTCAATTCGGAGGGCGGTTGCATTCACCGGATGAAGACTTTTGTTAGCAAAAGGGTTGCCAGATTTAATTAAATTAATTGCAAGGAATTTTCGACATAGAGCTCGCTCGCTGGCTCGCTGGCTCGCTCGCTCGTTCGTTCGTTCGCTCTGTGAAAGACTGTTGAAGCGGCAACAGAACTTTTGAATTTATGTAGTTCGTGGGCATCGCTTTGTTTGCCAGGCGGGATCGGAGCACGGTTTTAGATGAAATATGATGCGATGGCTGTGTTTTCTGGGTCGGGATAAAGAGACGGAGTTCGGGAAAACAATTTATCCGAAACAGTTTACCATGGCGATAAGCCGGAAGTTTAAGTAATTTCCTTTTGCATTTCGAATGAAGACAGGCGATGTGTAGTCGGCTGGAAGGGATGCGATTTTGTTCATTTTCATTTTATTTACGGTCTCAAAGAGTTGCCGTAGCTTGAGGGGGGATGGGGCGGCGGAAGGGGGCTTTCGTGCAGGAAGTGTATCGTTCGGCGGAGCGGGTATCTGTAATGGGATTTACAAACTTTCCCAAAAACTGGTCGCAAGATTGCGGGCAATGATGACCTCGAGGAGGGAATTTCGTGGGAATTTAATTGCCCTGATTTTGCAGTAATTTTCGAGACCCGATTATCTGCTTAGTGGGGGCAGAGCGAAGGAGCTTGTGGGGGAGGGTTTGCGATTCGTTTTCAGGTGGTTCGTGGGTACACTGCTTCTAGTCGGCAAAACTAAGCTGTGTCGTGCTCTCAATGTTCTTCATCTCCATATCGACATCGGATTCGGAGAACCATCTCTGGTGTGTACCAACAGTATGATATGCAAGTATTCAGCATTTGCATTCAAAGTGTTAAGAAAACTTTTTATGTGCTCTTTTGTAACACATCCACCGTGTAAAGCCAGAATTAGGTATACTTTCGTTTGTAGTCACTCTCGTTTCTAGTTACTTTCGTTACTGATTGCATTCGCTGAAGTTTGTGTTTAAAAAACGTCCTTTATGGCTTACAACTGACACACATCAGCGAGTAGATTGAATAATTACAAGGTGGAACACCATTGTGAGCAGACAACGATGCCGTGTTGCTATCGACTTCTTTTGCGGTAACATTTCGTTTCAACGAACTTAATAGAAAACTCGTTACTCTGTGCCGAATGTATAAGAAGTGATAGATCACTTCATCTGGTTAAAAAAGGTATTTCAGTGTCATTGCGACGACCGTTGCTTGATGTAGTTTTCTAACATCGACTGAACGGCATTCATTTACTAAATAATAGACTCTGATCAATGAGCCATCTGATCAGACGATTGACCAGACCAACCCTGGTTCACTAAAAAAAACAAAAACGAGCAGAAATCTCTTTGCTTTCGGCTTCTCTCATCTTTTGCTTGGACATAGTTGGGATAAGACTTTGCCCACAAGAGTTGTTTTCCTTCATTTGCGACCGCACCGACACGGCCACCACTTTTTTTTACTAAATCCCTTTGAGTGAGAGTTGTGAAGGTGACTTATCATCTCGTTTGTATTCAAATCTTCCAATTCCCTAAAGTGGGTTTATTCCCCCAGAAGCTGGTGAATTGCAGAGCAAATGTGGACGGATTATATTTGTTCGTCACTGTACCAGCTGCAGTAGTCAATGTGAGGGATGTCCAGACACAAAGGATGAATATCTTCATTACAGGGTGTTCGTTAAATCCGGTAAGTCACCCACAAATCTAAATGGATTCAATAAAAATAATAGGCCCATATGCATGTTGTTGCGTTGGTTGGCTGTAAAGAAGTGGACAACTGACATCGGTCTCCCATCCAAGTAAAGACCGCGCGCCCAATGCTGCTTGATTTCGGTGATCGGACGAGAACCGATAGGTTCAGCATGGTCTTGTCTTGACGGGACTTTTGTGCACAGACCTTGTACTAGAGAGACTTTTGTTTTGCCAGAAACATGTATTTCCGACCACAGTTCGGGATGATACTTTTATTTAGGCAGCTTCTAGTGCACTTTTATGGACACAGCTTGTGTTCCATATGGGTTTCGTTTTGATTTCGAGGGCGAATGGGACTTAGCTGCTGTGTAAAGTTCAGGAATTTTCCTTCTGGATTCACTTTAATTTTCTTTCCAAACCTTTCTTTCAATTACCTGTAGAATCCGATCCTGAGCTTACCTACTTACTTAAGATGGCGCTACAGTCCGGGGTGGACCTGGGCCTCAACCAACAAGCAGCTCCAGCCAGCTCGATCTTTAGCTAGCTGTCTCCAGTTTCGCACGCATAGTTGGTTGAGGTCCCCTTTCACTTGCGTGCGCCACCTGAGTCGCAGTCTTCCTCTACTGCGCCGTCCCTCGGGGGTGGATTCGAAGACTTTTTGGGCCGGAGCATTGGTTTCCATCCGCTCTACATGACTTAGCCATCTCAATCGTTAGATCTTCACTCTTCTGGCTAAGTCGATGTCGCTGAACAGCCCGTATAGTTCGTCGTTGTATCTCCTCCTCCACTCACCATCTATGCAGACGGAACCGCAAATCACCCGAAGAATTTTCCTCTCGAAGCAACCAAGAGCTGCTTCATTCGCTTTTGACAGAGTCCATGCCTCCGCGCCATATAGCAGGACTGGGACGATTAAGGTCTTGTAAAGCGTTACCTTGGTTGTTCGAGAGAGGGCTTTGTTTACCAATTGCTTTCCTAGCCCAAAGAAGCACCGATTGGCAAGAGTTATTCTTCGTTTGATTTCGGCGTTCCTAGGTAGACAAAGTTCTTGACTACCTCAAAGTTATATCTGTCTGTCGTGACGTTCTGACCGAGACGTCGGTGTTGTGTGTCCTTTCTCGTTGACAGCATATACTTGGTCTTACCCTCGTTTACCGCTAAACCCATCTTCGCGGCCTCCTTTGCAATACTCACAAAAGCGCCATTGACATCACGAGTTCTTCCGATAATGTCAATATCGTCGGCATATGCGAGTAGTTTGACGGACTTTTGAAAGATTGTTCCTCTGGTGTTGGCGTTCGACTTTTGAACAATTCGAAGAAGAACGATGTTGAAAAAGTTGCATGACAGCGCGTCGCCTTGTCTGAATCCTTCCGAACCTGAGCATTCTCCTTTAAAATGACAAACATCTCTTTACGAAGCGATCATGTTTTCCAAAAGTTACCTTATGTTGTTTGGGGTACTGCAGTGGCATTCAAAGCGAGAAGCTCTGCATTTCATTCGATGTACAGACACTGGATGCTACCCACAGAGTCAACACATTACCGGACAACACTTGCATTACGTCGAATCGAAACATAAGCCCTTGCTGCTGTAAGAAAAGATGTAACGTGTTCATAAAATCCTTTACTTCCCGGAGGTTGCTCCGCTGTCACACTCATGTCGAAGCGATCTTCTCCATAAAATTTCAGCCAAATCAATAGCATGACTCTAGAGAGCTCCAGTTTGATGAAAGCATCATTCAGCTTTATCTGAGTGGCTGTATAACCGTGGTCTTTCACTGCTTTCCTGACTTCAGTCAGTCAGCCGCACCTCAGACATCATTCTTAAATGGCAGTCTCTGAAGTTGTGATCGGGTGTAATTTCTGCGAATTCTTGCTTCATTATTTCCAATCCTTTGAACTTGTCTAAATTTCATCAGCTCCTCTGAGATTAAGTACTCGTAGCAAAAATTAAGAGCGGAGAAAGCGAACTCTTGAAATTTTGACTACATTTTAGACTGATTGGAGTGACATGATTGTCCCCGCCAATCTTGAGGTGACTACAATTGAGAAGCTCAAACGGAAGATCAAACTGAGCTCCTTGAGCGATTCTCATTGTCTCATCGCCCATTAAAGGGTGTTTTTTAGCTATTAAATATTTGCAAACAGCTGACTCACGTGGCTAATTATGAGGGGTTCGCTTTAGAGACAGCAGACAGCATTGAGTTTTGGAAGCATTCAATTCCACTCTGTTGTTCTTACCCCAGTCAATTATGCTTTCTTTAGCATTTAGTCTTTAGATTCGCAAGCCAAGGCTTTAGGTACCATCTTGCGTTCAGATGTTAGCATACATGGCATTGGCGTAAAAGACCAGTGTGTCGTCTGTTGAAGGAAGCAGCGTTGTATGGCCTCGCGGCATGGACAATTTCAAAAGCAGGTGAAGAGGCAGAATTTGTTCTAAAGGCTGATTTTTGGCAACACTGGTTTAAACAGCTGACTCACGTTTCGTGTTTTGTTTCACTGTCAAACGTCTTCAGTTTGCTCTATAATTTAACCATGAATCGTCTTACAAACGAACAACGCTTGCAAATTATTGAATTTTATTGTCAAGATGCTTGCTCTGTTAAGAAAGTTCAGCGCGCGCTTCTTCCATTTTATGGTCAGTTTTTGGCTCAATGGGTACGTAAATAAGCAGAATTGTCGATTTTGGAGGGAATATCAGCCAGAAGCATTGCAAGTGCCACCAATGTTGCCAGAAAAAGTCACAGTTTGATGTGGTTTATGGGCTGGTGGCATCATTGGACCGTACTTCTTCAAAGACGATGCGAATCGTAACGTAACTGTGAATGGTAAGCGCTACCGTGAGATGATATCCAACTTTTATTTGCCCAAAATGCAAGAGCTTGACTTGCATGACATGTGGTTTCAACAAGACGTTGCCACATGCCATACAGCACGCGCAACTTATTGAGAGGCGAGTTCTGTGAACATTTTATTTCACGTTCGGGACCGGTCAATTGGCCGCCTAGATCGTGCGATTTAACGCCTTTAGACTATTTTTGTGGGGCTATGTCAAAGCTCATGTCTATACAGACAAGCCCGCTTCAATTGACGCATTGGGAGACAACATTGAAGCATTTACTCGTGAGAT
This sequence comes from Eristalis arbustorum, assembly GCA_916610145.1. Taxonomy (NCBI): domain Eukaryota; kingdom Metazoa; phylum Arthropoda; class Insecta; order Diptera; family Syrphidae; genus Eristalis; species Eristalis arbustorum. The sequence goes on along the minus strand of OU744318.1, from coordinate 17,912,296 downwards.
ACCGGTCGAAATGTTGGAGAGAGTATGCCAAAATTGGACTAAGCGGATGGACCATTTGAGGCGCAGTCAAGGTCAACATTTGCATGAAACAATCTTCAAACATCAAATTATATGGACCGTACTATCGGTTCAAATAAAGATTTCATGCATTTTTCTGAATTTTTTTGAACAACTTTCCTTTAGCTTTTAAAAAATCACCCATTAGTTGCCATCCCGAATTGCCTATGAGACCGCATCCTCAATTTGTCTCACAAGCCGTGCCCCAGATCAGAACTAATCGAGAGATAACCCTTTTCGAATTTTATTTCCTCTAAATGTCATGTTAAACATGTTTCGACGACTTCTGAAGCAGTCATAAACCACAACGACCTGTGATCTGATTAATCACACCAATCCACAAAATTCCCCACAAATTAAATGCATTTCACATTCATTCATGATTCAGTGCGCACACACGCACACCCAGAGACACAAGAAAATGCTCGCATCATCGTGCCTCCCCAAAGATTCTCGTTTCCCCTCAAGTGCCTTCGATGATCCGTGGCACTTTGATGGCATTCCACACAGAATTACTCGTAACCGCCCCCCGAGGGAAATGTGCACCAATCGGACGACACTCGAGTGACATCTGTCAAAGAATTTCCATGTCGAACCATTAACAAGCCATTCACTTATGGATTGACATCGGTTCCTCGGCGAGAGATGTGTACCGGGCATAAAATATCACCAGCCAACCGCCGAGATTGAGGAGCAGGCACTAAATCAGAGAAACGCATCAAATTATCATAAGCTGCCGACTGGGGTTACAGATTTTTACGAGGTGCTGTAAAAATGAAAATGAATCAACCTCTGGCCGGGTCGGAAACTCACCGGCAAGGACGACACTTAAACACGAGCCACGCCATCGCAGGCGAACACCTAAAAATGTCGTTAAAATTGTCCAAGTGATGACAATGCAACCGGCTGTCTAGACAATTGCTCATTCGCTGCGAAGTGGTCGTCGCTGCAGGAGTCCCTCGGTATCAGGCGTCGAGATCATGACTTCATTCGTGTTTCTTTCATTAATTCAAATCGCAACTTGTTGCCCAACCAGACACTGTGTCGCCATTCAAGTTTTATTAATTCTTAGCTAATCACATGAAGTCGTAAAAACAAAACAACAGCACCAACATTCCTCTTGAAAAATTCCCACAACAGCACAGCAACGACGTCCAGTCGAGCAGTGGCAGCAGTTATCGTCTACCCAGCAAAAGGGGGCTTTTCTTATTACTTTTCTGTGTGTTGTTACCCCGTCGTCGTCGGGGCGGCGGTGGGGACTCGACGACTCGACGACTTGTTGACTTTGATAGCGAATTGTTCTGTTCGGCCTGTTAATTAATTCATTATTTAACGGTCTTAATTGATTCATGCCGAATAATGCGCGAAGCCGAACACAGATAGCAACAGCTACGTGGAATGCAGTGCGTTCGGCTGTTAATGGCGATTTTGATGTTTGCCAAAGTTGTTCTCGAAAAGTTGATTAGCCAACGAGTTTTGATGATGCTCGCTGATGGGTGTTCATTAAATATGGAGATCGACTGTGAGTTGCATAATAGTTTGGTCGAGCGTGTGATGTACACTGGAAGTCTTGTTTTTTTCTTTTCCGTGTTCTTTCCTTTTTCAGTTCCTGTACCGTAAAAGTTATTTCATTCTTCACTTTTTTTTATTGAGTTAAGTTATTCATGAGACCAACTTCGGTGTAAACGCAGATTTCGGCCCGCTTGTCAAATGCTAATGACAGGCGGCTGTGTTGTGATAAAAAAAACGATTCGACAGTTTGGAGGGGTTTACATCGTGAGCTATGACTTGATTCAAAACCTTGGCGAGATCGAAATAGCTGCGTTTACATGGCTAGGCATGTGGGTAGATTGAATTATTGAGTGAATATTGTGACAGCACATGTGTTAAAGGAAATTGGGAGGTTAGGTTAGTATATTGGGCTGGCAGCGAAATTAGACCATTGTGATACCCAGCGTCGTCAATTTGATCCCAACTGAAGATAGTGACTCGATTCGATTTGAAAACCAGGTGAAATCCTATTAAGCTTTGCTTTCACTGAGATGCGAACAGGGGACCTATAACGAAGGGCAGGCACTCAACCACCTCAACCACCTGCGTCATCCAGCCGTTTAAGGCAACAATTCATCCAATGAGTGGTTGAAGAAGGAATCAACTTTATCTCTTGAGCGCATTGGTTGCGTTTAGATTTCAAAGCGTAGGTAATGATCCTCATTCAAAAACAGGCGCCCTACAACTAGTCTCTGTCAACGATCTCATGCTCCTAACCCCACGTGATGAAACCTGGAGTCTGTGGTCCTTGGACAGAAAATGGAGTCCCGGTCCAGACAGAAGAGTAAGAAGAGCGAAGTCTGTGAGTCTGTACAAGTGTTCATCAGTTTACACGGATGGCAGAGAGGAGCTGATCAACTGACTGCTTAATGGTGGCGGAGTGAGGTTTTGTCAGCAGGACCTGTTGCGCTCTCCTTTTAGAGCTACTGCGAAAAGTTTTTCAAGAAATTTTCAAAGCTAGGTCAAGAATACATGCGTTACCGGGTAGGATGGCTCAAGCTGCCTATGGACTATAGACTCCACACTTCAACGCAATACGGTTGCTGACGGTACATCAAGTGCTTCCGAACCAAAAGAGGGGCCGTTTGCACTACTGCAATCACATACACTGACTGTTTTGTGGAGTAACGCAAGGTGGCATCATAAGGCCTTATTTATTTAGAAATGCGGAAGGAAACAACGTTGCCGTTTATGGTCTCAAGCAGACAGCGATTTAACCGGTTTTCTGTGGCAAGAGCTCCACAAAGTCGACATATCCGAGCATGATTTTAACAAAATGAAGCTACATCAAATACAAGTGACGCAACTGGTAATGACTCTTCATCTTCTTTGGCTGGCGCTACAGACCGGCGTGAAACTGGCCCTCAGTCAGCACTCTCCGACTAGCAACCCCCAGTTTCGTACACCAATCTGATTAAGTTCTCCTTCCAACTAGTCACGCCAACCGAGCCGAGGTTTCCTCGTTGTCCTTCAGGGTTGGTCCTTCAGGGCTGAGACCATCAAGGTCTTATATAGACACAGCTTGGATCTCTGAGACACGGCTTTATTTTCCTGCCTAAGCCCAAAGACACAGCTATTGGTCAGGGTTATCCTTCGTCTCATCTCCGCGGTGCTGTCATTTTCGGAGTTTATTGTAGGGCCTAGATGGACGCAGTTCTTAACATTGAACTACATCCGTGTTTTGTGACACTCTGTCCAAGATGTCAATTTTGACGGACCCTTTTTGTAGACAGCATGTACTTTGTCTTGCGCTCATTGACCGCAAGAGCAACTTATCTGCCTCCTTATCGATGCTCGCAACTGCCTCACTGACAGCCCGTTGAGTTCTTCCGATGATGTCAGTGTCATCGGCATATGCGAGCAGTTGCACAGACTTTCGAAAGATAGAGCCTATGGTGTTGACGTCTAAGTTGCTCACGATCTTCTCGAGAAATATGTTCAAAAAGTCGCATGACAGCACGACGTTTAGTCTTAAGCCTGTCTTGACATCAAAAGTCTCGGCGAGATCCTTACCGACCTTGACGGAGCAGCTGGCGTTCTCCATTGTTGCCCACGAGAACTGAGAATGGTTCACTAGGAATATTCGTGAATAGGACGCTACGATCAAGCGATCTGGCACTCGATTATTTTCTACGGGACTACGTGTAGTCTTCAGTCGACGCTAACAAGTCAACCAATCAAAAATTCACCCGCAATACACGTCGCGTCGGACCCTTAAGCCTGCTTTCGGACGCACAGACTCGTTTTTTAGCCGCACCACACGAATATGGAATGCTCTTCCCAGCTCAATATTTCCCATAGACTACAATCGGCAGACGTTTAAGACCAATGTGCACAGGTACCTCCTCTCTCTCTCTATACCTTCGGCCCGTGCTGTGTCTTGATCCCGGACAATTAAGGGTATTAATAACGCCTTGAGCCCGCGCAACCATGTAGTATGAGCTCGAGGCCAGCATTTGAGACCCACTTTGTCGAATAACTCCGCTCACAGTGAACTCCGTTGGATGGGCAGCTTCTGTGATCACAGGCCAAAGTTGTTGATCGCTCTCAACTTGGCGGGATGCCAGCAACGATCCTTGTCGATGCATAGGCCAAGACATTGGACCCAGTCACCAAGAATTGGCAGTCACCAAGCAGGGAGCACTGTCAGTGAACCCCGAGGCGGGCACATGAGTGGTATGTTATTCCATACATAATGGCATGGATGTAGCTTCAAAATAAAGCCAAAATCTTGTTTATTCAACTTTCTTTTCCTATCGTTTTTATGTGGTCACTCGGTAGACCACTTCGGAAAGCTACAAAGCATTGAAGTTTGCCAATCGAGCTCCCCAGGAAGTCTCTGTAACATCGTCTACACAAACAATCGATGAAGACTGGAGCTGTTGTCAGCAAGCTACAACCACTGAAGTACACAGTGCTTGACTTTCCACACAGACGACACGGCTCAAGTTCAAGTTTATGAACATTAACAACTTAATGGCGCGTGTACGAGATAAAAACAGCCAGACATCAAGAGACACTTCCCAGCGCCAGTGATCAAAAGATTACCATCTAATCACAACGACAGCCAACTACCAGACCAGACACTGATAAAAACAGAGAAGTATCTATAATTGGCAAAAAAAAAGAACGAGAAGAAAACAAAACAACTTTTAATCATCTCCGTCCGGATACAAGCGTTATTATGCGAAAATATTTACTTTTGGATCCAGCCGGAAGGACAGACCGATGGCTGCGGACAGGAGGGCCCTGTTCATCAGCGCAGCCTCGATATCTAGCGGAAGACAATTTGATTAAAGTTTGAGAATAAAAGTTTTCCTCTCTCTCTCCTCCCGCCAGCAAACCAGCCAGTTGTACTTTTTGATTACACTCACGAACATGAAGTTTATGCTTGTTCGGGACGAATCGGACCTTATTACCAAAGTTAAATGTGACATTTAATGCGATTGCTGCTCATGCTAGTGGACACGTTTGCCTGCAGCCACCCCCTCGAACTGTGACGGAAAAGTTGAAAGTTCTGAGAATCGGAAACGCCCCCGATTCCGCCCCGGCTCCGATGTAATTTAATTTTCCAAACAAGAGACCATCAAACATTCAATTCGACGGCCTGGTGGTGTGCTAATTCCCTTGAATGCATGTCCTTGGGATTATTTTATTTAAAAACAATTTCAATGATTATCATCGTTCGATTTACCTCCCCCCACTCTCTCTCGGAGGACTACAAATTGCGAATTTACCATATTGCATGCGAGGGAGTACACAGCAACAGCAAAAAAAAATGATTTGCTCCAAAAAAGTGGCATTGTACACACGAACACAGCCCCATATGCTTGGCGATGATAATGGATGCATCGTGTTGGTGGTTATTTGTTTGCATCGGAGAGGACACACGAGTGGACCTCGCTGGCGTGCCAGTGGGGAGTGGGAGGACAAAAAAAAACGGCTGTGCCAGCCAGGATACATTCACACACACACACACATGCACGTGCCAGTTCCGGTTGAAGTAAAAACGGTTTAGTTTGCACATGGATGGCATTACCGCATACTTTGGTTACTGGCCTTCCGTGCCAGCGATGGCTTTTTTTTTCACCCGGCCAGAGGGACCGAGGGGAAATGAAAAGATTTCTATGGGCGGAGCGAGGGAGGGGGGGCCTATCAAAAACAAATACTGCAGCGCGGCGGAACAGTTATTCATGCATTCAGCGATACGAAAGGGTAGAGTATCCGTATCGGGAAGAGAGATATAAAATTTCAAAAATTGTTGTTCCTGTTCTTCTGTTTGCCGGAGAGGGGCTAAGAGCACGTCACTAACAGAAGCTTTGCACAGCACACACACACACAGAGAGGGATATGCTGAAGTGGGTTAATCTCAGTGTTTACATCGAATATGAGTTTTGAAATGTATCGCCCCAGCACCTAACATATGCAGTGCAGGGTGGTCTGGTCTACATTTTTGGAATACATTTTTTTGTTTCTGCTCACTTTCCACAGTTGGGATAGTTGGTGATGTTATTTATGTTGCTGATGTTGTATCACTCGCTGTTTTTTTGTCGTTATTGTGAAACGCGGAAATCGCTGTCGGAACACATGAGGTTGAGGTTAGATTGAATGTTCGGAACATGCCGGACAGATGTCGGTTACATTCGTGGTTTATTTGAGCGAACGATGGTCAATAGATGGGAGAGTGAAAAGGTTTGGTTTTCGACATGTATTAATTGATATTGAAAGTGAATGCCTTGGGATGAGGAGGAAGGACCGGGTTAAAGCGGTTCTCCAAATGCTTATGGGGATGACTAACAATTATATGACATTTGACGAGGAAATTGGACATTTGCCACGAAGAGCAACTGGCTACGGTCAAGCAGAAGTCAGCGAATACACAGGAACAACCAGTGAACTAAGCTTCGTTGAGTTTCGTTCAATTTCACCTATCTAAGTGGCAAGTTAATCGCTGTCTTCTCCGGAATTGGGGACTGCAATCTCGTCAGAGTTCTGATAGGAAATTTTTGAAAGAGGCATGTGAATGTTGATGATGAATGTGTCGTCATGAATGTTTCGACAGCCAGGTGGGAATGCAGTCCTCAGACCATGCTAGACTTCCCGCAACTCATTTCTTGACCCGATGGCTGAACACTTCCATATAAACTGTACGATTAGCCGAACATTGTGCCTCTAATCATGGGGTTATATCGGTATGTGTAGATCCACTTCTTAAATAATTAAAGAAATCGATGCAATCCTACGGATGCACGTGAAACCCAATTGAACCTTACTCCTATTTACATATTTGGTAAGCACGTAGGAGCAACAGTGCAATACGACCAAAACATGCTCCTATTGGCATGAGTGCTCTTCTGGACATGCAGTGCATTTTTGAACGTTTATTTAAGAACAACATGTGCAATAGTACTGCCCATCTGAAGCTATGATGTTTTTTCCCATCTTTCTTGCAATTTGTGGGTCGCATCGCAAAATAACTGCGCCGGCGTGGCAGTCAAGAATGAATCAAATCCATTGTTGATAATCTGTTCCGACTAACTCTCTCTGCACGAATTAAGTTAAAGACCTAATAAAACTCTAAAAGAACAGAATCTTATCCACACTAGCCTTGACTACTCCTGATCTCTATACTTCCCGTTCGATTTAGAAGAAGTTCGACTTCGAGAGTGGTTTTTGGCATGGACAATTGAGGGCAAAGATGTGACTAACAAAAATTCGAGTTCGACTTAAGGAGAGTTCACTGTATGTGTTTTTACGGATAACCAGGCAACAATTGAAGTCGTAATTTGCTAAAGAAGTCACAAACTGTTGAACACCTCTCGACAAGATATCCGAACAGTTTTAAATTCGCTTATGGCAGGATCCGGGCCATAGAGACATTATGAGAAATTGTAAAGCTGGTAACCTCGCAAAAATCACATCAAAACTACCAGTTGATGAAATCTCTTGAGACATTTGTAGGTACTTCCTATGCGCCTTCAAGTTACAGCCCAAACTTCTTAAAAAGAATCAAAAGTCAATGTCGGATGGAAAACAGAAAACACATGATAAACCTCCTAGCAAATCCGGCAAATCTGGACCCTAAAAGATCAGAAAGTCTCTCTTTTCTTATGAGAGAGATTCCCCTTAAGAGAGGCAAAATCAGCACTGCAGTGGGATAATTACCGGTCTGCTTGCAGAAACGACTAGCACTATACTCAAAAGAACACATTTTCTTTTGCCTCGTTCGGTCGGAAAGCCCTATTGGGGCCCCACTCTTTCGATAATCTAAGCTAACTTAAAACTACTAGTAATACTTAAACAGAAGTTCACTACGAAAAGAAGCCAACCCAAATCCTCTGTTATCAACCTACGTGGCAAGAAAATAGGTCTTCTTCTTTGGCTGGCGCTACAGTTCGGGGTGGACCTTGGCCTCAGCCTCTCCATCTAGCCCGGTCTTGTCCAACTTGCTTCCAGCCCCACACGTTCAACTTATGCAGGTTCCCTTCTAGCTTCGTGCGCCACCGGAGGCGTGGTCTTCCTTTACCGCGTTGTCCCTTGGGGTTGAAGTCGACGACTTTCCGGGCCGGAGTATTGGTGTCCATTCGTTCGACGTCACCTAGTTATCTAAGACGAGAGATTCGAACTCGTTTGAACAGATCGAGGTCACGGTACAGCTTCAGTTTCCTCCCCTAAACACCATCCGTCCATACGGGACCGAAGATAATTCGAAGGGCTTTTCTTTCGAAGCCACCAAGAATATCCTCGTCCGCTTTAGTTAGTGTAGGACTGGGACTATTAACGTCTTATGTAGGGATATTTTAACTTTCGAGAGATGGCTTTTTTCCTTAGTGGTCTTCCAAAGGACAATGGATCTACTTTACTAACTCCACCATCTAATGGCACTAGTAATCTAACCTTACCTATCCAGTCAACCACAAAGAATGTCAGTTAAGTATAAATTCTTATTTGTCAAGTCAGTGAAGAGCCAGAAACTCACCTAAAGTTGTAGGATCCAGGACGAACTCTTCCGAAATATCGGCGTCCATAATCACTTGGCCCCTACATTGGCGGTTCTAGCCTCTCCATATCGTTTCCACCCACGATTTCGAAGATTTTAAGTGCCTTTGCTTTAACGTTCCTGACTTCAACAAGTTGAATACGTATTTCACGTCAAAGAATCAAGCGAATACACAGAAATTACCAATTCGCCCGGTTTCGTTAAGTTTCGTTCATTTTTGTTAACCTTCAAGTGGAATAGGACTGTCAACGCACGTAATTGCCAATTTGTGCTGGGATTTTGTCAGAGTTCCCAGACGAAACACATTATAATTTGACGTTGCTTTTGGCTCAATTTTGTGCGGTTCTGACATAAGCTTATGTTTACCTTACGTCTTGTATTTCTCCACCTTAATGCCTAATGTTGGAATCGTGTTTTTCTTGTCATCCCTAGAAGACCCAGAACATGCGAAGAATGTCTATCAATCTGAAAATGTCCAGGTTTCTGTGTACAGTCTCGTTCAGCTTATTATCACATTACACGTCGTCCCAATGTCGTCGTTCATAAATTTTATTCACTCCTCCGCTGCAGTCTAACAACCTGATCACGACCAGTATCCTCTCACTCCCAGTTGTGAGGAACACAACAGAAGTCGTACACTCTCGTCGAGAACAAAAACAGTCCACTTCCACTTGTCGTCCCCACGTTCCTGTCAACAACACCAACCAACCCGAGCACCTTCCCACACCTCCGACCGTCTGGACACTGCCCAAATCAATGTCCAGCCGTCCGAATCTTTTAAAAGTCATTGCCATTCATACGTCTGAGACCGAGCCATCCCTGAGCCACCGAATGCCCCGCACCCACCGAAGCATTCGATTTTTTGGCAATTCCAACACAAGAACTGTGCCAACATTGACGTGGGTCCCCTCTCTTGCCGCATGTCAATCGAACAATTTATGAGTCCCTGCCAGACGTGGAGGGCACTCTTTTCATTGAATACTTCTTGGCAGGGATACCACACCCCAGGAGCCAACCCCGAAATCACCTCAAGCACGAGTGGACCACAAAACGTGCACTCAGCGAAGCACCTTCACATGCAGCCAGGCAGCCACTGAATGGAAATAAATAAACAATGAGCAACTCTCCCACGACCACCCCTAATCCGTCCGTCACCATCCCTGGCAAGTCGCCTTGCTGGCCTTCCAGATGTTTGTGTAATCCATAAAAATATTTAGACCGCCAGACGGGGCAACTCACCTCCGGAGGCTGCCCGTCCATTATCGGACGGACAATGCCCAATTCAGGCGGACATGCAAGGAAATTTCAACCAAAAGAGGAGAGCACAAAAAAGAAGGATTTCACAGGACAACAGGTCACGAGCAGTCGAAAAGGTAAAACCAAAGGGAATGGGAATGGGAACGGCACACCAGCTCCAGCACCAAACAGGTCGTCAACAAATCTTTAACAAAACATTATCCGAGGCACTCTGACAGGCTGGGATAAGGATGAGGGCGAGGAATCGTTCATCTTCTCTTTTTTTTTGGAACTGACACCGTAAACTATTGACATCCAGGTAGGGCGAGCGAGGGTGACGACGAGAGTGCGCACACACAATGGCAGAGTGGGAGGAAGGACAGGCGAAAGGATTTCCGCCGCAAAGAGAGATTGTGGCTTAAGGATTCACCTTCACCTTAATTACGACAGGGACTGTGGGCTGTTTGCAGATGTAAGCCCATATCCTTTTGTTTACCCACAAACCAGTGCCAGAGAGCGAGAGAGAGCGTGGGTGTACTTCATTCCAAGGCTCCGACAGGGCGTAAAAGTCAATCCAATCAAACACACACACAGCCATGCGCCCGCATGCACGGAATTGGAACGCGCTGCGAAGGACGGTCGGAAGATGGGGGAACAACAAGGGGGTCGCGCCGTTGGCTCTCGGCCCAGCTCAGTAGGCGATGAAACAATAAACCTCAACACGGCTAATCCAGCCAGCGAACTTGTGACTCTTAATAGCCTCACTGCGCGCAGTATGCAGCACCACTCCAGATGTTATTGCAGCTGGAAACCCATCAATCGGCAGCTGAGAGGGCTGATTCGCTGGATCCGGGGTCCTCTCGCACTCTCCCGCCCGCGGTGCTACGTAATGCACACTCAGCAGGACTTGAAGAGGGTACGGCTTCTCGTTCAAGTCGTCTTCATCTCCGCCATCATCATCATCGACGTCGTCGTCGTCGTCCGGCATCTCGAATGGAATGGAAATTAAGTATTTATTTCAGAATTCCAAGCACCCCACTGGCCGGGTGGTCGGTATGTTTCAGCATTTCAGCGCGTTGCAAACATGAGCCCCGTGATCGACGAGCAGGTAAATAAACATCCGAACCGAAATGCCTGCCGATGGAAATGTACATTACGAGGGCGCGCTACTGTATTCGATGGATTAACTACGTGAGTTGGCGTTCGCTCGCCCATTGATTGCCGCGCCGGAGGGGGCGAGCGACCGGCAGCGGAGCGGAGGCTGATGATATTTTTAGACTCTCGGAAGTCGGGGGGTGTTTAAAGTAAAACATAAAAGTGCATCCCTCGACACGAGCACGAGTGCCGGCGAGGAGGCGATCGGAGAGACCCTGCGCAGGGGCTGGTGTGAGAAGCCACAGTAATGAGATTTTAATGAAAGACTGCTGGATTATCTCGGAGATAAACGCTGGGTGTGGAGATTACCCAATCGAAATTGGATCTACATCGGTTTTTCCGGGGAGTGGGCGCCCCCGGGGTAATGACGTGGGCTGGGGGTTTGGTGCGCGTGAGTGTGTGTGCTGTTAACTCCCCGCGGGACTGGGTGATGAGGTGTTGGCGGGTCCCAGCCACGTAGGTGTTGCCATGGACGAAGAGGTTCATTGGTGGGGTTTGTGACTTCTGAGAGGGAATGGCAGGAGCAGTGTCCAAGAAATGGATTTCAGCTTTTATCGACATTTTGCAGCACTTTCTCATGAAGTTCTTTGAGTTGTCGTCGTAGGAAGACGTCAGAGAGTGACGGGAAGATGACAAGCTCAATGACGCGCAGTTTACAGAAACGACAAGCTCTGTGGATTCAAAGTGCAGTCGGAGGAGTTGGACGTGTTTCTGCCTTAATCAGAGAAAAACAATAAATGAATCGCGTGGATCAATAAAAATCGCTTCCCCGGTGCACACTCGATTCTGGTTTTTGACTCGTTCGATTGACTTTAAAAACACTCGTCGATCTGATGGCTTTTGACTTAGACTCAATAATGGTCATACTCAAGCACACTGTCCTTCGACACCTTGACCACAAGTGGATCACTGACCCTGGACCTGGACAAACGCAGTCAGACACTGAAGATACAACAATAATTCTCTGTCATCCCTGCTTCTTCTTAGAGTTGTGCTACAGTCCAGGGTGGGCCGGGATCTCAACCTACATTCTTCTACATTCCTCTACTTGCTGCCTCGAATTTCGCACGCCCAATTGGTTGACATCCTTCTCCTTCTGGACCATTCGCACGATCACCGTCACCATACTAGTCTGACCGGTCACAAATTAGGAAACCCACATAAACTGAATCGGATTCTGAATGGGCCATGGTGAAATCATCCGTCACAGTCGCCCCAACCTAGCCTGAGCCAGACGCAGAGTCTAGTAATAAGGCATCCAGCAGCAAATAAACAAGTTGAAACGTCGGTAAAATACAAAGAGAAACGTGGGGTTAGCGGCTAAGGTAACTTGAGAGCGAGTATCATGAAGCTGTGCTCATCGAAGCCTTACTTTCATAAAGTCGAACCTATCTTTGTATGCTCTTGTGCGAATCAGTGTCGGTTTAATGTCAAATCACTGTATACACAGAGTGTCACAAATGAAACAGGATTTCTTAGTCTTTGTCTTTAATTAAACGGCAGAGTGTAAAAATAAATGCAAGTTCTTGTGCTGCTAGATCAATCAACGGAGAGACTGACTAGCTCAATTTGGTAACCCTAACTGTTGCCGAAGTTCTCGATTGGGCTTAGATCATGACTTCGGTCCAGCATGATCCATTTCGATTTAAGACTTATGTCGTAAGAGTGAAGAAGCTGACTGTAGGGCCATCTCATGCATAAACTTCCACTTCAAGTAGACAAATTTGTCGTCAGCAACATGCTCATGTACGCTTACTTTTACAATCAAATATACTGCCAGCCAACAGAAGGCCATAAAACCATAAACCACTCACCACCATGTTTGGCCCTTTTTAATGCTTAGCGTGGATAAGTCTCTTGCGTTGGCAAACGCTAAATATGACGATTTCGATCGTGTAAACATACTCCTCTCTCATTGATCGCTTATGGGTGATATTCGGACTCGAACATACGTATGGTTACACACGGATTTAGCGAGGACCCCAATCCTGTCATGCACTCGTTAGGGAGACTTTGGGCAGAGCAAATTATTAAGAGAATAAGACGAATATAAGAAAGTTCTTTACGTATTTCTATATTAGGTGCGTTTTTTTTACTACTGAGTACTCAGCTCAGTAATGATTCTCAATAAAACGCTCTTTTACTGAGTTAATTTGTTCTCCAAGAGTTGGTACGCATGTTAACGTATTTTGCATTAGATGTCAAAATACTCTAATGTCAAAAAACAGTGAAATTTAATACTTAAAAGCAAAGAAAATACACAAATAATGGATAGCCAAACAAATAATATGAAAAATTGCTATTTTATAAATTTACACTAATAACATCAAAAATTAAACACTTACAAGGGTCAAATAATAGATTGATACCAACCTTTTATAAACAATTAGTTTCTGGCACCATCTATGAATGAGATCTTTCAACGCGTCCTAGTCAGTAATGACAGTGACATTTTACTTAGTATCCTTTACTCAGTAAGTTGTATTGTTTTTGCTTCACGTGTAAAATCCTACTTAGCTGAGTGCTGAGCAGTGAAAAACACGCGTATTACGTTTGCATATACCCATCAGTCCTTCCAACAGGATAATATTAATTTATTCTTGTTGTTGTTTGATGATTGGCAACAAACTAGAGTTTCTTGCCTGGTTAACCCCCACAACTATGTCTTAATCAACCTCAACCTCATTGGTTGACCTACTCTCCTCTCCTCTCCTCCCTCTTTTGCCTGACTCCACTCTTCTTCTTCTTATGGCGCTACAATCCGGGGTGAACCTGGGCCTCGGTCAACAATCCTCTCCAGCTGGCACGATCCTTAGCCAGCTGCCTCCAATTTCGCACTCCAAGTTGGTTGAGGTCCTTCTACACTTGACCGCGGCATCGAAGGACGTCAAATAGGACTGTTATCTATCAGGTATCAGCACGGAGGGTAAGGGTGAGCAAACGGGTGATCGCGCCATAAAACGAGATCGGTGCTGGCGCGGCAAATGGATGTTCTTTTTTTACGAGTATGTGCGCCATAAAACGAGATCGTTGCTGGCGCGGCAAATGGATGTTCTTTTTTTACAAGTATGTGCACTTTCTAGACATACTCGTACTTACGTGAAGTGAGAGGAATGCAATGAGAGTGCATCACCTGCAAAGGACGACTGTCCACTGTTATGGATAGTAGCAGCTGTCAAGACTGTCTGCTGTCACGCAGGTGTCACGAAACGAAACTCATCGAATAACGCCCTGACTTTGAATTTCCCGAAGTGGTCTGAGCGAATCAAGGCTCATAAGTACCCACTTTCTGATGCTTTGTTAGATGATACGTCTTCTTAACATAGACCATACCAAGTTTTGAGACTGGAAAGGAGAAGGCAATGAGGAGGGCATGGGCCTGTGCATCCAGGCCAAAGTTGTTGATTACTCTCAACTTGGCGAGATGCCAGCAAAGATCCCTGTGAATGCACAGGTCAAGTTGACATACAGCCTCCTCGCGGCGCCCTCTGGATAGCCTCTACTGCAACCGCTTAGTGGTGAACCAATGTATACAGCGACCCCATGTTTAAACCAGGACCCGGTCCTCCAGGTTTGGGGGTGTTGCGTTGGGTTAACTTTCCAACCGTGTAAAACACACACTTGTTCGGAGACGACCTGACTCCACTCATTTTCAGAAAAGCAAAGACTTTTGGTGAATTCTATAATTTACAATCATTATTCCAAGTTGCATAACATCAATGCTTTGGCAGTAAGGACATTGCCTTAAGTTTCATCCCTGCTCAGCATAATGAGAGAGAGACGCGACTCCAAACACGAAACAAGGGATCATTAGCAATCTTTAGTCCTAGTTTGAGTCAAGAAGAATTCTCTCTGAATTTAATAACTTTTATTGGATCTACATGAAAACTACGTGAAGTGATTAAGATTTGTAGCCCTTGGAAAACATTTAGACCTAAGTGTGACGGGCTTCGGCACATCAACCCGCGCACCTAACCAAATCTATAGGCTGAAGAAGTCCGTCCTCATCTTTGACTGTCTTGCTACGGTCCTGTTGTCTGAAGGTAGCTAGGCTTCCAGAGTTTAAAGCCAAATTAAGAGTATGTACTTCCTCAACTAGGGAATCACGAGACCTGGATTTGCTTCACAGGACCATTCTGACTACTAGGCCAGAGACCGTGTAAGACATCTGTTGAAGTGAAGATCGTTTAATTTGTATGCTTCGAACCGACTGAGTTCTGGATCGATGCTCGCTCATTCCTTTTTGTCTGTCACTGAACTCAAAAATCAAATGGAAAAGCGTTGAAGTTTTATAATGTATATACGCGTCCACAACTCTTAGGCATTTATAACTCTGCACATTTTCCAGGACACTTATCGGGTAGCTCCAGTACCGAGGGTTGAGTGGATACTGTGGCCAATTCGTTTGCAGAGCTTAGCTTAGCTTAGATTTGCTCACTAGTGTCCAAAAGCTGCCCTCCTTAGCCTTATGTGAAAATATCTTAAACTCTCCTAGCTCAGCCCTACACTCGTTTGCCGACATAAGTTCATAAAGATCATAGAAATCTGCCTGACCTTTGCTACCCTCCACTCCTTAGTGGAATCTGCAGACATATTGCAAGCAAGCGTGCTGCGCCCAAAACTTTCATTTGCCTAAACTATACAGCACTGATTTCTTGAAACGTTAACATTTTTTTTAATAAATTATCCGCCATGTTTCGCACCTTGTTTACTCATTGTTATTGTCAATCGCGAACAAGGAGAGCTCCAACTATGGCTTCAGCCATTTCCAGCTGGAATATCGACACGAGTCACCCGTCAATTATTTCTCATTTAGGCTAGTGTCAGGTGCTGCCAAATATATTTCGACTGTAATTAACATATTTGTTCGTAAAATAACAATTCATTGACAATCAACCGGAAAGGAAACCGATTTGTGATCAGTGTGCAGAAATTATCGTGTGACAGGCACCTATTCGACTGGGCACACACTTCCTCCCTCTTCTGTTTCACAGAATGGAAGGCTGCCCTACCACCACGAACCTTTTATCTCATCACAATTTAAACTCATTCAAGAACCATTTAACGGCGATTAAAGCTCGCACCATCGGCCCAGCTGAACACGCACAGTACGAGGCAGTGGACCCTTACAGCCATCGCCTCCCCAACCATCGCCCCATGTCCATTGACATTACATTCCACATTTGCCTGCCACTCCAAAGTGGTTGTTCTCGTGTATCCCCCATTACATACCACTTCGATGTTGACATCCTCCACTCTGACACGGATCCGAAAATCCCAGAGGATGCCACGAGACAGCATCCCGCAACAGCGAGAAAGAAAAACAATTCGAAACTTTCCATTTCATCCCGGGATTCCATTCTAATGAAATGTACATGCACCACTCGTGTTCCGTGCTAAGAGTGCTCCGCTCTCGAAATCAAACGAAATTATTTATAACCCACCAGAGAAAGCACCAAAAGCAAGCGCAGCGCGCACATATTTGTCCCCAGCGCTCCCGCGATGGGATTCCTTCTGCAATTAAGAAATCTCTCTCATTCCTCGATTGCCGGATTCATTGAATTATGTGCCAGAGGAGCAGCACTGTCTCCTGCCCTGCATGCGTCCGACTGGATCGTCGCCACCGCCGCCGAGCACTCAAAGAAGAAGAAATTGGAAAAAAATCGATTCCAACGATTCCCATCGATTCCCATGGAACCAGCGGTATGCACGATTAACCGTATCGCATCGTCTTCTCTAATGGAATGCATATTTAAATTTTATTCCTCCCCCCCTCTTCCTCCGGTCTCCCTTGACAGTGAGAAGGTATTTTGATGACTCCTAGCTCTTCGGCGCTGCCGCCCACCGCTCCGACGCACAAAGAGGAACGAAAAGTGGAAAAAATATATATTTTGTCTGAGCGTGCCGCGTGGCGGCGGAGAGAACCTGCAAGTCGGTGGTACAGTTATTGTGGCGCGGTGGTGGTGCCACCCTTTTCTCTAGGTTACAGGAAATGCACACTTCATTGGTTTTCGCTGAGCGGAGTGGCTCGTCGGGGGCGGCACGGCAAGGCACGGTCTCGGTGGACACACCGAGTGCCAGCGGAGAAAAGTTCTTCTTACACTTGAGACGGCTAATTGAATTGAAAAAAATTGTAAATAGGCACTCGGTGGATGGCTGCCGACGACTGCTGAGCTGAACGACTGACGCGCTGTGCACTGTGAACGGTGGAGGCTGGCCCTTGTGGAAGCGCGCAGCGATGGGCGAGCGGAAGGTCAAAAGAGCTTAAATCGGAGCCACAGCATGCGATGGGGTCCGCACGGTGGATGTGCTTCCATTGGATTGACGCGGATTGTCGACTTTTCCGCTGGAGCCGACTTGAATTTATATTTAATCTTCATAAATGCGCTTTGACATGCAAATGTGTCCTCATCGCGAGCGCGGATATGCATTTTAAATGAGTACAAACCGTCGTTTCCCCCGAGAGATGTGATGGCGGGGCGCTCGCTTCGGTGGCGTGTCTCTTGTCATTTTATGCCAAAAAGGCGGTCGTTTGATGTATGGTTTGTGTCTTGGCGTGCCCCTATTACGGCGCAGTGTGTAGCTGTCGTTTCTGTGAAAGGGTTCCCTCAGAGGCAATGCTTGACGGTTTTTTTTCTAATTGCATGTCATTCGGGGAGACGTGTTCCATATCTGACTGCGGAAGGGTTTGCAGTGGGTTTTGGGGGAGTCACGTCAGCAGTAGTAAATTTTCTGAGAATTGATTTGAAACTAAACGGGGTTTACAGCTGAAGTGAGTGCAATTTCATTCATTGTATGGAACTGTCATGTCTGTCACAAATACTTTAGATTTTTACAAGTTCTTGGCTCGAATTTATCTAAATTTGCACTGAGACTGAGTCGCGACTGAATAAATAAATTGTAGCCTTCATTCGAGTTAAGCACAATCTGTCGGCTTTGCAGTAGCACAATCTGTCAAACAAATTTACATCAAGACCTAGTTGGTTGTTTCAGACTGTACCTCACGGAGTTACTTACTTACTTATCAGGCAGACGAACCATGAAGGGTCTGAGCCTGAGCAATTGCTGCCTTCCATCGGTGACGGTCCTGGGCACGCTGCTTCCAGTCATCAAGGCCAAGCTGTCTTGCATCCGCGATGACTTGGTCTTTGTACCGGAGGTTCGATCTGCGTCTCCTTCTCGAACCAGGAGGCTCGGATTCGAAGACCCTCTTTGCTGGAGCGTTGTTGCCCATTCGCTCGATGTGGCCGAGCCCGTGTAGTCGACGGATTTTTGCCTTCCGGACTACATCCACATCCTCGTAGAGTTCGCGGTTGTGTCTTCTTCTCCATTCGCCTTCCTCGCAGATGAGGCCATACATCCGATGCAGAATTTTTCTTTCGAAGGCACAATGAATCAGCTCTGCCATCTTGCTTAGTGTCCACCTTTCGGCTCAATAAAATAGGACTGGCAGAATAAGGGCTTTGTAGAGCATGACTTTGGTCCTTCGAGTCAGGAGTTTTGATCGAGCCCAGTTGTTTTGACAGACCGAAGTAGCATCGGTTGCCAAGGGCGATTCTACGTCGGATCTGCACTACGATGTCATTCGTGGAGTTTACATTTGGCCGAGTTAGACAAACTAATTTACTACCTCTAAATTGTAGGTGTCGGCTGTAACATTTTGGCCTAGGTGGTGTGCGGCGGATCGCTTTGTGCTCGACAGCATATATTTTGTTTTGTCTTCGTTGACCTTAAGACCAGCTCGTTTCGCCTGTTCCTCAATTGCCGTGAAAGCTTCCACTATGGCGCCTCACGGAGTACTTGGATTGTATTGGCGTCAAGTGCTTCAATGCTCAAGTGCCTTCACGGCTTAACACAAAAAAGCCCAACGAGTCAATTTGCAGCGCCAAGGTGGCCAGTTCATATCGCCAAGACGCCTGAAAACACGATTTGGGAATTTGGTGTGCATAAGATCGATTGTGGCATTGGCTGTGTAGCCTGGCACGACATTCGGAACGACCCGGAAGTCGTCCAAATCCATGACTTCAATTTCAGCGGAAAAAGAGTCACTTAGGATGGCTCTGTAGCACCCACAGTTGACCGAAACGTTGTTTCCAGCCACATTTTCGAAGAAAAATGGTGCAATAATGACACCACTCCACAGCAGTCACATTCTCATCGGTGGGCACCGGATGACGATCGGGGATCATGAGCGTTGTCCACCAGTCTCACGAACTTTTTGCACTAACTTGCGTACAGCTGTCGCGTTGTGCTTCATTGTTGTCAAGCTTCCTTTCAAGAAAACCCGCAGTGGTACGCAGCGCTCACTTTGGAAGTTAATTTTCCATATTTCCCAATGTTGTTCAAACGCAATGCGACTAAGTTCGTTCCACGAAGGCTTTTTGTCAAAAATTACATGATTTAAAGAAAAAAACCACTAAATGACCAACCAAGTGTAGAGGACTTATATCATTCTCTACCTGCGTAAATGGCAATTGATATTGGGATTCTACACTCCTATTTAATAGGAGATCACGAAGGCAAACAACATATGTTCTGTCATTAGGCGTCAGGTCTGACCGATGAGACAAAAAAGACTGCAAATTGACCGATGTTCGTTAAATAGATGAGGCATTTGGAAAACACAGTTTTGACATTGAAGAGGTGTCCATCAATGTTAGTATATCCCGGCAGACGGTTCACTAGCCACATCCTGCTGTGGGAGAGAGGGACAAACGATTAAAAAAAGATGGGTGTACGAAACAAATCAAGTTGTCAAATAGTCGAGACCATAGTTGAGTATCGTCAAACCGGTTTTGGAAACAGATTCTCAAGGATTAGCTTGATGTGGACTGGTTGAAGCACGCTTCGAACTACAGGCTTGCTTTTTAATTTTTCAATTTGAATGGACAGGGAGAGGAAAAGGAGCTCTTTTTCTGAAATTTGTCCAAGGAACTACCTGGGTTGCCAACAATGATGAATCGGTTCATTGCTTCAATCAGTTAATCCATGTATGGATGCTACTCAGCAACAAATCGATAAACAAAAAGTCGTTGAATCGAATAAACATCTAAAGTGAACGCGAACGTGTGAACTGTGAACGTCGGCATGTACCAGTACGGCTTCCGGTCCGGCAAATCGACAATAGACCAAATCTTCGTACTAAGGCAAATCCTGGAGAAGGTCAGCCAGTTTCAGATCGATACTCACCATCTTTTTATCATTTTTAAAGCCGCATATGACGGCATTCTTCGCAAGTAACTATTCAAAGCGATAGCCGCTTTCGGAAACGAGAAAAATTTTATTGCACATTGCTGTGTTGCACCACACTAACCCATACGCGGTGCACCGTGCAATTCGATTCAAGAACATCTGAACTGTTCAAAAACCTACACAGGATTTCGGAAATGAGATTCAGAGTCATGTGAATTTTTCAATCAGGTGATAGAGAAATTATTGCGGCGGGCACGGAAGGCACAAGTCACTGCAGCTGTTAGGATACGCTGATGACATCGACATCGTCGCGCGGTACAAACGCTCTGTGCTGTAAGCTTTCATTGCGATTGAAGGACAAGTTAAACAAGATGGTCTTAAGGACAATGAGGATGAGACGACAAAGAATACGCTGTCGAGCAAGAAACGATCCGCTGCACACCATCAAGGGCAAAACATCACAATCAACAGCTACAATTTGAGGAGTAGTGAAGGAGTTTGTCTGCCTGGAGGCAAACGTGAACCCCGCGATTGCCATCTAGATCTCCACTAACACGACGTAGAGTGGCCCTTGGTAACCGATGCTACATCGGATTGTCTAAATAAATAACAGGATTCGAAATTCTTGACTAGAAGGACGAAAATCATGCTCTGCAGACTCTTATTCTGCCAGTACTGCTTTATGTAGCCGAAGGCTGGGCACACAGCAAAAGTGCAGAGCTGATTCTTGGTGCCTTCGAAAAATTCTACGTCGGATATATGGTGCCGTCTGCGAGGAAGTCGACTTGAGGAGAAGACAACCGCGAACTCTACGAGCTGTACCAGGATGTGGATGTACTCCGAAAGGCAAAAATCCGTCCTTTGCAATGGCTCGCCCACATATGTGAAGCACATGGCCATCAAATCTCCAGAGAAGAGGGTTTCTAAATTCGAGCCCCGGGTTCAGGAAGAGAGGAAGACCAAAACTGCGGTATAAAGACCAAGTCATTGCGAACGAATGGCAGCTTGGTCTTGATGTCTGGACGCAGCAACCCCAAGAAGATGGAAACGATGGTAGTAGGCCTGATACGTTGGTACATAAGTCAATAAATAGGGAACAACGCTCAATGAAGTTAGGTGGCTCAATAGAGCTTGTTGCCGAGGATGAACTTCTTCTTCTTGTTCTAGTGGTGCTACAGTCCGTGGTGAACCTGGGCCTCGGTCAACAATCCTCTCCAGCTGGCACGATCTTTAACCAGCTGCCTCCAATTTCGCACTCCAAGTTGGTTGAGGTCCTTCTCCACTTGAGTGCGCCGTCGGGTTCGTAGTCGTCCTCTATTGCGTTGTCCCACTGGTTCAGAGTCGAAGACTCTTCGGGCTGGAGCAGTGTTGTCCATGCGCCTAGCCATCTTAGGCGTTGAATCCGTAGACGCCTGACTAGACTCATGTCGCTGTACAGTGGTTGAATCTTCTTCTCCAAGAACCTTCAACACAAACAGGACCAAAGATTGAACGTAGAATTTTTCTCTCGAAGAGACCAAGTGCGTCTTCATCCACTCTTGAGATAGTCCAGGCTTCCGCGCCATACAGCAGGACAGGGATGATCAAGGTCTTATATAATGTGAGCTTGGTCTTTCGGGAGAGGGCTCTACTACTCAATTGCCTCTTGAGCCCAAAGAAACAGCGGTTGGCAAGAGTAATTCTGCGTTTAATCTCGGTACTGATGTTGTTTGGACTATTTACTTGGGAGCCAAGGTAGACGAAGTCCTTTACTACCTCGAAGTTGTAGCTGCCTATGGTGACGTTCTGACCGAGTCGTCGATGTTGTGTGTCCTTTCTTGATGACAGCATATACTTTGTTTTGCCCTCATTCACCGAGGATGAACTACTGCTCTGTAAATGGAGAACTGTCTTTCCACAAAATATGTATAGCACTCATAGACTCATTTAATGCAAGACAATTACCGCAACGTAAATGGAGACGAGCTCAACAAGACCCGTGGACCACGACGAATTAGTGTGTGTAGCTGGACCAACCCAAGCATTAGATTTCTTCAGAAGAAGTCGCGCTCTACTGGCGGCTCTTAAGTGGGTCATGGCAAAACTCATGCTAATCGCGGGAGACCATGAGTCAGTGGAACCCTCTCTGATAAGATCACTCAACAGTACGATTCAGCTGTGGTTTTTAGAAACTTGGAAAATTCACGCACAACAACTCGATCCACTGATTCCCATTAAATTCAAGACCAAACAAAGAACGGAGATGGAAACTATGAACATGACGTGGTAATCACCCATGAACAACTGGAACCTAATAGTTAAGTATTTCCCACTAAATTCAGCTTTGATGTCGCTCCATAGCAGCCACCAACTGTAAAAACAATTGCAAGGGGCAGTACTTACACAACTCTGTGGGACACCGAGTAATCAGTGTTCCGACGCACATCCCTAGGGGACATTAAAAGTTGCGGCACTCTTCACCACGTGTCCCACTTTCCGCCTAGATGAGAGCTTTTCCTCTCCTCACTGGTCACAAAATGACGAACCACACATTCTTTAGAACTCAGCTTGGCGAAAAATGCCACAGCCAGTGAATCGGTCGATGACATCAGCTCCAAACCATACAAACTATGTTAATGATGTCTGCAGCTCTTGCATGGAAAGAATTTGGACAGTCACCAAATTGCTTAAATTGCACAGAAAAATGTTTGTAGTTCCTCTGACAGTGACGTTCAGAGAGTTGGAGTGGATGTCCGCAAAGTTTGAAGTACTCTGTGACAGGCGTTCGTTGTACACACGAGCACTGAATGTGAGGTGAGTTGCGGAGTTTTTAAAAGGGATGTCATTTCATGCAGAAACTATGTGAGTTACCACTTCGCATCTAAAAGGAGTCGGGTTATTGCGCTAATTGACTGAGAGGCAGTTTGTACTGATGTCAGTACTTAAAGATTATAATTAAATTAGCGCTGATCGCTCCCTCATTTGACTAGCTTTATAGTCGACCCCCAAGTGTACCACACAATCACCACAACCATCGACAACGAAGCCCTCAGACCCCTCGACCCCTCAGATTTCAAGTTAGACCAATGCCCTGCAGCTTGTGGCATTATTTTTGCGCACAACTAGTTGCTCGCTCAGATTCCATGTTCAAACACAGACCGCAACTCACTGAGACATCCACAGACACACTCTGCAAGCAGTACCCACACCACAGCCATTGGTCATGGTCACTTAAGGTGCATGACTGATCTGATTACATCTTGTTATCGCCCATAGATCGACCGTATCCCATTAGCATTTAATGTCCAACTCACATAGGAACTCGTTCCATTGCATTCTTCACCTGGCAGTGAGAATGCCCACTAACCACAGACCACAAGCACAAGTGCGTACATGGATCGCGCCGATGGACAAGTGCTCGACCTTGTTCGGACTTCAAAGACTTCTTACTCAAGTAAAACTACTAATCATCTGAAAGCAAATGAACCACATGCCTGGTGTTTGAAACATTTTTCACGTTACTGTACCCACCCAGATGCTACTCTACGTTGAGAGTACAACCATTGAGTGCGTGCGTAGGATGCAGCTGATGGACAGCAGCACAGCAGCACCTCCATCAAGTGTACCAACACAGCACAGACGGCGACGACGCGACGATGCTGCTGCTGACGGCGGCGACGACGATGGGGACAACGGTGTGTGTGGTGCTACATAGACTCGGCCCGTATCGCTCCACTGCCAGTGTCAGTGTCTCGCAACAGCACAAATGTTGTTTTTCTCATTTATCTGTTTTCACAGCGATGTTTTTTTTGCTTTCCAACTATTTCTTCCCACCCGCCTGCTGTTTGTTACGCACATTCCCCAGAGCTCTGGCCGTGTCGTTTCGCAACAGACAAGAGCCACCCACCAATAGCACAACAACACAACGGCGATGATAGATCAAACACATGTTCTCTGTTTCGTAACCCCTCAGCGGTTCGACTCCCAAAGATAAGGCATTTTATGAGAAATCACCAGACAATGCATTCATTCGAGTTTTTGCGTATTTACCTTGGTCTTGATCTTCTGCTGGCACTTGCCCTTCCAACTCCACCGATGTTTGTTTTGATTTTCACTCACAGGAATCCAAATAAAACCCGAGAAGCAGTAAAAAAAAAAGACAACGACAAGAGAAAGAACGCTCTAGACGCTGAAGCGTCTTCTCACTTCGATGTGACGGCGCCCACACCTGCCCACGCAATAAGAAATAAACAAAAATAAGAACCAAAACTTTGTCGCAGCACCAGACAGCACAGGATTTGCGACTTTATTTTCACTTTTTTTTTTTCTTTTTGACACCTTTTCCCCGAGACACTGGCTTTGACACTTTGCGTCACGGCGCGGACAACAACAACAATCACACGGATTGTGCGAGTGGAATTTTTTTTCCGTCGTTTTTCTTCTGCTTTGCACTTTACTTCTTCACTTTTGTTGCGAAAACATTTTGCAAATCGATGCGTTTGAAGGGCAAATTTATTGTGTGTGCTGTCCCCCAATGCGATTGGGGATAACACCGCGGCTGTGGATGCTTTGCGGACGATTCTGGAGGACTTTCGAAGGATTTCCGTCGCTGGCAAGGTAAGGATAACAATTGTCGGACCGAAGCGAGAGACACAAAACTTCACGCACTCTTGTTCCACGGCAGTTTGACATCAAACAACAAAATTCTTCAACTACAATGAAATGTCAAATTTTTCGGAATAAACATGGCGGTGGCGAGCGTTCACTGAACAGAATCTGTGTGTGTTGGTTGAGTGAGGTGAGTATACCGTTCGGAATTGGTGAACTAATGGGCGTGTGACACTGCATTTTCTTGTGGTAAGATTACACTGTGAAAAACAACTTTACTTATAAATATGTTCAAGCATTTGTTTAGCTTTTATCAAAACCATGGATAAATTTGGAAAATAGCACAGAATACATGTTTAGAAAAAAACAATTACTGTCATATACTGTAAATACAAAACATGTCCGACTGATAAATTGAAGCAAAAGACGTAAGTATGAATCAATCGGCGATGGTTAATTGTAAAAATGAAATGAAAAACGAAAAAACATGATCAACCATTGTTGTTGTCAAGGGAAGTCGGTGTGCAATTGCACAGTCCCTACTTATTAGGTCCAACTTAGACTTAGCATTATCCTTTCTCCTTCTCTTGATGGCACTAGATTGCCAGTACATGGTTTCGACTGCGGCCTCTGAGTCTGAAATAATTTTATTTGGATTGACGACGACCTGAGATTGTCGCAGTTTGACAGATGAATTTTTGTGCCTGGCCTTGACTTCATAAATTTGTCGTTTGCCATGTGATCTTGTCTCAGTTACCGAAGAATATCACTGCGCTTCTTGACGTCTAATTTCTACCACTCTTGTGAACATCCTCGGCTGCGTAGCAAAGACACTTAAATTGGAATATCCTGGAATCAAAATTACAACGCCTGCAGATCTGCAACAGGTTTATAATTCTGTGGTCACATCCAAGACCACAACCATCAAATTTAAACCCTTGCATATGCTTTGACTCTAAGCAGGTGATAATTGCATACTCTTGGGCTGTGTAAATCTAAATATATTATCGAAGAAAGGTGAAAATTGATTTAAAATTTAATAATACTGGCCAGGCGTATTCCTAAGTCTTTTCCAGCCATTCCAGCCAAAGTCTGCATGGGAATTCCTTATGACTAAAGACTTAGGAATATTGGTCGGGCCAGGCGTATTCCTAAGTCTTTTCCACCCATATTCCCAAGGTCTGCACGGTAATTCCTTATGACTAAAGACTTAGTTATATTGGCCAGGCCAGCCGTATTCCTAAGTCTTTTCCAGTCATATTTCCAGGGTCTGCAGGGGAGTTCCCTATGACTAAAGACTTAGGAATATTGGCCAGGCCAGCCGTATTCTTAAGTCTTTTCCAGCCATATTTCCAGGGTCTGCAGGGGAGTTCCCTATGACTAAAGACTTAGGAATACGGCTGGCCTGGCGTATTCCTAAGTATTTTCCAGACCTATATCCAGGGTCTGAAGGGGAATTCCTTATGACTAAAGACTTAGGAATATTGGTCGGGCCAGGCGTATTCCTAAGTCTTTTCCAGTCATATTTCCAGGGTCTGCAAGGGAATTCCTTATGACTAAAGACTTAGGAATATTGGCCAGGCCAGGCGTATTCCTAAGTATTTTCCAGCCATATTCCCAGGGTCTGCAGGGAAATTCCTTATTACTAAGGACTTAGGAATATTGGCCCGGTCAGGTGTATTCCTAAGTCTTTTCCAGTCATATTTCCAGGGTCTGCAGGGGAATTCCTTATGACTAAACACTGAGGAATATTGGTCGGGCCAGGCGTATTCCTAAGTCTTTTCCAGTCATATTTCCAGGGTCTGCAGGGGAATTCCTTATGACTAAAGACTTAGGAATATTGGCCAGGCCAGGCGTATTCCTAAGTATTTTCCAGCCATATTCCCAGGGTCTGCAGGGAAATTCCTTATTACTAAGGACTTAGGAATATTGGCCCGGTCAGGTGTATTCCTAAGTCTTTTCCTGTCATATTTCCAGGGTCTGCAGGGGAATTCCTTATGACTAAACACTTAGGAATATTGGTCGGGCCAGGTGTATTCCTAAGTCTTTTCCAGCCATATTTCCAGGGTCTGCAGGGGAATTCCTTATGACTAAAGACTTAGGAATATTGGCCAGGTGCGGCGTATTCCTAAGTCTTTTCCAGCCATATTACCAGGGTCTGCAGGGGAGTTCCTTATGACTAAAGACTTAGGAATATTGGCCGGGTCACGCGTATTCCTAAGTCTTTTCCAGTCATATTTCCAGGGTCTGCAGGGGAGTTCCCTATGACTAAAGACTTAGGAATACGGCTGGCCTGGCGTATTCCTAAGTATTTTCCAGCCATATTCCCAGGGTCTGCAGGGAAATTCCTTATTACTAAGGACTTAGGAATATTGGCCCGGTCAGGTGTATTCCTAAGTCTTTTCCAGTCATATTTCCAGGGTCTGCAGGGGAATTCCTTATGACTAAAGACTTAGGAATATTGGCCAGGCCAGGCGTATTCCTAAGTATTTTCCAGCCATATTCCCAGGGTCTGCAGGGAAATTCCTTATTACTAAGGACTTAGGAATATTGGCCCGGTCAGGTGTATTCCTAAGTCTTTTCCAGTCATATTTCCAGGGTCTGCAGGGGAATTCCTTATGACTAAACACTTAGGAATATTGGTCGGGCCAGGCGTATTCCTAAGTCTTTTCCAGTCATATTTCCAGGGTCTGCAGGGGAATTCCTTATGACTAAAGACTTAGGAATATTGGCCAGGCCAGGCGTATTCCTAAGTCTTTTCCACCCATATTCCCAGGGTCTGCAGGGGAGTTCCTTATGACTAAAGACTTAGGAATATTGGCCGGGTCAGGCGTATTCCTAAGTCTTTTCCACCCATATTCCCAGGGTCTGCAGGGGAATTCCTATGACTAAAGACTTAGGAATATTGGCCGGGTCAGGCGTATTTCTAAGTCTTTTCCACCCATATTCCCAGGGTCTGCAGGGGAATTCCTATGACTAAAGACTTAGGAATATTGGCCAGGCCAGCCGTATTCCTAAGTCTTTTCCACCCATATTCTCAGGGTCTGAAGGGGAATTCCTTAAGACTAAAGACTTAGGAATATTGGCCAGGCCAGGCGTATTCCTAAGTCTTTTCCACCCATATTCCCAGGGTCTGAAGGGGAATTGGCCAGGCCAGCCGTATTCCTAAGTCTTTTCCACCCATATTCCCAGGGTCTGCAGGGAAATTCCTTATTACTAAGGACTTAGGAATATTGGCCCGGTCAGGTGTATTCCTAAGTCTTTTCCAGTCATATTTCCAGGGTCTGCAGGGGAATTCCTTATGACTAAACACTTAGGAATATTGGTCGGGCCAGGCGTATTCCTAAGTCTTTTCCAGTCATATTTCCAGGGTCTGCAGGGGAATTCCTTATGACTAAAGACTTAGGAATATTGGCCAGGCCAGCCGTATTCCTAAGTCTTTTCCACCCATATTCTCAGGGTCTGAAGGGGAATTCCTATGACTAAAGACTTAGGAATATTGGTCGGGCCAGGTGTATTCCTAAGTCTTTTCCAGCCATATTCCCAGGGTCTGCAGGGGAGTTCCTTATGACTAAAGACTTAGGAATATTGGCCGGGTCAGGCGTATTCCTAAGTCTTTTCCACCCATATTCCCAGGGTCTGCAGGGGAATTCCTATGACTAAAGACTTAGGAATATTGGCCGGGTCAGGCGTATTCCTAAGTCTTTTCCACCCATATTCCCAGGGTCTGCAGGGGAGTTCCTTATGACTAAAGACTTAGGAATATTGGCCGGGTCAGGCGTATTCCTAAGTCTTTTCCACCCATATTCCCAGGGTCTGCAGGGGAATTCCTATGACTAAAGACTTAGGAATATTGGCCGGGTCAGGCGTATTCCTAAGTCTTTTCCACCCATATTCCCAGGGTCTGCAGGGGAGTTCCTTATGACTAAAGACTTAGGAATATTGGCCGGGTCAGGCGTATTCCTAAGTCTTTTCCACCCATATTCCCAGGGTCTGCAGGGGAATTCCTATGACTAAAGACTTAGGAATATTGGCCGGGTCAGGCGTATTCCTAAGTCTTTTCCACCCATATTCCCAGGGTCTGCAGGGGAGTTCCTTATGACTAAAGACTTAGGAATATTGGCCGGGTCAGGCGTATTCCTAAGTCTTTTCCACCCATATTCCCAGGGTCTGCAGGGGAATTGGCCAGGCCAGCCGTATTCCTAAGTCTTTTCCACCCATATTCTCAGGGTCTGAAGGGGAATTCCTTATGACTAAAGGCTTAGGAATACTGGCTTAAAATTGGGACGTACTGTCCCTCACAAATTGTTGTAACCACGCAATAACGTTGTGCTTAGGAAAACTCCACAAGTATTGAACGATCAACTGACATAACTTTGTAGCAGATAATTTAAATTATCTAGCCATAATAATGCCAGTAAAAGACTGCACGTGCCTCATAAAACATGCAGTTAAAATGGCGTTGCAGTCTTAAAGAGATATATATTGCAACAGCTCGGGGCAATGCCTTGCTATTACTTCAGCGAAAGCTATAAATTAAACCATTCACCAGACTTAAAGATAAAAGTCATGAACCATTTTTTATTTTCTTTATTTCAGCAGCGTATAGAAGGAGATTAAGACAAGTCTGATCATCTGACCAGGGTAGCTTATCTACGATAATTCAAATCCATCCACGCGCAGTAAGAGCCGAGGAGAAAACGTTTCACAGGTTATAGCTACAAACTAAATAAAAATAATAAAAAAACAATTGTATTTTAATTTATGAAAGAAGTGCCTTATTTTTCCGGTTTCAAACAAAGAAAGCCCCTTATGCCCGCATACAGTTCTGCCTAATCCCTTGAGGTTCACGGTATGAGTATTGTGGTGACTATTGTGTGCAAGTCCGAGACGTGAAAAGTATATGACCCAAATCTGTTTAAAGCTGAAAAAAAAACAGCCGATGGCTACGATCCAAAGAGTATCAAAGGATTTATAATGATCTCCCACTTCAAAAGGCGAAGAATTAGGTAAATAAGCTTATTTCAAAAATTGGCATTTGTGATTCTTCCTTAAGGCTTCTATACACTTTGCGATATAAAAACTTAGCCAGGTGATCATGTAAATCAATTACTCAGAGACGAGAGTGTTCTCGGACACAAGCCGTGCCTTAGTTTTGTTTTATTCCACCAGCATTCAATAATAGTGTTAATACACAATTCTACCACGAAATCTGATTCACCCTATCGTTGCCCACTCTCTCTTCTACTCAAGAGGGTAGCTCACGGTGATATTTGAGTTAATGGAGGAAAGGGATAATTTGTATTCCTCGTGCAATATCGCTCAAAAATAATGTATGTTGTGCTACAGCAAAAATACTGTTACTGACTAACTTTACTGACACATGGGACGTAGATCGAGATAAGAGCGGCTAAAATTTGTATTTGTTTACATACAAATTGCGGAAAGGAAGATTCATTGATTGATGATTATGCCTCGTACTTTTTTGTAAAGTTAGTAAAGTCCTTGCAAATTGCCCTCATTTTCATTTTCAAAATGGCGGATTTTCTAAAAGCGTAAATTTGTATACATTATTCATGGTGCTACAGCCTGTAGAGGACCAGGGCTTAGCTTCTCTGCAACAACTCGTGTTGTGCGTGCTATTGTTTTCTCACGACGGCCATGTTCGAGAAGCTTTTTATAGGACATGAATACTCTTTGAGCGCTGTCAGTGACTGGAAAGTGTTGGGTCCTTGTCGTACAAGGGATCAAACCTAGACACGTAAGTCCGAGTACGTTGGTGACGACGCATATACCCAGAACTCCACGAGCCTTCAGCATGATGTTGAAATATTTGTATACATTTTGCAGAGGTTCCTTGATGGCGAAGGAATTTTCTATCAAATTCCATGATTAAGTACGTTACGTTGTGGAATACGTTGCCGTTCTAGAAAGTTTTCTTATTTTTCTTTGAAGTTACAGTCCGATGTGAAACTGGGCCTTAACCAACAAGCCTCTCCAGCTGGCACGATATTTGGCTAGTTGCCTCGAGCAACGACTATCGTTCTCTTCAGTGATAATGTCGATGACTTGTATACAGTTTGGGAATTCTGAGAATTATAGCTCTCACATAAAAATTACATATATCCTCCTATTCCTCTCAAACTTCACCAACGCATTCTCAGTTCAATTTGTAACCAAAAGTAATGCATATGTGTCCTGTCACTCTGAAATCGGTACAAAAGTGTACAACAAGATGTGAATAATTACTCACTTAATATTAAAACGATACTAAAATAGCTTTCGTGGAAAATCAGGCGTCAATGACAGTTTTCCATTTACGTCAAACAGGCAAAACGATATCCTTCCGGCGCTAATGTTTGTTCATGTTAGGAATACGCCTGGCCTGGCCAATATCCCCAAGTCTTTAGTCATAAGGAATTCCCGTGCAGACCCTAGAAATATGGCTGGAAAAGACTTAGGAATACGCCTGACCCGGCCAATATTCCTAAGTCTTTAGTCATAATGATTTCCCCTGCAGACCCTACGAATATTGGTGGAAAAGACTTAGGAATACGCCTGGCCTGGCCAATATTCCTAAGTCTTTAGTCATAAGGAATTCCCCTGCAGACCCTAAGAATATGGCTGGAAAAGACTTAGGAATACGCCTGGCCTGGCCAATATTCCTAAGTCTTTAGTCATAAGGAATTCCCCTGCAGACCATGGGAATATGGCTTGAAAAGGAATACGCCTGGCCTGGCCAATATTCCTAAGTCTTTAGTCATAAGGAATTCCCCTGCAGACCCTAAGAATATGGCTGGAAAAGACTTAGGAATACGCCTGGCCTGGCCAATATTCCTAAGTCTTTAGTCATAAGGAATTCCCCTGCAGACCATGGGAATATGGCTTGAAAAGGAATACGCCTGGCCTGGCCAATATTCCTAAGTCTTTAGTCATAAGGAATTCCCCTGCAGACCCTAAGAATATGGCTGGAAAAGACTTAGGAATACGCCTGGCCTGGCCAATATTCCTAAGTCTTTAGTCATAAGGAATTCCCGTGCAGACCCTAGAAATATGGCTGGAAAAGACTTAGGAATACGCCTGGCCCGGCCAATATTCCTAAGTCTTTAGTCATAAGGAACTCCCCTGCAGACCCCGGGAATATGGGTGGAAAAGACTTAGGAATACGCGTGGCCTGGCCAATATTCCTAAGTCTTTAGTCATAAGGAATTCCCCTGCAGACCATGGGAATATGGCTTGAAAAGGAATACGCCTGGCCTGGCCAATATTCCTAAGTCTTTAGTCATAAGGAATTCCCCTGCAGACCCTAAGAATATGGCTGGAAAAGACTTAGGAATACGCCTGGCCTGGCCAATATTCCTAAGTCTTTAGTCATAAGGAATTCCCCTTCAGACCCTGGGAATATGGCTGGAAAAGACTTAGGAATACGCCTGGCCTGGCCAATATTCCTAAGTCTTTAGTCATAGGGAACTCCCCTTCAGACCCTGGGAATATGGGTGGAAAAGACTTAGGAATACGCCTGACCTGGCCAATATCCCTAAGTCTTTAGTCATAAGGAATTCCCGTGCAGACCCTTGGAATATGGGCGGAAAAGACTTAGGAATACGCCTCGCTTGGCCAATATTCCTAAGTCTTTAGTCATAAGGACTTCCCCTGCAGACCCTGGCAATATGGCTGGAAAAGACTTAGGAATACGCCTGGCCTGGCCAATATTCCTAAGTCTTTAGTCATAAGGAACTCCCCTTCAGACCCTGGGAATATGGGTGGAAAAGACTTAGGAATACGCGTGGCCTGGCCAATATTCCTAAGTCTTTTGTCATAAGGAATTCCCCTGCAGACC
This sequence comes from Eristalis arbustorum, assembly GCA_916610145.1. NCBI lineage: Eukaryota > Metazoa > Arthropoda > Insecta > Diptera > Syrphidae > Eristalis > Eristalis arbustorum. The sequence goes on along the minus strand of OU744318.1, from coordinate 17,879,678 downwards.
ATGGGAATATGGCTTGAAAAGGAATACGCCTGGCCTGGCCAATATTCCTAAGTCTTTAGTCATAAGGAATTCCCCTGCAGACCCTAAGAATATGGCTGGAAAAGACTTAGGAATACGCCTGGCCTGGCCAATATTCCTAAGTCTTTAGTCATAAGGAATTCCCCTGCAGACCCTAAGAATATGGCTGGAAAAGACTTAGGAATACGCCTGGCCTGGCCAATATTCCTAAGTCTTTAGTCATAGGGAACTCCCCTTCAGACCCTTGGAATATGGGTGGAAAAGACTTAGGAATACGCCTGACCTGGCCAATATTCCTAAGTCTTTAGTCATAAGGAATTCCCGTGCAGACCCTTGGAATATGGGCGGAAAAGACTTAGGAATACGCCTCGCTTGGCCAATATTCCTAAGTCTTTAGTCATAAGGACTTCCCCTGCAGACCCTGGCAATATGGCTGGAAAAGACTTAGGAATACGCCTCGCCTGGCCAATATTCCCAAGTCTTTAGTCATAAGGAATTCCCCTGCAGACCATGGGAATATGGCTTGAAAAGGAATACGCCTGGCCTGGCCAATATTCCTAAGTCTTTAGTCATAAGGAATTCCCCTGCAGACCCTAAGAATATGGCTGGAAAAGACTTAGGAATACGCCTGGCCTGGCCAATATTCCTAAGTCTTTAGTCATAAGGAATTCCCCTGCAGACCATGGGAATATGGCTTGAAAAGGAATACGCCTGGCCTGGCCAATATTCCTAAGTCTTTAGTCATAAGGAATTCCCCTGCAGACCCTAAGAATATGGCTGGAAAAGACTTAGGAATACGCCTGGCCTGGCCAATATTCCTAAGTCTTTAGTCATAAGGAATTCCCCTGCAGACCCTAAGAATATGGCTGGAAAAGACTTAGGAATACGCCTGGCCTGGCCAATATTCCTAAGTCTTTAGTCATAAGGAATTCCCCTGCAGACCCTAAGAATATGGCTGGAAAAGACTTAGGAATACGCCTGGCCTGGCCAATATTCCTAAGTCTTTAGTCATAGGGAACTCCCCTTCAGACCCTGGGAATATGGGTGGAAAAGACTTAGGAATACGCCTGACCTGGCCAATATTCCTAAGTCTTTAGTCATAAGGAATTCCCGTGCAGACCCTTGGAATATGGGCGGAAAAGACTTAGGAATACGCCTCGCTTGGCCAATATTCCTAAGTCTTTAGTCATAAGGACTTCCCCTGCAGACCCTGGCAATATGGTTGGAAAAGACTTAGGAATACGCCTCGCCTGGCCAATATTCAAAAGTCTTTAGTCATAAGGAATTCCCCTTCAGACACTGGAAATATGGGTGGAAAAGACTTAGGAATACGCCTGACCTGGCCAATATTCCTAAGTCTTTAGTCATAAGGAATTCCCGTGCAGACCCTTGGAATATGGGCGGAAAAGACTTAGGAATACGCCTCGCCTGGCCAATATTCCCAAGTCTTTAGTCATAAGGAATTCCCCTGCAGACCATGGGAATATGGCTTGAAAAGGAATACGCCTGGCCTGGCCAATATTCCTAAGTCTTTAGTCATAAGGAATTCCCCTGCAGACCCTAAGAATATGGCTGGAAAAGACTTAGGAATACGCCTGGCCTGGCCAATATTCCTAAGTCTTTAGTCATAAGGAATTCCCCTGCAGACCATGGGAATATGGCTTGAAAAGGAATACGCCTGGCCTGGCCAATATTCCTAAGTCTTTAGTCATAAGGAATTCCCCTGCAGACCCTAAGAATATGGCTGGAAAAGACTTAGGAATACGCCTGGCCTGGCCAATATTCCTAAGTCTTAAGTCATAAGGAATTCCCGTGCAGACCCTAGAAATATGGCTGGAAAAGACTTAGGAATACGCCTGGCCCGGCCAATATTCCTAAGTCTTTAGTCATAAGGAACTCCCCTGCAGACCCCGGGAATATGGGTGGAAAAGACTTAGGAATACGCGTGGCCTGGCCAATATTCCTAAGTCTTTAGTCATAAGGAATTCCCCTGCAGACCATGGGAATATGGCTTGAAAAGGAATACGCCTGGCCTGGCCAATATTCCTAAGTCTTTAGTCATAAGGAATTCCCCTGCAGACCATGGGAATATGGCTTGAAAAGGAATACGCCTGGCCTGGCCAATATTCCTAAGTCTTTAGTCATAAGGAATTCCCCTGCAGACCCTAAGAATATGGCTGGAAAAGACTTAGGAATACGCCTGGCCTGGCCAATATTCCTAAGTCTTTAGTCATAAGGAATTCCCCTGCAGACCATGGGAATATGGCTTGAATAGGAATACGCCTGGCCTGGCCAATATTCCTAAGTCTTTAGTCATAAGGAATTCCCCTGCAGACCCTAAGAATATGGCTGGAAAAGACTTAGGAATACGCCTGGCCTGGCCAATATTCCTAAGTCTTTAGTCATAAGGAATTCCCCTGCAGACCCTAAGAATATGGCTGGAAAAGACTTAGGAATACGCCTGGCCTGGCCAATATTCCTAAGTCTTTAGTCATAAGGAATTCCCCTGCAGACCCTAAGAATATGGCTGGAAAAGACTTAGGAATACGCCTGGCCTGGCCAATATTCCTAAGTCTTTAGTCATAAGGAATTCCCCTGCAGACCATGGGAATATGGCTTGAAAAGGAATACGCCTGGCCTGGCCAATATTCCTAAGTCTTTAGTCATAAGGAATTCCCCTGCAGACCCTAAGAATATGGCTGGAAAAGACTTAGGAATACGCCTGGCCTGGCCAATATTCCTAAGTCTTTAGTCATAAGGAATTCCCCTGCAGACCATGGGAATATGGCTTGAAAAGGAATACGCCTGGCCTGGCCAATATTCCTAAGTCTTTAGTCATAAGGAATTCCCCTGCAGACCCTAAGAATATGGCTGGAAAAGACTTAGGAATACGCCTGGCCTGGCCAATATTCCTAAGTCTTTAGTCATAAGGAATTCCCGTGCAGACCCTAGAAATATGGCTGGAAAAGACTTAGGAATACGCCTGGCCCGGCCAATATTCCTAAGTCTTTAGTCATAAGGAACTCCCCTGCAGACCCCGGGAATATGGGTGGAAAAGACTTAGGAATACGCGTGGCCTGGCCAATATTCCTAAGTCTTTAGTCATAAGGAATTCCCCTGCAGACCATGGGAATATGGCTTGAAAAGGAATACGCCTGGCCTGGCCAATATTCCTAAGTCTTTAGTCATAAGGAATTCCCCTGCAGACCCTAAGAATATGGCTGGAAAAGACTTAGGAATACGCCTGGCCTGGCCAATATTCCTAAGTCTTTAGTCATAAGGAATTCCCCTTCAGACCCTGGGAATATGGCTGGAAAAGACTTAGGAATACGCCTGGCCTGGCCAATATTCCTAAGTCTTTAGTCATAGGGAACTCCCCTTCAGACCCTGGGAATATGGGTGGAAAAGACTTAGGAATACGCCTGACCTGGCCAATATCCCTAAGTCTTTAGTCATAAGGAATTCCCGTGCAGACCCTTGGAATATGGGCGGAAAAGACTTAGGAATACGCCTCGCTTGGCCAATATTCCTAAGTCTTTAGTCATAAGGACTTCCCCTGCAGACCCTGGCAATATGGCTGGAAAAGACTTAGGAATACGCCTGGCCTGGCCAATATTCCTAAGTCTTTAGTCATAAGGAACTCCCCTTCAGACCCTGGGAATATGGGTGGAAAAGACTTAGGAATACGCGTGGCCTGGCCAATATTCCTAAGTCTTTTGTCATAAGGAATTCCCCTGCAGACCATGGGAATATGGCTTGAAAAGGAATACGCCTGGCCTGGCCAATATTCCTAAGTCTTTAGTCATAAGGAATTCCCCTGCAGACCCTAAGAATATGGCTGGAAAAGACTTAGGAATACGCCTGGCCTGGCCAATATTCCTAAGTCTTTAGTCATAAGGAATTCCCCTGCAGACCCTAAGAATATGGCTGGAAAAGACTTAGGAATACGCCTGGCCTGGCCAATATTCCTAAGTCTTTAGTCATAGGGAACTCCCCTTCAGACCCTTGGAATATGGGTGGAAAAGACTTAGGAATACGCCTGACCTGGCCAATATTCCTAAGTCTTTAGTCATAAGGAATTCCCGTGCAGACCCTTGGAATATGGGCGGAAAAGACTTAGGAATACGCCTCGCTTGGCCAATATTCCTAAGTCTTTAGTCATAAGGACTTCCCCTGCAGACCCTGGCAATATGGCTGGAAAAGACTTAGGAATACGCCTCGCCTGGCCAATATTCCCAAGTCTTTAGTCATAAGGAATTCCCCTGCAGACCATGGGAATATGGCTTGAAAAGGAATACGCCTGGCCTGGCCAATATTCCTAAGTCTTTAGTCATAAGGAATTCCCCTGCAGACCCTAAGAATATGGCTGGAAAAGACTTAGGAATACGCCTGGCCTGGCCAATATTCCTAAGTCTTTAGTCATAAGGAATTCCCCTGCAGACCATGGGAATATGGCTTGAAAAGGAATACGCCTGGCCTGGCCAATATTCCTAAGTCTTTAGTCATAAGGAATTCCCCTGCAGACCCTAAGAATATGGCTGGAAAAGACTTAGGAATACGCCTGGCCTGGCCAATATTCCTAAGTCTTTAGTCATAAGGAATTCCCCTGCAGACCCTAAGAATATGGCTGGAAAAGACTTAGGAATACGCCTGGCCTGGCCAATATTCCTAAGTCTTTAGTCATAAGGAATTCCCCTGCAGACCCTAAGAATATGGCTGGAAAAGACTTAGGAATACGCCTGGCCTGGCCAATATTCCTAAGTCTTTAGTCATAGGGAACTCCCCTTCAGACCCTGGGAATATGGGTGGAAAAGACTTAGGAATACGCCTGACCTGGCCAATATTCCTAAGTCTTTAGTCATAAGGAATTCCCGTGCAGACCCTTGGAATATGGGCGGAAAAGACTTAGGAATACGCCTCGCTTGGCCAATATTCCTAAGTCTTTAGTCATAAGGACTTCCCCTGCAGACCCTGGCAATATGGTTGGAAAAGACTTAGGAATACGCCTCGCCTGGCCAATATTCAAAAGTCTTTAGTCATAAGGAATTCCCCTTCAGACACTGGAAATATGGGTGGAAAAGACTTAGGAATACGCCTGACCTGGCCAATATTCCTAAGTCTTTAGTCATAAGGAATTCCCGTGCAGACCCTTGGAATATGGGCGGAAAAGACTTAGGAATACGCCTCGCCTGGCCAATATTCCCAAGTCTTTAGTCATAAGGAATTCCCCTGCAGACCATGGGAATATGGCTTGAAAAGGAATACGCCTGGCCTGGCCAATATTCCTAAGTCTTTAGTCATAAGGAATTCCCCTGCAGACCCTAAGAATATGGCTGGAAAAGACTTAGGAATACGCCTGGCCTGGCCAATATTCCTAAGTCTTTAGTCATAAGGAATTCCCCTGCAGACCATGGGAATATGGCTTGAAAAGGAATACGCCTGGCCTGGCCAATATTCCTAAGTCTTTAGTCATAAGGAATTCCCCTGCAGACCCTAAGAATATGGCTGGAAAAGACTTAGGAATACGCCTGGCCTGGCCAATATTCCTAAGTCTTAAGTCATAAGGAATTCCCGTGCAGACCCTAGAAATATGGCTGGAAAAGACTTAGGAATACGCCTGGCCCGGCCAATATTCCTAAGTCTTTAGTCATAAGGAACTCCCCTGCAGACCCCGGGAATATGGGTGGAAAAGACTTAGGAATACGCGTGGCCTGGCCAATATTCCTAAGTCTTTAGTCATAAGGAATTCCCGTGCAGACCCTTGGAATATGGGCGGAAAAGACTTAGGAATACGCCTCGCTTGGCCAATATTCCTAAGTCTTTAGTCATAAGGACTTCCCCTGCAGACCCTGGCAATATGGCTGGAAAAGACTTAGGAATACGCCTCGCCTGGCCAATATTCCCAAGTCTTTAGTCATAAGGAATTCCCCTGCAGACCATGGGAATATGGCTTGAAAAGGAATACGCCTGGCCTGGCCAATATTCCTAAGTCTTTAGTCATAAGGAATTCCCCTGCAGACCCTAAGAATATGGCTGGAAAAGACTTAGGAATACGCCTGGCCTGGCCAATATTCCTAAGTCTTTAGTCATAAGGAATTCCCCTGCAGACCCTAAGAATATGGCTGGAAAAGACTTAGGAATACGCCTGGCCTGGCCAATATTCCTAAGTCTTTAGTCATAGGGAACTCCCCTTCAGACCCTTGGAATATGGGTGGAAAAGACTTAGGAATACGCCTGACCTGGCCAATATTCCTAAGTCTTTAGTCATAAGGAATTCCCGTGCAGACCCTTGGAATATGGGCGGAAAAGACTTAGGAATACGCCTCGCTTGGCCAATATTCCTAAGTCTTTAGTCATAAGGACTTCCCCTGCAGACCCTGGCAATATGGCTGGAAAAGACTTAGGAATACGCCTCGCCTGGCCAATATTCCCAAGTCTTTAGTCATAAGGAATTCCCCTGCAGACCATGGGAATATGGCTTGAAAAGGAATACGCCTGGCCTGGCCAATATTCCTAAGTCTTTAGTCATAAGGAATTCCCCTGCAGACCCTAAGAATATGGCTGGAAAAGACTTAGGAATACGCCTGGCCTGGCCAATATTCCTAAGTCTTTAGTCATAAGGAATTCCCCTGCAGACCATGGGAATATGGCTTGAAAAGGAATACGCCTGGCCTGGCCAATATTCCTAAGTCTTTAGTCATAAGGAATTCCCCTGCAGACCCTAAGAATATGGCTGGAAAAGACTTAGGAATACGCCTGGCCTGGCCAATATTCCTAAGTCTTTAGTCATAAGGAATTCCCCTGCAGACCCTAAGAATATGGCTGGAAAAGACTTAGGAATACGCCTGGCCTGGCCAATATTCCTAAGTCTTTAGTCATAGGGAACTCCCCTTCAGACCCTGGGAATATGGGTGGAAAAAACTTAGGAATACGCCTGACCTGGCCAATATTCCTAAGTCTTTAGTCATAAGGAATTCCCGTGCAGACCCTTGGAATATGGGCGGAAAAGACTTAGGAATACGCCTCGCTTGGCCAATATTCCTAAGTCTTTAGTCATAAGGACTTCCCCTGCAGACCCTGGCAATATGGTTGGAAAAGACTTAGGAATACGCCTCGCCTGGCCAATATTCCCAAGTCTTTAGTCATAAGGAATTCCCGTGCAGAACCTGCAGATGGAAAGGACTTAGGAGTACGCTTGGCCTGGCCAATATTCCTAAGTCTTTAGTCATAAGGAATTCCCCTTCAGACACTGGAAATATGGGTGGAAAAGACTTAGGAATACGCCTGACCTGGCCAATATTCCTAAGTCTTTAGTCATAAGGAATTCCCGTGCAGACCCTTGGAATATGGGCGGAAAAGACTTAGGAATACGCCTCGCTTGGCCAATATTCCTAAGTCTTTAGTCATAAGGACTTCCCCTGCAGACCCTGGCAATATGGCTGGAAAAGACTTAGGAATACGCCTGGCCTGGCCAATATTCCTAAGTCTTTAGTCATAAGGAACTCCCCTTCAGACCCTGGGAATATGGGTGGAAAAGACTTAGGAATACGCCTGACCTGGCCAATATTCCTAAGTCTTTAGTCATAAGGAATTCCCTTCATACCCTTGGAATATGGGTGTAAAAGACTTAGGAATACGCCTGACCTGGCCAATATTCCTAAGTCTTTAGTCATAAGGAATTCCCGTGCAGACCCTTGGAATATGGGCGGAAAAGACTTAGGAATACGCCTCGCTTGGCCAATATTCCTAAGTCTTTAGTCATAAGGACTTCCCCTGCAGACCCTGGCAATATGGCTGGAAAAGACTTAGGAATACGCCTCGCCTGGCCAATATTCCCAAGTCTTTAGTCATAAGGAATTCCCCTTCAGACACTGGAAATATGGCTGGAAAAGACTTAGGAATACGCCTGGCCTGGCCAATATTCCTAAGTCTTTAGTCATAAGGAACTCCCCTTCAGACCCTGGGAATATGGGTGGAAGAGACTTAGGAATACGCCTGACGTGGCCAATATTCCTAAGTCTTTAGTCATAAGGAATTCCCCTGCAGACCCTGGAAATATTGCTGGAAACGACTTAGGAATACGCCTGGCCTGGCCAATATTCCTAAGTCTTTAGTCATAAGGAATTCCCGTGCAGACCCTTGGAATATGGGCGGAAAAGACTTAGGAATACGCCTCGCTTGGCCAATATTCCTAAGTCTTTAGTCATAAGGACTTCCCCTGCAGACCCTGGCAATATGGCTGGAAAAGACTTAGGAATACGCCTCGCCTGGCCAATATTCCCAAGTCTTTAGTCATAAGGAATTCCCGTGCAGACCCTGCAGATGGAAAGGACTTAGGAGTACGCTTGGCCTGGCCAATATTCCTAAGTCTTTAGTCATAAGGAATTCCCCTTCAGACACTGGAAATATGGCTGGAAAAGACTTAGAAATACGCCTGGCCTGGCCAATATTCCTAAGTCTTTAGTCATAAGGAATTTCCCTGCAGACCCTGGGAATATGGTTGGAAAAGACTTAGGAATACGGCTGGCCTGGCCAATATTCCTAAGTCTTTAGTCATAAGGAATTCCCCTGCAGACACTGGAAATATGGCTGGAAAAGACTTAGGAATACGCCTGGCCTGGCCAATATTCCAAAGTCTTTAGTCATAAGGAATTCCCCTTCAGACCCTGGGAATATGGGTGGAAAAGACTTAGGAATACGCCTGGCCTGGCCAATATTCCTAAGTCTTTAGTCATAAGGACTTCCCCTGCAGACCCTGGCAATATGGCTGGAAAAGACTTAGGAATACGCCTCGCCTGGCCAATATTCCCAAGTCTTTAGTCATAAGGAATTCCCCTGCAGACCCTGGAAATATTGCTGGAAACGACTTAGGAATACGCCTGGCCTGGCCAATATTCCTAAGTCTTTAGTCATAAGGAATTCCCGTGCAGACCCTGCAGATGGGAAGGACTTAGGAGTACGCTTGGCCTGGCCAATATTCCTAAGTCTTTAGTCATAAGGAACTCCCCTTCAGACCCTGGGAATATGGGTGGAAAAGACTTAGGAATACGCCTGACGTGGCCAATATTCCTAAGTCTTTAGTCATAAGGAATTCCCCTTCAGACACTGGAAATATGGCTGGAAAAGACTTAGGAATACGCCTGGCCTGGCCAATATTCCTAAGTCTTTAGTCATAAGGAACTCCCCTTCAGACCCTGGGAATATGGGTGGAAAAGACTTAGGAATACGCCTGACGTGGCCAATATTCCTAAGTCTTTAGTCATAAGGAACTCCCCTGCAGACCCCGGGAATATGGGTGGAAAAGACTTAGGAATACGCGTGGCCTGGCCAATATTCCTAAGTCTTTAGTCATAAGGAATTCCCCTGCAGACCCTGGGAATATGGGTGGATTGTCGCATTAAGCGATTAGGCCACAGTCTCTCTCTCTCAGCTAAATCGACAGAAAAGGGAACAAATAAAACGACTTGCTTCTGTTTTGCTTTCCATCTCCAAATATATTTTTTGTTTGTCACTTTGTTTCGAACATTTATTATTTTCCTTACTTTTCCCTATTTTTTCTCTACATTCGTCATCAATTTTTCACATTTTCTCTTTCAAGATTCATTATTCTCTGGTTATTTTTTTTTTTTTTCTTATTTTCTACACTCTTTTTGTTTTGGTTCCACTTCACAAAACAAAAAAACCAATGTTCTCTTAACTTTTAAATACATTTTTTTGTTTGACATTCTTGGGTAGTCATCTATTTTAACTTCATTCATGTGTGGGTTTGTTTTGCTTTGTTGTTGTTGCTGCGCGATGAGCTTAAATCTTAGTTCACCTGTGTCTTTGGTTGTGTTGTATATTTCAGTTAAATGTTTCACAATAAAATCGTCCATGGGTTCGTGGGCGCTAAGCCCACGCCCTTGTGTGGTGCATATGTACAACATGCTCGAGAGCTACCTTCCGAACACACCCCAGCTCAAGTGCATTCTTTCAAAAATTTACCCTATACAATATGTGTCTAGTCTTCTAACCTTAAATCCGTTGCCGTGATCTTGAATCGCGATCGCGAATTTTACAGTAGATGTTAGATTAACTTAAGCCTATTATCCACCATTATCGTTAAAATCTATTTGGTAATCTCTTATCGGTTATGAACAACAACAAAGAACTTGAATGACACCGCCACCGCATTTTACTCACTTAACTTAGCTCTTATTGCGTATATAATGGGTCTGTTTTTTGTTTTGAATTTACATCCTAGACCTCCGGTTGCTTGTAAACTAGGTTGCTATGTACGGTACTCTAAGTGTCTAGATCATCATTTATGAATTCATTAAAATTCAGTCTACCGCCGCATAGAAGTGAAAATTCATTTCTTCACTTGTTTCGGTATTTGTTTAAATAAAAAATAAATAACTCGTCATTTCTAGCGAATTGTTTTATTTAATTTACTCTTTGGTTTCTTTTGTTTGTTTCTCTTGTATCATTCTCTGTTACTGAACACAATACGTCAAAAGCGCTGGTTACTTTATTACTTAGTTAATTAACTTTGTTTTCTTATTCAAATTTATATAAGCTATTTACACATAAAAACAAAAAACAAAACCGCAAGGCTGCAGGAGAGGAAGGAAGGAAGGATTAATGAATGAACTGAAGCAAATAAATCATAAGGAATATTCTAAAGACAAACAGATTAACACTTTTCAAGTGGAAGTCAATTAATTATTGCTATAAAAACGCCAATAAATTCAGTGGATTCTTCAGCATTCATGAAGCAATATGCGAGGGCGTCCGTTCGGGAAAGTTTATTAGTGATTCTTTCACTTCTAATGAGGAGGAGACATAAAAACCGAACGAAAGTGTCAGTGGATGCGTGCGTCACTTTTTGTTTGTTGTTTTTTTTCCCCTGTCCTCCATTAGATGTGGCAAGTAGTAGGTGGTTGTGTTCGAAATAGAAGTATGCCATCGGAGGTGTTGAGTCATCGTGTGGTATTCTATTCCGGAGAATCGTGATGCCTGTTTTTTGATCTTCTGGATCGAACTTATTCGGATGGATGATGCAAGTCAATTTTTGGGGAACTCCGGCCTACAAAATAGTTGACATTTGAGAATTGTCAAACCGGTTGAAGAGATGACGGATGTGCGTCTATTTTTGGCGCGTCTGAATTCTTCAATTAGGGGCAGTGAGGCAGAGAAGACATTGACGTGAATGGACGAACACAGCGAGCCGTCAATGAGGCGTTTGCTGGCATTGAAACGGAGGCAGCTAAAATGGGGGGAAAACAAAGTACATGCTGTCATCACGGAAGGACGCACAACATCGACGTCTCGCACAGAGCGTCATATTGGGCAGCAGAAACTTTGAGGTAGTCAAGGACTTCGTCTACCTAGGCTCCGGAGTAAATAGGGACAACAACACCAGTACCGAGATCAAGCGCAGAATAACTCTTGCCAACCGTTGCTTCTTTGGGCTCAAGAGCCAATTGAGTAACAGAGCCATCTCTCGAAACACCAAATTGACCTTGTATAAAACCCTGATCATCCCAGTCCTGCTCTATGGCACAGAGACATGGACGCTGTTGAAAGCGGATGAAGAAGCTCTTGGTTGTTTTGAGACAACAGTTCTGGGTACGATCTTTGGTCCTGTTTGCGTTGATGGCGTTTGAAGGAGAAGGTTCAACGACGAACTATACGGGCTGTACAGCGGCATGTACCTAGTTAAGCATCTTCGGATCCAACGCTTAAGATGGCCAGATCATGTAGAGCGGATGGACACCACAGCTCCAGCCCGAAGAGTCTTCGACACCGAGCCATTGGGACAGCTCAACAGAGGACGTCCTCGCACTAGATGGCGCACACAAGTGGAAAAGGACCTCAACCAACTTGGTGTGCGCAACTGGAGGCAGCTGGCGAAAGATCGTGCTGGCTGGAGAGGCGTGTCTGTTGAGGCCCAGATCCACCCCGGACTGTAGCGCCAATCAAAGAAGAAGAAGAAGCCAGAGAAGTGTGGACAATCTCAAGAGTAGATGAAGAAGTCCTTGGTCTTTTTAAGAGAAAAGCTTCGCTTATGGTCTTGTTTACATTCACAGTTTTATTAGAAGAAGGGTTCTTCGAAGAGCTCCACAACGACAAGTGTCTACGAATTGAATGACCAAGATGGCTACGTCATGAAAGGCAAGTAGAACCAGTGAGATAATGACATAGAGGACGCCCGAGGAATCCATGGCACGCATAAGTGGAAAAGGACCTCAACAACTACGATCGACTACAGATCGTGCCAACTGACGAAGCTTCGTGTTTGTAGCCCATGCCTACCCCGAACTGAAGCGCCCTTATATATAATAATATGCGTGGCGCTACAGCCCGTAGAGGGCCAGGGCCTAGCTTCTCAGCAACCACTCGTGTTGTGCGTGCTGTTGTTCTCTCACGAGTGGAAGGGACCTACAGTTTAATGCCGAATCCGAACGGCCAAGTTTGAGAAGCTATTTCACTGAAGCGCCATTAGAAGATGAAAAGCCATTTAAGAGATCGACAGTCATTGAAGTTGCTGGGCTTGGTCAATCGCATTCTAATCTGGCAAATAGGCAGACCACTGGCATTCGTTGAAAATAAGGACAATTTATTGTAATATGGATAGAAACGGGTAGATGGCGCAGTTTGCCGAGTGCCTGCCCTTTGTTAGAGGGGTGCCCGGTTTGAATCCCAGTGAAAGCAAAGTTAATACGTTTCATTCTGGTTTCTGGTCCAGTCACAATTAGATCGTCGTTGAGATCAAGTTAACCGCAATGTCTCTGAAGTTGTTAATCAGGTGTGGTAGTAGTCAGACATTGGCTATCACTGGGGACCGGCAATGGTCTAGTAGTCTGACAGTGGGTATCACTAGTCACCGCCAATGGTCTAGTCGTCTGACAGTGGGTATCACTAGGGACCGCCAGTGGTCTAAGTGTGCTATAAATTTCGCTGACAGTCCCATAACCTAGACATAACCTAATATGGGTAAACTGCAAACTGCAAACTGCTCGAAATTGAGCCTGACTTCAGGTCACAAATGCATGTGATTGGAAAAATTAATCTACGGTCTTATGCCAGCCCTGAATAGGTAAGTTTGACAAGCTTTTTTTCAGAGGCAAACATCATATGCATGCATACACTCTAAGCATTGCTAGTCGTTGAGGAGGGTGATGGGGTTGGATTTCAAAATGTATTCATGAACCCAACAAAGGTCGGAGTCGACTCAGCTGCCCAAAATGTAGCAAACATACGAGCATACGAGCTTAAATAATTTGAGAGTGCTTTTCGGAATGCAATGACTCTGAGTCGTTATGTTCAAGCAACCGGCGTATAAATTCCAGTGCAAATATTTAAACATAAGCTGCATACGTTTTGACTGTTCCAGCTGCACAAAACAAAGGAATCACCAAGGTGAATATAAATTGTCGAACTTGAACGGCTTCATTACCTTGAACTTGAACTGCTTCTTTACCCTGAGTGTAGACTGCTGTTCAAACACCGTTTGCATAAGCTGCGAATTTAAAAAATTTACTTGCAGACCGACTGCTGCTACACTCTGAATGTGCAAAGTTCTAATAGATGATAATTGCAGGTGGATTTCAATACGTTTCCTTTGCTGCTCTTTCTGAAGTGAAATAGAGCAAAACCAACGTGTTCAGGATTTGAAATGCATCGCGATGCATACAGTAATCAATTATCCTTCACATTGAAGAACATGCGAAGCAAGTCAGCATTAAGGTCAGTAAGGACAAGCAATCATACGCAACCAAAAATAGGTCAGTCATACACCGGCTGGGACAAGACATAACGATGGACAGCTAGTGAAAAAGTGGTAGATAGCCCTCGTGGTAAATATAAATTCCATGAATGTCATAATTTCGACGTCGAATCGTCCTTGGCAAATTGTTACATCGGTTTGTAATCACTTCCTGACTCGAAGGACCGAAATCGTGCTCTACGAAACGCTTGCTTTGCCTCTCTGTGGACCAAAAAACATTGAGACGGAAGCGGCTAAAATGGGTCTGGCGATGAATGAGGGCAAAACGAAGTATATGCTATCCTCAAAAAAGGACATACAACATCGACGTCTTTGACAGAGCGTCACAATGGGCAGCTATAACTTCGAGGTAGTCAAGGACTTCACTTACCTCGGCTCCGTAGTAAATTGTACAAATAACATCAGTACCGAGATCAAGCGTAGGATAACTCTTACCAACAGCTGTTTCTTCGAGCTCAAGAGGCAATTGAGTTATAGAGCCCTCTCTCGAAGAACAAGTTGACTCTATATAAGACCCTGATCATACCAGTCCTGCTATACGGCGCGGAGGCATAGACAATCTCGAAAGCGGATGAAGAAGTCCTTGGTCTCTTTGAGAGAACCTGTTTGTGTTGACGGGTTCTGGAGGAGAAGATTCAATCACGAACTGTACGGGCTGTACAGCGACATGAGTCTAGTCAGGCGGATTCAACGGATTCAACGCTTAAGATGGCTAGGCCATGTAGAGCGCATGGACAACACTGCTCCAGCCCGAAGAGTCTTCGACTCCGAACCAGTGGGACAACGCAATAGAGGACGACCACGAACTCGATGACGCACTCGAGTGGAGAAGGACCTCAACCAACTTGGAGTGCGAAATTGGAGGCAGCTGGCTAAAGATCGTGCCAGCTGGAGAGGATTGTTGACCGAGGCCCAGGTTCACCCCGGACTGTAGCGCCACAAGAAGAAGAAGAAGAAGAATCTGTCGTATTCGCGGCAAAAGCCCTTGGATTCGATTATACAAACGAATGCACCAATAGTGGCAACATCGGCAACCAAGTTGTTTGCCCATGAAAACAATCAGTGAACTCATTTGTCTCAGAGGCAACAACGGAGACTAGAATCACTAGGAATTGGCCTTCATCTCAATGATTTCCAACTACGTCAATTACTCATCAAGGTCATCCGACAATTATTTTCTCACGATTTCCAATTAGCAAACACTTAAGATGCCTTCATAAACGCTTAAAGAGCATTACTGTCATTAATATCCATAGAAAATGGCTAGACTTGCAGTGGAAAAAATATTGCCAAGGTCATCTGTGTCTTGCGAGTCAATAACGTCTCATGGTTCACCTTGTGTGGGAGACGTCATAAAATGCCGCTCAAATTCAATGTCAAGATCAGAAATAAGCGAGCAAGGAGATATCCATCTTCGGCCATTTTTAGCCCTAGTCCACAAAAGAGAGGAATGTGAGAGTAGTGGAAATCCCTTATAAATCACAAATACTGTCACAAGAAATATGGATCCACCACAATATGGCGGCCGATTCGTGGATTTTGTGGGAAAATCGTGCGAAGTTGGCCACAACCATGTACTATTGT
The DNA here is from genome assembly GCA_916610145.1 of Eristalis arbustorum. Taxonomy (NCBI): domain Eukaryota; kingdom Metazoa; phylum Arthropoda; class Insecta; order Diptera; family Syrphidae; genus Eristalis; species Eristalis arbustorum. Next base: position 17,864,305 of record OU744318.1, on the reverse strand, counting down.
TCGAAGAGTGTTCAGTTGGTTCATGACTTTAATGGTAGGATTGGGTGAATAAAAGTGTAATGCCATGTATTATTTACAGATATATTTAGCATACATTTAATACATTACTGTCATATAAAGCCTATTTCTATGTGATACGAGAGATATGAAATCACTTTCATAGCATTCATTCATTAATTCGAAAAAAGTTAACTAAAATTTCTTATTTCTTAAGAGAAATTACCAAATATTGAGACTAAAACTATTAAGAAAAATAGTTGCCAAAATTTGGAAGTAACTTCCATCATATATCTGTAGAAATGGAAAAGCAGCAAAGAAACTGCTTATTTTATTGATTAATGCCAATGTTTCAAAGTTATACCTGTACATAAGTCTCGGGCAATGCATTTTACACATATAACTCATATATGAGCAAAAAAAACACACATTTATCTGTTTCTTCACCCTAATGCTGCAGACAGAAACTCCTATAAACAGGAGCTTAATTAATCTACAGCGTGAACATACGCTTTGTTTGTTGCCTCCTCACTGTGTTGAATACTTAACACAGAAAATATAATTTTCAAATAAGACCTTTAATCTAGTGATGGGAACTATCGAATAAAAACTATCTAGTTATTCGATAGTTGCAAGCTATTCATTTATTCGATAGTCGAAAACCATTCATTCATCAAATTGAATGAAAAAAATATTCAAGAGTTTTTACTTTTTTTACTTTTACACACGCTAATTTTGACAGCAGGTTTCACCTCTGCCTAAAAAATGGAAATGCTTGCTGTCAATTCAAGTTGAATGAATGGTTTTAGTTCGTGTAAAAGGGGCCTTGTATGGCTGGTTGGACTGAGTCAAATGGCTGGCATGGCAGCTTCTCTGAGAGAGAATTTTGTGTATGCATACGCACATTGCCAAAATATTTGCATGACAGATTATTCTATGGCTGGTTCGAGTCGATAGTTCGACTCAGTTAAGAGATGAGTTCGAATTCGTTCATTTGTATGATGGAAAATGTTCGAATGGTTTTTGTTGAATGAATGGTTTTTTCGTTCGTCAAAGGCCAAAGGCGGCTTATACACGAACTAAATTCGTCACTAACGGGACTCTTCTTGTAGGCAAGGGAAGTGAAACGTAAGGGGGGTTGACCGAATTGCATGTACACGAAAAATCTTGGGATTCGGCCTATTCTCTCTTGTCACCCTTCGCTTATTTTTCGATTGCTTCATTCTTGTTGTCGAAGCAATGGGTACTGCATGGATGCTATACATATGTGAGAGCGAGAAGGGGCATGTGTGTGAAAGGGTGAAAAGATGATCGAGGATCGAGATTCATTCTTCGTGTTTTCCCTTATCTTTCTTCGATTTATCCTTTAGTATCGTGTGCGGCCTTGAGTGGCTGGTACACGGACGCATTATCAGATGCGTATCACATTTGTTTGATGAGGCCGGGGATTTTTGGAATGAAAATGCATTTTATTAAGGGCTTTATTGCAGGAAGACTTTGTTGATGATTTTATGCTCTTATTTACCCTTTTAAGTACGCATGTAATTGCGCAAAAAACGGCAACTTTTTTAAAAACAATTATCAAGAGGCATCGATAATTGTTTTTATGGGGTACATTATACATAATTGTCAGCAATTTGATTCGCAATGTCTATTCTATTTTCTGTAAATGTACATATATGCATCGCAGCATCAACATCAAAAGCGTCACTTTGAATTTCTCCTTATCAGAAAAATTTTCTCCGCGCAGAACCACCCCGGTTCGCCACGAAATAAAAATGACGAAAAATCCCAATCGTTGGGATCGTTGGGATTTTGTGTGTAAAAGTGGCTTGGGATCACAAAAGGGAATACGATAGAAATTGCTGCTCGATTTAACGCAATGTAAAAGTCGCCTTTGGACTTTGGACTATCGGGTCCTATGAACGACTCGTTCAGTTGTATGATGCAAAAATGTTTGAATGTATTTAGTTGTATGAAGAAGAAATCGCCTGAAGGGAGACAAATTGAATCAAATAATCTCCTTAATAGCAATTCTGGCTTATAGACGATGGAAGAATAGCCAAACACCGGAATGAGGGATGTAATTAGTTAGTAAGTTAGTACTATGTAATGAACTTTGTATTTTATGAATGAAATGAATTAAGTACAAATGATGTATTATGATGTATCGAGCCCTCTCTCCTTGACCTTGATCATCCCTGTCCTGCTGTATGGCGCGGAAGCTTGGACCATCTCAAGAGCGGATGAAGACGCACTTGGTCTCTTCGAGAGAAAAGTTCTGCGTTCAATCTTTGGACCTGTTTGCGTTAAAGGTTCCTGGAGAAGAAGATTCAACCACGAATTGTACGGGCTGTACAGCGACATGAGTCTAGTCAGGCGGATTCAACGGATTCAACGCCTAAGATGGCTAGGCGCATGGACAACACTGATTCAGCCCGAAGACTCTTCTACTCCGAACCAGTGGGACAAGGCAATAAAAGATGACCACGAACCCGATGGCGCACCCAAGTGGAGAAGGACCAACTTGGAGTGCGAAATTGGAGGCAGCTGGCTAAGGATCGCACCAGCTGGAGAGGAATGTTGACCGAGGCCCAGGTTCACCCCGGACTGTAGCGCCACACGAAGAAGAAGAAGAAGAAGATGTATTTATGTATGCATTAAATAAAATAAGAATGGTATTTGATTTTGTAGTTCTTTGTGAGAGGCAAAGGGAACTCACACGAAAAAAGGGTAAGAGACGGGGAAGACGGTCTTGTTTTATTGTTTGTGATATTTTTTGGTTTCTTTTTTTTGTGATATTTATATTTACCGAGGATTAGGCCTCCTAAGGAAACCTCATAAAAAAAAAATGATCCATCCCCTCTTCAACCCAGTCGGTGAATGAATGAATGAATAAAATCATTCGATAGTTGAAATCATTCAGTTACTAACTATCGATAGTGCAATTCATTCGATAGTTCCCATCACTACTTTAATCCACCCCAATATTATGGTTGGGGAAGAGGATCGGCTGTTCTCAAGAGCTCACAGGTATTCACAGACACGGCGGGGAAAGCTTATAAAAAAAAAACGCTGTCAGATGGCATCAAGGGGCAAGATGGATATCTCTTTGCTCTCTTATTTCAGAGTCTTATTTCACAGTCAAGATCGAAGGGCTCATATGACAAGAGAACCCCTAACCACTGAATGAAGATAAATAAATCAAATCACACAACACCACCAGCTACGGAAACGTCAAATGAGAAATTACAAAACAAAAGACAGGAGCAAACATCCACCAACGTCTACAAATCAAACAAAAAAAAAATCAAAAACACAACCCAGGAGACAAACTGAAACTGAAAATCGAAAGAGGAAACTATGAACGAAAAATAAATAAGTAAAAAAATGTTTGTTATTTTTTAATGAATTAATAAATTTTGTTTTTATTCAATCATTTTTTGTATGTTTTTTTTTGTTTTGTTTTCGGTTTGTTTTTTAAATTAATTATATTTTGGCAATTGGTAAATTGCTTTTCTGTTTTTTTTTCATTTTTCAATTGTTTTTTTTGTATCATATTGTAAATCGTATGTAATAATTAATTTTTCTCTCATTCAAGTATTAATTTAAATTAATTTAATTAATGACAAAATATTTGTTTACAATTAAAAAAAAGGAAAAAACAATAAACTAAGAATTATAATAAACTAAACTACACAAAGGACAAACTTAAAAAAATAACAGGGAGGAAACAAAGAGATTTTGTGGGGGTGGGGGAGGGGGGTAAATGTTTTAAATATACAAATGAATCTGAATTTGGATTTTGTTTTACATAAATAATAGTTTCATTGAAATAAGGAAAAATCATTCATATTCTTTTTTTTTTTTTTGTTTTTTTGTTTACACATAGTTATTCGTTTAGTTTTGTTTTTCTTTATCATTTAGGATATGTATATATGTACAGTTTATGAGAAAAAAAAGAAGTATAAACGAAACAAAATTTATTTAATTTAGTACACAGAAGAATGCTCTCCTTTTGCTTTAAATAATCATTAGAATAATACACACGAGAGAGGTGATTTTGCTTTGTGACGAGCCCAGCGACACGATGGTCTGATGGAGGGTGTTGTTGGGAAGAAAGTTTAAGTTTTGTATTCATTTTTTGTTTTTTTTTTTGTGAGAAATTATGAGAAATCGTCTTGCTTGTAAAATTATGTATTATTTTTTTTTCCTTTTTTAAATAAACAAAAAAAAAAAATAATGAGCGAGGTTTCAATTGGAATATATTATATTCTATGATGGTGCAATCAATTTTCTATTTCTCTCTTTCAACACCAGACACCACCGTCCATCGGGTGTAGCCATCATTGTGTGTCCTTTTCCCCCAAATTCACATTCACATTCACTCTCTCTCTCTTTCTCAGCTCAGCTCAGCTCTCCGGCTCTTTTGCTACCATTAGGATATACAATTACGTTTTATCGTTTAATCTAAGACTACAAGGAAAAAACAAAAAAAAAAATATAAGACTGAAGAAAGTATTAATAATTTAAACAAAAAAGAATTCATCTAACACATGTATTTTAGTTATAAATAATCGTTACTTCTGTAATGAACAATAAGGGCGTATTTTTTTTGTTTGTTTTAGGAAAGAAAACATTTCATAACTCTTCAAACTGAGAATATTCACTTAAAAACATTGTTTTGTGAGAAATGCGCGTTCTTTTTGTCTAGTTTGGTATTTAAATCATTCATTTGCTATGCATTCTCTTTTCAGTGCTACAGTTTTTTGTTTTTACTTCTTTTCCACTAAATTTTGCTTACCATTTAAATATTTATTCAATTTTTTTTTTCATGTTTCCATTTCTTTCTTTTTGCTAATTTAGCTACACAAACACATTTTTTTTCTCTTCATTTTGCAACACAATCTCTCGTTCTCTTTCTCTCTTTTGGACTACATTCACTCTCCTTCTTCTAATCTAACGAAACAATTTTTACTCATATTTCTTTTGTATCTTTGATCTACACACCTGTAATGCATTGTATTTTACTTCAATTTTTGTATCCTTGTACATTTGCCCTAGATTCGGTTGTGTGCACACATATATTTCCTATAATACGTTTGTTTTCCAACTTAAAGTAACGTGAAATGAAGTTGAAGGATTGTTAGTTTGTAAACTCGTTGCCTGGCAAGCGGTTCTTTCTGCAACAGATGACTGGACTCACAAAGGCACTGTTTTCTTGCCAAGAAATTATCCGTGACGTCCTCCATGCACGGGATCTGTTGCAGAGTTCGTTCGTAGTCTTTTCTTGTGTCTAGCAAAAAAACGTGTCAAATTTTGTTTATTCAAGGCACTTATTGCTTCTTGTTTGATTCAGGCGAACACGCTTGGAGTTTCTATGCAATCTAACTAAACGAAACGAAGGGGTTCAACAGCAATTAATGATTTTTGGTTTTGTGAAATTGTTCAGTCAGAATCTTGTCCATCAACTCAGGATCACGATTTTAGCTGCTACTCATTGCCCTACTTCCTACCGACACACAACACAGAGAAAACAACTCAAAAAAAGGAAAATCCTCCAACAATGCGCCACCACTCTGCCTGTCTAGTCTCAAATGTCACCACCAGAGGAAAAGAAAAATGAATCACGAACAAAACATACCTCTGAACATGAACAGGTATTTTGAGTTTCGATTATAAACTAAAGTTGAGTTGAAAATTTACACACCTATTAAACGGTTTTGAACACATTTTATGATTTCCTATACACAACTGTCTACACTTCCTACGCATCATATTTTTGTTTTTCTGTTTACACTCCTCCTGCTGCTTCCCATCAACAATCCAAAAAGTGATTGAAGATTGAAGATCAATTTTTATCTATTTTATGATTTGTTCTAGTTTATGTTTATGTTTATGTTTCTCTCTAGTTTCTTTTTGATCAGCTTTATTCATTGTTTCTAGGGTTTTTTTGTTTGCTTTTTTTTTTAAATGAACGCGAAACAAGGGAAAAAAGAGAATGAGATGCTTGTGTGGGAACAACAAAAAAAAATCACGAAGAGAAAGGGGGTTTTGGGGGGCCTTTGCTTGTTGCAACATGAAATTCAACTAAAGTCTGTTTTGTTTTTACACATTTTTTTTGTTTCCTTTTTAAGTTTACATTTAAATTACTTAGCAACTAATAATGTTTGAAATTCTTCCTTCTTTTGTTTCATTTATTTATGTTTTTTTTTTTAATATTTTGTTTAAAGTCTTATTTGTTTCTATGTAGGGCAAACTTGTTTTTATAATTTAATTACTATTCATTTTTTTTTGTTTCATTTTATGTACATGTGGATGCGTTTTTTAGTGATTTAGTGTAATATTCTTTTCTTTTCTTCTCTAACGTTAAATTATTTCTTTTTTTTCGTATTTACACCAAACCGCGATGCTGTGGTTCGAAAATGGGTGGGAGGGGAACATTGGAATCTGGGAAGCGGGCGCATTATCTTGGAGCGATTGTGGGAAGGGCTCAGAGAGATTTGTTTTCTTCTTGGATAAGGGAGAGTGATGGTGATGGTTTGGTTTTGAGAAGAGGAAGGGTAAATATAATTTATTAAATTGTGACTACCTACAATATATATGTATAACCTAAATAATTTATTTAGTATATTTTGTTTAAACTTAAATAGCAGATGTTCTCTTGTTGTTTTTTTGTTTTTCCATCAGAATTTTTGTTTTTTGTAGTTTTGTTATTCTCTCTTTGTATTTTGTTGTTAGAATTTATTGGCAATGTTCATGTTTGAAGATCGCATCTGTTGCGTGCACAAAAAATGTACGCATGCAATAGTACGTCACAAAATGCCGGTATAGTTCATCTGTTTCCAGTTAGTTTGTTTACGCTGTTGTCTCAATTGTTGTAAGCCTATTTTGTATGCTTTAAACTTACGACGATGTGTTGGTGTTTGAGTCTTGATGTTCGTTATAGGTTAGTGCTCGAACGTTTTCAATGGCATTCACCCATTCAAGGGAATAGCCCTCGGGGTCGTCAAGATAATATGTTCGATCGGGCTGAAATGAGTAAAAAGAAGACATTTTATTAGATTTTTATTGCATACTGGCAATCATAGCAAAATGTTGTGAGAAGGGGGGGTCACCCGAGACAGAACCTCAATTGCAATAAAAAAAAACAAGCGCCCATTCCGAGGCTATGAACTTTGTATCGTAAATCTTCGCGTCTCTCTATGAATACATCAACACTTCAACAAGGTCTATTAGATATCCGGTCATTTGATAACGACGGCGAGAAGACATCTTCAAAGGAGAACTATGCATCCTTCTCTCATCCGACCAAGGGGGTGGTAGTGAAATAAAATCGCAATCGTAAAAAAAAAACTCAACCACTGCGAGAAAATCCGGACACATAGCTGGAGCTCGCATGGGGAGAGCGGGCAATCGGCGAGCATGCCACACGTGACGGTTTTACTAGTTCTTCAACCTTCACCGCAACGACCGTTGCTGAAAGTGAATGCGATACATGGGAACGACATAATTTTCCATTTTGCCATAACCACTAAATAATATTTTACTGCACTAGCTCGTGTACACTCTTATTGTGTGCTTTGCTTGCTGCTGCTAGCTATGCAATAAATGTTTCCTCATGTCATTTTTGAATTCTCAGCGCGCAGCGTTGGCGGTGGCAATGTGCAACAGCACTGCGAGCGGCGCAGGGAAAGGGGAAACACAAGCGTGTGCTAATTTATTAGCCATAATAAACATTTGTGGTTGTCACTTACGTCGTCTAGTTACCTCATTATATTACAAAACTGAATCATCACCATCAACAGCATCATCATTCCGATCTTATGGGTGGCTGTAAGAGCAAGGTGAAATACAACACCGAAGATGCAATTTGTTGGCGTCTATTTTTACACCCAAAAACCAGATGGCCGATGGTGGTCTTGGGGTCCCTTTTTTCGCGCGCGGACAGCATTTACCCTTTTCACTGAGAGGAAATGCAAAATTGATTGGATTTACAAACAGCCAGCGAAGAGATCAAGACGATTGAGAGTGAATGTATGCAGAGACGAGCTCATTGGTTTAGATTCTATTCTTGACGATGGCAACGACCAATTTATGCACTGCCAGCACACTGGGTTGTGCTCTCGGTTTACGTAGATTCAAATCGAACTAACAACACACCTTACAGTCGCGACAAATCGTTACTGCATTGCTGGGATGTAATAGACGGCGACGACGACGACGACGACGGTGCTTGTTGTCGCCATAGCAAGAGTCGGAGTCGTCGTCGTCGTTGTCGTTGTCGCCGTCTCGTAGTAATGTTCTGTTGCCGCCGCCAGGTTATTTTTACAATTGTATTTGTTATTTTTGTACTTTTCTTTTTTTTATAGATTTTTTTCTTTCTACTCATGGGACTCCTCGTGTACAGACATACTTTTATATTTACGACCTGAGTGTAGCGCGTGCAGCTTTAGTTGCCTCGCTTGCTGCTGCCATTGCATAGTGCAAAAAAATGTTTATTAGGTAATAGTTCTTATGTCCGCTGACGCGAAACTTATGTGCACGGTGGTGCGCGGTGTGTGGCAAGCGGTGCACCATCATCCCCCACAAACCCACAACTAGTCAGTCATGTAGCCTAGTTCAATGTCAGCATTGCTACACGTGCCACACTCACTGTCGCCGCTGTTGAACTGGTTAAGTGTGTTTGTGGGGTTGTACGGGTGTAGGAGAGAAATGTGCTGGGCGACAGTGACGAATGGAATTGATATGAAAGGGTACCTTTACACGAACTAATTTCGACAGCAAGCTTTTCCATCTTGTTGGCAAGGGAGGTGAAGCTTTTCCTATGTCTCACCTCTCTTGCCGTGCTTGCTGTCGAAATTAGTTCGTGTAAAAGTGCTCAAAGGGATTGCGGTTGCGTGTGGGTGAGTGGACTTCTTCCGGCACTGAAAACTACTTCACACATGTCCCGGAGAATGCGACACCAATTCTGTGTGCTTTTCAGTTCGTAACCTAAAACTATGCCCGAGACACGAGGGCGGGCTCAAACATTGAAAGCAAGTTCACTGAACTGCCCAGGCTCTCCAATCTGCGGTCCCAATCGGAAGTTTATTTCAATTTAAACAACAAATCAAAATGAATGGCCCGCAAAACCTGATTCACACCCAATCTATGCTCACACCGCAGTGAACGGAGCAAAAAAAAAATTCAGCAAAAATTACCAAGAACAAATGTTAAAGCTGCACGCGATTCCCTGTTTGATCGCTTCATTATGAAACTATAACAAAATCAACGACCAACGACAATATATGACAATCTTGGTTGTTCATGTGTGGTGCTGTGGTGGCGGCTTTTTGCTTACATTCGCATTTAAATTGCTTTTTAATTTTTATTCGCCTGCCATATGCGGTTTGTGCACAAAACGTACATTTTGATTAGCAACACGCCGAAGTGGTCAATACAACACACAGCCAGCAACAAGCACCAGCGGCAGCAGCAGCAGCAGCAGCAGCACTCCCAGCCCACCAAACAACTGGAGAATGGTAAATGAATGAATTCGATGATGGTTGTTTTTTTTTTTCCTCTCTCATTTTAATTTTATTATTCAGCTTGCAACTTTTGTTCTCGCTTAAGCACACATCATAAACACAGAAGAGACGAACGGAAAAAAAAGACACCGAAGCGATACATTAATCTATAAACAACAGATAACGGTGCAAATTTGAAGGAAAAATATTTCGTTTCGCAATAAAAATTAAGAAGAAGGAGAAGAAAAAAAAAGAACTGAGATTGCTGTTTGATAGGTTATGGTAATGGATAACGTCGTTTGTTTTTTTGCGCTTTGCATGCATGTTGCGTGGGTCAGTGGAAAGTGAAATGTTGTTTGGCTGGTTTTCCGAACACATCCATTGATCTTTAAATTGTCTCGAGCAGGGAATGGAGGAGGATATATTTTTTTTCAAGACTCACCGTGTGCACAAAGAAAATTTTGAAATTTTTCGGTTCAACTCTCAGCTGTGAACTCCATGGAATCTCTCCCTTCTCGACCATTTGCACGGGATCGATGTAGATCAATCGTGGTCCAGTGGTGAGGAGCAGCATTCTTCTTCGGGAGAATAGACCCTTTCGCTTGTTAACGAAACCTTTTTTTAGGATAACTTCACCTTTGGCAAATGGATGCCATTTATCAGACTTTTGTTGTTCGAGGCGTCTTTGTTTCTCCGCGTCGGACAAATCGAATATATCTGCAAAAAGAAAGAAATGCCCCAATTAGACTCTCTGCAAGACAGGCAGACATTTGCTTTTACTCACTTTTTCTAACAGTCTTTTGCTCTAATTCAAAACTAACCATTGATGTACCCAACTCCAGGCCGAGCAGGCGCGTCAGCTGGCGATCGCCTAGGCCCGGCTCCAAGTCCTCCGGTACACGATAGTGACTACGGAAATCTCCATCCTTTGAGACTCCTGGCAGGTATGGGTATATCGCTGGTGGTGTCTGCTCGCGAATCGTATCGAAGTCGACACCTTGAAAGAATGGATGCGATCGTATACTCTCGTAGCGACCGATCTTATCGTCGGCCCCAATGCGGTCGTTTGGATTCAATTTCAGCAGCTTCCTGACTAGATCTTCGGCATTCTTATCGAAGCCCTCGGGGAATTCCAGATTGCAACTGAGAATCTCCTTGAATATCATGAACTCGTTGGTGCCACGGAACGGCGGCAGGCCCGAGATCATTTGATATATGATGCAACCAAGCGCCCAGAGATCGGCTGTCCGGCGGATGGGAAGACTCTGAAGCACTTCGGGCGATACATACTGGGCGGTGCCGACGAAACTGTTTTTTCTTCGACGCGGTGCCGACTGATTGTTATCGGCTGTCGGTGACCGTGATGCAGGTGATGTTGCTGATGTCTGATTTGTTGCCGTCTTCGAATCGCTCAGTGCTGATGTTTCAGACTCATTGCCAAGGATTTTCGCCGAACCAAAATCAGCGATCAACGTGTGCATATTCTCGTCCAGCAGAATGTTCTCTGGCTTCAGATCACGATGCACGATGTTGCGTCTGTGCATATTCTCACAGGCTAATACTAATTCGGCGGCATAATGACGGGTGCAGTCCAAATCGAAGGAACCAACTTTATTGATGTACGGCAGGAGATCACCATTCTTGGCGATGGTCATCACAAAGTACAACGAACGGTTATCTTGGAACGTACACGAGAGATTCACAAAGCCGGGCACATTGGTCATGACGTTCATAACTTCTCGCTCACGACGAATGTACTCCTGCTTACGTTCACGAATTATGTGCAATTTTTCGCACACTTTAACTGAAACGAAAAAAAAATGTGGTTGGGTTTGATTAGATACGCTCGGGGAGGGAATTAATTAAATCCATGCTCTGTACGCATGGTGGCCCCCTGATCAGTGAGTGGGGGGAGAGAGAGAGAGAGAATTTATGGATTCCGATTGCAATCTGTTGCAAAGTCAAATTTTACCGACCCCCAGAAAGTAAACTCGTCCACGGTACCACATCAACAAATGTCTGATACCCGACGATGACAAGGGAAAACAGATAAGAGCCACCACATCACTTATCAGTCTGTTGGCGAATATTTGGCGCCACTCAATCCCGAAATGTGCATACAAATAGCCTCGCAAATATTTTGATAAAAACGTATACACGCAAGTGTAAATATATTTGCACAGTTTGTCTTCCAGACGGTGGGCGGTGGATGGCAATGAAATGATTTCGCGCAGAGCGCGCTCATCACCCCACCAATACGCGGCGCGAGCATACCGGCCTCATCCCAATCGCAATCGAACTTATCTAGTTTTGCTGCGCTGGTCGAATTAATCGCTTGATATCAAATTCACACGTCTTTTCTGTTTCTCGACCGCCTGCCCCTCTCGGCGATCGATTGTTTCGAACGAGCGAAGGAATCTCATCGCTCGAGCAGTAAACACAGAGGCCGTGTCCCGATGGTCGTCGGCGGTCAGCAATAAATTAAGCGCGCGCAAAAGAATTGTTTTATCAATTTCTTTTCGCGTTAGCTTCTCCTCCTCTTGTGTGTGCGCTCGCTGCTGCTGCTGTTGTTGTTGTCGGTCTTGTGGCACACTCTTTGCTGTTGCCGTGTACACTTTTGGCAATCAAATTATAAATTGTATGAACAAAAAAAAATTGCCATCCATCCGATGACAAAGAAAAAAAAAGAAGAACAATTTCTGTTCGCTCCCTCCCCCTCCGCACAACTGACTAGACTTTACAGTTGACTAGCGCGAGGGGAGACAAACTTACGAGAGATACGCCGTGAATTACGATTGGTATGGCTGATTGCCTATGAAAAGTGAGACAATATTTGGAGCAACAAAATAAACGCGGCGGCCACAACAAGCGAGGGTGTGCAGAGACGATCGGAGGTTTGGTGGTGATTAGGTATAAGTTTTGCTGTGCTTTGCTTTGTCATCCCCTTGAAATGGGATCCACCATCCGTGGCTAAATCCCGCGAATTGTTGGATACTGTCCGACTATGCCTACACACAGGAAGTGTGTGCGTGTGGCTGCGACGCGACTGATAAAAACCACCGACCATTGCTCGCGGCTGCGGTGGTGGTGGTCGTGTTGATTTCATAACAATTAATTCGCTTTTTTTATCGCCTTAAACTTTGATTTGTTTTTCTAGTGGATTTTTTTTCTGTTTTTGTTTTGTTTTATGCGCTTTTTGAATATTCTGAAACAACAGAGCAGCATTTGAAGAAAAATAGATCTTTCGATGGGGGGCTCGCTTTTAAGATGTGGCAATCAAAAAGCAGAAAAATAAACTGAACCACCAGATATATTAAGAAATTGTTTTCGATTTCCCCTGGGTAATCACCTTGTTTTTCAATTCGTTCGGCTGATGTTGTTGTTTTCATTTCGTTTCTTTTTTTTGTTTTGTTTGTCTGCGGTAACAATTTATAGATAATTGTTATTACGGCTAAAGTGAGCGAGAGGTGATAAGACAGCTGCTGCTGCTGCTGGTAATCTGGGGGACGAGGGAGAGAGAGATTCTAGCTAGTTTTGTTTTGTTTTTTTCCACAAATTGCCGTTGCAGTCGTCGAGTTGAGAACAAGGTCAACAGACACGACGACGAATGGAAAACCAAAGCTCATACCGAGTAAACAACCTTCTTCTCCTTGGATTCTCTTTTTTTTTTCTTCAGCCACCAGAGGAGGAAGGAAGAAACACTGGGAAGTCAGCAGCGCCATTCAACCAATTTTTATAAACAAAATGAATTAGCCACTTGGCTCACACACACACGCCAGATACAGGAACGGTCCAAAAAAAACTGTTGAAGGCAGAAGGAAGGAGAATGAGAGACAGTGGAATAGCTAAATGTTATGTTGGCTCGTTGGTTGGCCTAATTCGGGCTGGGAATATAGAATGTCTGAACGAACGACTGGCGCTATGTAGTGTGAGAACAGATTACTGGTGTACTAGCCTTGAACTTAATGGTTGCCAGTGAACGAACGCGGAGACAGAGGGTTACCACACTATTGTTTTGAAAAAATAAAAATTCAGTTGACTCTCGTTAAGTCGAATTGTCACGGAATGTCAAAATGTTGGAGGAAGAGTTCGACTATGGGAGAGTCCACTTGAAGATGTGAATGCGAGGATTGACTGTTTTTTAACTTGGCGCTGAGCAAGCTGGGTTCAAGTGGGACTCGATGGTAGGGCTTTGAGTTGAAAACACACACTTCCTCGAGGAAGTCGTCATTTCTTGGTTCAGACTGACGGGTAGATGGCGCAGTTGGTTGAGTCTCCCTGGGAAATATCTCGGTTCGAATCCCAGTGAAGTCAAATTGAATGCTTTTGTCTGCTTTTCAAATTTGATCCGGTCACCATGTGCCGTTGGGATGAAATTAACAGCACTGGATACCACAATGAACTAACAATGGTCTATGTGTGCTGGCAGTCCAATAACCTAACCTGGTTCTGATCCCATGCTTTGACAGCATTTTGTTGCAGAAATGTGGATGCAATCACATGCTCGTCGGTGGCTTCAAAGGACGCCCGCTTTGGACTGAAACAGTTTACAGCGACGAAGATCCTACTCCTAGACCTCACGTCCTTGGCTTCAAAGGACGCCCGCTTTGGACTGAAACAGTTCGACAAAGATCCTAGACGAGGCACAAACTCTCAACAACCACGATTGCCAATTCTGGGAGAAGAAAAAAAAGTGGAAACACTGTTTCGCCCCCTCAAAAGAACCCACACGCACTCGCACGCCCAATTGGAGAAGAGGAGACACAGCATTGCGAGAATATGAGCAAATGGAAAAATTCAGTGCGTTCCACAAACACACACACACACTTCTTCCCACAGTCTGCCATCGACAAGAACCCACAAGTCGCCACACACAACATCACATGAACGCCCCACCAGAGGAGACCATATAAACGAAATGAAATACTTTGCTTGAAAAGAACGACCTTGGGTGTCCGAAAACTTACGCAAACAAACCACAGTCGGTTGCGCGGTGCGGAGCGGGGCAAAAAAGCAAAACAGAATACATATGTATGTTTGCGATGCCCCTACGCTCAGCTGATTGACGCAAGCAACCCCCTTCTGGACTTTAGTTTTTCGACTTTCCGACGCCTCACGTAAGGCTTAATTTTGTGCTCTCCGTCTCTGTCTCTGTCTCTGTCGCTCACCTAGTTCTAAATTTTGATGAATACAAATCAACAACTTTACGACCCACTTTCGGTTTCCCTCTGACGCGACAAATTGTATTCTTATTTTATTCGATTTGTTTTGTGCTGTGTGTGTGCCGTGTTGTTCTCTCTGCTGACTGATTTGTGAACGACAGTAATTGTAATTACAATTTTAAAATATATTACCGCCTGTCCACCGTCGCCGCTGATGGGTACGTGATCAAAGTTCAGGCATTAAAAGCGGATCATTGAAATAATGTAAGGTGGGCAGTAAGGTACGGAGTGGAATGGGAAAACAACAAACAAACGAAATAAAAATTGTGTACTCGATTTTTTGGGTTATTTTTCCACTCGCTCGACGGGGCCAAAGGAATGGAATTTGTTTGTTTGTCCACGAGAGTACCCAGACCTAGTGCATGCAGGCCTCCCCCGCCGCCCTGTGTCGAGTGTCTATCTGGCTGTCTGTTGATTGCATATAAAGTGCTGTAGCATGTTGTGTGTGTTGCATTTGAATGAAAATGCGGTTAAGCGCACAGTAGAAATTCCAGAAAGAAAAAAGAAAAAAATTCCAAACAAGTTGTTGTTCTCTACCCCGTGTGTCAAGAGTGTGGAATGTGGAAACAGAAATTGCATAGAGAGCCTGTTGGTTGGTTGCCTCCTGCCCGCCGTTCGCGTGCGGGGCTCCACGGCGATACTCCTCTTTTGCCGCCCACTGTGTGCTGTTGTTTGCTGTGCTGTCACACAAGTGCTGGAGAACGAAATGCAACGGTCGACCAAAGGCAGTGCGGGCCCAAGAGATGAGTAAACAGCGGTTGCAAACAGATGAGCCGTGTGATGGGGAGGAGAAGAGGGAGGTGGAAAAAGATGTCTTATTAGGCACAAGGCCTCTTCTGTGACTGTTGCATGGAAGGGCGCAACACGACGAGAGGAGTCAACAAGCAAGAGCTCGAGAAAAATGCTACTACTGCTGCTGTTGCTGTTGCTGCTGCTGACGACGACGATGATGATGATGGTGCAGCACCACACAGCACACAGCACAGTTGTTGCTTCAACTTGTGTGTGGAATGCAGTGTTGTACGAGTGTGTACGTACATTTGATACGCGCTCGTCGTCGTCGTCGTCTCGCAACAAATAGACTTTGGTCTGTGACCTTAGGAGATATCTCGATGTGTGTTGCGCTCTGTTTTGATTTTGTGTACAGACCTTACGCTGCTGTGATGCAGGCACACACATCGGCGCGTTTGTTTTGTGCTGTTGCTGCTTGTCTGTGACTTCATTCAAAAGAAGCAGCATTCCATCCGCTTTGAGTGGGAAAACAGGAAAATTCTATTTTTAACTACAAACAAATCTGGAATAATTACATTCCACAGAGGTGAATCTTGCCACCGAGGGAGAGGGGGCAAGAAAAAAAAAAGGTGCGCGCTAAGGTCGTGGTCTGTGTCTCCCTCTCTCTCTCTTGTCGTGTCCTCATCGCGATGTCTGTGATTTGAAATTAGAACCACTTGAGGAAGAGTCTGTACATCCGGTGAAATCGCATTCCATTGGAGTCAGTCGTCGATTGACCTCTCGGACGGAGCACACAAGCACCCAGCCTCCTTTCAAAAGTCGTTCCACTGGTGCTGAATTCCTTGCCATAAATCCTAACCGTTTGCATTCCAATCCAGCTGAACTGAGGGTTCTCTCGCGGTTCTTGAACCATTCATCTGATCAACGTGCGCATGCTAACTTGCAACCGCCACCGCCATTAGTCCTAAGCCCACATGAGAAAGTTCAAAGGCAGGACACGACGATAGACGAGCGACCGAAACGAAACGAAAGACGGATTTGTTTTTTACCGCCAAATGCACCGAGACACAGAAAGAGAGAGAGAAGGAAACACAGAGGAGACAAGATATAAACAACATGCACAAAGAAATAAAACAAAAGCAAGACGAATCAAAAAAAAGAGCAACATACACAACCAATAAAAGGAAGAAAAATAACGACAGGAAAACGATAAAAGAATGTTGAATTATATAGTGGTTTGGAAAAGAGAGATCACACACAATCCGATGGGGCTTGAGGAGTGTGCTGTTGTCGTCGTCGTCGTTGAAAGAAGAGAATGCGCGCAGCAAACGAAGGTGAGACACAAATAAAGGATCAATGACATTAGAAAAATCTTTTCTCTCTTGTCTTGTGTTTTGTTTCCAATAAAGTTGTTTAATTACTTTCTTTATTGCACTCCGTTTTTTTTGGTTTTTGTGACAATGTTTCTTCGGTTTTTATTGTTCAATCAAAATTTGTGTCGCGCCATGTTTCATTCAGCATCCTGAGAATCGCTGAATTGTAATGATGTCAGATCATTCAGCGGGAAGTTGATGAATTGACTGTCACACGTCACAACAAGGGAATTTCAAAAACCCCCGCAATGTCGCCTTGAGTTGGCGTAGGGTACTTTTACACGAACTAATTTCGACAACAAGCTTTTCCGTCTTGTAGGCAAGGGAGGTGAAGCTTTTCCTGTGTCTCCCTCTATTGCCACCAAGATGGAAAGCTTGCTGTCGAAATTAATTCGTGTAAAAGTGCTCGTAGGAAGAAGCACATCATGCGGAGGAGACGCCCCGATGAGATGACACGCGACAGCACCAGAACACATTACAACGCAACGCAGACTGTGCCATCACATAAATTGTGTGTGGGCGCGCATACATATATTGATAGAGGCTGGACACTCTGTCCACATCTCGTCCTCCCTTCGTGTTCTCAAATTTATTCCCTCTCGCACACAATGTGAGCAAACCAAGCCTACACACGCACTGAAAAGGTCAATGTGCGTCCACACAATTCTTCGCCAGCACCTCTCATCGCATGTCTGTTCCTTCGTGCTGTCCTTTCTGAAGCAGCAGCAGCAAAAAAGGATACCTTTTAAGCTTGTCTCAAGTTTAACGACCCTACAGACGCGAAGACCATGACCCAACCATATGCCATTAATTTTCACCGAAGAACAACAACACGTACACTCTTCTAAACTCATCTAAGGAACATCTGCACCGAATCGTCATCGGCGTGCAGGTGAACGATCAAGACAGACGTCCAGGTGCACTGTCCTCCGTGTAAGCGTGCCCTTCTCCTTGATGCACCGTGTGTCCTTCTTCGTCTCCCGCCTCGGTTTCGTCGGTGTTTGTTATGTCTGCTGCGAGGTTATTGACACACGCTTGCCAACCAATTTGTTCCTCGAGCAGTCCTTTGTTCTTCGCTATCGAATTTCTTCAGTCCCTAATTGGTTTGGGTTCTGGCTTAACGAGAGGCTCTTCCTCAACAGGACGACAGATGCGTTTTTTTGACTTGCCTTCTCACTCCACCAAAAAATGAGGAACACAGAAAAGATGAAGGAATGCATCTGCTCCCTGAACATGCATCCATCACCTGGTGTGACCTAGCACATTTCTTTTTCTTCCTTGTATCCTTCGCTTGTTTAGGTTGTGATGTGCGCACCCCCGTCGTCGTCGAAGTCGAAGAGGCACACCTTGAGCGAAGATCAACGATCGACAGAGCATGGATCAATGACACATGGTGGTTGGTCTCTCTCACTGAATCATCTGTGATTCGCTTTTTATGCTTGCAATAAAAAATGACTCACGATGATCATCAGACAAGCTAATCTACCGCAGCACTGTTTGCATGATCAGATCATAATCATTTGTCTTCGCAAAGTTTTGATGTCAACACAGATCTTTTGGGGATCGCTAGTGAGTGAATCATCTGCGCCACGACTAGTTTGTGACCCATTGTTGAGGGATTATGTAAACGTCTCGTCCCTCTGCTGCTGCTGCCCAGAGAGGTCATGCCGACAAGGTGTTAAGGATAAGACAACAATTTCTGGTTTGTCCCTACGTCCCTACGTGAGCAGCTGTCCCCTGTTGAACGCACGCACGTGCTTCTCTGGCAAACATCAGGTACGCAACACACAGGGATTAAGGAACATCTGTAACGTGTTCGACCAGAACAAAGCCTCAACAAAACTGAGACTAATCTGGACGACCGCCTTTGGACTAAAACTGCCACCAATTATAAATATTTATGCCTTCCAATTGTGATGCAGGCAAAGTTGGGTGCAATTAGATTCGAGATATCGAGAATCATTCGCACGTTGCTTCATCGTTTCTATCTTATCAACGCACAGCGTGCTCGGATTGTTCGAGATACTCCTCGACAACGAACGAGAAGCGTACGGAAATACTGACGAATGAATGAATGATTGCTTCTCTTTGATTTCCTACATTCTTTGGCGTTTTTCAATGTTTGGAGTTTTGTTTTCCTCCCCACCGTTTATATCATATTCTCCGAACTTGTAGTCATTGACGAAACAACCAAAAGAAAAATGAAGACAACCTCTTTGCGCAATGGCATGTCGTTTCGTTTCATAGAGTACATTCAAGTACATTCACGTGTGCGCGCGTTGTTCTTTGCACAAAAACGAGGCATTTCAACATGCGTAATGACTACACACACACATGTGTGTATCGTCAAAGTGAAACGCAAGGGAATATCTTTATTCAGTAAAATTGGAGGGTTTTCTTTCTTTTTCAACAAGAATGCGGCGCTGTACATTGATGCATTGTGTAAAAGCAACAGTTTTGTGGATAAAAGAATTAAATTCCAGAGTAACAGCACTATAAGCTCTTACACGTGTCGATGATTCGTCAAGGTGGGAAAGAGAGCCAGAGAGAGGGAGAGCACATAAAGCAAACTAACAACTATCCAGAAATGAAATTCGAAAACGAATTGTTGTGTCTGAAGTGTCATTGCGCTACGCGTACAACAAACATACACAGTGACACAGAGAGATGGGACAAGCCGACCAGAGAGATGACACAGGGTAGCGTGGTGTGCGCGCCCCGTGGACTGATAAAGAAGAAAAAAAACTTTAAATTTAATGAATTTGTGGCGTGTTCTCGTCGTTTTTCGTGAACAATCGTTTAAGTCAGCGGGGAAAAGTGCACACACAGCGGAGACGAGTGAAATCGAACAAAATACAAATTCCACAACAAGCTTTTGTTTTCCTCAAATACCGTTGAGTAATTTACATTCCACATAGATGGTAATCTTCTTTCCCCCGGTGAGAGAGACAGAGAGAGACTCACGATAAGACACTTGAGACCAGTGTTACCAGAGGCGCTCTATAGAGTCAAAAGGACTCATTTTTTTTTAGCTTGACTCGGGGACTCATCATTTTTTGATTTGACTCATTTTTTTAAGAACAAAATTACTTACTCTTTAAACATTTTGCAAGGTGTGAATTATGCTTTAATGCTTTAATTTTCCTGAGCGCTTTAAAGTGCTCTGGCCAGGGGTGACAGCACATAACTTGAAACAATCGAGCAATGTTCATCGTCAGTCAACTCCAAGCAAAAGGTCTGTTCCAATTGATTTGTGCACAGAAATTCGTAGTTGAGCAAATTTACAGAAGTGGGGGTAAAAATCTCTCTTTGAGAGAGAAACTGTGCACAAACTTGTGGAACGACGCTTCGTAGAAATTCACAGAATTCAAGAAACGTCAAAAAATATATTCAATTCTTACTTATTCAATTCTGAATGAACAGTCGCTTGTTGCTTTTATTTTGAATTTGACAGTCTTCAATTTTCTGCCCACAGAATTTTCTGTGGCAGAATTTCGCAGGGTGGGGAAATTTTTTACTCTCTCGTGAGCACGCTCTTCTGTCAAAAACTACGAAAAAATCAGCAAATGGAACGGCTTTGGACATTTTTCCTGTGAATTTCGGTGAATTTCACAGCAATTGGAACAGGTCTTAATATTTTCTGGCAACATGTAACTTGAAACGAGTTTCATTGTGACTTCTACTTAGAAATGTCATTGTGAACTATTAAGTGAAATGTCAAATTTGTTATTTTCAAAATGAACTTCGTTCATTAAAGTGAAATTGGATTTAGAATGATACACGAAACATTTTCTTCGAATATATTGTATTCTACCTCTTCCCTGTTGTTGTTTTTTGTTGATGGACATATTTTGCTTCGCTTCCATAATGAGGACAACTTTTTATTAATTGATGACGATACCTTTTTTCTATTGACTAAAAAATTTTGTTTCAAACGTCATATTCGAATTTGTATGCTGCCTACTTTGACGATGCAATCGAGGATACTCGATTTGATCAAAATTGGTGCTACCCATGTTCGAATGTATCGACTCAACTCGATTGTTTCAAGTTACGTGCTGCCACCCCAGACTTCGAGCCTGGAAACGATTGTAGTCGTATCTCCATAGATGGCTCCAAAACCTATAAAGGGTCCGACAACATAAGACTGTACACCTTATTAAGTATCAGTTTTCTAAGCGGAAACCTGTGTACAATAAACTATATTTAAAAAAACAGCTACACGGCAGAGCACTGCCTCTGTCACTGTCCCGTCATTGTTTGGATCAGGTGGCAGGTGCTAAAGTGGTTAGAGCTGATTCTGTAGGTCCTTCACCACAAACGCGCCTGCTGATCTTCCTCCTGGGAGTACAATGGACCAGTCTTGAGTCCAAATACACGAGTGTAGTATCAAAACCTCAAAATCGTCATACTGGTTTCTTTATGTGTTTTTTTTTTTTAGTTCTCCCATAAGGAGTGTTGTCAAAAACCTTTGTTGGGACTCATAAATAATTAACCTGCGGTAACACTGCTTGAGGTGGCCCGTGGTGTTGTGGGTATGTGCGTCGACCCCAACCTCGACGTCCTAGGTTCGGTTCCAGCTCTGAGCGATCATGTTGACGGCCCCACCTCATTCGAGTCACTGACAATGCTCAAAAGAGTATTTCCTGTCAAGAAGAAGCTTCTCAAACTTTGCCGTTCGGAGTCGGCAGAAAACTGTAGGTCCCTTCCACTCGTGAGAGTTAGGGCTAGGCCCTGGCCCTCTACGGGCTGTAGCGCCACCCATATTATTATATTATTATTATTATTATAACACTGCTTGAGACACTACATCACATTAACATCATCATTAGAGATAGAAATCCCCATCCGTCCAACGCCAGGGCTGTGTTGAAAGAGAGATGTCACGCCTGAAGCGTGATAGATGAATGAGTTTGATGAGATGACGAATCAGTTGATTCGATTTAATAGATTTGCTATTTGTGCTTCTCCCCATCTGCTGGTGAATACACAATGTGCCATTGTCATTGAAGTATTTTATAATTTGTTTACACCCAAAACCACCACGACACCACGATCAAGCGCATCTCGCAATCATTTCGGTTCATAAACAAAACAAGCGATTTTTTTTCTGTCTCCCCCGTCCGTTTCGTTCCTATAAATAATTGATAAACACCGAGATAATAAGTCTTGCGCTGAGTCCGTCGTACGAAAATAACAAGTCTGTTCGCCGCGACATCGGTGATGTGTGCTACGTATACACAGCACCACCGCGCCACCGCCACCACCGCCAGTCATGAGGTGCGATCGTGTTTTAGTTAACGCATAAATATTATGATCAGCTGTGGTCCTTCGGCTCCTATCTTTGTGCAAAGAGACTAACACGTCTGTGACTGAGACGCTGTCTGTGTGTCGCAAAACTTGTTTTTCGAACGCGAATTCCCTCTCTCACACTCGCCCCAGTGCCATATGATCGTTTTCTAATCATTTACCATGTGTATAGGTGAGCAATGAAAACAAATTAAATTCACTTACTTGCATATTCCTTCTTTGTGTTTACATCTCTTGCCAAGAAGACTGTACTAAAGCTGCCCTCGCCAATAACTTTGCCAAAGTAAAAGTCATTTGGGGATTTCTTTGGTGGTGTCATTGCTGCTGTTGTTGGTGGCGTTGATGAGGATGGTACTGCTGATGCTGCTGTTGATGATGATGTACTTGTTGCTGCTGCTGTTGCTATATTTGTTTCTACTGGTATTGTTTTTGTTGATGATAATGTTGTTGCTGTCGTTGATGCTGCTGCTGCTGATGCTGATGACGATGATGATGATAATTTATTGGAGTCTGTTGTGAGATTTGTTTTTCCACTTTGTTGCTGTTGAAGTTGTTGTTTGCTTCGCGAACAAGTCGTTGTAGCTGTTGCTGTGTTAATTGTTGACGAGCATGATGTTGTTCCTAAGAAACAAAACACAACAAAAATAGTGAAAATTCGTATTCCAGATCGAGGAAATGATCGATGACAACACGACGCACGATCGTGATCGTTTGTGTCGAACAGAGAATTTCATCTGAATTGGTGTGTCTTGTCGACAACAAAATGCACGCAAAAACAAGATGTAATCATCTTTTTTGCTCGGAATTGTTTTTTTTTTCTCTCTGCAACCGTACACTGTGCTGTGTGTTCATTGAGAAATAACGTGTTTTCTTTTATAATTATTTCCCCAGTAGTCAACCGCATCGATTAGCACAAGCAAACACACAAGGGCGGGCGTTGTGCGATCAAGCTTGGAAGGGGGAGATAATTTAACACCAGAAACTGGAGAGGAGAGCCGTGCAAAGCGATGTAAGCCAGCCTAACCCATTCTCGTCACATACAAAACAGTTCAGCAACTATTATCAGTGCTTTGGGTTTGATTTTCTGTGAAATTGCGCTTAGCTATAAATAAAATTAGAAGCGTCTCTTGGTATGCAAATGAGATGGTGGTGGTACTGGTTAAGAGGCTTATTAGAAAGTTTAACGAACGTGTCAGGTGTCGGAATCAGTTAATACTGACATTCATAATCGTTTACCGGGGGGATATCCCCGAGAGGCCGACCACCACTCGTTCATTTGAATGTTTTGCACATGATGTGACTGTTTGAAAGAACCTGTTGAATAAACACTTGTGACAGGTCTTTAATCCCTCTCTCTTTCTGGCGATGGAACTAGGCGTGGTTCGCGTTCACAAATGGAATGTGTGTGTGTGTGTGTGTTTGTGGCTGGACAAGATTCTTACCATTTGTTGATGTCACTGTTGTGGCCGTTGTCAACATTGAGGGTACACGAATCATTGGATCAACTGTTGCCGATGCAGCACCACACCCGCAAACGCTGTTACGATGATGCGCCGCTGTTTGCTGCTGCTGATGATGATGATGGTGATGACCACCGCCACCACCACCGCCGCCGCCACCGTATTTACTTTGATTTGTTGTATTCGATTTTGTTACAACCGGATGTCCATACGGTGACATCACATAATCGTCACGCATCTTTTCAATTTCTGATAAATTACTTTCGTTCAAAGATACGGGTATGGATTTTTCTTTTGGCATTGCTGGCATTGTGTTACTTAAAACTTGCTGTTGACCGTTTATCTGTTAAAGAGAGAGAGAAGAAAGAAGAAACCGAATTAAACAAACATTCTAATGTAATTTTATGCAAAACGCTTTAAATGAAATCGTCACGCTGTGGCGTTCTTTTGGCACTCATTGAATAAACACACAACAACCACACTACGAATGAACTCGATAAATGGGGTTCAAGGATCTTGCTTCCGAACCCTAGTGGGTCATTAACTCTTTCAAACTATGCACAAACACACGGCAACCACTCGTTCGGTGGTTTAACACATTTATACATGCGTCGTCGCTTTGCAATGAGGATGTGGATAGATACACACGTCGCGGCGGGTGAACACAAGCACACACACCTCTCCTCAAGTGTGTACGCCTCGTCGTCGTCGTCGTGGTCATAGATTTATTATAAACCAACAAAATTCTTTAGTGCTTTGGAATGCCAATGACCTAATAGACCAAAAATATTTTTATTGATCAAGTGTACCTCTACACAATCACTTAATGGGATGCTCTCCACCCCGACCGCCTACAGCCTACAGCTAGCTATATGCCTCCTCTTAAGCTCATTAGAGAATGGAGCATACGCAGAACGATGAAAGAGAGAAACGACGGGAAAAAACAGAAAAAATCCACGCCAAAGCTTGATCTGAAGTTGAGAAGAGAAGCAGAGAAGAAGAAATCAAATCGCCACACACAAGTGATTGGTTTTCAATTATATTTCGACTGTGGAATGTGTGTTGTTCATAATTCGTGCGTGCTTGGGTGCCGGGCAGGGGGGGATGGACACGCGAACTGGATTGGGGGTATTGATGGATTTCTTCTAGTCTAGTTTAGGTTCAATAAACGTTTTTCATCGCACACGAGTTAATTGTTAATAATTAATGAGTTTCTCAAGAGTATCAAGTTTTCTTTATTTTCTTTATCTTCTCTGAGTTTCCCCTGCCCCTCTCCCTCCCCCGCCGGCCTCTTGACACAACTATGATTTCGAAGCGATAACTTTTTGTTGTTCGCCTTTTCTGTTCTCTCAAATGTTTGCGATTTTTTTCTCTGAGTGTGGCTGGGTGGTGCTGTTTCGGGTAAGTTTTTAATCAGGTAAAGAGGAAGTTAAAAATAAAACCATCACGAGGATTGTTTGTCGCGTGATTTCAAGTTGGTTCTAGTTCTTTTTCTGTTTTTCTTTTTTTTTGGTTAATTTTATTATCACACATTCCGTCCCGTCAATCAGGCATGCGGGCAATTATGGTTTAATTTTCGAATTTAGCGATTAGGGGAGAGAAAAAGGTTCTAATTGAAGGTTTTGTGCAGCGTCATATGGCCGGCGAGAGAGACGGTAGACGTCAAGTGAGATATGGGCTTCCCTTATCTGACGCATACGGACAATTGAGGGGTGAGAATTAAGGATCGTGATTCGATGTAGATCGGTGGATATGGTGAGTTCAACTTTTAATTAGGGGTATTCACACAGTTTGCTGCCGTTGGAAGCGTGGCAAAGAGGACCGTGAGTGCATCAGGGCGATCGTCTGGTGACAGAGAAGGGGAACTGCAACTGAGTTCTGTCATCTGTCATGCATTACCGACATCTGGGCGTCAGACGTGGGGACTATCAAGAGAAGGACGCACGCTGTGTATTCGAAAAGATTTTTCTGACACTCTTTGGAGCACTTTTGTCTTACGAAAGTTGCCGTGTCGGGAAGGAGTCCCGCCAGGATGGGAGGCAATTTCACGATGCAAGAGCCACCTAAGCACCCATAGCTGGCCCCCAAATTCATGTATTGCCTAGAGAGAGCTGTAACACATCTGGACGTCAGACGTGAGGACAACCAAGAGACGGGCACATGCTTTGCGTTTGGGAAGGTTTTTCTGACACTCTTTAGAGCAGTTCTGCTTTACGAAAGTTTCCCATGTCTGGAAGGAGTTAACGCGTACCCCGAATATGTTAGAATAGACCCAACAGCCACCTAAGCACTCTTAGCTGGTCCCTCATTCATGCACTGTGTAGAGAGAGCTGAAACACATCTTGACGTCAGCCACGAGGACTAACAAGAGGCAGGCAGCGCGCACTGCGTTAGAGAAGCCTTTTTGGAACTTATTTAGGATGAGAGAATGAGTCGCTCGCGTCGGGAATGATTCGCTAGGACAGACACAACGCACGGGCCTGGACATTGAGATAAGCATGCCGAGCCTATTTCACATTCCTCGTCTTGTTGCATCGTGTGGAAAGTCTTAACACATCTGGACATCAGCGGTGAGGGCTACTAGCAAGAGTCTAGATTCGTTTGCGTTTGAGAAGCCTTTTCGGGCACTCTTAGCACATTTAGGTTGAGGACAGGAGTCGCCCGCGTCGAGAATGAGTCGCCACGGTTGACATTTAGGTTGAGGACAGGAGTCGCCCGCGTCGATAATGAGTCGCCAGGGTTGACATTTAGGTTGAGGACATGAGTCGCCAGGGTTGACACAACGCAACACAACGCAAGGGTCTGCCCAGTGAGCCATATAAGCATGCTTAGCACATCTCACATTCCTTAGCTTGTTGCATCGTGTAGAAAGGACTCTGACATATCTTGCCATCAGCGGTGAGGGCTACTAGCAGGAGTCTAGATTCCTTCGCGTTTGAGAAGGCTTTTCTGGCACATTTTTGAACAAGAGGTGAGACCGTGAAAAGGGCGGAGTAGGCCAAGAGGGACACCATTTTCAGGCGCATTTTTAAACAGGAGTTGCAGCGAAATGCCGGCTATGTCTTCTTCTTTGTGTGGCGCTACAGTCCGTGGTGGACCTGGGCCTCAACAAACATGCGTCTCCAACTAGCGCGGTCTCTGGCTAGCTGTCTCCAGTTTCGCACACTAAGTTGGTTGAGGTCCTTCTCCACTTGGGTGCGCCACCTTAAACGCGGGCTTCCTCTGTTGCGGTGCACGACAGGTTTGGATTCAAAGATTCTTCAGGCTACGTTCCAGACACCAACTTCTGCAGGGAGCATGGTCAAGAATGATGGGGCGCACGTCTAGCTTATGTCACACTTACCATGCGTCGTGGGCAAAGAACCTTAAGAGAAGACTCCGACTGGGCTTCGGGGTTGTTGGCCCAAAAACTGACCTTCCGTCGGATTCTACTTAAAAGCAGTGAGACGCACGACTGGCTTGCCTGACATCACACATGCGACGTGTGAATACAGCATAAGAAGCAGTTTACACAGCAAAAAATCAAATGTCACAAACTTACATGAGTCCTCTGTCTAAGGATACCAATATTTGTAAGAATGAACTGGGATCCATGAGGCGTTCCCCCTTCAAAATTCAGCCAATCACCGCTCACAGACTTCGCACGTCTAACACACCCCGACCAAGCCGGCAAACGCCATCGAAACAACTGTGAGCAGTCTGCGCCAGACAGTCTATAAAAATCATGTTTCGATGACTAATAAATCTACTTAATGTGCTGAAATGTTATATCTTCCCGACGTTCTAAACATAGGTCGAATACGCACGAATACAACTTCATTTCGTTTGCATTTCGAAACATGATATGCATTATGCTCAGCGGTGGTGGTCAGCAATTCAGCAAAATTCCTTATGCTCCACGATTCGAAACAATTAAGACTCGAAGATCAAAGCGTTCTACGCCCACCAGCCACCTCCGAGAATCCCCCGCCCACCAGGACGGACGGACAAATTTATTCGCATATTTCACATTCAATAATTGTCTCCGTTAATCCTTTGATTTACCTCGAAACAGAGAAGCGACAAGGAGAAAAAATTAAATGAATCTCCTGACAGGTTCCACACAAATAAATTCATTCAATTGCACTACAAAAACTAAGCAGAAACAAAAAACATAAATTTATACACATTTCGTTTCTTGTTCTCTGCGCTCCTAATTTTGGATCACGGAAAATTCCCAAAGAACATTCAACAATTTTTTTTTTTGTGTTTCTTTTCGAAATGGGGTACGGATAAACAAACAAAAATAAATAAACCGATCGTTTATGCATATTTAAGGAATGTAAATTTGGTTACCGGTCTTGTATGATTTGTGTCGCGATGAATATCTTATTGATCACGGCTCTGGGTTTTGGGGCGGGAGGGATGTATCGAAGATAAATTAATGCAATTAGAAGCTTGTGCCACCTCCTCTCGATAAACCACCCCGTCCGTCATGCGAGTGGACATCAAAAACAGAACAAAAATGTCATCACACTGTGCGAAGCCACACACAAGAGACTTTCGCTCTCGAAAAAGAATCAGAAAATTTATAAATAAATAAATTACGAGACGACAGACACAAGACTGTCTAGACGAAATATTTTATAATATTTGTAAAAATAAAACAAACAAAACAAAAATAATTCCCGTTCCCCCAGCGAAAAGAAGTCCTTCATCAGATCAGTGCTGATGGTGATGGTGATGGCGATTGGCGATGATGGCAGCCGCGCGCGCCGTTGTGTTTCACTGTCACTCTCTTCAAAACAGTGATCCAACAACACACCACCACCACCCCCTCAGAGATCTACTCTCCTAACCTTAATGACTTCACAGCACAACACACCATAATATCGAAGTCGATTTATTTAAATTTGTTAAATAATCTATAAATAGTCTTCTAGTCTTGTTCACAGCGGTTGTTATGTAAACAACACACAAGATGTATCTATCTGTCGGTGTATCTACACGGCCCGAGTGCTGTGCGCTTAGAAGCTTCTTTTTGAATAATGAACTTATCCTCGGCACGGGCGTTTGTGTCTCGTTTCATTCATGCTCTTGGAAACTAAATATATGTACATGGTCAGAGGGAAACGCAAAAAAACACAAAAAAACATATTCAAAAATAAAATGAATATTTCTTCGGTCAAAAATGCTGTGTCTTGGGGTTTCTTTTCAATGCCATCCGCAACGCAAAGCCATTTGCATAGAAAACTTGATTTCTTCTTCTCTGTAATACACGACCAGTGATGAGAATGGAAACAAATTGTGGGAAAACAGTAGAAATCAGGGAAATTAACTTACAATTTATCAACGGCAACAATGTTGCTTCACCTAGTGTATGAATTATTCAGCGAAGCTCAATTATTTATTTACAGTTACAATCGTGTGTGGATTTCCTTCTCATCGCAGAACAGCATACTTTTTTTTCTTTCCTTCCTTGGTTTGTGAAATATTAACGAGTGCGCGGTAAAATCCACAAGTGTAGGACACTCTCCTCCTTTTTAGCACACACACACACACACGCGGTGGAGGCACACAGAACTGACACACACACGCACGGCGACAATGCCACGAAAGATGGTTAGAAAACTTTGATGTTCGTGTGCAGATAGGGGAGCAAGGAGTACAAAACAAGAACAAAAAAAAAGAATTAAACTGATAATAATAACGAGTATGAACGAGACAAGCGGAGAATTTGTGGAATTCACTTTTTTTTCGTACGTTTTCTTTGTCACTCTCCCACGGCGATGGTTGAGGAGAAGAAAAAAGAAATAATATTGACTACAATTCGTAATTTTTCTTCGCTTTCGTTGGATAATTTTCAAATAAAATTTGTTTCGAAAACTTCAGAGCTTCTCTAATGTCCTTCGACGGGACATTGTCTTTATCGTTTCCCCCTCCTCTCGGCTGTTCCGACGAACGTTCCTCACGAGATCCCAACACACTGGCACGCACTTCACATAAATAAATCGAAAATAACAGGGAATTTAACGAAAAAAAAAACGAAATTTAAATTTATTAATTTTTCTTAATTTTTTATTTATTTTTTTTTTTTCGTTGAATTTGGGGGGTTTCTTCTCGCGAGAGTACATGTGTTTGAAAAGGGGGAACTGTTCGACTAAATTCATTTTTATTTTCTCATCGTGCTTTTTTGGTGGTTGGACTTTAGTTTAAGAAGAAGGAAAAAAAATATCCCAACACACACGCAAGCTGCTCTCTCTCTCTCTCAGTTGATTGGACTTTTAATTCCCACCGTTCATCGGCTGAGCGAAAAACGGGAGAGCGCTCCCTCCCCCCAGAGATGGAGAAATGTTTGTGGGCTTTAAAAGTTCATTTTGTGGATCTTCCAACGAGAGAGCGCTCGCTCACTCTCCGAAACAAAACCGAAAAGAGAATGAATGGAAATATGCTGTGGGTTGAGAATCGACGAGTTGGCGAGGGAAAATGTGTGCGATTTGAAGGAAATATGGAAGAAAAACAAAAACACGGATAGATGGAATTTTTACTTTCAGACGTTACAAACAACAGCGAGAAAAAAAAAATCAAAACATTACAAGTGAAAGGTATTTTTTTTGGTTTGTTTCTTCTGAGATTTATTATTATTATTTTTGTCTTCACTTGTGTACCGTTAGTTTTCGGAGAGAGACCCGTAAGAGGTGCGATGATGGAATAGGCGCCCCACGGGCAATGGGTTTTTGCAAAATTGTTTTGTGGTTGGTTTTCAAATTGAGACCAACTGATGTTTGTTTTGCATGAAGAAACGTGTAGAGGCTGACGGCGGGAAGGTAAAAATTGTGTAAATTCCCAACAGCAGTGGTTATCATTTTTTTTTGCATTTTCTAGGGGTAGCTTAATTTGCAAAACTCAAGCCGAAGAAAATTATAAATAAGCGAAGGGGTATCAGAAGTAATGAAATAAGCAACGAATGGATCAGATGAGATGTTAAAAAAAATCTGAGGCCCACCAAAAAAAGATTTACAGTCACACGTCGATCTTGTATGGTTCAGATGAGACATCTCGGAAATTAACAGAAAATGTGTGTCCCACCAGAACAAGATTTACAGTCAGGCGTCTATCTTTAAATGTCTTGAATATCCCAAGTCTGGCTTATTTTACACACAACAGCAGATTCTTAAAACACTGTAGGCAAGGAGTGTAAGACAAAATGTATCACACGAAGGAGAAACAACACACCTTTCTGTCGAAAAAAACAGTCTCAGTCTCAGTCTATCCAAGTCCCAACTGCCATCTTCTACAAAACAAAAAACTCACCAAACTCGGATTTTGCCAGAAGACGAAATTATGAAGCCATCGTTTCCTTTTTGATTAATTTTCGAAGACGTTGTAAATAATCCGATTTCTTTTTAGATTCAGACGAGGTTTTCTTACAGAGGAACAGGAAAAAAAAAAGTCACAGCCCACAGGACGCATCATCCCGTAGCAAAACCACCCTCAAGCCACGGCCACAAAAAAGGAATAACAAACATTTGAGCACGAAAACAAACTCACTGTTGAAGGGGGATGAAGAGGAAATTTGTTTTGATTTTCTGTTTAGAAAAATTCACTGCTTGAGAGGCACGACTGAACAAAATACAGTGGACTCCCGAATTTTTTGTGTTTCAACTTCTCATCCTCTACCACAAACTAGTTGTGATATCCCGTCAAAAATTCGACTGTAATCCAAGCCAAATGAGTGCAGTCCTGCACAATATGCATCCCAAACAGACCGTCAAGTACCCACCACCACCACCAGACTGATGCAGCAGCCTCGACTTCAAACCCAATCTCTCCAGCAATATCCTTACCTTAATTGATTTCACGCTCCGGACAACAAAAATGTTGATATTATTTAACCATTTTTTACATTTCATTAGGAGGCCTTAATTTTCTCCAGTTCGCACAATAAAAAAAAATTGTTATAAAATTCCTCGAATTTTATTTTGTGCACTTTTCGTACTGATGCTGAATCCGCATCACAAATGCAATCTGTTTTGGTTGGATTTTTTTTCACTCAGAGGATAACACTTCCTTTCTTTTTGCCTTTCACAGTTGTTTAATATTTCTTCTATTTTTTTTTCTTCAATCTTCACTTGAATGTTGCACTTTTTTGATGATGCACTCCACTATTCACAACAAAACGAAGAGAGCCCGCAAAGAATCAGAATTTTCAGAGGGAACACTGAATTTTTTCCCAAATATTTACTTTCTTCCCTTGTGGGTGTTACAGCACACAAAAGTCGACGCGCGAGACGAACCAAACGAGAATAATTCCGTGAATCTAAAAAATTATTAATTTTTTTTTCTTGCGTATGGAATTATGGGTATTTTTTTTGTTTTTCAATTGTAGAGCGAAAAAAAAAGATAACAATGAATAACACCAATTACTCTGGTGTGTTGTTGTGTAGTCAGAAAAATAAAGAGTGCATCCGCCTTTACGTCCACGACGGCCAAAGTCTACGAATAAACTGTGAGGATTTGAAATTTGAACACAAGTATATTTTACAATTTGGAAAATTCCCCCATCGGATTTTCTGTTTTGCTGTTACGTTTCTATTTCCCTCTCTCTTTTTGTGACTGGCGTGTGTGTGTGAGTGGTTCGAATGAATGTGGACTCAGTGACGGACAGAGAGGGAGAGAGAGCGAAGAAGGGAAATATCTATTGATGTGTGTTTGTTTTTGTTTTGAAGCAGAATTGTCTTGTGTATGGGGAACGGAATGGAATGTAGACATCCACTCTCCCACTCTGCTGCGAACAATCACCGCATTCTCGTTCTCACTCTACACGTTTTGTGTGAGTGTGTGGGGGAAATATTTCCCATTTGTTTCGACTCGTCACTGCAGTAGTTTGTGGTGACAAAAAAACAAAAAAAAAACAAAAATAAGAAAAATCTAGTTTTTTCATGAATGAATTGATTTCATTCAATTGAAACGGTTTCAAAATAAGCACACAAAAATGAGGAACAACATCCACAGTCCACAGTTCATCGCGGAGTTCTCCTCTCGCGAGCGTTTGTGTCTGGGCCTCTTATCTTCGAGCAGCTGGAAGTGGGGCAAGTGTTAATCCGTGGGCTGGTTTCCCCGCTTGGACGAGGGCATTGAAACGAAATCAGATTACTACCAAAGTCACAGTCCACAGTTCATTCCATTCTCCCACCCCACAGGCTATTTTGCAATGTTTACCAGATGATAACGCAAGAAGGGGGAGAGAAAGAGAGAGACTCTCTCCATCCAAGGTACATTCAAGGAAACAGAAACACGAACAAGAGACAACACCGAACCAAAGGCAAAACAAAAACGAGGAGAAACAAGAAACAACAATACGAATTGTCGCGAAGAAGGTGTAAACAAGGGAACAAAACAAAACAAAATAAATAATAATCTTTGTAACTGGTGCCTGCTGCTGCTGTTGGCTGCTTGTTTGTGGACAGACACAGAGTTGGACCTTATTATAATTTTTGTTGTTGCCCGTGTGTGTTTCTTCACCTTTTGCAGAGTTCTTCTGTTTTGTTTCTGTTTCAGTGGCTTTTTCCCTCTCTCCATCTTTGGGAGCAAAGAATTTGAGTGAAATACCGTTGGTTGCCGCGCACACAGCACCAGCACAAGCTGGACGGATGGTGGTGGTGTGTTGCTGCTGCTGCTCTGCGTCTGCACTTACGTTGTTATTGTTGTTGTTGAATTGCATAGTTTGCCATTTTTTTGTTGTTGTTGTTGCTGTTCTGTTTATGTTGTTGTTGTTGTTGTCTTTCATTTCATTTTACAGATTGAGGTCGACTGCTCTCACTGTTGCGTGTGTGCATGAAATGCCTGGCCTGGGTATGGAGGACGGTGGATGGGTTCGTTTTTTGGTTTGCCCGTTGGTTGGTTGGTCGGTCGGAGTGGAGTGCATTTAGTGAATGTGGATTGTTTGTTGGAATTTTTGAGAAATTATATAATTTTTATGATTATGTGTCGGAAGAGATGTGTCAGACACGTCGCGTCGCGGCGGGAAGGGGGCAAGTGAATGGTTGTTGTTGGTCTGGTGCGGGTGGTGTGTGTGTGGGAAAATTTAAATAATTTTTATTTTCCTCATTTACGGTTTCCCTACAGCACAACAATTCGGAATTCACACACAACGAATGGGAAGAAACAGAGAGAAATCTCCGTCTTGGACTTTGACTCGGAAAGTTGTTTTGATTGCTGGAGATGGCGCCGTGCTGGCTAAGGCATGGATACGGATGACGAAGATACCACGACCAGTGGGATCTGAGAGTGAGATGTTCGTCGTAAATTCGATAAACTGTGTGTTTTTTTTTTGTTGGTTCAGTGAATGCATGATGGAAAGAGGACGACGAGGAGAGGTAGTGTAGGCACCTACTCTCTTGCAAAATTTAAACGAAGGTCATGTTCGGATGGAGGTTGAATAAATACAAGAAACGAAGTGGCTGTCTAAAGGGCAACATTTATACTCTGTTCATCACACAAATTCCGATCATTTTACCGATGGATTTTATCACTTTTATTGCATTAGAGCCTTGGTCAAGAGGAGACTGGAAAGAAGAATATAATGGAGCGGGAGTTTTGTGTTAAAAAGAACCTCTCTACTCCCTTTAGAGTTCTACAAAATAAAATTAAGGCACTGTCCTAGCTAAAATGTTTCTTAATAGCCAAGGCTTTGTTTTATCTAATGCTCAGGTAGCCATCTCCACAAACTCCAACTGTTGCTCTTGGTTGAACCGAGGCTTCACCTCTCTTACCAGTCGAGACGTTCTGCAAATTTACGAACCGGAGGAGCTTGTCAGGCTAACCAATACCACACACTTACTGAATCTGAATTTCCCGCGGAAGGAAGTCTCCCTTGTAATATCAAGATTACAAGTGAATGAGTTTGTGACAAAAGAGGCATCACATGCAAAATTGCATGAAGGTTCTAGCCTAAGCTGGATCCCAAATGTTGCAGCTCTTTCGCACACCTAAGCTTAGTGAAGTAATGTGCTTCTGGACTGATCAGTGTCTAGTCGGTGCAATGGAACTTAAAACATCCATCAATGGCTTCTGCAGAAGTTGTAGTGAGAAGGAGGAAACTGGAAGCGTCCGATACCGATACCCCTGAGCCGTCTGCAGTTATGACTTGAGCGATTAGACGGACACCCCCAAAAGTCCAAATCAATCCGCTTGGCCGCACAGTGGACCATGGATGGGACATTCAAATGCAACCTAGGTACGTCTCTAGGCTATGTTTGCTTGGTGAGTATAGTGACCGATGTCTTCAGGATGGTTGAAGGGGGATTCCAGCGCGGGAAATTTACTACACACCATCTATTTACACTCAAGCGTACCCTTGAAAAGACTAATGTGTTTTGCATATTTTTAAAATGCACAGTAACCCGCGCGCTTCTGTAATGAGGAGCCTTCATCATTAGCTCCCACCTCATCAGCATCGGATATCTGCCATCTGAACCGTTCAAAAGCGGACCATTGGTAGAGGACGTGCTCTGTTTGATCTAATACCACGGGTTTCTTACAGAAGTTAGGGAGCTTGGTTTGTCTACAGCATGGATGTTCATGCTACCTCCGGTTATGTTCTTGGAGCTCCAATCATTGATGGAAGCCCTAACCAAGGACGCGTGTAGTCCCAACGCAGGTTCGAGTCCTAAGAGTATGTCCTCTGATCCTTGTCTAGCACGGCAGGTGTTACTAAGGTCTGATAAGTAATTCTATGGGTGTCAAGATGGTCGCAGACTAGCTGTCGGATCATGTGGACCATAGAGGCTCTGCCTGAGAAAAACCGAAATGAAAAATGTGTATTTAGATCATAATTGGCCAAAATCATAGAATGTGTTATGTGCTTTGCGTTTAGAATCCACACATACATAGATCGTAGATATCGGATTGCAAAGAGCTGTTCAACGAAATACGTGCGTTGCGTCCGAAATATGTATACATACATACAATCCCACACGACCGTGAGAGTAAAATGGATGTGTATCCATGCACAAATGATACATACATGTGAGAATAAACTGTCAAACGGAAGAAAAGTTAAAAGTTCGCCAAATTCATGCATTCTGATGTATTCCACATATAGCCCACACTCATTGTCTCGCTCCCTCTTATTAGATCTTATGAGTTGTCAATTTTTGGACAAGACGCAACGCACGCACCGGATTCTATGGGTATGGGCCTTAAGTGTGGGAAAGGAACTCGTAAAGTATAAAAAAGCTAAATGTTCAACAAATTGGTTGTACATTTTTTGAGATGACGTAACAGATTCTGTCTTTTTAATTTAGAGTACATATTCGCAAAAAAGCCCTCTATAATCCTCTTCCCGTTTTTTTTTTTTTTGGAGAGAACCATTCACGATCTGAAAGTTGATTTCTTGAAGGATTTTGAAGGGCTACTGCTGGCAGCAGATCGGTGTCTATGTCGAGGATGGCGAATAAACCAAATCGGAAATCATTCTATTGAAAACTGTCACCCTTTGTTGGCTGGTCGCTCGTTGAATACAATTTCCTTCTGATTCGAAAATAATGCAGTGAACTGGACCACTGGTAGAGAAAGTCAAATGTCTGAAAAAGGGCGTACTCTTGATCCTGTGCCGTCATCCAACTTAGAGCCGTTTGTGCAGTTTCACAAAGGAGTAGTATGAATAGATCATTACATATTTCTTGCTTTTTGCGGGTTCTGTTTTATGACTTAATTCAAAACCTTTGCCGCAAAATTTTGTTCAAAATTAGATCTTTTGCTGGATTTTGGTATAAAACCAGTGTAATACGCTAATTGGCACACATGGCACATCCCTTGTTGAGTGGCCTCTTCTTCCTAGCACATACCCAAACCCGCATGCCCACCAAATCGTGTTGACAAGACAATACAGTTCAAGATCAACATCAACATCTCACGGTCACACTGCCTCAATTAATTTTCCTCCTCCCTTGGGTGAATGGTCATAATCCATTTGCCGGCTACACCTACACCAAACCAGAGCTAACAATATCGCCGACAAAAAATTCAATTTCAATTTCGAATCCAATCCCATTCGTGTTCACGTCATTTCCCTGAGAGAAGCACATAAATTTCCATTGTGACCAGATCAATGCAAGAAACAACTAAATCACCGTGTCACCGGCAGTTCAGCAAACTCCTCAAGGTTGGCGAATTTCTCAAATTAAATTCAGTTCAACAACCCAGCGAAGAAAAAGACAAATTCAAAGCTATACACTTACAATAAAACAAAAGTCTGAGCAGATATGGCCTGCGACTTAATTGGAACAAACACCGCGTTCCCGAAAATACATTATCCTGAATCGCCGAAATTTGGCGGCAATATTTCAGTCTCAACGATAATCGCAGACAAGATCAAAGAAATGTGTGCATATATCTCCGAACTTGCCAAACAAGTCACAACACCGAAAGAGTGTCTTTGAGTGGCGAATTTTTGCCTGCTTTGTAGACTATTTGAAACATGACACGTACTTACACGGTCGCTTTTGGCGAAAACCGTCGGCGATGCTTAAAATGTTCGAGCTTTTGCAAAAGAAATTTGTGGCATGTCATTTTGAGCTGTCAAATGGACTCGTTTTAAATTATTATCATGTTCTGTGTGCTAATTGTGATCGTTCTAATCGAAATGTCAAATGTGGCCTGGTCACTGTCATTGCATTTGGCATTTGTGGGTCTTCTCATGTGTCATGCGATGGAGAAATGTCAAAAAATTGTCTTTTAATGCCGGTGAATTTATTCACTCCTGGAATGTTTATGGTACTAAATGGGTCTGGTGGTCTGATGCACTGTGACATTTCGTCGTAAGAAATGCGTTTGAAATGTAATATTTTTTGTTCCAACGGCTGTTTAAATTTTGTGAGCACCACCAAACCTTGTCAATATTTTGAAATAAGCGATTATCATCATCTTTTTCTGGACCGCATGATCAGCTGAAGGGGTCGCGGAGTAAAGCACGCCATAGAGATCTCCAGGCCACTCGATCATCCGCCATAGACTCTAACTCATCAGGATTTACGGCCAGGTGCAACCACGCGAGTATCAACTCAGACAATGACACCAGCGCTGAAATCAGACGAAGAATAACTCTTGCCAATCGGTGCTTCTTTGGGCTAAGAAAGCAATTGGTAAACAAAGCCCCCTCTCGAACAACCAAGGTAACGCTTTACAAGACCTTAATCGTCCCAGTCCTCCTATATGGCGCGGTGGCATGGACTCCGTCAAAATCGGATGAAGCAGCTCTTCTTCGGGTGATTTTCGGTCCCGTCTTCATAGATGGTGAGTCGAGGAAGAGATATAATGACGACCTATACGGGCTGTTCAGCGACATCGACTTATCCAGAAGAGTGAAGATCTAACGATTGAAATGGCTAGGTCATGTAGAGCGGATGGAAACCAATGCTTCGGCCCGAAAAGTCTTCGAATCCACCACCGAGGGACGGCGCAGTAGAGGAAGACCGCGACTCAGGTGGCGCACGCAAGTGGAAAGGGACCTTAACCAACTATGCGTGCGAAACTGGAGACAGCTAGCTAAAGATGGAGCTGACTGGAGACGCTTGTTGGTTGAGGCCCAGGTCCACCCCGGACTGTAGCGCCACCTTAAAAAAAGAAAAAGCAACCAAGCGAGTTTTTAAGCATGATGCAACTACCACGTTCTGGGTCTGCGCAAGGGGCCGCCTTCCAGATGGAGATGCAATTAAGCTTCGGAAGACATGATGGTGGGAACATTCGTGCCATGTAGCCCAGTAGCACTAAGCAGCCGCTCGACGTTGAGTTCCTC
Source organism: Eristalis arbustorum (assembly GCA_916610145.1). Taxonomy (NCBI): domain Eukaryota; kingdom Metazoa; phylum Arthropoda; class Insecta; order Diptera; family Syrphidae; genus Eristalis; species Eristalis arbustorum. The sequence continues at coordinate 17,825,923 of OU744318.1, read as the reverse complement.
CCGTACTGCAGTGTTCCTTACCCTATTTCGGGAAGTAATTCTCACAACAGCACGAAGAAATCTCATGTCAAAATCGCAGTTTGTATTCGCTGTCTGATTTTCAGTCCTTCTCTAAATTTAGTGAGTAAAGGTTTTTGTTCCCCCCATGAGGGATTGTAAATTGTAAAAATGTTAAAATTGACATTGCTTGTGTAGAATACAGTACAATAGCTGTTGCTCAGCACAATATTCAATTAATATTGAACAATATTAAGTGTGACATTGATGATTTGTTAACATTTCCGTTGCAGTCCAAGGCATTGTTTTAGGGCATACCGCATCATGATTTGTATCACCAGGTGGAAACTAGACGCGGTGTTGGGCAACCGTCACTATTCACTGCGGCAAGTCGGCGCACTGGTGGTGGCTATCAGTTTGCAGTTCTCGGATCCTCTCCAGAACCTACCATAATGTGACGGGCTGTTATGTGTTAATTGATGCCCACTTTCAATCCTGTGCATCGTCCTGTCGTGGGCGTCCTTTTCATCGTTGTCCCGGAGACCCGGAACTGAAGACTTCGGGACGAGCCCAACTTCTCCAAGCTCTATTCACGTCACAGCCGCCTTAGTCCTTTTCTTCACTTATGCCTCGACTCAAGTTGCTGTACAGACTGTCCTGCTTGTAAATTGATCGTAGTGAAGTGAGGAAGTGTCATAAAACGTTGCGACCCAAGATTCACGTTGGGCGCCATTTAGTACAAGTCAGGAAGTGCCGGTCTGATCATCCTACTGAAATCGTTCGAATAAGTCAGACCCAAACTTCTCACCAACATTTTCGACTGAATTAAAATTGCAAACATTTTTGGTGGCAATATTTGGCGGTCAACAAGATCGTGATCGCCCGTTGCATTGTGTGTATGAGCGTTGACCCCAACCTTGACGTCGTAAGTTTGATCCCTGCTTTGTGCGACAGCAATTATTTTCACGGCCCCACCTCTTTCGAGTCACTGACAGAGTATTTCTATCTAGCTGTCTAGCTAGCAGAACACGAGTGGTTGCTGAAAAGCTAGGTCTTGTCACTGGTTTACATCACAATATAAAATCAGTTTTTTGTTGTTAAGTGTGTGAAAAATGTTGATCTGTTTCTTCCGTCAAGTTTCTGTTGACATACAAATCCCCACGATGACGTCAATTAGTGTCTCCACAGAACGGTCCAGCACACCTCTAGTCCTTGCACCATGGTTATTGATGAACTGTCAAAAATTCGCTAAGCTACTGTCAAAATTAATTGTAATGCAATTATCTGTCGATTTTGTCGGAGGATAAGGAAACAGTGACCTGTGAAGTGTGAACAGTGAGTTTACAGTGATCAGATTTTCCACGATGGTCATTGAAATGTCGTGTGAATCCTGCTTTCTTTAATGTTGTGTTGTGTTTCATTGCAACCACCAGCTCATCCGCGGTACGACGGAGAAATGTCCAAAAACTCTTTCGAATTTGATAAATGCATTCGGATAAAAGCGTCATAAACAATCCAAGACACCTTGTCTGTCAAGTTCTGTAGTTCCTTATTCGAAGGAAGTTTATTCTCAAGGACAGTGGTGCCACCAATCGACAGCACCTTTGTTTGTTCATAAATTCACACACTCTCTGTAGTGCAAATTTATTGCTCCAGCCCCCACTCCACCGTTAGCATAATTCCGCTGTCACTATTATGAACACACGTCAATAAATTATAAATAATCAAACATAACTTTCGGTCAAGTGACACAGTAAAACCGTTGCACGGCACCCAAAAAGAAAAACAGAATGCAAGAAAAAACAAAAACACAAATCACCCAAAAAATATTAAATAAACATTTTAAAGCGTTTTACGATCGCGAATGTTTTTTGTTTTTATTTATTCATTTGCTTTCTGATTTTTGTTTTCTTTTTTTTTTTGTTTTTTGCTGCTGTTGACAAACGATTATGCAAATTTTCAATTAATACGTCAAACACAGTGATAGGGAATGAGGAATGGGCCGAGGCGAAATAAAAAGCCAAAAACACCGAAAAACGAGAAGAAAACCGAACCGAAAAGGAAAACACAGCACAACCGAAAAAAAGATGTATTCAAGTAATTAAAACGTTTTTTTTTGCGATTCAACATTTTTTTTTTTGTTGAGACGACTGTCCGACGACGCAACAAAGCACCTCGCGCGCATATACATATTCATGCCGCGTGTGGTCTTGACTGTGTGGCTGTGATTGGAAAGAATATTCATGCGCGTCAGATCAAACAGAGTTTCCCGCACGCAACGACTACGTACTCGTGGATGAATTTCTCTGCGATCATGAGGGTTTTATGCGTGAATGAATGAATGAGAGATTATTTCGCGAAATAGTTGACAGCTGGTGACAGCTTTGGACGAGTTAGAATTTGCATTTGAATCAGACCGAACTGGGCTACCTACGGCAGGGGGACACGTGCGTTTTGTGTGTCCTTCAGACTTCAAGTGCAGACTTCTGACTGATCTACATACGCTTTGACAGGCTGTAGGTCTTGCCACGTAGAAGTGGATAGGTAAGTTGGATCAGCAGACGCAATTTGAATGCAAATGGTATCACTTAGTCCATTGTGCCGCCACTGGAGGCAGCTGGAGAACGTAATTCCTGGAATTATTTAGTCTCTAGTTGGAGACATCACGTTGGAGACATTAGACAACGAGTTTGATGGCAAATCTTCATCAATTGCGGACTTTGCATGGTAGGCTGAATGGTGCCGCATGGACACACTGATGGCAGTGGTCTTTCAGTCTCATCCCATTCCGAGTATGGCTTCTCTTCTAAATGATATTTATTTGTAGAAATTATCCTCGAGTGTCCAGTACCGAAACCAAGCTTAGAATTACTCTAACCAATCACTGCTTCTTTGGACTCAAGAGACAATTAAGTCATCTCTCGAAATGCCAAGCTTACTCTACATAACAATCTGATCATCCCTGTCCTGTTCTATGGCGCAGAGAGATGGACGCTGTTGAAAGCGGATGAAGACGCTCTTGGTCGTTTTGGCAGAAAAGTTGTGCGTACGATCTTTGGTCCTGTTTGCGTTGATGGCGTCTGGAGGAGAAGATTCAACCACGAACTGTACGGGCTGTGCTTCGGCCCGAAGAGTCTTGGATACCTAGCCATTGTGACCAGCAGAGGACGTCCTCGAAAGATATGAAGCGCACAAGTGGAGGGGTACCTCCACCAACTTGGTATGCGCAGCTGGAGGCAGCTGACGAAAGATCCACCCGAACTATAGAACCAAGGAGAGAAGAAGAAGAAGGTTGTTACTGAGACAAGTCTTGTCTTTGGGCTTTTCCAAAGAGGGCTGGATGAACATGGTAGGTATGGAGGTAAATAGGTGCCCTTACGTCCTTAGGGTTATGACTCACTTAGACCCATATGTTGAGTTGATTGTTTCCTTGATTGATGTTATACTACATTCATCGATGGTCACTCTCTGTATCAGTCGCTTCTTTCGATTTCTCCTGCGTCGAATGGTTTATTAGCTGTAATTGAACTGCAGTGATTTCGCAGCACAAAGTCATCGTCTTTTTGCAGTATTTTTTTTTGGTCTTTCTTACTGAATCTTTAGGTTAGGTTAGGTATGGACTGCTAAAGGGCAGTCACACTTAGGCCAGGGTAGGCCCATTCTGATACCACGCGGATTGACTTCTCCTAACACTGGAACCAGTTGGTGCTTCTTATGAAGCGATTTAGTTGGCCAATGCTGGCGCTATTTAGCTCGTTACGACCGCTGAAGTAGTAGGCTCCTAGGTGTAGAAACCTACGCAATCTTCTACGAATCTTTGCTGTTTAGCTTTGTTTTACAAACCGCCTTTGAAAGATTGTGATCTCAATAATATCTCCAAATTATGCATTAAATGTTCCCTCACAGCGCCTCAGTTGGCAGATGCAGCGACTGTGACGGAGATAATGAGTAGTATTCCTCTTTTTCTTCTTCTTCAGTCACGGATAGTCCAATTTCCATTTAATGGTATTTCAGATGACTATGGCTACGAATATTCGAATCCGAACCTGTCCGGCAACGTGGCGCACCCAAGTGAAGAAGGACCTCAACCAACTTGGTGTGCGAAACTGGTGACAGCTAGCCAGAGACCGCGCTAGTTGGAGAGGCATGTTGGTTGAGGCCCAGGTCCACCCCGGACTATAGCGCCATACAAAGAAGAAGAAGATGACAATGGCTATTTAACGGTTCAACTTGTTGTCACACTGTAGGAGTTTTGTACTGTTTAACTTTGGTGACAGGAAATAAAAGAATTCCATTTGCCTTCTAACGTCTGCAAGAAGTGTCTTAATAGCTGATCCCCTGCCTCCTTGGGCTTGTTTTCTACAGCCGAACATACTTTTATGGCTGCTTGTCCGCCACTTAGAAAGATTATATCAATCGATGCTTTTTTTAACATTGAAATGATGTCGTAAGCCTGCCGTAATCAGGGACGAGCACTGCATGTTCCTTCTAGCATATTCCGTCCATTTGTGCGCACATGAATATTCGAAATATTGGTGTGGATTGTATTGTAAACCACTCCTTCCATGTCGGGCAATAACATCGGAAGGGCATTTCGAAATAGCGTTCAAGTCATCAAGTGCTTTCAGCAGTTGGATTGAATGCTCCTAAAGGCACTCTACACAGTAGTCGTCGTGAGTGGGAGCAGGTCTTGATTGCCTTTAAGTCAGTTGTCGGGGTAGTAGGTTCTGTATCAGCAAGACATGCAAGTCTTTCTATTTTTATCAACAGCTTCGAGTTGATAGATTTCAGGGAAGGCTGCCATCATACTACGCTGCCATGTGTCCAGATTGCGGAACAATCACAGGGTACACCTCTTACCATGCTTAAATTTAAATTCCAGTGTACCTTATTGGATTCAAAATTATGGTTTCAAGCAAAGGAATACACCCGTGAGACCCGCATAGGTTTCATTCTGATCGCTTGAGGTTGGCCCCCAAGTGGGAGCGTCGTGGTGGCTGTGGTTTAAAGTCACTGGGAGAAGTGGAGATATACCTACATTTCTGGGAGTTAATATTGTCTATTAAAGCGATGGGCATTTGCGACTCTTAGACGTGAATGGTATTGATCCAAGTCTATGTGAAGTTGCAGAAACCAACCGGGTGCTACTACTCAAAGAGTAGCAGAGGTGATGGATTGGCTTCGCCACCCTACCAAGGTGAAAAAATAGGTCCATAAGGTTATTTGTAAATTTCGAACTTGAGATTCCTACTGAAGGCTTCGGATCCGGCGTCTTCGTGATATAGGCCTAACGGCATAAGATCACGTAAGACACTTATTATCTGTACCTTATTGGAGATAAAGTAATAGACCACTTACAACCCGATGGAGCTGCCATTATGCGGGATTTGCTAGCCAACACTGATCACGTAAATCCCGATCGCAACGCTGTACATCTAATGGAACTTGTGAGACGTAGTTTCAGGAAACGTTTGGGTTAAATTAGAGTCAGCGATGGCTAGACTCTTTCGGTGGAGTCATGAACAATGACAATTAATAAATTCAGAGATTGAACCTAGAAACTCGCGCGCGGATATCGAAGCCGAACTCAATACGTCAAAAAGGCCTCTTGTTCTCTGGTTATTGAATAACATGGTGTGTCGAATTAAAAGTAAATTCGACACACCATTTTATCCAATTGCATCCATCTCTCATTGCGTGCTTCTCTTAACTTGAGCGTCCTCTTCCACTTCGTCACAAGCGCTCGGAGTAGAAGAGTCTCGGGTCGAGACCAAGCTGCCCAGCGATCTGTGCATAAACCAAGCATCTTGGCCATTGACTCCGCTGAGTCCTGGCTTGACTGATGGCACTGTACAGACCGTACTGTTTTTGTAGTTGATCCTTGGGCACAGCGAAAGTAAGAAAGACTTACGTTGGGCGCCATTTAGTACAACGCAGGTAGTGCCATCTTTTTGAAAGTCCTTGAATGCTGATGAAACCTGAACTGAACTTCCCACCTATATTTTTGACTGATTCGAAATTGCTAACATTTTTGGTGGCACTATTTGGCGGTCAACAACATCATAAAATAAAGAGCGACCCCTAACGGTTGCAAGACCATTCCGCAAATTCAAAGGTCACCCCAAACATCACAATGTTCAATGTTATCCCAATCGCAGGAAATCTCGCCAAAAATGTACCACAAACACTTTTGTCGCGTTGACATTTAATGGCTGTGTTCACCAGTACATCCACTTACTACAAACGCCAAATTATTGCATCAAGTTGACGCAAATCTGTCAAGACCGCATTCCTCAAGAGCAATCCATAAAAAAAAACTAAACACAAATACAATTTAAAGTGACACACGCTTCCATCAATAACCAGAACTCTGTGCCACTATCCCCAAGATCACGGATGTCAAGCCACCGAACTGCAGGCTGCTCACTCCGAACTAATGAATGAAGACCGCCAAGTTCAGTCACAGCGACTGCTCAAAGTTGATCTATTATTGTGCAGCCTTGATGACTGTCAGTCATTACAAACGTCAACCAAACACCTCGTAAATAAGAAATAAGCAACATATGTCAATCTGCAATTCAGCGCGTTGCCAACTTATGTCTGAATAATGCAAGTGAAATGAACTCGTTTTATTGCCACCACGGGTGGCAATAGATATCGCTTCTGCCGGCTAACCTTAACCCTTTAGAAGCGTTAATATTAATTTTTTGACAAACTAGTCCAGCGCTGCCGATCGCTTTCGAAAACATTTTGGCGACTTACGTCAGTAGGCAGTCGTAAAAACGCTTAGCCTACGTCAATGCATGTCGATTTGGTTCACAGCACTCAGCGCTGGCCGTTCCGTTCCCACACAACAGGTTGCCGTTCACCACGGCACAAGACGGCACAGCAATCTGATGTGTCAGCGGAAATCTATGGCCCCATATAGCTGCCATCTATGAATGGGTAAAATATCATTTTGGGTACCGCAAAAACCCGATTTCCATACGAAATGCATATTCATTGGACCGAAAGGTAACTGTCTTCGGTTTTTATTCATAAACTCGAAAATCATCAAAATCGCAGCTCGCTGCCGTGAAAAGGGTAAAAGTGAAGTGACACCTGACAGCGGTGACAGTCCTTTTACAGCGCACTGGCGTCTTTTGCGTCTGATGCAATCCCACTGCGGTATCCGTCGACGGAAGGCCGTTTGAAAGCCGAACATTAATCATCCAGAACCTGGCACGTGCGATCGGTCCGGCCGCCGACCATTCATTCACCGAGTTGTCAATGACAGCGTCCAAGACCAACGACTCTCTCGAGTTCTGAGAAAAGTCGCGGGCTAATATTAGCCTAGAACAGGAGACTGGCGGCTCTCGGCTCTCAATCAAACACAACGCGCACAAACTGGTTGGCCCCAGGCACGGTGGATCGGCTCATCACCGAACATCCGCTGTGTGGCCTGGCCCCCTACTTAGCCGCTTCGACAGACCCACAGATTCGGCAGACAGTCTGACTACAAGCCGCTCGCCGCTTGTCCACTTGACATTTCGACGGCGCGTCTCGGGGCTTGTGGGGAAGAAAGCGGTTTCTGTGAACCGAAAGCCTGATTGTCTCCCAAGAATGCGATGCCAACGCTACAAGTCGACGGCATTTCATTGAGTCTTCGGCCTAATCCGCAGAGCGGCGATCACCGCCAAGCTTCCTCCGTGTCTCGCGTGGTCTTCGATTGTGTGTGCTTTCTAATGCGGAGCCCGATCCAATGGACTGGACGGAATGATTTTGCTTTTCGGGTTTGTCTTTGACCAAATAGCGACTGGAATTCGAGGTCATTACAAAAAAAAAAAAAAAATGCTAATGGACCGGTTCTCTTGGTGGCCACTTTGAACGTGTGCTTTATTGACGTAAGCCGTACAGTACCGTGGCAAGTTTGACGACCCGACCAATCGTATCACTTTCAAAATTCCATCCGAAAATTAATTAATTGCTTATCCGGCGAAACATGTTCGCTCTCCTATCCACACGCGAGCACAAATCGATGAAGTGTAGTGTACATGTTGTGAGGAATGTCCGCAGGGGGACTTAACGGTTATCTGACCTTTCCTAACGCAACTGATGTTTGCATTTCCGTTAGACTGACTGTCTGTCTGTTTGACAGTGCACTGCATTCCCGACAGACTTTGACACGATGACACACCGGTGCTCGTCGGCGAGCGACATTCCTTTCTCGGTGATGTGAAAATAACGAGTAAATCTAGCGGTCACCCGATCACGTGAACAAAACCCGGTTCGGTTAACAATTCAATAATCGCATCCACTTTATTGCATTCATTTCACTTTTTAATTGCTTGTTTAAGCCGGGAATTGATTTCACTTTCTCATAAAAATTTAATTTGCTGCCATAACCTTGCGTCCGTACGTCACTGTCACTGGGTGGTTGCCATTTAAATGGCGTTTGTTTACCGACTCGTCTGGGATGGGCTGCGAAATGCGTCTTTTATTTTGTTTGGGTCAATTGCGTTTTGAGTTTCTTTGAAGGAGGGCTCCAGGAAGTTGTCCTATGAGTGGTTCTGGATTGGAGGTCTCGCCAAATCTACGTTAAAGGAGATATAACTGATAAGTTTCTTAGATCATCCCTTTTGCAGTTTTATTCACTATTCAGTTAGTTTTTGCATTTAAATGATGAACTGGTTTATTAATTCTCAGCTGAAGGTCATTGTACGTCCCTTAGCTTTATTTTGGTGTAACTTACGATGGTATGGAAGGCAATCTCCTAGTTTGACAATCGGTACAGGCAGTGACATGGAACGAAAGCTAGAAGCTAGAAGCTAGAAGGCAATTTTGCAACGAACTACGGAGCCGTCCATGGGCTCTACGAACATAAACAAAGCGATTAGACACGGATTTTTAGGAGGAAAACAATTTGTATCATGACAGATGACAAGTAGACAACGTTTTGACATCTGATTATCTGATTCAAAGATCAGCCAAGATTCCAATAGAAAGGATAGAAAGAATATCTTCTACGGATAGTTAAACGGCTGAGAAGACTCAAATACTGACGTCGGGAATAACGCCACTCAACCAACAACGAAGAATCATCAAAACACTCTCACAGACAAAAGACTGTGCTATAATAAGCACTTCAGCACGTAGAGGTCCAGGGCTTAGTTTCTCAGCAACCTTTCGTGTTCTCTCACGAGTGATATATGGTATACCACCAGCAATAGTTTTGACATGAGTTTGTGCAGAAGACCCCTTTGAATGCGTCAGCTTTCGATCGATCTTTCTGTGTGTTACAAGGGCCGCCGTTCAACAACTGTTCAAAGTCCTCACACAGTTAAACATAGTAATAGAGAAGTCTCAAGGAAGGTTTTAAGTCTTTCAAGGCTTTTAACCGGTTTCAAAGTCAAAAAAAAGTGTTTTAAATAAGCCGACGCACTGTCTTGCGACTTCTTTAACTTGATTCTTGAGGACAGCATGCAAAACTAGCTAAGTGCACGATCTTCCAGAAATCCGTTCCGTATACGCGCATGACATTGATTTGATTGAACGAACATAGCGCGTTGTCCATACGACGCTTGGAATCATTTGGGATGGAATGGTCGACAAAGAAGGTGTCTTCAAGGAAGGACATGCAGCATCGACCTCTTGGAAACAGCGTCGCAACACGCAGCTATACATTTGAGGTAGTCAGTGATTCCGTCTGCCTTTGCTCAGCAGACAAGTATTAAATTCTGCGTTCCTGGATTCATTTTCCTTTCAAATGTTCACTGCGATGGCACAGTGACATAAAGAATTTCGAAAGCGGCTTAAGAAGCATTTGTCCGTCTGTGTGCCATGTTTGCGTTGAATGCAGACAAGAAGTTTAAACCATCAACTGTCGGATTGTGGCGGAGGGAGGTGTTCAATCAATCCATCTCAATCAGGAGTCCTGTTGAACCAGGTGGCCCAAGTAAGTGGAGAAACAATACCAAATTAGTGGGGTTTGGTTAGGTTAGGTTGTAGTGGCTGACTGCAAAAGGGCAGTCACACTTAGGCCGGATTGACTTCTCCTAACACTGGAACCAGTTGGTGCTGCTAATGAAACGATTTAGTTATCCAATGCTGGCAGTATTTAGCTCGTTGCTCCTAGGTGCAGGAATCTACGACTAGCAAGAGCACTACACGAGCAGAGAAGGTGATGAGTTCTTTCTTCCTCCTCTTCATCCATGCAGCTTCTGCAAAAATCATTATATGGGGCACCCATCCTGCGAGCAATAGTGCCAATTGCACAGTGCCCGGTTATGACTCCAATGAGGGTCGTTTTGTGATTGTTTTAGGTTAAGTGATGGCCAGATTTTGAATTCCTTGAGAATGGTTGAGTGGCCGATGTTGAGTTCGGAGCACAATCGGAGTGTTTTGAGTCTCAAGGCTGTGCTTGCTGCTGTTTGTTTCCCGATATTTCCAGTGGTGAAAGATGGAGGAGAATATTCAGTGCGTCTGTCGGAGAACTTCTCAGTGCCCCGCTGATACACAGGCAGGCCAGTCTTTGTATTCCGTTGAGTGCATTGCAGTTGATAGCCTTGTTTATTGCTGTCCACCAAACTGAGACTCCATACAGAAGTGTCGGTCTGACACTTCTTAGTGGGCTTACTCCAAGTGAAATATATTCAGCGATGACAGCGATCTTTTGTTCTCGTCCAAAGTCCGGCATTCAGGTCGACCTCACAACGGCAATTTCGATGTCATTCAACTAGCACAGTGGACAAGCATGTGATTGCCTGCTGAATTATCTTCTCCTCTGACAAGTTGCTCAGTATTTCTTCTCCAGTTCGCTTCAGTTTGCCTCACTCCCAACTTTATGTCCGCCATTCGAAGCATCTAGCCGGAGACCGCGTTACCTGCAGATGCTGGTTCAGTTCTGCGACATTACTAGGTCTGTCTGATGGTTGGAAACTAGCGACGCACACAGAAAAATACAAGAGACAAAAAGTTCAGCTTCTGTATTCGCCTTTAAGTTACAATACCACCCTATCTTGCACATAACTACGGCTATGAGATCGATAAGTGCCTTCTGTACCAAAGTAAGTTAAACGGTTAAACGTCGGTTAAACGTACCTCGACATACAACATGCAGCCTCCTAGTGACGCCCTCTGGATAGCCTCTGCAGCAACGACTTTCGAGGTGAACCAATGTATTCAGCAGCCCTTTGTCCAGGGGCTGGTTGGTGGTTACGCGTGAGGGTAACTTCCCAAGCGTGCAAAAATTAATAGTTACGAAGCAACACCAAGCCTCGGATATGGGTGATCTTACCGCTGAACCCGGAAAGTCTTCGACTCCAGCCACGAAAGACAACGAGGTAAAGGAAGACTACGCCTACGGTGACGTATGCAGCTAGAAGGGGATCTAAATAAGTTGAACGTGCGTGGCTGGAAGCCGAGCTAGATGGAGAGGCATGTTGGTTGAGGCCCAGGCCCACCCCGGACTGTAGCGCCAACCAAAGAAGAAAGAAGAAACGTACCTCGATCAGAAAAGCACAAAGGTTTGCTTTAGTTGGGACTTAAGGCCTAAGTCTAGTATGTCAACGGCGACTTAAGTAGACCAATAGACATACAAAATGTTTCCTTCTCGTGAAATTTCGTTTACTTTTGGTTACTTAACGTGAATTATCTACCACCGTAAATGAAAGGTTTTCCATTTATGGGCATTATGAAATTTCACATCTTGTTTTTTCAGTTTTGACATAACCTACATTGAGTTCGACATTGAATTGTCCCAGCAACTGACTTCCGGCAAATTCTTTTTAATCTAAAATCTGATCAGAGAATTACGGTGTTCTTGTATTGCTTTGATTTGAAAGGACTTTGGCTGCTCCGATTTCCCTTATCGAACTATCAGTGTCACTTTGTGGCGCCAATGACACTCGTGATACGACTTGATTCTTCGAATTTCGACTCAGTCTTTCACCCAAGACAAGCCGATTCGAAGGCAAAACAAGGAAGAGACCTCGATGGGTATCGCATTTCCAAGAAACAACTTCGATATAACTGCAGATTAGATAACTGACCGCAAAGATTAGTGCAACGTGCCCCGAAATCTACGTCAATCGAAAAATGTAAACCGATTTGGTGTTACTTTTTCGAGGAAGAACTTCGCACTTGGAGAGTCCGCATGAAAAACACACAAATTTTTTCAACACATATTTAAATGATCTCTGAAAAGGTTCCCCAAGGTTGCATTCAGATTTCTCTCAAAACACTGTTCCAAGTAAAACTACATAATAAATCTTCCGCCGCACCCTGTTTGTTTTTTCCAAATAACAACCGCTATTTCTTGCATATTTCGAATATGTTCAAATCGAAACATTTCTCATTATTCTTGTCAACCATGGGAAAGCACTGCCTTCGCAGTACACGGCATTTTTTGTCCCAAAGCTGTCACAACTATTGGGTGTCCACTGCGTCGAGAGTGAAACCGTATAACAAAACAGTTCATCGGAAATCTGTTTCATCGAATTAAGGTTCGTTCGGTGTGTTTTTTCTTCGTGTCGTGTTTGTTTACTAAAGCGCTGGCCAATTTGCATAATCTGACCCAACACCTAATAACAATAAATAATTTTTCATTTCGCGTGATTTGTGGTACATCTCGTGAAGAAGCGACGACGCACGGGACACGGTCATTAGTCGGTAAGCATGCGCCGCTGTGTACATATGGAAATGACCGTTAAGCAGGAAATCGCTTAATTTGCGGCTACATCTGAAGAACCAGTAGGGTGTGGGAATATTTCCCATGAAGCATTTTAATTGGATTACATGAAGTTTTTAAGCTTTTTTTTGGTTTTTAATTAGCGGGGGAATTTAAATTCGACGATGTGAGGGACCGCTTCGGAGTTTCTCAAGACATTACCGTAAGAGAGCGATGGGTTTTATTCTAGGCAACAGTCAGCTAACATAAATCTCGGTATAAGTTGAAGCTGTGTGAAGTTTATAGCAAGGAAAAAAGAACGTGTATGACAGTTTTCCAGTTTGGGCACTAATGCGTGATGATTTGTTGAGAGCCTACGCGATACGGGTGACATAGCAAAGGGTGTTCCAAAATTAACATAAGACTTGGATTTGTCGCCATTTTTGCAATGAATATTTGATAAAACAGAAAGAGCAAGACCATTTGCCAGCTGATAGCTTGGGGCAAATTGGAGCGCCAGATGATCGAACAATTTTTATAAAATTATGGTTAGGTTGGCATGCACATTTCCAAAATGGCATAAATAATCTTTTTCTTACGGCGCTACAGGTAGAGTGAACCTGGGTCTCACAGAACCCAATGGCTTCGTTGTCGCCCTCTATTGCGTTGTCCCACTGGTTCGGAGTCGAAGACTCTTCGGTCTGGAGCAGTGTTGTCCATCCGCTCAACATGGCGTTAGCCGTTGAGTCCGTAGACGCCTGACTAGACTCATGTCGGTGTACAGCGCGTACAGTGCGTGGTTGAATCTTCTTCTCTAGAAACCTTCAACGGAAAAAAGGACTAAAGTTTGAACGCAGAATTTTTCTCTCGAAGAGACCAAGTGCGTCTCCATCCGCTCTTGAGATAGTCCAAGGTCTTTTATAACGTGAGCTTGGTCTGTCTACTACTCAATTGCCTCTTGAGCCCAAAGAAACAACGGTTGGCAAGAGTTATTCTGCGTTTAATCTCGGTACTGATGTTGTTCGCACTATTAACTCGGGAACCGAGGAAGATGAAGTCCTATACCACCTCGAAGTTGTAGCTGCCTATGGTGACATGGACATATGGAGACCGAGTCGTCGATGTTGTGTGTCTTTCTTGAGGACAGCATATACTTCGTTTTGCCCTCATTCACCGTTAAAATCATTTTTCCGCCTCCGTTTCAATACCAGTAAACGCTTCATTGACGGCTCGCTGAGTTCGACCAATCACGTCAATGTCGCGTATGCTAGCAATTGCACCGATTTTTGGAAAATCGTGCCTCTAGTGTTGGCGTGTGAGTTTTGCACGACCCTCTGAAGTTGAAAAAATCGCATGACAGCGCGTCCTTGCCAAAGACCTTTTTTGACATTGAATGTCTCGGCGAATTACATTGAAACTAATCAATTTCCTGACAGAAAAACAGTGCTTATAGCTTCAGAAATTCTGTATGGAGGTGTGGTTGCCAGAAATCGGTCCAGGACATGAAAACTACGAGGGTAAGGAATCTCGTAAGGGGGCCCACAACTACGTACGACAACATGTCAACAACTGCTCCATTCAATTCAACATTGCAACTAATTAAGAAACAATTGAAATTTCAAAATAACCATTAAATTACTGTATGTTCTACTAAGGTTAGTAAATGGGATGACTTGAAGCCAATTAAACTATGGACAAGTAACGGAGAAGACGAAACAATGGAACATCTATTTATCGGATGAACAAATCTACATCTGAACATAAATCCTTCACTGCAACTGATTTCTGAGGCATCCCACCCAGAGAGGTTATTATAGGTCTGTTCCCGTACTTTCTGGACCAAATTGTGAAGACTATCATTCGAGGAGTGAAGGTAAAAACTTCTTAAACTAAATGTTTTTAAGAGCTTGTTGCGTTCTTTAAGGCCTGACAGATGTCATATGTCAACAGCTACAACAACTATTCGAGTTTCAATTTTCACACATCAATTGATTTGACAGAAAACCATCAAACTACCCAAAACTACCACACGAATTTCTTGGGCTAAAATCGGCAAGGTTGGAAAATTGCACATTTGACATAAAACTCATATTTTTGTCATACTGGAACAGGCTTTCGTAGATTTGTGTTGTTTTGGACTGTTCTGTACTGATTATTATTTTGGGTGCGGCAGCAGACTTTATATTTCTAAAAATGTGCGCTCAGGACTTTTAATAATTGATTCATTGTAGGATCTGTTGAGAACAAACAAGCTTCCAAGTCTGATATGCATCGAATAATAGCTAGTGTCCCCCAAGGCTCTGTTCTATCTCCAAAATTTTTTTTAATTTCTAATCTCCTTTGTCTTCGACTCCGAACCAGTGGGACAACGCAATAGAGGACGACCACGAAGCCGATGACGCACTCAAATGGAGAAGGACCTCAACCAACTTGGAGTGCGAAATGGGAGGCAGGTGGCTAAGGATCGTACCAGCTGGATAGGCTTGTTGGCAGAGGCCCAGGCTCACCCCGGATTGTAGCGCCACAAGAAGAAGAAGAAGAATATCATATTGCTTCCAACCCACTTTCCTTAATCGATCCTACATTCAGTTGCATATCACTTTTAGAATTAGAGGGCTGTTAAGCAGTATAACAAATTGTCAAGCTCAGTGATTCGTTTTCACTCACAAGTCAACCCTTTTTAATCAGTCTTAATCAATCTAAAAAACTTAAACTAAGCATGCAGCGGGCTTAAGACAACCGCGTAAGAAAAGTTTTGAGTTCCTAAAACTACTCGAAATATCGAAAATATTCGCCCATCGGACTACTGGTTGCGTCGCAGAATTGTCTAGATTCGAGAACAGTCCGAGAATTGTCGAATGTACCCATCGTACATCGTTGGTCAAGGATTCTTAGTCAATGCAAGGAATATGTATATGACTCCCTCTCATTTGACGTTAATTTATAAGGTCTATATCCGCCCAGTTGTTCAGCTGTTAATATACATGGTAGATGTACCGTCTCTGAATCCGAGTCGATCTCACAACCTGATCATAATGATAATCTTTCAGCTCTGTATCGTCACACGCACACTGTCTAAGATTAGGTCTGACCTGCGACAACATTTGCAAAAGCTACAGCACTCTCTCGCGATTGTTGTTGGCTGCTACTCCACCAGTATAGTCCTAAACTAACCTCTTCGGCCTAAGCTTGAGGAAAACGCTCATTCCTGATGTGAAAGAACCCAAAACCAAGTGATTAAACTCAACATCGCAATGTTTCTCATACGCTCCCTTGAACACCAACCTTCTGTGACGTCTTTATCTCTGTTTTATCAGTAGTTAAACAAACAAAGCCTATTGACTAATTCTAAGACGTCGGAGATCAATGTGCACAAGCTCTGTACGTTCAGGCCATGCTGTGTAAGCACGAAAGACAACGCAATTGACGTCAACGGGGACTGTTTGAAATTTCGACGTGTCCATCCGTCGTTCTGTACACACTACACAGCAAATTCGAACCGTTCAGGGACTGCTTTTACTACCCTACTTTTAACAACCATCGTACGTTCGACAATTCTCGGACGTTTTTCAATCTAGACAGTTCTGCGAAGCAACCAGTAATCCGATAAGTGAATATTCTCGATATTTCGAGTTGCTTTAGGAACTCAAAACTTTGCTTACTCGGTTCTCTTTAAACCGCTGCATGCATGCTTAAGCTGAAACCACACTGACTAGTTTTCGTTTACGTCCATTGCATACAGTGTTCTGTTCTGGGAAAAAAGCACAGACAGCACTAAGCCAGCATGAAGTTGTGAACAATAAACGCTGCAAATTGTGCAAGAGAACCAATGGCGGAAAGCAGAAGTGTCTCTTCAATTGCTTCTACATGGTTCAGCATGTGTCAGTACGACTGTGCTAGGCAGCAATCAGAGGCATCGACTTTGTTTTAAATTCAGCATCTTTCGATCAGTACTTTTCTATCCCGAGCACGTGAGGGAATAGAGAAGATCCCCACTCAAGACACAGAAGTGAAGACCATTTGTTGTGAGTAATGAGATACAGCCTAAATAGAGAAGATTGCTTGTTGAAACCTGCTTTCGTGCATCATCATTTCATTCCAAAACATTGACGCCTAAAACCAGCTTCCAGCTCAAACCAACCAACTCAACGCAACAAGAAGTAAACAATGTTTCAAATCTCGTAAAAACCACATCAGAATTCATGTGGTCACGCCTGGGAAGTGTATGCTTGACGGGGAAAGCCCATAAGTGCCACTCATCTCGGCTGGCCGGGAGAAAAAAAAAAACGAGGCTGAACTGATAAACTCCATGCTCACACAACGTTGCGTCGGGGAATTCCGACTTGATAGCAGAGTGCGCGTTCTATTCTCGAAAATCTACGCATTAAATTGCCCGCGCATATTCGAGACCTCCGCGTTGACCTTCCCGAGCGGACGGGCCCCGTCAGCAGGTGCACAACATTTCGCCTGAACAACAACAAGCACACCTAAACGCAATCGATGTGCGAAAAGTGTGTGTACAACAGCTCTGGATGAAATGGAGGCGCACAGTAATTGCGTGTGCATCTCTCCTCGTCACAATTGATTTTCTTGATTTTACGCAGTCAATGTCGCCGCACACACGCGAGGCAGAGAGTATAATTAGCGAAAAGGTTACTCGAACACCACGGCACATTGCAGCGCACTGCACACCGATGAAATAATAACAAACAAACAGCTGTCCTTCCTCGTATTGATTTTCTGTCTGTCTGTTTTTTTTTTCCCTCGCTGTGTCTATGCATCTACGGCAGGCACTATTTATAGGTTGCGATTCAAATGCACATGCACCACACCGCGGCTCGTGCACGAATCGATTTCAAAGGTCACCACGCGCTCGGACACACACACACACACCTACTCGTGCTTACCATTCTGATAAAACGGCTAAGCTTCTTCTTCATGAAGGATTCCACTGTTCGGCCGCACTGTCCACGACTGTCTCTGCACTCGTCCGTCTCGCCAACAGTCGTTCACACCGAGCCGCACCACATGTCGGGGGCGCGTGCCTCTGCCGTGTGAACAGCGATCGCAGGGACACACTCGTGAGCCCACAATCGAGTGCAAAACCAGGTCACTTCACAGGTTCCCACAGATGACCAGAGGGAGAAAAATATCACTCATACGCCCGAGTCCTCTGGTCTTCGGCTCACAATCGAATTGCAACTGCGTATGCGACGACGATGCGACTGAAATTGATTGAGAATCCCGTTCAAGTTCAAGAGCACTTGGGACGCGTACGCGAGGACCGAACGAGTTACAAGCCGTATCGCGTTGCACCAGCACGATGTGTCGGAGCTTGTTGTGGTGTGAAGCTCTTGCCCGTGGAACAACAATTTAAATATGAGAATGCACATTTTTCGTTCCACAAAATATAGTCCGACTTGATGTTTTTTTTTCATTCTCATCACACAGTGCTGGCTGGCCGGTGGTGTGGTGGTGCAGATTGTAGAACGAGAACGAACGTCAAGGGTGAAGTGGATGACGATGGTAGTCGCAGTCGTAGTAGTAGTAGTTGTAGAGTACGGAGTACAACCCCGATGCATAGTAGGGGTGCAGCGCTAGTGTGGGTAAATTGGAACGTAGTACTTTGGCGTGACAGTGACGTATGCAAGTGTGTGGGGGTGGGCTGTGGGTAGGGGAGGGGGGATTGATGGGAAATGAAATGAAGCTGATGTTGGAGAGAGGAGATGGATGGCTTACATCGGTTCGGGTCGGAAGAACTGGAGAACAAACGGAAATTAAAAGAGAGCTGGGCAATGGGGAAGAGCTGGAGCATATTGGATGCAAGCGAAACTCATCATTCTGGAAACTGCGCAGCGTTGCCAGGGCTGTCAGAGGAAACTTTGACATTTTTTTGGGAGGCAACGAAAAGTGGGTGGTCTTCGGCATTCGGGGATACTCATGGCAAATGTCAAGGAGGGACGCAAAAAGGGCTTGAGAGCTTGTTATTTATCCCTCCCATCATGAGTGTAGAGGGAAAGCGATCATTAAGTGCGCTTTATTTTGGTGACTGTTAGTTCGAAGATGCGAGCTCGAAGAGTGACTAAATACTGTGCACTAAACTGTTCAGCCATAAAGTACACGCAAAGAATTTATGTGACTGGCCATAATAATCCCTTCGACATCTTTCGTTAAGTTTCGTTAAGCTTCGTTAACTCTTATCCACATAAGAAAAGGTAGTCGCTGTTAGCAGGGAGACTCTAGCAGACTGTTGCAATCGTGTCGCAACCGCTTTTCTTTGTTTCGTTGAGTTTCGTTAACTTTTGTCAACATAAGAATAGGTATTCGCTGTTGGCATACAGACTCTAGCCAACTGAAGCAATCGAGTCAGAAGTGTTTTTCTTAGTTTCGTTAAGTTCCGTTCATTTTTGAAATCAGTCGTTCAGAAGGTACACTGTCAATTTACAATTTTCATAGGTTCCCAGAAGCAATTGCGGACACTTAAGCTTGAGCTCACTAGTCAATCGTCAATCATGGTTTGGTCTTAATATTTTTTTGCAATAACAAGTCTGCTACTGAATAAGGACACTTGGAATGGATCACCCCCCGTTCATCATGCAAATACACTTAGGAAGAGTGACGCTCAGGCTACAAAAGGAATCCGAGATGCTCTCAAGGATTCCTTCACATGGTGTGGCATTGACTCCTGACCTCCGGCACAGTTGTAGAGTTCGGGAGAACTGTTGCATATCGTCATTGAAAAAATGCTCACACAGAACGTACAGAATTTTCCGACTGAAATCAGTTGTAAGGCGCCACTTCAGTCCACCTACTGATACACCCAATGTAGTGCCCACTGTTGGCCAGGAATCTCCTAGTACTTAACGAAGGAAGAGAAGATAGCTATTGGCCCTGGTCGTCCATCCTGTCTGGTAGGGTTCTTCTCTTTGTTTGCCGCTACAGTAAAGGGGTGTGCCTCAACCAACATGCCTCTCCAGCCAGCACGATTCGCCAGCGGCATCCAGCTGCACACACCAAGTTGGTTGAGGTCCTTTTCCACTTGTGTGCGCCATCTAGTGCGAGGACGTCCTCTGTTGCGCAGTCCCAATGGCTCGGAATCGAAGTTTCTTCGAACCGGAAATGCGGTGTCCATCCGCTCTACATGACCTAGACTAGTCTTAAGCGTTGGATCCGAAGGCGCTTAACTATATGCATGCCGTTGTACAGCCCGCACAGTTCGTGGTTGAGTCTTCTCCTCCAGACCAATGCAACGCAAGCAGAACCAACTATCGCACGCAGAACTTTTCTCTCAAAACCAGCAAGACCTTCTTAATCCGCTTTCAACAGCGTTCATGTCTCTGCGCCATAGAGCAGGACAGTGATGATCTGGTAGGGTTACGCTTGTCAACAAACGGCCAACAACGTCAAATGAACCTCAATGGAGGATTGGTTATCCGACTGACTTATTCCGCTGTTCTGTGTCTCTATCGCTGCCATCCGAGACGGATGTGGTCCTCATCCCATCAAGCCTCTCCAGCGCAACCCAAGTTGGTGGATGTCCTTCTCCACATGTTTGCTCTCATTCAAACCACTCTACAGTCTTCGTACAAGTTAAAGTCCAGTTTAGGCTTTCGTGCAATGTAAAACCGCATTTCCGCGTGTTCAAAATCGTGTCAACTCTCACATTGCCCCAACCTTCCATTATCCCATGAAACCCCCAAAAGAAGTGAGTTCAACAAAAATGCCGAACTTTGCCACATCTGGCAACGCCGCCCGCGACCTCTGTACACGTGCCGTATATGTGCTTGCACACCCCACCCCGTCCCCCCACAGACGAGGCCAGCCAGTGCAGTCGGTGATAACTAACGAGAATCTACGAGATTGTACTACAAACCCACTAACGTCCTCCTCCCTGAAAATGAAAAGGAGCCACACCACCCCCTCCGCAATATCTAAATCCTTCTGACTTTTCGTCAGTTGTGCGCTTCCATTCTGTCATTTTGCAGCTGTTTCTCGTCTCGTCTCTCTCTCTCTCTCGGTGGGTTTTCGATTTTTCCGTTTTGCAGTTCCGGCTCGTGTTGCTCGTGGTGGGGGGGTGGGAATGAGGCGGAGGACAGACTCTATGTCGTAAGCGGGCCAAAAGCACATAACACACAAGAGGCCACCATCAGGTGGTAGTAGTACGATGGCTGGGATACACAGAACCTCCGCAGCTGCGGTCGCAGCGCGCATGGCATAGTATCACGTCAGTGACGTCATTGTTTCGAAATTGAAACTGGAACAAATGTAGGTACACTGTGACGGGCGAGCGTGTGTATCTGGGGGGCGGTGGGCGGTTACGTCATAGCTGAGCGGCAGCATGAGGTTGCATCCCCCGCTGGATTGGCCACGGTTTTTTGTTACGAGATTGAGTGGTTGTAATTGAAAGTTAACGGCGAACGACGCAGACGACGGCGCCGATGACAACTATGACATACGACGCGGTGCTCGCTCGTACGTAGGATACACGCGCGTGTAGGGCTTTCGGAATGGCGTCGTACCCACGGATGCAGTGTGTGCGACGTTCAGATAGGAGGCCTACTTGATATCCTCTGGCCGGGGGTGGTAGGGGCTGGTGGACACTTTACGAGCCAGCACACACCGGTGGGTGGATGGGCGGAGGGGCAGGCACACGAGCAGGCAACACAGTGCGCAGTTAGCACTCGAGTAAGTGGGTGCAGATATTCAATTAACTAATAGAGCGGAATGGATTGCGGCCTGGGCGGCAGGATTCATCCGATGAGTACGCACTGCTGTCCATATGGCCGAGTCTGACCTGTGACGCGGTGGACAGCATCTGTTGCCCTCGATGACGTGCTCTTCGGTGGCTGTGATTGAGTAGCGCGTAGATGGGAAATTTCACAGACGACGAGGCGTAATGCGTTGTGCCGAACCGAGACGGGGTCGCTGCTCCTCGGCATGGGGGCGAGGCGAAATGTCAAAGTTCGCAGTGGAAATGCGATGCAGAGTCTGCCGTCGGCGGGGGGAGATTATGAATCATTTTGCGTGGGAGCCGAGGAGGAGACAAATGCCAGGCTGACTGGCTGATGGTTGGATAAGAGTTAATATTTGTTAGGGCTGAGGGCATACGCTTCGGGGGCACTTGTTGGAATTTGAATAAGCGTAACGGGAAGAGCATCCAGGAGACCGGATCCAGGAAGCAGACTTGAAGGCTTAAGTCTACAGAGGGTGGCCGACAATTTGTGAAATTAAGACACAGGAAGACGTGGGTGAGGGCGGTTAAGCCCTGAGGACGCCAATTGTGACGCAGTTCGGTTTGAGGTTGGATTCGTAGCACATTACCTTCAATTGGGCAGAGCTTAGTTGGAGGAGGAGGCTTTATTGACAGCTGTCACATCAAAGTGACTTTGCGACACAATTGTGGCCCGAGGTGGATCTGGGCCTTGCTTCTACAATGGGTGTGCTATTATTCTGCCACGAAGGGAGGGTGTTCGAGAGGCTTCTTGTGGTACCTTTCAGCATATTCACTGGTGGCCTAGAGAGACGAGGAGCGGAAGTTGTTCGCGTCTAGAAACTGGTTGCTGTAGAAGGAAGGCCAAGTCCACATCAGACAGTAGAGGCACTCAATGTGTTCGGATGATTCATTCAAAGGGGAAGATTATTGTTTTGACGAAAAAGTCATCACTTGAAAATACTGGCAACCCAAGCAGACCTCTTAAACTTAGGTAGATCCCGTCTTGAAAGTGGAGATTTGTTCGACTTGATTTACAATCGGTCAGGGCGTTGGTTGCTCTACAGCAGGCTTGACGACCAGGGCCTAACTTCCTAGCAACCACTCATGTTGTGCTTGCTATTGTTCTGCCACGAGTGGAAAGGATCTGTAGTCTTATGACGAACCCGAACGGTCAAGTTTGAGAAGCTTTTTTTTACACGAAAATATTCTTTGAGCATTGTCAGTGACTCGAGAGAGGTGGAGCCGTGAAAATTAAGCTTTGTCGCTCAGACCAGGGATCGAACATGAGACATAGAGGTTCAAGTGCATTGGGGTCAACGCACATACCCACAACGCCTCTAATCCCTATTAGACGGAGAAAGTGGTAAATAAATTGCGTGTTTCGTTTCCTGAATCCGTTGCGTTGTGTCATGTCAAAAAATTGACAACTCAGAAGACCTAATCAGAGCGAGAGAGAGACAACAAATGTGGGCCATAAGTGGAATGCATTACGACGGATGAAGTTGGTCCACTTTTTGCCTTTGATGCGTTTCACAGTTTATTATCTCTCATGTGTTGAGTGTGATTGTTTGGATTTCGGACGCAATGAACGTATTAATTGACCACCTCTTTGCAATCGGGAAATGCGACTTTTGTGGATTGCAAGCGCAACGAATTCTATGAGCGTCAGATTTAAGTGATGCTCCAGTTTGCGTGCATCTAAATATTCAATTCGGCAATAGCGAAATGATTTGTCAAAACTGAAAGATGGAAATTTTCAGGAATATGGAACACCATGGGCTTTACCATTCCAGTAAAGTTCCAAATTTGTAGTTTTGTGGACACAACGGATTTCTTATTTGCGAAAAGAAGATCCCTATGATTTCTCTGTGCTCAAAGCGTGCATCACTTGCACAGCTGCCAGATATGGTAAGAGGCGAGCCTATAAGATCATTCGGAGTGAAGGGCTTTCATGACAAGCAACAACTGTCAGCGGTTTTTTGAAAGTGTTAACAGAATGACGGGTAATTCATTCCTAACAAGCGAGCTCTCGCATGACTTGTACGGCTGAAGAATTGATATTCTCATAAATTGCTTAAACGAATCCCTGGTGTTTGATGCGCAAAGGCTTTGTAAGAGAAGTGGATCATCCTACAACTGGGTGAAATACATGTTCTAGATCACAAGATGTGCTTTTGGCAAATGACCAATTGACAAGCCTGGCCTATCTGATACTTGCTTAAGCTCTGAACACAATTTATCTTTGTAAGTCCACAACTCCTTTCATTCCTTGCCCTTTTAAAGTGAAAAGGGCTTCCATCACATCACAAGGTAAACTCGAAAAATGGCCAATGAGGACGAAGTGCGGCAAGTTTTGCCAATATTTCGCCGTGTTAAGAGAAGAAGTTAGTGTTGACATCGAGATTAAATTGATTTGATAGTTTACATGTCTAAGTTTATTTTTTCGAACATTCGTGCGTTTCTCGTGTGCTGACACAGAATTTTGATTTCAAGTAACCATCTAATGGGGCTTTTTCTAGACAGTTATACTCTTTGAGCATTGTCAGTGAGTTGAAAGAAGTAGGCCGCGAAAAATAGTGCGTTGGTGTCGACACAAGGTATTGGCACAGAAAACCACCAAACCAGAAAATATCTGATTACAATGGCATCTGGCATCGTCTTGTGGAATATCATCAAATTTCGACAGAAATCATGTAACACCTTGATCCTACATTCGGAAAGGAGAGTTAAGGTATTATGTAACATTTGGGAAGAAGGGAATGATTGCGTGTTCGAATTTCTAGTCATTCTGTCGGTACAAAATGATACTGCGTGTTTAGCAGTGAACAATAAACACTGGAACAGAAAAGGAGAATCTGAGTGCGAACAAGCTCAAAATGGAGCATAAACTGTCTCTGAAATATTTCTCACTATGACAACTTGGCCAGCTAGTCACAGTAGAGACGAGCAATTACGATGTTGTACAGGGATTTCATCCAACAACATCTGTAACGAGATGAAACATGGAATCATTGATTGTTTGAGCTCAAGAGGCAGACGCTGGTTGCTGAGGTCCCGATCCGTTGCAGAATGAGGCACAAGCAAACTTTCTGGAAGTGAGCTTCAGTTTGTAGTGACACACTACTGCCCACGTTGGACATGGGTGAAGGTATAAAGTAACCACTCGTGTTGTGTGTGATATTCTTCCCACATAGCCGGCGGGGACCTACAGGTTGTATGCTTCTTCTTTGCATGGCGCTACAGTCCGAGGAGGACCTGGGCCTCAATCAAGCCTCTCCAGCCAGCACGATATTTCGCCAGCTACCTCCAGCTGCACACACCAAGTTGGTTGAGGTCCTTCTCCACTTGTGTGCACAATCTCATTTGAGGACGTCCTCTGTTGCGTTGTCCCAATGGCTCGGAATCGAAGACTCTTCGGGCCGGAGCTGTGATGTCCGTCTGCATTGTCAATAAATTGAATAATGAACATACTCTGAGTTGGAGTGGAAACAAGAATGCTCGATTTCACAGTGCAATCTTATCGACCGGTTACTGATCTAACTTAAGGTTCACTCAAGAAGATTTCGTTTCCACAGTCAAAAGTTGAGGGTGGATTAGGTAAGTCATAGATTGAGTCTTGTGAAGTGTGTGAACTATTGAGTACACCAACCAAGTGAAGCATGAAAAAAATAATAATTGTAATTGAGCACGAACAGCACTGAACTGACCAAAGGGTAATGGAGGATAAGAGAACACATCAAATCCACAAGCGAATGTTCATGCATTAGGATATTGTTATAATCTGCTGTTGCTCTGCTGTCTTCAGAATCGTTGTCAGATCAAATAATTGGTAGTGTGTGGGGGTTTTTACTAGAATCACTCGCTTAATTTCCACTGTGAAGTCGGTATTTCTATGGATGCTGAGTTTAGCGACAGATCGACACTTTAGTTCTTTGCACTGTGAAATCGCTCATTAAGTCTGCAATGTCTTGGCGGCCATGGTGAAGCAATGGTGAACGAGTACAATTTCAATAAAAATCACACAACTTACTTACACAACGAGCTGCCATCAATCCAACTGAAGGGCTTTTGGAAGAACATACTAAGGGATACGACGTTGTTGCAGTTTGTGGCACTCGAAAAGAAGGAATGTCGTCGAAATGGCTGCGAAAACTTTGCAAGAGTCGGGCAATCTGTTACTTATTTTGAACCCACTTGGTGGATCTCGTGTGGATTGATCGATATCGTTTGTGGAAGAAATAGTTCATTCAAAATTGAGCCTCGTCGCTAAAGATAATCCTTTGACCAAAAACACGGCTCTGTTGATGAGGCTTTCTCTCTTCAGTCGTGTGTTTTTTTTTTTTCATTTTTTCAGATGTAGGTTCAGGATAAAAATGATGTCTACACAAAGCCTTGTTTTTTTTTTATAATTTGCGCGTGCTCAAGGTGTGATTAATACCCTTAATTGTCCGGGATCAAGACACAGCACGAGCCTAAGGTATAGAGGGAGAGGGGGAGAGGATGTACCTGTGCACATAGGTCTTAAATATCTGCTGATTGTAGTCTATGGGAAATATTGAGCTAGGAAGAGCACTCCATATTCGTGTGGTGCGGCTAAAAAACGAGTCTCTAAATTTCACTGTGCGTCTGAAAGCAGGCTTAAGGGTAAACTGATGTGCATTCTTGGTGAAAAGTGTATTTCGGATGAATTCAAGGAAAGGAGCAATGCAGTTGGCTAGCTCACTTGAGCATCGTTTGTTAATAAAACGAAAAAACACGGACAAAGAAGACACGGTACGTCGTTGTTCAAGCGAGTCTAATGAACCCGCGATATCGTTGTCTCCTATAAGTTTTATCGCTCGCTTTTTGATTCTATCTAGTAGGTGCAGGGTGGTCTTGGGGGCACCAGGCCAGATATGAGCGTTGTACTCAAGCTTAGGGCGAATATTCGACTTATTGACTAATGCCGAATCAGACGGGGTTAAATATTTCTTTCATCGTTTAAGAAAACCTAAGCATTTCGCAGCATTTTTGGTGACCTCGAATATGTGATCGTTCCAACTAAGTGTTATGTTGATGCACATACCAAGGATAGAAAGATTTCCGGTTTCGTCGATACAAGCGCCATTCATGGATAAAGGCTGATTATCAGGGGTTCGCTTTAGAGACAGCAGACAGCATTGAGTTTTGGAAGCATTGAATTCAACTCTGTTGTTCTTATTCCAGTTAGTTATGCTTCCTGTGATCGCAATTTAATGTGCTTGATATTCTTGTTGGCGACGAGGAATGGATGACTTGGGTTCCAATGCATTCTCTCGAAGACAGTGACTATGTTTTGCGCCAGTTGACTGCTTGATGTTAGAACTGGTAGACACGAATACTGTCCACACACGTTGCATAGTCGACTGGAACATACTACACTCGCTTCGAAATATAAGTTCCACAAGAAGAAGAACCTTTTGGGGGACATACTACATCGACGTCTTGGACAGAGCATCGCAATGGGCAGCTATAACTTCGAGGTAGTCAAGGACTTCACTTACCTCGTCTCCGGAGTAAACTGTACTAATAACATCAGTACCGAGATCAAGCGTAGGATAACTCTAACCAACAGCTGTTTCTTCGGGCTCAAGAGGCAATTGAGTAATAGAGCCTTCTCTCGAAGAACCAAGACAAGACACTGATCATCTCAGTCCTGCTATATGGCGCGGAGGCATGGACAGTCTCGAAAGGGGATGAAGAAGTCCTTGGTCCCTTTGAGAGAAAAGTTCTACGTACGATCTTTGGTCCTGTTTGTGTTCACGGGTTCTGGAGGAGAAGATTTAATCACGAACTGTACGGGCTGTACAGCGACATGAGCCTAGTTAGGCGTTTACAGATCCAATGCCTACAGTGGCTGGGTCATGTAGAGCGTATGGACACCACAGCTCCGGCCCGAAGAATCTTCGAATCCGAACCTGTCAGGCAACGCAACAGCGGACGCCCGCGCTTAAGGTGGCGCATCCAAGTGGAGAAGGACCTTAACCAACTTAGAGTGCGAAACTGGAGACAGCTAGCCAGAGACCGCACTAGTTGGAGAGGCATGTTGGTTGAGGCCCAGGTCCACCCCGGACTGTCGCGCCACACAAAGAAGAAGAAGAAGGACCTAATGGCGTAACGAGACACTGTAGATTCAATCGCTAGTAAACACGGTAAAGTGATAAAAACGTTCGAATAACATGTGACCATGTCAGACCAAGAACCAGACGCACAGATGTCCACTGGTCCACTGTTTTTTGGCCTAGTCACCCATTCAATCTCACTACACGTGAAAAGGGCAAAGAAAGTGCGAAATAAGTGAAAGCTCCCTCTCCATCTGTACACCAAGACGTAGCGCGTTAGAAGACGAAAAACACCCACCAAACAAAAACGCCTATCAACAATGTGCTGCTTGAACTTGAACCTTCAAAGTCACCACCGCCACCTACACTCCACGCCGCCCCGAAAAAACAAATAAAATTCCCCACCGTTGAACAGACCATAATCATCAGCCGTTTGAGGAAATTTCCCATGAAACTACTTAAAGGCGACGACGCTTCCATCGATTTTCCATCGTTCGTGCCAAAAGAGCGAGAAGACCGCCCGAGAGCTTCATTAGAAATTCCCGAGCACACACCAATCTCAATTGGCCGCCTCCTCGCCATGGCCCCAGCTGAACTGACGACAGTCGATGGCGCAGCACAAGATGAGTGTGAACCTTCCTCCCTGCCTCCCAGTTCCAATTCCAGTCGCATTATGCACAGAATTCGATTGCCACGTGCCGCGTGCTGTTGTTGTACGATTCACGTGGCGACCAGCGCGTTGCGTTGGTTCCAGAACATTTCGACTGCGAGTTGCAGCTAGTGTACCTCGATGAATCATCCAGCAGGAGGCGCCCCCGTGTAGGTGCAACAACTGCGCAACACTCTCGGCCAGAGTTCAGGCGGGCCTACCCACTCCGGTGCTCCGGTATCGACCCGAAAAAGTGTACCACGGCCCAGAAGACAAACTACGCAGTGAATGCTGGGGATTTCACAACGTTGCGATATTTTTCACTTGCACTACGGCACAGACTCCGAATGCTGCTGCTGCTGCAACTGGGGGGCTGCCTGATGGGGACGAGAGGGAGCCACACTTCGCATGGACTATTGATTAGCTCTGGATGCACACTTGGAGGTGGCAGAGGGCCTCGTGCCCGGTGCTACCCCCACAGAAGATATCCGATTTCCGTGAATGTGGCTCCGCTTCCTTGCTTGTTGCACGCGCGTAGGCTGCTGCACGTATGGCTGCCATTCGCCGGAAGCAGCATCGGCGCGGCGGGCGCCCACAATGTCATTTCTCATCTCCGTACCGTCAGATAGGGCCGTTCTGCGGGATCCATCTGCGTCTCGTTTAAGCGCGCAAACACAGCTCCACATTGACACATCCATCAGCGGTGCGATGATGGATGGACCGCTGGGGGTCGCTGCGATTCACACAGAGTCGGCGATTTCATGCAACACCTACGCCCCGGTGACGCCACCACTTGCAGTAATCACCGCTTGACTGAGTGCCACTGAGTGCTGGCGTTGGTGGTGGTTCAACGTTTGTCGTTTCTCGTTTCTCGTCCGGGGCTGGAGGCTGGCGTCAATGACTTTTAATTGCAACCACATGACACGAGGGGGTCCCATCGATGTGCTCTCCGCTGCACACACGGCTCCGGCCACCGCATGCCGTGTGAGTCACGTCGTCGTCGTCGGTCGGGCTCCGTGGATGTGTGCACTCCCACTGGGAACGGTATTTAGGTAGGTTATTGCTGAACTGAGTGGGTGGATGCTGGAATTCGGTTTGTGGAACGGTATTTCTGTGTGTGTGGGGACCGTGGGAAAGTGATCGTCAATTGTTGCGGCGCGGCGTCGTGGTCTGAAATTGGCTTCTATCTTGTGTCGCCGTCAGACGACAGATATGTACGTTTGATGGGTTAATTCAGATTGAGTTATGACTGCGAGTCGTCGCTTATGAAACGTCACATCTGTTCGGATGTAATGCCTTGCTTGTGTGTGGAAGGTGTTGTTGGTGGCTTTGCAGTGTGATCTGTGGGGGATTGGTTTGCGTCGTGAGAGGTTGAATTTTGGATTTCGAGTCAGGTAATTTTGTTGCTTCGATGAGACATATTTGTTGGTCGTGAATGTCTTGTTGATGCTGGGCGGCACTCCTGCTTAGTCGCTTCTTCGGCAGCTTAACCTTTGCCTTGATCTGAGCACAACATGGCTATAAAACGAGTGTTGTTCGATTTCCTTATGACGTACAATCGAGAAATTTAATAATCAGACACAATCAGAATGCACTGCAGTTTCTGTCCATACATTTCTGAGTTACACAAAATATTTCTGAGTCACTTTTAAGTTGTTAAGTGTACAGTTGCTTCAACTAGCTCAAATCCAAAAAAAATCACCTTCGTCAAGTTTCGTTAAGCTTGCATACAGTGAGTATGCTGTGAATTTAACATACGTTCTCCGAAGTAATTTGCTTCTGGGTGACACTAATGCTTAGTCGCTTCTTCGGCAGCTTAACCTAGGCATCGATCTGAATAGAACATCGCTAAAAATTGAGCGTTGTTCGATTGCCTACACATGTTCAATCGAGAAATTTACTTAACAGACACAAGCAAAATGCACTGCAGTTTCTGTCTAGACATTCTTGAGCTACACAACATATTTCCGAAACTCTTTGAAGTTGTTTATTGTACTGCTGCTTCAGCCAGCTCAAATCCAAAAAAAAACACCTTCGTTAAGTTTCGTTAAGTGTCGTCAAGTTTCGTTAAGTTGGCATACGCAAGCGAAATGAGTAGCTACGAGTTCCATACGTTCTCCGAAGTAATTTGACTACGCAGCGGCCTACGCTTTTATCGTTTTGACACAATTACAAACACAGGTACAGATTTGATTCACCACGGTAGGTCAAAGTACAACCCTTAGAGCCTTCGAAGCCTCTTCAGTGGGGCCAATCTCCCATTGGATCAGCTGAATTGACGTTTTCGAAGTTGACTCTCTCCTTGAAACATCTTACTCTGGTATCGTAGCGTAAACCTGTTGAGCATTTCTTCCCTTTTCCCGTGGCCCTGTGTCGCATCATCATCTTTCGATGACTAACTCAACCCAAGGCTCAATCATCACAGCTCTCCTCTGCCACAAAAGCAAAACATTGTTTACAATGCCGTTCCGTCAATTACGTTGTTACCTACGTTCGCTGCTAGAGGTTGGCCCCCAAAGCCACCACCGCCACCACTCACGTTTCCATGTCCTACTTTAAGCCTGACCCCAAGTTGCCTGCTCGCTTGCAGTGGCACTTTTCTTAATATCCGTAATGTGAGTAATTTGCCAGACCCTCCCGCGCGTCGTCGTCTCTGTGGCTGTGGTGGTGGCTTATTGCCGCAATTTACGTTTGCCAGCCATTGTGCAGCTCCACACCTTCCTTAAGCCGCATTGCTAGTGTGTGTGCACCCGCCGATGAGGATGGTGATGTAATCATTGCACCCCCTTTCGTTGATTTGCATGCATTAATCCGTCGGGGGATAGCAGTGCCTCTTGAACGTTCCCCTGGTCTGCTCGTATTAATCCGAAGAAGAACTGCGCCAAGTTGCTGCATTTCCTGCTCTCTCAACAACGCCCACCGCGACCGCATGCACACAGACGCACACAAACCTCAACCGTGGGGGAAGCAAAGGAGCGCGTGAAGAACGCATAATAATCCCGCCGTTCACGGTGCGGTGCCGCATTACTCGTCGCAATTATTCACAAAGTGTGAACAATATGCTCACGGGCTGGGGGCAGAAGGGCGGCAAAAAGTTGGAAAAAATAATGAGATACTCCTTGGGGAGAGCTCCCCCAACATCCGATCATCCATTCTTCATCCTTTAGCCTTCCATCCAGTCCTCGTCCATCGCGTTTTATAATTTAAATGAGCTCAACTCTGGCATCATCGCCTCTGCGTCAGCGGCAAGCAAGCGACTACAATGACGGACTGAGGCTAAGGGCGACTTCCTCTCGTGGGCGGAGGGGGTGTTTCTCTCCCCCACCCGCGTGCGTGTGTTTGTGTGTGCATAAGTCATCATTTCAGAAGTAACCGTTTCGACGAAGAATTTTAAGTAGATTCCAGTTGTAAGCGAAACGAAATTTGAAGTAATTACGAATTTTGGTAACACTGGGACGGGCTGGCTTGGCGACCTAATTGCGACATCTATTTGTCAATCCATCCACGGGGTTGGAGGCAAAGACGAACGGGAGAAGCACGACCGTCGTCTAGACATATTGTCGAGAATTTTAATGGGAAAAGTTTAAAGACCTCTTCAGTCCGTTTGCAGAGCCGCCACGGTATGGCAATGGTGATGGTTCGAGAAGGATTGGGCTTCAAAATTGTGGTTATGAATCTCTTGTGACAGCTGGCACGAGCTGAAGGGCGCCAAAGACATTCAACAGCCGTGCCTGCTTGGAGTGATGAGGAAAGACGACTTGAGACACATTTGGTCGTAAGTGGCGTTGATTGCTCGTTATGGCGAAAGTTTGGTGCGTTGTAATGGGGAGAGGATGCGTTTTATAGATGGACACTGCATATGGGTCGTTGTTTAATTTCTTAATCGATGACATTGAGAACTTTCGTATGGTTACTGGCGGAAGATGTTTATTTGTGGTCCACAGAGGAGCACCACGTTGCCGTTGTTTCTCTTAACAAGGACTCAACGTTAGCTTCCAGATCTGTTTCCCACTCACCAAGTGACAGTCAAAGTTAAATTTGTTCCACAAAAGCAATGCAGCAAGACTTTCGCGGCATATCGAGGGATCCAATGACTCAAACACGGCGATAACCCGGTTTTTATGCCTTGACATGTTTTGTAATGGAAAGAAAAGAGAGTTGGCAACTTCAGTTAGTTTTCGTTAAGTTTCGTTAAGCTTCGTTCAGTTTCGTTAAGTTTCCTTAACACGTTGAGGACGGCGTGCACCACCGGTAGGTCACATACTTATGTTTTATCTGGCGGCGTGAACCACCGGTGGGTCACACTAAAATGTTTTATCTGGCAACACGATGTTGATGCGTGCATTTTTCGCAAATTTGTTGTTTTTCTCTTTTTTGTTTACATATTCGAAAGATAAAGCAAGGTTCGATTATTGCTGCCGCCAGATGATGCGTAAGACTATAACTGCGCCGTCCTCAACGTGTTAAACTTTGTCACTATTGTTTACCTAAAGGAAGGCGATATGGATTGCTGTCTATGTACACAAATAGTATTTTGAACTTCAGCTAGCTTTCGTTAAATTTGGTTAAGTCTTGTAAAACGTTACCACTGTTCATTTCTTAAGTAAAGGTAATATGAATTACTCACAAGCTTTCGTTAAGCTTCGTATAATTAATCACTCACTAGCTTTCGTTAAGTTTCCTTAAACGTTGCCACTTTTCTTTTCTCAAGTGAAGATAAAATGAATCGTTACTCAAATAGCAGTTGGTGTTGCAATTTTACTGGAATTTCTAAATTCAGCTGGAACCTTGGCGTTACTTGTGTCTACTTTTCAATCGCTCCTGAGACACGCTAGGTAAATTGATTATGGTTAGGTTTTTACTTGCCACACACAAATTCCAAAAGGCAATCACATCTAATTCCCTGATTGTGAAGGTGCCAGATGTCCACTGTTCCATGCCCAGTTAACTCCACACCACACCACATCCAGTCCAGCACCAGGCAACATGAGCAATTAGAATAAATTTCACTTGTCAAGCATTCCACGGAGCCACCATCGCCACCACGACGACCACCCAAGATCTCAGTGCCGTGGCATATGGAATTATTCAGTGTCTTCCGCCCAAGTGATTTCGATTTGAATTTATTTGCAATTATGTACATATCTATCTCCGCCCCGACTCGAGCACTCCTTCTTCACACCAAGCTATCGCCACAAAACGTCTCGCGCTAGTAGCACTTCCTACTCACAACACGGCACCAATACACCGCAGCGGCGTTCGCCCTCCAGCTCCAGTTTCACACAGTTTCAACGGCCGCCCTCATTTTTATTGCATTTTATGTAGGTGCCTTCCGGACCTCACGATAGTACGCAGAGTAATTAAATATCTCTCCACTTCCTTTCGCCGCGCTGCGGCTGGCGCCTCTCCAGCCCTCGCGGCGCAGAGCTCACACTCACCTGCCAAATGGTAACGTACGAACTGCGCCACCTCCTCCCCACAACCACCACGACGACTACGGAGAGGCGACGAGTACGCACTCACAGTGTGCGCTGCCCACTGCTCCGCAGTTGGCTCCGTCCAGCACCACCATCACACGGTCGTTTGCCATCACTAGCACCATTAAGTTGGACTAATTTAAAGGCATACTCGTACACGGCGCGGCGCGGCGTAGCCTCGTAACAATTTAGGGCGTCGTCAACGTTGGCGTCGCGGCGTCATCGTTGCGCACCACACTGCTCCTCACGGCCCGGTGGCGGCAGCAGTGACGCCGTATACACGCTCTTTTCCTTCTGGAAAAATTATTGACTCCACAAAGATACCCATAAAGGTGGACTCAATAAAAGTGTCAACCATATCCGACCGCACTTCGTAATTTACGAGAGCAGCAGCGATTACTTTTTGCCTTTCGCCGGGCCTTTGCCTTGCGAGAGATGTGCCCTTTCTCGGGGCGGCCAGGAGGCAATGCGCCACCACAGCGACGGCGTGTGAGTGGGTAATTCAATCCCATGGCGCTGTCCGAGCGGGTATCACAAGACAAAAGATACGCCAACCGATTGCGAGTACTCGTGCGCGAAATGTGCTCTCCCCGGGACCCCTTGAAGCGACCGCCTTGTGTCATGTCTTTTGCTGGTGGCACTGGCAACGACGACCACGACGACCTGGTATCTGTGTGTGCTTGCCCACGCGTCATGAGCGCTGCCCACTCTCGCATGCACACGACGTGCTGTGTGCAAGAGTTCTGCAGGCGAGCGGCCGACTGCCACCTTGACTGGAGGCGGCCTAAAATCCGAAAAGAATTGCAAATAAGCCCCGGCCAGAGCTTCTCGAGGAGGGCACGATGATTGCTGCTACTTGCCGCTCGTTAATTAAGAGCGCGTGGAGTGTGGGGCGGTGGCCGGTGGCGCTGGCGGTGACGGTGACGGTGACGGTGTCGGTTGCGGCGGCACACACCACCGAAAAGTGGATAATTGAGTTATGTCGATGTTAGTGGTGCAATATTTGACAAAGTGACAGATGGCTTTAATTATCCATTAAGTCGGCTATTCGGAGTTGGCGTTTGCCGCCGCGCTTGCCACTGACGTTGCGGCTGTTAAGCGAGACGACGACGACGATGGGAAGTTCGTTTGATGTGAGACGATGCTTAATTTATTGTCATTCCGGAGCGCTTATGATTCACAGCACTCTTCACGGGTTAAGTGGAGATGGTATTCAGGACAGTGTCGCATGTCAGATGTGACACATGCAGCCGCCACAGCCACCGACGACAACACTGTGGGAGATGTCGTTAAAACTTCCGTTCGCCGTTGGGTAGATCGTAAAAAGGTTTCGACACGTGCCGTTTAAAAGACACTTATGTGTGTCAATCAACTTAAGGCACACCCCCACCCGCACCCGCACCCACTCACACACACGCGCGCACACTGGTGAGTGTCCTTTTTCGGGACGGGACCACGAGTAGGAGCACCGACCGAGGCCTTGGCAAAGTGTGTTCCCGGTTGATGTTCTTCGCGCAGAGTTTAGGGCTTCCGGGGCGGAATGCCAGAAGTGATGATGGTTAGCGGTTTATTTTCTTTGGGAGACTTCTTTCGCTTGGTGCGGCTGTTTTACGGAGTCAATCAATCGGGGATTTTTTTATGGGCCACGTGGAATTGAAAAGTGCATGACCTCGCTGGGCTGTGACGAATTACTCGAGTTATTCGAGAACTCGGGCAACGAAATTAGTGTTCGATTTGTCAGCCGTTTTACGGTGGATTTTATGGGCGACATCACTGACCGACTGAACGCGGTATTTATCGCCTTCAGCTCGTTTGGCGGAATAGATTGCGGTGCCGTGGGGTAAGGCAAAAAAAAGAGCGGTGTAGGCGCCTGCCTGGCAGGAGTTGGGGTATTCCTAGGTTGCAGTGGCTGAATGCTCGGTTGGGAGGAGAGTTTCAATGGCGCTCTAAGGAAGGCATCCTGTGGCAGGAGGCCTCTTGCGATGTCTTTGAGGCTTGAGTAGATGTATTGAGGTAAGGGAGTGGCGCAAATGACGGTTCTGCATCCGGGACGAGTAGAAACAGAGCCTGTGCTTTTTCTAGAGCGATCGTCAGGTTCTTGAATGACAAAGTGCGCTTCACCTACACAAGTTGGATGCTAAGAAAATCGTCGTTTCGTTGGGAGATAGGCGGCGAGTCTGGGACTTTAGCACTCAGAGATTTGAAGGCTGCCTGAGGTCCAAAACAAGCATTTTTAACTACGGGAGTGGAGGTGGGTCTATTTTGCCCAGTTGAGGAGGCAGGAATGCTTCATTTGCCTCCTTTATCGCCTGAAAGACGTAACACTGATTTGTCGGAATAAAAGTTGAACGCTTAGATCCTCAGAATAAACACCTGATCCCATGCCTTCAACCACCTTCGTTCCATTAGTAGAGGATCGCCCAGCATTTGGGTGCCAATGATAGTGGGGTGTCAAGAAAGAAGATCTGTCTGCCGAATAAGACCATCTGTGGAAGATTGAGGACTTTGTTCAGAGCTCCGAAGGGAATTGTCTTTAACGCTTCGCTGATACACAGTTCACACCCTGTCTAGCGACTTGCAAGTAACCAGTTTCGTTCGTTTCCATTTGCTGCTGAAAACAATAATTTGCCGACTTTGGGTAAGTTGCTGAACTCACTTAGGAGCTCCTCAAGAATCGTTGAAGTTGTCACACTCAACGTCCAGAACCTCGGGACTTCATATAGATGCTGCTGTAGTCTTCTTCTGACCACTGTCTGCCTTGGCTGGATCCTGGAGGTGTTGTTGTTACCGGAATTGTCAGGGATTGGAAACTCTGTGTATGGGGAAGGCACCACCATTTGGACAGTTATCGTGTTTCTTAGCTGTGGTCTTACCGGAGCCTCTCCAACAGCAGGCCACATTAGAGAGTAACAATGGCTTTACCGCTCTTTAGATGTCCCTGGTGCGGATGAACACCATTTCCTTAGCTTGTCTATGCATCAAATACGAAAAAAAATGAATAAGCAAACAATACGCGTGAGCTAAATAATTAAACTGCGGGAGAACTCACAGATTGTGTAGTGAGCCGTGATGAACAATGGCCTCAAGAAAAACGAAAAAGATGTTAGGCCTGCGACAAGCCCAGGTATAGTTTGATGCCGATGCAACTCAGGAAAGCTACCAAAACACTAATATAGCCGATGGGCAAGTGCTCGCAAGCTGCCGAAAGGGGCAAGAGGGACCCAAAGTCTAGCTTCCCGACCTCTAACTGAGACTTTAGAGCAGAAATGGCAAGCCACGGTTGATCGAGCTTCGAACCACGCAACCGCTCAAACGTCTGCGAACATAGTGACGTGGAAAGAGTGTCCACAAGTGCCCCCTCGACGACAAACCGGCGGAATGAATGATCTAGGCCGAAGAGGGATCAGTGGTGCTGGAAGAAGGTTCTAACCGTAGTACGAATCTCCACACTATCATGATTGTCGAGGTGTACCTTGAATGCGACTCCATCAGCCAGGCGACCGCTTAACAGATGCAGGGCGAAGTGGTGGGACAAAGCTCAAGAAATGGCCCATTTTCACTGGGTTAGTTCTGCTAATAAGTTAGAATTGTTGGCGGAGGATCGAGTGACCTGGGGATCTCTCGGGTGTGCTTTGTTTCTCCGTCCCACTAATGAAGCCACTTGGACGCCCTATCCTCCGATACAATTCTACCACTGCCTGGATCCACTGTTGGAGTTGCTTACAGCTTCTGGTTACTGCAGCGTTTCCTTCAGTGGAAAAACCGAGTATGCAGATGATTTAAGTTGCATTCAACAATAAGTCGAGACTATTTGTACGTTGACACATCACCCCTGCTTCCGGTGCAGTCATCAAATTCTACTATTCCACAACTTCTCAGCAAGCGACGTACGCTGAATGAAGTTAGATTCTTTCGAGGAATAAGCGGCTGACGAATGAGCTCAGTCGCTGATGATTAATCAATGGCTGTGACTTGACGTCTAGTTGCATTAGACTTGCAGCTTCGTCAACGGTACTCTTATTTAGAGCTACGAGCCCTATGTCGCGTCCGCATTCGGCATACTCACTGCTTGTACTATGACGTAGACGTAAGCATTAGCACTGGCAACAACATTTGATCACGTGCGAGTGGCGCTTGTCACTGACTTGTGAAAACAGCCTCGTGTTTAATATAAAGAAGTGGACTTACCACTCATCCCTGCGGAAACATCTTTATCCACTTTTCACGTTGAATGACGTGTTCACCAAATATAACCACGAATGATTCAAACGATGTTGAATCCAAGATGTAAGGTAATTCCGATCTCCAAGTGGCTCCGTTTGCTTATGGCTCAAATTGTCGAAGGGATTATTCTTTAAGTCGCTGAACAGAACACTTAATAAAAATATATACAATATAATATGGGGGCGCTACAGCCCGTAGAGGGCCAGGGCCTAGCTTCCCAGCAACCACTAGTGTTGTGCGTGACATTCTTCTTGACTTTAAGGACCGTACAGCTAAGATTGTGAGTAGGCATTGCTCTTTAAGTATTGTCAGTGATCGAAAGAGGTGAGGACGACCTGGGGACTGCGGACTGCTGTAAACAAGGAAAGAAATATCTTTTGCAAGTCAATCCAACTGTTGGGATACGCACACGACATCGACACTGTCGAGCGGTCCCAACATGTCGTAGTAGAAGCTTTCACGGCAATTAAAGAACAGGCAAGGTGAACGAGGACAAGACAGAATATATGCTGTCGAGCAAGTAACGATCCGCTGCACACCATCTAGGCCAAAACATTAAAATAGAGAGCTACAATTTCGAGGCAGTAGAGGAGTTTGTCTACCTCGCGGCGAACGTGAGCTCCGCGAATAGCATCTAAATGGAGATCCGACGTAGAATCGTCCTTGGAAATCGCTGCTACATCGGTTCGTCAAAACAACTGGGCTGGAAATTGCTGACTCGGAGGACCAAATCATGCTCTACAAAACTACTCTTATCCTGCCAGTCCTGCTGATTCTTGGTGTCTTCGAAAGAAAAAATCTACGTTGGATATATGGTTCCGGCTGCGAGGAAGGCGAATGAAGGGAATTGAATGTGGATTAAGCTTGGAAGGCAAAAGTCCGTCAACTGTACTGGCCCGGCCACAGCGAGCGCATGGTCAATAACGCTCCAGCAAAGAGGGTCTTTGAATCGTAGCCTCCTGGTTCGAGAAGGAGAAGAAGACCGAACATCGACCAAATTGTCGCATATGTAAGAAAGCTGGGACTTGTTGAGTGGATGCAGTGCGCCCAGGAGCCTCACTGATGAAAGCCAGCAATTGATCAGTAGAAGCTTACTTTGAGCTGCGCATTGC
Organism: Eristalis arbustorum; assembly: GCA_916610145.1. Classification (NCBI taxonomy): domain Eukaryota; kingdom Metazoa; phylum Arthropoda; class Insecta; order Diptera; family Syrphidae; genus Eristalis; species Eristalis arbustorum. Next base: position 17,787,025 of record OU744318.1, on the reverse strand, counting down.
CTGTTGTTGATGTGCCGTCTGCATAATCTCTGGCGTTTCTTATGATCGTTTTTAAAGTTTGCGGTAATGTAGTCTGTAGGTAACTGGCATTTACTGATGTTTAGTTGTAACATCAACAGGTTAGGTTAGGTTATAGTGGCTGACTGCTAAGGGTAGTCACACTTAGGCCAGAGTAGGACCATTGTGATACCACGCGGATTGCCTTCTCCTAACATCGGAACCAGTTGATGCTTGTAGTGAAGTGATTTGTGATGGTCTAGGCTGGCACTGTTTAGCTCATTGAGGCTGTTAGTAGTAGGCCTCTAGGTTTAGAAACCTACTACTAGCCAGAGCGCTACAGGAGCAGGGTAGGTGATGTGTGTTTTCTTCCTCCTCTTATTCCATGCAGCTTCCGTTCCCATCCTGCGAGCATGAGTGCTAATTGCACAGTGCCCGGTTGTGACTCCAATGAGGGTCCTTAATGAGTGGTTGCTGAGTCTTAGTAGACTGAGTGACAGTTTGAGGCTAAGTGTTGGCCAGATTTCTTTTGCTTTAAGGCAGGTGGTGCCTTCTAGCCATTTGTCATTAGTGGTCATTTCGATTGTGTTAATCTTAAGAAGATGGTAAGCTGTAACGATCGACATGGAAGGTGGTACTTCTGCTATTGATAGGGATGTGGTTGTATCACACCTGGTGAGTTCATCAGTCTTGCAGTTTCCTGGTATGTCACAGTGTCCTGGTACCCACATGAGGTGAGTGTTAAAATGGTCAGCCTGCAGTTCAGGGATGTTTTTGAGTAAAACATGACATTGTCCAGTGATTTAATAGCGGCCTGACTATCGGAACAGATGATAATATCCCATTTTGATATCACGTTGTTTTCATGACAGCGCCTGAAAAACGTTACAGTGATCAGGTAGCTTCAAAGATATAGCAATGTTCAGATCTTGGGAATATACAGCACCACCCACCCCTTCGTTAGTCTTCGATCCATTAGTTGATGTTCAGGCAAACAAAAATCAATTTAGATCATCATCTTAAGATCGGATGATTTTTACACCAAAAGATGAGTAATACAGCCAACATTGGTAGTAAGTACACAAATTAATGGACCAAGGTTACTACCTTGTGGTACGCCAAACACAGCTCTGATGGACTTGGTCACAGACGATCTTAACGTGATTTGACAAAGCAGGCTAGGAAGCATAGGGCTGTCGGCGCAAATATAATGACTTGATGGGGAATTTTTGGCAAATGTTTTACTACAGTGGCCTGGGTCTACATCGACCGCTTTGTCGTCTTTAAATGCGCATACTGCTTGAGAGTCACATTCAGTAAGGTTCGTGCTTGTCGTTACGTTATCAACCCACAGACTTTCAATTCTCATACTGCGCTCCACTTAGCCGCCATGCACAACCTCCACCTCCCCCGAATTGCATTCGATTCAAAGAAAGGGGTCCCTTGCGTAGTCAAAAATTAAAGATTCCGATCTCTCGTCCCACTCCTACTGCAGGCTGATCTAAAAAGTCCACACCCCAGTCCGAGCATGACTCAGACACTACAAGAGCACAACCCAGCCCAACTCAACTCAATTTATCTTGTCATGCTACAAGCCCTCTGTCCCTCTCTCGAAACACATATCCATTTGTCCAGAATCAACTGCATGCCACATTTCATAAATTATTTTCAATGAACCAACTTGCCGCGCTCGTAAATTACGAAATAATGTACTACCACCACCAGCAGCAGCAGCACAGCTCGTATAATCTGCAATCATTTTCATAAAATCCTCATTCGACAGTGCCCCCGGATAACCCTTCGGAGGAAAGGAAACAGATTACACAAATTGCCAGTGCCAGTGCCAGTGGCAGTGCAGATTCCTTTCAATGCGAAGGCGCCCAGCCATTCGGCCGCCACATTAAAATGCACCCGCGCCAATAAAACGGGGGGGTCTGTAAACCTTTTTCTTACCCCTTCCCGATCTCCTCCGCGCACACACAACAACCAACTTAATAGTATTCCATCAGACGGCGGGGAACACATGTTCACAGCACACACATTGTATTCAACATTAGCCCGCAGGGACGACTTGGGGCACATTTGCTCAACGAATTACGACGTGCAAACCTGACCACCGCCACGACACGCTACGCCACGCCACTCCACGGGCTGCTCCGTGGCCTCAAACTCGGCCAAACAACAACAGTAATCAAGGGAAAACCTATAAAAATAAACTTCTGAATTATTCCCCTCAATTGGGTGAATAAAAGATAATAAATCCTGGCCACCCTGTGCGGCGGGTGGGGGTTGCCTTTTGAATGCAATTTGTCGCAACAAATGTCGCCGAGGATGAGACGGACCACGACGACGATGCTGCGACCGGCGATGATGACGATTCGAGGAGGACACTCTGTTTATTGCCTCGCTACGATTCGATAATGTCCCTCCAAGGTATCCCCTTCACCACGTCCTCCCTCATCCATCTGCAGTCGGCCGAGTCCGGATCTTTCGTGTATCGCAAGAATTCCACATACACAACTGAGCCGGAGCCAGGGGGAGAGAAGGAACACACAAAAAAAAGCAGTGAGAAGGAAAGGAAGGAGAGGAAAAAAACAAATTTATTGGCGACAACTTTTATAGCCTACGGCACTAATGTCCTCGATTATTATCGCAATAAAATTGCCTGCTGGCCCCAACTCCCCCCACACACACATCCCACAGAACACGGCCGTTGAAAGGGCCCCAGGAACAGGATGCCAGCCGAAAAGTGTTGCAAGGTATAGCTCCACGACCGCGTCGCAGGTCCTAGAGCGTTCTACTTTCGGGCCTGGAGTCACACACGACGACGGGGAGTAATTGCCAATAGAACGTGTAAGTGCAGCAGCGTGCCTCGAGATCCGTTCGGCAAATGTGCACATAGCATGCGCTGCCAAAAAGGACATGCCTCCGGCTGCGGCTGGAGTGCGACTGTCGGCCGCGATCACTTCGTCGGACGGGCTGGGCTGGTGGATGATGGAGGGTGTCATCAGCGTGACTTGCCGCATGCAACTGAAGTGGATTCCTAATTGCCGGGGAATGTCAAAAATTGCGGATAAAATGCCCGGAAAGCAGTTACAACTTCATATGCATACCGGCACACGATATGACGGTGGGTGGTGTGTACAGGGCGGGGTAGCCGTGAAGTGACTTGTAACGACTGCAGAGGTTCGCTGTAATGATTATGGGGCTTTGGTTCGGCTTGTTAGCGGCGTTTACGTGTGTCGGGGTCTTTTGCTAGTTTTGGTAGCGTTTACGTCTTTAATGTGTTTGGTTACAACCTGAGGAGCACCAGGACTTTCACTAAGAAGCATTTCTGAGTAGCTTCTTTTTTTGGTGCGCCAAAGTAAGGTATTAACTTCTCTAAGTAGCTTCTCTTTTTTTGTGCTCAAAGTATGTGCTGCGGAAGGTGGTCTACGTTCAAAGTGGCGTATTCAAGTAGAGATGACCCATTGTGTTCGGAGAGTGGGAAAGCTAACCGATTTCGAACATGCCAGCCTCATGAAGTAGAAATGGACATCAACCAACTTCGCGTCCTAGACTGGTAGCAACTGGCGAGACAGCGCGATAGTTGGAGAGGATTGTAGTTGAGACCTAGATCCACCCGGACTGTAGCGGCTCGAGGAGCTGACAAGCGATCTTGCTACACCGGTGAGTACACTTGGTCTCCACATCTCTCGCAACCTGTCTTCAGTTGTCCACACCAAGTTGAATAAGAAAGGTTTCTCCACTTGTCCCGGAGCACTTCACCGCGTTGTCCCACAGGCTCGGCATTAAATTCCCTTCGACTTGGAACACAGTTTCCATGTGCCCTACATACCCAACTAGCCTAGACAATGGCAAGCCCTATGGTTCCAGCTTGAATACTTTCCTCGAAATGTCGGTTTGACTGTGTTACGAGTGCTCTGGAGGCTCGTGTCTCTGCCTTTGTCTCCGCCGCTTCAGTTCCTTCCGTCTTGCTGATCTTGACAAAGCTGGGTAGGGCTACCCCTACCTAGGTTGGCAACAAATCCTTCAGGGTGTCATCACAGCAGACTCAAATTGATGAAAATGTCGGAAAAATGACTTACACCAAGTAGAAGCAGACATTATTTTGTTTGAATTCCTTTGTCTGAGTAACGTAATCTGAACGAGTGCCTGCGTTTGATGGAAATTCCAACAAGACTCAGTGGGTTGTTTGTTTCTGCCTTCGTCGTTCGGTTCAAGGTTCATTGGCGTGCTGTATCTTGAAACGATAGCTTCTAGAACTCTTTGAAAATCAACACTCTTTATTTTTTTTCCCTACAGTGCTTATCAGCCTCAGCTTTCGTGCGTCAGATGGTCGTCATCTGGTGCGTGGAGTTGTTTATTGAGGCTGCATTCTGCTCGGGGAAAACCTATGAGAAAGTTGAGACTGTGACCACTTCATTAGAAGTCGGCCGAACCCTCGGAAAGCCCTAGGAGTCAGTGTTTTAGTCTTTGAAACAAGAAGATAAAAGTGACGGGAGAGACTTAAAAATTCAACAATTGCCGACCTTTAGATAACAGTAATTAGAGCATGGGAGGAAATTCCTTAGCGATCCCTCCAAAGTTAATTGCAAAACGTGGCAAACTACTGATCTACATTGTTTGTTATCTACTGTGCCTTTAAAACTTATTTTAAAAAGTGGCTATTTAGTTATCGAACAGATAGAACTTACCCCTTTTAAGGCTTTGGTCAATAAAATTTCTTTACATGTAAGCTTTAAATTTTTGGCTTGTCTACTTTTTTTTAAAGTTGGAATCACTAAAAAAGGTGGCCCGTGGCGTTGTGGGTATGTGCGTCGACCCCAACCTCGACGTCCTAGGTTCGATTCCAGCTCTGAGCGACGAAAATGATTTTCACGACCCCACCTATTTCGAGTCACTCACAATGCTCAAAGAGTACTTTTATGTCTAGAAAAAACTTCTCAAACTTGGCCGTTCGGAGTCGGCATAAAACTGTAGGTCCCTTCCGCTCGTGAGAGAACAATAGCACGCACAACATTAGTGGTTGCTGAGAAGCTAGGCCCTGCCCCTCTACGGCCTGTAGCGCCAACCACAAAATTTTATATTATTAATTACTAATGGTTGAGGCACACGTCCACCACGGACTGTAACGTTAAACAAAGAAGAAGAAGGAATTACTAATCTAGGCATAAAATGAAGTTTGAGGTTTGTAACAGAGTCTACTACTCTGTGTATATTTTCCTTCAAAAGCTTGTATGTGAGTAGCAAAGAACGATAGTGTTTTCAAAGAACCTCCTTGGTTCCAGTAAAGTAACTGGATTGATCTCAGAAGGGCACAGCAGACGATTGCAGAAGAGCCTGGTTAGGTGCTTACGAGCGGCAGTGCACGTTATAAAGGGTGCTAAAAAGCTATTATCCTTTTGACAACACTGGCTTAAACACCTGACTCACGTTTCGTGCTTTGTTTCACTGTCAAACATCTTCAGTTTGTTCTGTAATTCAACCATGAATCGTCTTACAAACGAACAACGCTTGCAAATTATTGAATTTTTTCATCAAAATACATGCTCTGTTTGCATTGATTTAGAAAGCAAAAGACTTGATGATGGTTCGACCAAAATTTAGTTTTTTAGTTGTCCAGTGTAGCGTTTTAAAAATCTTGGACAAATAAAATCTTCCTTTTAAAACTCCGACGCTCTCTCCCGTATGCACTGTTTAGAGTAGCTTTAAGAGAAGACTGAACGAAGGCCAAAAAAGTGACATCGACCTCGTTCAAATAATTTGTATGGCCCGTAGTTATGCACCAGTGCTCCGGCCCTGAAGATTAACGCTGTAGGCGAAGATCTCGCATCGTGGTCCTTCCCAGCTAACAAAGGGGCCACAATTAACTTAACGTAAGAAAGCTTAGGCCAGGACTCAGGGGTTGGCAGGAGTAAGATCTCATTGGAGAAACAAGTTAACTGAGGCCCAGGGGACCCCCAAGGAAGACGATTAGAGTGGTCGTTCGGCAGTTATTTTTAATCAAATTTTAAGATCATTTTTGAACAGTTTTGTTTAACGCGTACAGCGAATGCCCTCAAGCATAGATTTAAAAAAGTGTTTGTGGTGGTCCCAGAGTATTCTATTTCTTCGCTGGATTGATTATGTTCCTTTTAGCATCCTTGCGTCCATTATACTTCGACCTTAAGGACAGGAAGGCTTGCTTAGAACAACGAACGAATTCGCGATTGTCTCCTCTTTCTTAATCTCCTCTAGTCTCAATGTTCAGATTAAGATGAACATGAGTAGTTCATCACTCCGACGCCGAGAATCGACTCGAAAGCCCTCCTCCCCCAAAGCACTTCCTCTTCCGCCGCACCATCCACTCCAAATTGCTGTCTCCTTCAGCCCTCGCGCATTTCAGAGGCCACCGCCTCACACTGACTCACCACCAACTCACTGATCTTAAACAAAGCAACCATCGATTGTGCAATGTCCGACGAAAGATCAAGGTCTCAGTTGAGAACCTTACAGCAATCCGGGATTATCCCTTCCGAGGCAATCTCGTAAACGCTTAAAAGCACGAAAAAACAACTCATTTACTCCTCCCCATCACTTCGCATGAAAATCATCAACATCGCATTAACTTTCCAACTGATTAGCTCGCATCGCGTCGCCGCGCACGCTTCCCAGAATGCATCGCGCCCGCAAAACACCGAGACCCAGCATCTGTATCTTCGGCCGAACCGGAGCGGAAAAGCCACAAACTAGCAGCTCTCAACAACTACCCGCAATCGCATGTAATTAACATACTTCAGCCGGAGCGCTGGACGAAGGAGGGAAAAACAACGCGGAGCGATTCACTCCACGAACGATTAGCATACCAGTGATTAATGATTTCAGGAAATTTTTTCCCAGCACGGGATCTCGACGCGGTGCGACTCTGGCCATGAGTGTCGATGAACTGGTCGTCGCAGAGGACCGCGAACGGCCGGCCGGAGCGAAACTGGTCGGGAAGACCTTTGCAATCTGCATGTCATTCAGAAATGCGGTTCTGTTGATCATTCGGATGCGTAGGTTTCCGCAACGGATAATCCAATCCGATCCGATGACATGTCAGTGTAGTGGCAAATGGACGGCGATAAGAGTCCCCTTGGGCATCGAGTCGTGCGGCACGAGGGCGTTTATCGCCCGGCCGAGCGACGTTGCATCTGTGCGTGTGTGGGCGGCAATGGAGCATGGTCGAGCCTGTGTGTGGGCGGCTGTTCTATTGGCACCATCGCCGTTCGTCTCCAGCCACGATGCCCATGGGAAAATAATTGGAATTCCATTGGAGAAATTTGCCAGGCGAATCGCCATGCAGTCCGTTGCATCGGGGCCGTGGGCGTCGGAGAAGCCATGCCAAGTGACACTTAACGTCGCTCTTGCGTGGTCCTTCGCGTGGACAAACCGCCAAATGACTCGCTCGCCTCCTTTAAGTGCCATTTTGACACACTTCGACTTGGCGTGCCAGTCACCGCGGTGCACGTCAAGACGGCGGCGTGCAAATCAAGCTCGCGCCTCCCCCCGACTTGACGTCTGCCGATAGCCTAATGGGGCACCGTACCCCGTTCGGCTGCTTTCGAAAGAAACGACAGAACCTATCCCAACCTTAATTGCGAAAATATGCAAATTGCTCAGCAAACTTCCGTTCCGAGAATGCTGGCGTTTCGGTAATTAACTGAAACGCCGGCGCCACAACGTCCCGTCCGAGAGCCAAAATATAATTCGAATGCACTTTCGCAATGCGCGGTGTGAGAGATACGAGCATGACTAACACACGTGGCCGTGTTTCGATTCATCCCCTGTTGGCCGACGTGCACGAGGGACCAGACTTTGGTAATAAGATTAACCCCGAAACGGCAGGCAGGTGTAGGTGGGCGGGCTTCGACTGCAAGGTGCGCTGCGACTGGCGCTGGCCGGGGGTTGATGGGGCGGCTAGCTGTGAGTGAGTGTTCGATGTTCTCGTGCGAGGACAGGGTGTTTTTATTTGTTTCGTGTTTGGTTTTATTGTCTGTGGTTTGGTGAGACAGGTGTTGTTTGTTTTTTGTTTGCATCCAAGAAGGAATGCAATTAGGAAGTATTTCAAAGAGCTTAAATTGAACAAGTTTGCCGGGGGTGAGTCTGGGAAATTGCGGAAAATATGCATGTAAGGACATCTTACGTTGGTCTACAAAAAGAAGACCGTCTGGATTGCACGGACTAGAGAGGCATTAGTCTTACACAAGATATCTGCGGCGCTGTGTGAACGCCTAAAGCCTTTCTTCAACATACTGGTCGGTCCATACTAGTGTAACATTAGGCGAGGGAAACCAACTATCTATCACGTGTACTCACTACGGCAACTTTTAAATTAAACCCAGGGGTAGCGAATCGAAGCCCACTGTCTTTTCATCGATTTCAAGGCTGCGTGTGACAGCATTTATAGAGACGAGCCATACCGAGCAACGTCTAGTTTTGGCGTACGTACCAAACTTGTCCGTTTAGTGTAGGATGACGATCGAGAATGTACGCTGCTCCATAAAGGTCGGGAAAGACCTCAGCGAGACTTATATCAAAAAAGGATTTCGACAAGTCAACGGCCTGGCATGTGACTACTTCGGCTGCATTCTTGAAGTATTAGTTAAAATTCGCATGTCAACAACAGACGGACCAACGTTCAGAAGTCCGTCCAACTAATAGCATATGCCGACGATATTTACATTATCGGAAGAACGCAGCGTGATGTCAATGGCGCGTTTGTGAGCATGGTGACGGAGGCCGAGGACCGAACGTGAATAAATCCAAATATAAACTGTCAACACGAAAGGATACCACTGTCGTGGCGTGCATAATGTGCCGTTTTCTAAAACTAACTATATTGTGTATTCCTTTTCTTACGGCGCTACAGTCCGGGGTGAACCTGGGTCTCAGCCAACAAGCCTCTCCAGCTGGCACGATCCTTAGCCAGCTACCTCCAACTTCGCACTCCAAGTTGTTTGGATCCTTCTCCACTTGAACGCGCCATCGGCTTCGTGGTCGTCCTCTACTGCGTTGTCCCACTGATTGGGAGTCGACGACTCTTTGGGCTGGAGCAGTTTCGTCCATGCGCTCAACATGGCCTAGCCACCTTAGGCGTTGGGTTCGTAGACGTCTGATTAGATTCATGTTGCTGGAAAGCCCGTATAGTTCTTGGTTGAATCTTCTTCCCCAGGAATCTTCAACGTCAACAGGACGCAGAATTTTTCTCTCGAAGAGACCAAGTGCGTCTTCATCCACTCTTGAGATAGTCCAGGCCTCCGCTATATTGTGTATTGCAAATCACAAATAAAATAGCCGCTCAAGCCTATTTTTATACTTCAGGTCTTTAAAGGGAAAACTTCCGAACCTAAAGTCACAACATCACTTAATGATCATCAGTTAGTAGGCTCAAGCTGCAAGAATAAATTATAGTCGACATAATTAGATGTACCTACCGGCAGTCAGTTTGCACAGTTTTCACAATTTATCGAATGACTGTTTGGAGGAATGAGCAGGACAATTAAGGGTTTTCAGGCTAAAAATAATCATAAGGTGACTGATCCCAAGCGATCCAAGAAGAAATGTACATGAATGATTTGATAAGCGATGAAGTCTCGATCGAAAAAGCTCTTATGAAACTAAATCCGATTTGAACCATTTTGTCTTCTGTCAGTTTCAATTTTTTATTGCACAAGAATAATTACACTCCTCTTGCTTGCTTTATAATTAGTGGAAGTGGTGGCCCATGGCGTTGTGGGTATGTGCGTCGAGCCCAACCTGGACGTCGTAGGCTCGATTACTGCTCCATGCGACAAAAATAATTTTCACTACCCCACCTCTTTCGAGTCACTGACAATGCTCAGAGAGTACTTCCTGTCTAGGAAGAGCTTCTCAAACTTGGCCGTTCGGAGTCGGCGAAAAAGTGTAGGTCCACTCGTGAGAGAACAGCACGCACAACCCGGGCGGGCGCTGAGAAGCTAGGGCCTGGGCCTATACCTCTACGGGTAGCTCTACACTGTAGCGCCACCCATATTATTATTACTTGATTCATAATTTCAAATAAGAATGATTGAAGAGTATTAATCTAAGAGAAGAATCTAGATTATCTAAGAACAAGGTGATTACAAAATTCACCAAATAAGACGTTGAAAAGTGGTTATGCATAAAAAAGCGTGCGTTAAACAGAGTGGAGTCAAACACAGCGAACGATAAAGGGTTGGTTGAGTACCTAATCAAGGGCAGAGAGCCAATTTTTTCTTACCACCCAGGTATTTTTCAACCCGACATTTTTCGGCTTTGGGGTCAGACATGAGAATCTAATTCATGTGTAGTAGGTCTAGATATACTTCATTATTTTCTTTCATGCTCGCCCTTTTCGAACTACTTCGTTTATTTTGATTCCATTTAGGATGCATTATTCTTATGCAAAACTCTGCCACATTCTGTAATACCAATGCGATAGGCTTGTTTGTGCCATAGCCCATAGACAGGCTCAACCTATGCCTTGAAATTTAGCACATCCAGTAGTAGGCCAGGATTTTTTATTATTTGGCGGAAAAGTGAGGGCACCTTATCGTAGTATCGAAGAGTTTTCAAAAAAATATTTCGATTTTACATTTTTTATATCTGCTTCAGTTTTTGTAAATCTAATTCGATATATTGGGCAATTTACTTCACTTTCTGCAATCTGCATTCTCATCCCTGCTTGGGTTTATTTTTTTATTGGAGTCGCTCAAGAAGCGACGTGCAAAATAATGTGTGCAGTGTACGTGTTTACGTAGAGAAAATGAAAGCGAATAACGACTGAGAAGTGACGGGGGCTTGTGTTTTCGCAGAAAATGTCGCTTGCGTGTGCAGGTGAAGAGAACACACAAATATTTTGTTTGTATGCACATATTGAGAGATTTATGTTACTTGTTATATTGATATACAATATAATATGGGTGGCGCTACAGCCTGTAGAGGACCAGGGCCTAGCTTCTCAGCAACCACTAATGTTGTGCGTGCTATTGTTCTCACACGAGTGGAAGGGACCTACAGTTTAATGCCGACTCCGAACGGCCAAGTTTGAGAAGCTTTTTCTAGACAATGAAAACTCTTTGAGCATTGTCAGTGACTCGAAAGAGGCAGGGTAGTGAACATTATTTTTGTCGCTCAGAGCTGGAATCGAACTTACAACGTCGAGGTTGGGGTCTTTTTTTACACGGTTAAAAATAAAATAGTTTTAATTTTTTTACACTATTTTATTTCATTTTTTTGTCAAATTTAATTTTTGCGAAGTATGTTCATATCACAAATTTAAGGGAATTCCCTTTTTGGAAATGTAAATAGCACAAATTTATAGGAATTCCCAATGTCTTTTTTTACACGGTTTTTTTTCTGGAACCAATCTACCGTGTACAAACAGAGTTAGGTGTATAGTTGAATTTGAATTTGAAAATTGTAACAAGGTAGGAATCGGGTTATATGGACGTCACAGCACTGAAAGACACCCAATACCGACGACCTTGACAGAAACGAGAAATAACTCTTCACAATCACTGCCTTAAATACGGCTGGATGGCGCAGTTGATTGAGTACCTGCCCTTGCTTATAGAGTCTCCGGTTCGAGTCCCAGTGAAAGCTAAGTTAATATCACTTTATCTGGTTTTCAAATCCAGTTAGTATTTGCCGTTGGGATCAATTTAAAGGCACTGGGAATCACAAGAAACCAACAGCGGTCTAAGTGTGCTGGCAATTTCGCATCTTGAGAGCCTTACCTAACCTGGAAGAATAAGAATGAAATTGATAAAGAAGTTCCTCTCTTGACAACTAAAGTAACGTTCCTAAGATCTTAATTGTTCATATCCTGCTACATGGCACAAGGGCATGGACTGTGTCCAAAGCGGTCGAAGATGCACTTTGTTCGTTTGAGAGGATGATCTTTCGGGTGATTTTCGATGATGACGACCTGTTCGAGCTGTTCAGCGACATCGACATTCCCAGAAGAGTTAAAATCCAACCATTAAGATGGCTAGGTCATGTAGAGCAGATGGAAACCAACCTGCTCCAGCACAGAAAGTCTTCGAATCCACCCCGAGGAACAGCGCAGTAGAGGAAAATGGCGACAGGCGCGGGGAAAATAATCTTAATCAACTTGGAGTGCGAAACTGGAGACAGATAGCTAAAGATCGAGCTGGCTAGACACGCTTGTTGGATGAGGCCCAGGTCCACAGTAGCGCCACCTTAAGGACACTGATGTTCAAACGTTTGATTGCATAGGCTATCGGAGTCATTCGGAAATAAAAATCTGCAAATGCAGATATCAATGACTTGGTTATTCAGAAACACAGGGAAACTTTTTGGAGTGAAGTTTGCAAAGGACACATGGGTCATTTGTAAAGAATTTCCTGTTTTCTTTCTCTTTCCTTCTATATATTCTTTTTTGGCATACAACACTTCAGTTTGTGATGAATCGTGGAAAAAGCTAAAGGCAGGTTAGGGTTTTACTTAAGACTGATTTATTAGTAAGAACGTATTGTGAGAGTAAACGACAAGCCACTGACAGATTGGAAAAAGGGGACGGAGGAGTTCACACAAAGATATAGACCTCCGCTCTTATTTTGTAACATGTTAACTTATTTCTCAACTGCTTTACACAGTTGAGGCCTACATTTTTTTCGGAGTCCAAGTTGATCCAAGAATTCGCGTACGTTTTGTAAAATTCGACTTGAATTCATGAAGACCTTAATTTTGTTGACGAATCCACACACTTCTTGTGTCCGGACAATGCCCCACCAGCTTTCGGTGTTATTTCCGAATATGATATTTTCACCCATTTTCAAACATTTCTGATGCAATCTCCCCCCGCGATTGACTCGTCTGATGTAATTTTCCATTTCCTGCGATCACCTATAATCTCAAAAATGTTTTCGGAGTACAATTCCGAATGGCAGAATTCAATCCATTACGCAAGACTATTCCATCGAACTTCAATTCCCCTCTAGTTGTTCATAGATATCTGCTTCCGGCTGCGGCCTCTGTCTTCGGCGCGTTCCTGACATCATCCGACCTACTTGTTTCCCCTTTATCTGCAAACGGCCTAGCGGCAACTGCAACCAAACAGGTTGTTATGCTGCCAAACTTCGTCGCAACCACTTCGCCGGATCAATTGATTTTGCACCTTATCGCCGACAACACCGCCATCCCACCGGCAGCGATGATGCCATCCATTGTTTGTACTTTGCTGATTTTATTGTGGTTTCAGATGACACGGAACTACGAGAAACAACTTAGCCGCGCTCGCTAGTGCAGCGGCAAGGTAAACGCTCGTCTAAAAATAGATAGCACTCTCGACACTCGCTGAAGAACCGGTGCCGCCGCTGCCGGAGAACGGTCCAAACACAATAGAATCGAATTTCTATTTCTGGCACTATCGAGGAAGTAAACGCGGCTTCGGTCTTGGGGGGGTGATGGAGCGCCCGCGGTTAGTTTCGGGGCTCGGCGCGTGGGGCTGGGGATTGTTCTGGTTGCTGTACCTCGCGCGAGTGAAGTCGGTGCAACAGGAAATTGTGATTTTGTGTCATGTACTAGCGCGTGTGTTTTTTGCTTTTTCTTGGAATCGAATCGCTCGCTCACTCGCTCGCTCGTTCATCGGACAACACGACGAAACAAAAGAAACCGGAAACCTTGAAGCGAACGACATTCTTCGCTCTTAATTGATTTGATTGCAGTTTTCTATCTCGCTACTCCTATATGAATGGCTGATTGGGAGTGTGTTCGCCGCTCCACCTGGTCGGTGTGGGGCGGCGGCGCGGCGGCAAATGAACTGAATTTCGTTTGGATACACGCCAGTGTGACACAAATATTTGTGTTTTAATGTTAATTGGGCCTGGAAATTTTACGGCAAGCATGTGGCGACATTCTCCCGACGCCGCGCTGGAGGGTGGCGTGGAGACGTCATGTAGTCAGATGGTCGACGCATGCAAGGCACAGCTGAGTGTTTGATGTGATCTCTGCAGAGGCGAATCGAATCGGAAATTGATTTCACGCTTGGCGATGACGTTCACACGGATGTGTGGCCGCTTTTAGGGGGATTTCTGAGTTGTCGTAAAATGTGTGTTTTTAGTTTTCGAACAGCATTCTTTGTTGATCTGATGAAGAACGAGGGTAAATGATGACATAATGTGGTGTCTTCGGTGTGAAATAGAGTTTCGGAGTCCATTCCGAAATTGTAGAGACTGCTTTTTCTGTGGAAACTTACTTCGTCTGTTGTTTTTCTTATTTCTATTTGACTATTTACATTTCATACAGTTGTATGGGTTGTATTGGGCAGTTCTTCTGGGTCAGACTCTTTTGCTCAGTCCTACAGGCTCACAGTTGAAGGCTCTTTGAACCAGAGCTAGGTTGGTCCTAAGCTCTGCATGGCCTAGGTCTACTTTGCCGTTCAACCGCAACGTCAGAGACTTGATGTCCGAGCTTTCTGAGAGGCGAACATTGTCTTGTTGTAGCCAAGCTAAGTACACGAAGTACAGTCAAGTAACGGCAGTGTGGGGCTGGAATGCTACTTTGAGCTAGACACCTTGTCAAGTTCGAGTCCTTTTAAAACTCAACCCCACCAGGCGAAGCAATTGAGCGAACAATCCAAACGCTGTAAAAATGCTTTCAAAGGTGCGGCTGAAATGAAGACAGAGGAGACTTCCGCCTTTCGCATCTAGAGGAGGTCAAGATAGTGGATAAGGTTGAATTGTCAAACAGCTAGACTTGATCTGGTAGGCAAACTAGTCGGATATGGACTGTTGGCAGACGATCGCAAAGCATGACCAGGATGAGCTGGAGGACATGGTCCAAGGAGCACGCAGGAGTCCGAAGCGTGAGTGGAACCTGAGTATATACGAAATGACACCTCTAGATTATGTCGGGAAACGAAATATCCACTGTCTTCAAAGAAGGACACACAAAATCGATGACTTGGCCACAACTTCACCAAAGGCAGGCTTGCAGCCATACTTGAACGGCAGGTGAAGACTTCGTCTACCTCTTCTTGAACAGCATCACCGGCTACATAAAAAAAAACATGACCTGGGCACAACCGCTCCAAAACAATAAATCTCCTTAATCGAACTCGACTTCTTTTGCTCTTGCCCGACTCTTGCAAGAGCCAGGAAAAGGAATGCTTGGCAGACCCTATTTCAATCCATTCGAGTGAAGTGTTGGAGTTTTTAAGAACTATTATACTTCTCAAATGTCCCAAGATGGATTTAGTTACATCATTGAAATGTGTGGTGGCGTGTGTGGAAATATGCTAAAAGCTTAAGCTAGCGAAATCGGCGTTGGCTCAACAATAGGGGCCCAAGGGATGGGCAATGCTTACAAGGTTTACAATGTTGTTAATTATAATGTTCAAAAGACTGAAGATCTGTGACATCAGGGTGTTCAATTCCGTGTGTCCTTGTTGTTCCGCTAGGGATATGGTAGTGGTAAGGCTGCTCATTTAGCAGCGATGGCTGCTATCACTGCTTTGATAGAAGTGATACAGTCCGTTGTTTGATGTCCTTGGAAATTTCTGCTCATTTAGCAGATTCAATGCGGTTTGGGTGGATGCGGATGTCTATATTTGCCACTGGAACAGTGTCACCAAGTACTATTGCATGTGGACGATGCGGGCTTCTTCGTATATTCTCCTGTTGTTGGGATACTTCTGCCGGTCCTTGTCGTAGGTGAGACCAGTGCACATTCGTAGTATCTTCCTCTCAAATATCGAAAGCTTTTCCAAGCTGGTCTTGGAGAGGGTATGGCACATAGGGAACCCATATGCTATGATTGGCCGAATGAGTTGCTTATAGAGTAGCAACTTCGTCTTCTGGCTTTTTTTAGAGTCTGCTTCGAGTGATTGTTAAATTTTAGTTTCTCGGTGAAGTTTATACCGGGATACTTCACCTTGTCAGTTGGTGCACGAGGTTAGCTTCTCAGCACCCACCCATGATGCGCGTGCTATTGTTCTATTGCGAGTTGGGGAGACCTGCAGGTTTATGGCGACTCCGAAGGGACGAGTTTGAGCAGCCTTTTGAAGACAGAAGTATTCTATGAGCAGTCACTCGAAAGAGGTGGGGCCGCGAGATTTTTTTCGTCGCACAGACTAGACGTCTGGGTTCAAGAGCGTATGGGTCGACGCACATACCCACAATGCTAAAGGTCATCACCAATTCATGGCATTTACTTGTTGAATATTATAGCATGTCAATGCTAGCCATGACTACGTCTGAGGTGGCCCATTCGAAAGGCCCAATTTGTGTTACTCGTTCAATCATAGCGGCTGGCTTTCAAGGCGTCAATCATACCTGGCTAATTCCTGAGGACCGGAGACTTCACATATCCCCAAAGAAAATAGTCCAAAGGTCCTAATTTGATGTAGTACTTACTTACATACCAGGCAGCGACCAATAAAGGGTCCGAGCCTGAGCAAAAGCTGACTTCCATCGGTGACGATAATGTGCACGCTACTTCCCGTTATCAAGGCCAAGCTGTCTAACATCCGCAATGACTTGGTCTCTGTACCGGAGGTTCGGTCTTCCTCTCCTTCTCGAACCAGGAGGCTCGAATTTGAAGGCCCTCTTTGCTGGAACGTTAATGTGCGTGCCCTCGTTGTGACCCTGCCAGTGTTCACATCCTTGTACAGCTCGTATAGTTCGCGGTTGTGTCTTCTTCTCTAATCGCCTTTTCCCCGGCGGGACCATATATCCGACGTTCTTTCGAAGGCACCAAGAATCAGCTCTGCAGTCTTGTTTAGTGTCCAGCTTTATGCTCCATAAAGTAGGACTGGCAGGATAAGGGTTTTGTAGAGCATGACTTTGGTCCTTCGAGTCTGGAGTTTCGATCCCAGTTGTTTTGACAAACCGAAGTAGCACCGGTTGTCAAGGGTGATTCTACGTCAGATCTCCATACGTGGAGTTTCGTGGAATTAAGTGCTCACCAAAATGATTTCTCAACAAGTATATTGTTTCACACGGTGTGTAGCTCATAACACCTCATAACACCTTCTTGTTCAAACCAGAGCTCACCAAGACCATGTGCTTGAATTTCAGGAAGCACATTGTCCGTTAATTTGGCGCGACACCGATTACCATTGACAGTCAAATTCCGATTTGCCTGACTTTTGAGGGTCTCAACTACAGCTGTCGTCCAACCGTTCGGAATAATTTGGAGACGCTGTTATGGTGAGTCCTTCCATCGCTAGGTATACCCAACAAAAATGACAAAGCAGTTTGATAGTTGTCACGCATAATCTGTCAAAAAATGAACACCCTTTGCAAGGACAAAAATCAATGTCAGCACAGTTGTTTCGAAGCACATTCTTAATATAAACAGAAGTCGAAATAATGACATAAATGAGTTCGCAAATTCGTCTCCGTTCCAGACTTCAATTCTGACCCAATGCTCACCATTTGCTCTGCGACCATCCCAAACCCTCCCACCTTTCGGAATGTGGGTCAAACAACCACACCCTCCTCCAAACTAGGTCGCCAACTAGACTATGGAACGAGATTTTCCCACCTCCACCAAGAGGGTACCAAGCTTGCATCAAAGACAATTTCTGCCCACTCTCCTGACAGGTCATGAAAGCGACTATTTCCAACTCTCTTCCAATCTCCGAGTTCGCGTTCACCTCTCTAGGCCTTGCATCCATTCCACAGTCGACCACTCAGTTCGGAAATATTTGACAAAACGCCTCCAACCAAGTGTGTTACACCGAACGGCCACCGCCCTAGACAAACCGCATTCAAACGAATGCGTCCAGCGGCAGCAGCAACGGGATACATTCGAGTACATTCCATTCCCTCCCCCCCCCCCCCCCCCCCTCACCCCATCACTACACCCTCCATCGGGTACCGTTTTCATTCATGAAGTGTGTACTCATATCCGTACGTTCCATTCCGTTTTTTCCCATTGAGTCATATTTTGGTATTTATCTCGCTTCGCCCTGAGTACTACACAATTCATACACATGGCTCGGCCGCATCCCCCCGCCGCGCCACCTTCCGCCGACTGCACAAGACCCAAGTGCCTTGGCATAGTTGCGCTACATTGTAAGTGCACACACGTGTAACTGGTGTCCGCTTGGCCCTGTGTGACTAGCTGCGAGCGTGTATTTGTGTGGGGAGAGGAGGGGCCATCCCTGGCAAGTATCTGCATTTAGCAAGAACCCGTGGGTACACACTCCTCGGGCCTTTTTGCCCGCTCCGATGACACGGCCGTGTAACAAACAGCCAAAGCCGATGTGTGCTACCTGCGATAAGTGCCATTCGAGTACTTTTCTGAGTCATTTTAGATATTTTTGCGATTGTTTGCTCGGTTCCGCGGTCGGCTCCGCGCTCAGGCCCGCGCTCGGCGGCGTGTGATTGCGCGGATAAAAATAGCAGCGGGACCGATATTAAATAACAAATGAGTGTACAATTAGTAGGAAGTCAATCGGAGGGGAGAGCATCGATGAGGTTCACTTGATGGATTGCCGCACTATGAGCGATGCGGCGGATTGACGGCGGCGCACGGTGGCGGCCGCGGCGATGACAGCGAATGTAAACAGAGCCATTAGCGTACGTTGCAAAGCGAGTTTGTGCATTCGATAGAGGGTCGACGAATCGACTTGGTATTTCCCCCCACGAGCACGAGGGCATAGTAGTGCTTGATTGTTTGTTTTTAAAAATAGACTGCATTTCGAATGCGAGTCAAGTGATGTGGCTTTTTAAGCTGGACGCTTCAAGATCCTGTTTACAGGCCGTACTTGAAAGAGAACTTTGCTGAGACTTTTATTGAATGATGCGTCCTTTAGGCAAGGACGGGAAAGTGACACGCTAGGACTCAAATGGTCATTCAGATGTCAGGTCACATCACAATGACGTCATGTTGAACTTATTTAGGGATAACGTTGGTGTCTAAGAGATCAATGCAGCTAGCTGCGTAGCCCACGGTAGCAAGCAAGTCCTCATTAAACATCTACACAATTCCCCATAACATTCAATGCAAATCTTTTCCCATCTGTCGCCACATCCCGAGCAACCGACAGTCCAACGAATTCAAAATGAGAATACACAGACGATTACAATGTTGTTCAAAATGAGCTTAATGACCTCCAAGATCCCCATCTAAATTTGAGGACTAATTTACTTTTCAGGTCGGCAACCTATGGAGGGAATAGCTGCCTTCCATCAATGACAGTCCGTGGGCACATTGCTTCCATCCACCAAACTGTCTTATAAGTTTATCAATCGACCTTCTTCACCAACATAAGTGAACATACTCGTAAGCATATCCTAGAAATTAAACGAATGTAATATGGAACTTTCTTTACTACATAATCAAACTTAACGGAACTTCACGAAACTTAACGAAACTGAACGAAGATGCTATTTTGGTCACTGTGCAGTTTGGTCGATTAATTTCATTAAAATATTTTGAACAGTTTGATAGATCCTAGGACCAGTGAATCATCTCATAACGACACGTCCTGGAAAAGACCAGTGTGCATTCACACCTTGCCGCATATGAGAGTCATTCTGGAGAAGATCGTTCAGAGCTTACTTGATAACACAAGATACACGATCCTCCAGAAGTTTGAGCAACTGCGTAGTCACACGCGGATGCCATTCATTTGCTTGGGAGAACTCAACGAGCTGTCACTCAGGTGTTTGTCAGCACTGAATTCGAAAACGGTCTGTTCTTGAACTAGAGAAAATGAAGAAAGAACACGTGTCTCATAGAATCGAAACAAGGTATTTCACTTTTCACTGTCACATTGGTCAGCTGTAACTCCAATATATGCAGGACTCCTCGTATTCCTTCTCGTCTAGCTCAGTTGAACAATTCAAACACCATCAGTTTCTTTAGAGTACTCTATCGATGGATCCACCTGATTTTATTAGACTCCCATCATCATCTTTATATTAGCACACAGAAATTGTGGGACGGGACATTTTCTGACACGATCCTTCCGAAAAAATCAGATACTAGGCAACAGACAATACCTTAAGGTTCAGTGTAAAATTCTTAATGTACAATTAATACATAAATGGAAAAATAAAAAAAACAAACAGGTTTTGTCCCAGACTCTAGACTAGAAATTGACCGCGTCAAGAGAAGTCGCCAGAGACATCCAGGTAGGAGTCCTTTCTCTCCTGCTATGAATATCTTCTTCTTTGATTGGCGCTACAGTCCGAGGTGGAGCTGGGCCTGAACCAACATGCCTCTCCTACCAGCACGATCATTCACCAGCTGCCTCCAGCTGCGCACACCAAGTTGGTTGAGGACCTTTTCCACTTGCGTGCGCCATCTCATTCGTTCGAGGACGTCCTCTGTTGAGCTGTCCCAATGGCTCAGTATCGAAAACTCTTCGGGTCGGAACTGTGGTGTTAAACTGTGTACATAAGCACATGCTCTCTGCAGAACTTACACGTCAACACAAAAATCCGTACCACAGCAATCATACCCGAATGACATTGATTTGATTGGAAGAACAAATCGATTCCTCAATCATGCCTTAAGGTTAGGTTAGGTTTGTGGATGGACGCAGTCGGGCCACGTTTCACTCAGTTTTTTGTCCTTCTCGTTGATTGTTGTGCTATCCCTTCCAGCCATCCGATGATCTTCACAAGCCTGCAAGCATAATTCAACGGGGTATCTACTATGCCTTGGAGATTATGAAAGAGGAAATCACCCACTATTTTCCGTCTCGACAGTGATAAAGATCGTGGGAAGTATCCCCAATCATGCTTTTAATAATAATATTATGTTTGTATGTATTATTCAACTTTGCAACAAAAATATTCGATTTCACACTCCAGCCAACCGGAATTTGAGGCCTGTCGATCTCGTTCTTCAGCCATATCCTCAGCGGGGCGTAGAACTCGAGCAAGGCGGAAGAATCCATTTCTCGCTCGCCCGTGAAGCCGTACGGAGCGTCGCGCCAGTGCTTGGACGCCCCCAACGCCAGCAGTTTTTTGAAGGCATTGCCAGCCTCAGCACTGCCGTGGATGTCGCATTGGTCCAGAGTTAGAATTAGCATTAAATCGGACGCGGCTAAAATGGGTCTGCTGGTAAAGGAAGGGAAAACGAGGTGGATGCTGTGCTCAAGAAAGAACGTACAAAAATTGATTAACACAGTCGTCTCTCGAGGGATCCACTTGATTCCATATGAGACTTGTCTTCATTCCCAGATCATATGGGACTGTCGACGGAATCTCTGCTTCATTCTGTGTTCAGCTGGCAATAATTGCATTTTTTAAATGATTCGTCAAAATTCAAACAAACATCAAATTCGAGACAACAGAATTCGTCAGAGATCCCACAATGACAGTAACTTCATCCTTTGCTCTGTTGGTTGAAATACTGAAGTCGGATATAAATTGGCTTGTCAGACAAGTAATATGCCATCAAACATGCCGTGGAGCCAACTTAGAAATGCTTAGCAAAATTAACGAAGATCGTCGTGTTAGATGTTATCCGATCCACCCATGAACTCATTTCCTCTACATGAAAGTGAAAGACACTCTCCGATTAATATGTCGAAATCAAGGAATGGAGACCTTAAGGTGCCTGGGTGTGCCGCAAAGGTGGGTATCATATCAAGAGTCCACGTTGGCAATACGCGTCGTAGGGGAAAGCCTTTGGAGCAAACCGATGAGTCTAATCGTACCACCAACGAATAGGCAGTGGATGTGTCCAGTGTAACGTGTTAGTGTCCTGTGCATCTTCTTCCCGTAGATGAGCCAAGTCAAGCTGGATTCTAATCGCCTTGACGGAGAACTGGTGGGCGTTGAGCACGTAAACACCGACCAGCAGGGAGGAGATGAAGCCTAAGCTCTGAGGACATGTTAAGGAGAATTTCTAATCATGGCTGAGTGCGTTCAACCTTTAGTGGAACATGTTTGTCCTTAATTGTGGGCGAATTGTGGATTAAGCTTTGGAGCCAGCCGAAGAGTCTAATCGTACCACCAACGAACATACAGAGGATGTCTCCAGTGTAACGAGCCAGTGTCTTGTGCCTTCTGTGGGTTATTGTGCAACTTTCGAAGATCTACTTTCCAATGCGAGCGCAGCCGATGATGAGTCCCGCTAAGGATATACATATATCATCTATAATCCAACAGACAATGAGTCCGAGAGGCGACAAATCGATCATGTTGAACATAGACACTCAGTTGGCCTGGCCTCACTCCATGTTCTGGTGTAAGGGCATGCAATGCATTCTAAGAGCCGGTGAATCCCTCTGATGGATGGTGCTCTTGCAATTAGCAGCGAATCGAAAAAAATACTTAGTTATGGCAGACCACATTTTGGTTTCAACGAACCCTGTCCCTCTAGCACATACATGGCTCGGTGCCTGCGACTAAGAGCGTCAAGTTCATTGCGATACTAAATGTGTGCACCTCCTTAGATGCGGAAGGAACGTCCTGCGGTGTCGCCTAGGCATGGACCCCAGCAGACTTCAATGGTCCGTGATGGAAAATCTGTCATAGTCCTTGCAGCCATGAGCCTTTTGGCAATCGAGGCAATTGAGGTCATGGTTGCGACTGACACCAATCAGCAGACAACTTGTCAATCGTGGAACGTTGAGACGGGTGCTTTGCAATCACCACGACAGTCCACGCTGCAGAAGACAACGCGCGTGTTTTCCAAGGAATCTGTCTGCCATTACCCAAACTTAACTGATGTCACTGACAACAGCGCTGATTGGTTTCCCCATCAAAGCCCGTTGAATGTGCAGTGAGTTGTCGGCAAGAGCAGACCTAATCCTTGAACAAAGCGCTGATTGTCTTCTTCTCGTTGCTCTGTTGCATGCTCCCGATGTCAAATCTGCGATGCATCTCTGGATGATGTTCTAGTGTCTCTTGTGACTCAGTCACAGTCACTGGCTTTCCTGCAACTAAACACACTGCAAAAACCCAATAACATCAAAACAGCCTCATCCGGCCAGCATCAGTGTGCTTTCCGACGAACGCCTGCTAGCCGGCTAAGTGAATCACATACGTGACATTTCTTACTCATCGATTCTGGCTAAGAGCAATATTTTGACGGAATTTATGATAAAGTGCAAGCAGGCAATGAGGATTCATTGCACTCGGAAATCCAAACGAGCATGACATCAGCTTCCGCTGGCACTGCTGCTGCTGCTCCACCCGTAGGCATGTTTTTCAATATTCAAACCGATGACTTATCGGCTTGCGCGTAGAGGCGCAGGTGAATGTCACTCTTCGTGGGTTCGACCGGATTCGATTTATTCGAATTCTGGGAAGCACGTCGGCTGAAAGTTGTGTTGTTTTGTTGTGGCGCCGGGATATTGAACTCGGCGAGAAGGTGCGGCAAGGAGGTGAGGGATTGTCCTTGAGGTGAATGTGTTTCGAATGAGGTCAGGTGTCAGTGGATTCCTCTTTGTCCTCTAGACCAGTCTACATTCGTCAGTTCGTCATCACAAAGATTTTTAAAAAAAGGTGCTCGAATCGATCAAAGGCGCTCAGTGCTTCACGTCTGATAAGTTTGAGCGGCTACAGACGGGGTTCATCGAGAATGGTGATCAGGATGAGAAGAAGATGGAACTCGTTGTAGAGCTAGGCATCATGGTGGCTAAGGGCTTAGCTTCTACTGCTTGGCGACTGATTGGGGTAGCTGATCACAGCGTCTCAACTCGCATAAGTATAGATTTAAGCAACATTTTACCACCACCTGCCATTTACGTACGTGTACAGTGATGAATTTCTTTCCTAGTTTAGTAAGTAAAAGTGAACGAAACTTAACGAAACTTAGCGAAGTGGTTTATTATGTCCTCATTCATAAGCTAGTTTCACAGACAATTGTATTCACCATGATTGCAGTTTCAGTCAGCATTTGATACTAATCGAGAGAACTTAACGAAGAACTCATGACGGATCCTTTCAGTTTGGTTTGATCTCGAGATTAAAATCTATGTCAGGTTATGAATCTAAAGGATATCTGAAATCTGTGGCAAGTCGTGTTGGGTAGGTAAATGTATGGTCATTCTATCCGCCCCTCTAGTCATCTTCGTTAAGTTTCGTTGAAATTCGGTTAAATTCAATTTCTTACTCCTAAAGCTTTCTTTTCTCAGACAATTAATTCCACTTCAATTGCCGAAGGCACTTATCGCTGCCAAAAAGTTTCGTTAAGTTTTGACGAAACCTAGATTTTCGATAGTCCCTTCTTTACATCATTCCCATTTCGGGGAACGGAATATCTCTGTCAACAAATATCATCTTTCGATGTGACCATACGAACACACCCAATTTCCCTCAAACCAGCCGGTATCATAAACATGTTGTTGATCGTTGTCTCCCCACATAACGGGGTTTTTCTCAGCAATATCATGTTATTGTGATTTTATTGACTGCTTACAATCCAGCGCTGACACGTCCGAACGGCGCCGGCGGAACACAGTGCTGCAAGGGGTTGCCTTCCAAGAGTTTGCTTTTGTGTTTATTTTTTTCTTGCAAAAATTCATGTGTCATCGTGTTCCCGTGATACTCATGTGACTGCATGAACGAGGCTACCCCAACCAACCCTGCACGCGTCCGGATTAGCCAATTAACACGGAGACCTGGTGTGCGGCTGTACGTTCGTTCATATTTTGTTTTCCTTTCTGGAAACCAAAGGTGCGATCGCGCACTGTTTGACGTCAATTGACAAACTGTCACGGGGATTTCTGTGAAAGTTTTCTCGGAATTGAAGATAACCCACCGGGCGCGACAGATGTAAGTGTGCTGTGGCAGCGCGTCTCGGGGTTTCACAGAAAACGCTCGCTCTTGAGCAAACATTTAGCGTCCGTCATCGACGATTGACCGACTAATCAATTTGTTGTTCGTTTCTCCCACAAATTGAGGAAGCTTCGCGACGAAATTTCGAATCGATCTCTCGACGTCGATGATTGCAATTACCGTTGAGGCATTGAGGCACGCGTACTGTGTGCAATTTCGCATGAATTTCGACGCGCCGACGGCGAACAACGCACTTGACCTTCATTGGCGGAGCTGTGGACATAAAAAATTTGACACGATCTGATCTGTCGGCTCGGTGGTCGGTGGACGGTGGTAATTGCCGGTTGGATTTAAATGGCGTCTGCGATTGGTATCATGGCGGACTTGGGACTTATTTGTGGGTGCGTGCGTCATTTTTCTTGGAATTTTTGTTTTATTACTATGTGGTTTTGAATCAATTCCGTTGTTATTGTTGATGTTGTTGATGGGTTTTTGGGGAATTTTTGTTCGCTCTTCTCGATGCGGTTGAAGCGGAAGGGGGGACTGAAACAATAAGAGATATCGTTTCTTTTTCGCTTTGTTTTCGGTGTGAGGTGCATGCATTGTTAACGAGACTTTTGACATTGCCTGTGACTAGCGATAACTGTCTGTGAGACTATGAGGGTTTTGCTGTGAGTTATTGGATGATGGTTAGTGGGGTGGGTGCGCTAGTCGAGGAGATGTGAGTCAGCTTGGGTTTACCTGTCAACTTGCAGGCTTACGTCAGAGGCTTGTCTTACAATGAGGTTGAATCAATTCTGATAACGAAGCGATGTGGAGTGCGTGGTAATTGGTGGTCGGTTTGTCACTAAGACTTTACAACAAGTTCGGCAACTGATGGCGTTGTTACAAATGTTGGGTATTTTTATTTCTTCAAATGAAAGCAGTCTACTCACACGGACAACCAGCAATGGTGCAGAAGATAAGAGCCTCGACTACTCGAGGCCCCATGAAACTTCATAAATTTGTAAGAATGCCATTTGTTGTGGCACTTCTTGTACATTTGTCAAGAAACTATGGCAAATGTCCATCCACAACGAATGTGACAAGCCTCAGGTGACCGAGGAAAGACACTGTGACCGTAATAACCACTTCGTTCACTTTCGTTAAGTTTCGTTGAGTTTCGTTAAGTTTCTACTACTTAAGGGAGACGACATCTCTTACGTATATCACAGGATATGTTAGTTCATTATGTTGCCAGAAGCAATTAAGGTCTCATTGAAATGTGACTGTGCAGCTTTGTTTTCCTGCAGTCAGGTAACGACAGTCCATAGTCTAGACCCTTACAGCAAGTGCTCCTTCTCTGCGGGAAGAAGGTGAATGCGGTCTCAAGTGTCGAAGTGTGACACGAAAGATGTACCTACATGACGTGGAAATTAACGTACAGCCTAGGAAGCGCGAGATCGAACCTTCTTACCACACTTCCCATGTGACTCTAAATCGCCATAAGTTCCATCAGCGGTTGAACTGCAGTGGATTGAGTACATTTAATCTATAGCAGGGGACCTAGAAAGTACCCTTGTGGGTCGCTAGGTAATCCGTTCCTTTACTGCACTTTCTGTGTCGCATTTTCCATCTACGTTGCGATCTTAACTCGAACCATGGACCTCTCGATGTGGAGGTGTCAACACACTTATCCACATGGCTGCCCTTCGTTCCTGAACCCCTCCCATCACCATCCCCTCTCAATTGAAATGCATCCCACTGGCTAGACGTTTGTTTATGCACCCACTTTGTGTTTTTGTTCACATCTCAGCCGTCCACCGATTAAGGTGCGTATTCCGCGATAACCTATCATGTGCCGCTTCAGCGGCGCACAAAGCCCCCAAGCAACGTGAATGCTCCCTCCGCAGCCGCACTTCGGATGGGAGGAGTGCTTTTGTTTACTTTACTCACGCAACCCCTATTAAATGATTTGTTATTGAGTGGAATATTCCGAGAGCCGCGTAAACACTTGACGCTCAGGCATTCCCCTCACTCACTCAGTCGCTCCTCTCCACCCTCTTTTGCTCCTCTATCCGGCCGTCTGATAGTGGCGGTCGATTTTTTATTTATTTATTATTTCTCCCCCAGTTGAACTTGAGCTACAAATTATCAAATACACATTGTGTAATTGGAAACCTCCAATTTTAGACCGTCAGTTCCCTGGGTCCATTTCTCTGTTTTGGGGGCGTCTCGGGGAAGCCCCGATTTATTCGAAAGCGATGACCAAGCCCGAATGACGCAAGGAGGAGCGATATAGATAGACTTCGCAGGAATCGACGGGGAGAGCCAAACAGATAGGGGCTCCTTTCGGGTTCTCGGAATCGCTTGCGAATGTTTACTTTGAACGAATTGCGGGAATCGATGTGGACAAGGGGCGACTTGAATTGGATTGAAGAATTCTAGGCGCCAACGACACCGACTGGTAAACAGTTACTTACGAAATACCCCGAAGGAGTTTGTTTAAATTGGCAAAGAGTGGGGGGAGCCGCTTTAGCATTTCGTCTCGTATTTCATAACGAATTGTCCGAACGTTGCCCATTTGGAAATCGTTGATTTGATGAGGAACTCCACTTAATTCCTATTAGACGCAAATGCCTGAGGTCAACAGAGAGAAAGGACGGGGCAGGCCCTCTGCCTTCAGTCAAGTCGCGTTTGGAAGGAAATGAAAGCGAATTGAATGAGATGTCATCCCAAACCAGACATGAGAAACCTGTGAGCCACGTGTGTCTTCGAACTTAATCTCTGGCTTGCTGATGATTCCTTGAAGATGTGACCTCCTGCATTCAACATGACACTTTCATTAAACTTCCACGTTTGCACTGATGGGGCAGACATGACGAGTGATGACTCTGCCAGATTCAGTTCTAATCTGTAAGAGTAAGGCTTGCGATTGTGATTTCCGTCATTGTCGCCATCAGTTCAAATCCTCATTCAACTGCAGTCTTTGACAAATGCCCTAGTCGCGTTCTTCGTAGTCAGCATCCGCAGTTCACTTCTACCAACGAGTTGAGCAGTTTTATCTCCCTTGGTGTGCAACAAATTCTACCCTGACACTATTCAAATCCAAGCCTATCCATTCATTCTTGGCTCTCGGGCGTAATATCGGCCTTTTCTTTACTAGAAGTTTCTATTCCTTCATCTTCCTTGCAGCTTCAGCAGTCATTGTGAGGATTGCCAAGCCAGTGTCCAATAAGGATTACCACGAGCAAGACCACATCCTTTCA
The DNA here is from genome assembly GCA_916610145.1 of Eristalis arbustorum. Lineage (NCBI taxonomy): Eukaryota > Metazoa > Arthropoda > Insecta > Diptera > Syrphidae > Eristalis > Eristalis arbustorum. Next base: position 17,759,040 of record OU744318.1, on the reverse strand, counting down.
ACAGAAACTGAACAAGGGTGGGAATCATGCAGTAGGACGTGCAGGTTCCTTTCATCTTTCTTGAGGAGAGACCTCAACCAACCAGCCTCTCCAGGTAATGTTATCTCTACGTGCTAGCTGTTGGATAGGCCTGCTTCTCCACTTGTGCTTGTTTGGTTCTATCCTTTGCTGCGTTTATGTCTAGTTAAAGTCAGTAACGCCACATACGACCTTGTATGTACTGAGCTTCCCACTCTGGTTTTTTTAGACGAGATCCGCCGTTCAGCTGTGACTGAGTCTGGGATGGTCACATATTGTCGTAGTTCAAAGACATCTTTGATCCAGCTATCCGGTGATTATTTCGCTGCCGTTTGGAAAAGAACACAAGGTTCGATAAAGTTAAAAGAAAGTCTTCAACTCAGCTTTACAGAGATCGATTGGTTACTTCGCTTTCTGTCTGCATACATTATTCTCGTTTGGGTTTGAATCTGATTGTGATACTCGAGGTCCAAGATCACCTCATATTGCATATTGTGACACAATTCGACTTAATGCGACTGAAGTATAGTCTAGACTAGGGCCTAGCTCCAACAGCAAGTACTCCTTCTACATTTGTCATTCAACCAGTAGATTGTGAATGGCGACTCTAAATTTCGACATTTGATTTGAATGATGTTCAAATGGCCATTGAACCATGGAGAATCTGAGTCTAAGCTAAGGCTGCCTTCTATCACTGATGGTCCTGGGCACAGCACTTGCTTCCCTTTGGTAGTCGAGATCAAGCTGTCTTATGTCACGGATGACTTGGTATTTATACAGAAGGTTAATGTTGGGTATAGCTCTCCTTCTCGAATCCGCATTCAGTGAGCTTCTTTGCTGGAGCAGTGGTGTTCATTCGCTCGACGTGGCCAAGCCAGTGCAGTCGTAAAAGTTTTGCCGAATTGAATAAACTGAGCTTGGTAACAAAAGTTAGCGGTTTTGATTCCTTCTCCATTCACCTTCTTTATAGACGGCGTAGATTTTAACTTTCAAGACACCAAAAATCAGCTGCGCTGTTTTCCTTATCGTCCTGCTATCGAGTCCAAATGTGTATGTACGTAATAGGCCTTGTTGTTTTAGTCCTTGCGTTGCTTGCGCCCAGATGTTCCAACAAGCCCAACTAGCACCGGTTGACATATGTGATTCAACGTCGGTCCTAGTGGAAGACGTCGTTTGTGGGGATTTGTTTTAAATCCTCAAACTAACTTAAAACCTACGTAAGTTGGCCACTGTGGTCAACTAAGACGTCAATTTGAGAAGCCATTGACTGCGTAACCAGTAAATGTGTCGTTCTTTAGCATATTCTTTCCTATCTCGAGCAGAGATCGCTCTTTTGAACCGAAGGAGATCCTCATGACTACGAGAGATATCTCGTTCGTATCGCAGTCGTATCTCAACTGTTCGGAGTACAACATGGAAGATAATAGGTCATCCTGTATCAGGCCAATAGTATCGAGGTAGAGGAATACTTTAGAAGGAATAAAGCCGTTGAGTCGCACTCCTTCATGGTACATTGTATTTGGGTAATGAGCCCCAGGGATTAGCTGTTGATGGAAGTCAGCTAGCGCAGTATGACTACTGATCAGCTTGATAATAAAATGATCTGTCCTGTTAAAGTTTGCCTCGTTTTACAGCACCTCGTTGGGATAGTAGTTCTTGTACTCAGATTCAGGTGTACGATACAGACGGAGACACGTCCGAAGACATTGTCTATCGAAAGACCTTATCTTTTCCATCTGGAGAGGACTGACAATGAATCACAGTGGACCACCTTATACCATAATTGGTCTTATTTTATTTCATTTCATTTTCATTTATTTACTGATGTTATATCGCTGTACCTTAAGAATAATACATGTATTCTTTTGATAGTACAGGAATAATTGAACTAAGCATATGATTTTAAATGACGTGTCTTAAATTCTATACAATTATTATTAATGTTGGAAAAGTCGTATGAGGTCTTTCACCCTGGTATCAAGTTGGTTGCTGAAAAACAACCTTCTTGCCGCAACAAAAGCTTTTCTGGCCTTTGTCAGAGAAATATCTATATGTTTGTCAAAAAAGAGGTATTGATCCAGCCAAATGCCGAGATATTATCGTCGTCCCTGCGGGTCAAGTATCCCAAACATGCGCCAGTTCTTACGTAGTTTGTGGTCCCAAGTGATATGTGACTGACTTTGAAGCGGAAAAGGCTAAAATGGGCGATAAATTAGGCAAAAAACAAATGATATGCTTTCATCACGGAATTACACACAGCTGAGCTCTACATCAGCTCTGCAAAAAACAGGTACAATAGCACCAGTACCGTGATTAAGCTCAGAATTGCTTGGAAAATTCCTGGGGAAGCTTGTTGGTTGTCGCCCAGGTCCATTCCGGTCTCTAGCGCCAAACGAAGAATGAATTCTTGCCCGAGAGATTCTTTTAAACCTGGAGAGGGCTTATCTGGTCAGTCACGTAGCTGGTCCTTGCTGTAGAAGCTGTCGTGGGCCATTAGGAATCGAATACCCTCAAGTGATGACATTGCCGTGGATATGATCATATTCTTTGATTGGCGCTACAGTCCTAGGTCCTAGGCCTCAACCAATATGCCTCTCCAGCTAGCACGATCTTCTGCCAGCTGTGCACACCAAGTTGGTTGAGGTCCTTTTCAGCTTGTGTGCGTCTCGTGCGAGGACTTCCTCTGTTGCGCTGTCCCAATGGCTCGGTATCGAAGACTCTTCGGGCCGGAGCTGTGGTGTCCATCCGCTCTACATGACCTAGCCATCTTAAGCGTTGGATCCGAAAACGATTAACTAGGTGCAAACCGCTGTACAGCCCATACAGTTCGTGGTTGAACCTTCTCCTCCAAACGCCAACAGAACCAAAGATCGACATTTCTCTCAAAACAACCAAGAGCTTCTTCATCCGCTTTCAATAGCGTCCATGTCTCTGCGCATAGAGCAGGACTGGGATGATCAGAGTTTTATGCAAAGTCAATTTGGTGTTTCGAGAGATGGCTCTGTTACTCAATTGCCTCTTGAGCCCAAAGAAGCAGCGATTGGCGAGAGTAATTCTGCGCTTGATCGCAGTACTGGTGTTGTTGTCCCTCTTTAATCCAGAGCCTAGGTAGACGAAGTCCTTGACTACCTCAATGTTTCTGCTGCCCAATATGACGCTCTGTCCGAGACGTCGATGTTGTGTGTCCTTTCGTGATGACAGCATGTACCTTTGTTTTGCCCTGGTTTACCGCTAGACCCATATATGATCATATTAATCCCAGGCAAAATAATTCTTGAAAACAGACTGGTATGAGACAAGGTAATAGGCAATAGGCTGCCGCCAGAGGAGATGTGCAAAGTTTTGATTGGGCCAAGCTATCAATATGCTCATAATTTCCAACGCGCGATTTTCAGGCCGAAGTGACACTCGCAGATGTGGAAGACAACATTTTACTATTTGGTTATTGGGTAATCGATGTTTTCCTTCCATTTGGAATCCAATGCAAAACATAGGTCTCTAGCTGTAGCCTTTTGTTCAGTGAACGGGTCAAGACTTTCACGTCTTCCGTGTCCAGCTTGGTCACTTGACAAATCACTTATAACTAAATTCACGTATCTTTAGCAACATAAGAACTACCTGCGGATGATCGAGGGGACCTTAGAGCTATTTCGGGTACAGCAGGGGATCAAGAATGGACCCTTGTGGAACTTCTTAGAAAGTGTGTCAATATTGGCGGTTATGATTTGGCATCTTGTTAGTAAGTGGCAATACACGTTTTCTTTTCGTTTCTTGTAGCTTCCCTTCAATTTCCTTTCCTTCTGAAGGTAGGTTTCGCAGTGAACTCATCTTCAGTCCGATCCATCCTCAGACCTTAGCTTTCGTCTACGCAACAAATTTGCTCAGTTCTTAAACCGAATCAGTGATGCCTGGTATTTGCTGAGCTCATACTTAATTCATGTGCAATCGAGACTGAATCAGTACAATTGACACCACGAAGTCACTTCCCCCAGGCTCTGGTTAAGCCCACAACACCTAACATTCGCCACCAAAAACATTATATTCGCCTGTTGATCTTCAGTTGCGACGATGTGGCATCCATCGTGTCTAGTCATGACATACTCCATCTTATGTGCCCCCTTTTTTCCCAGTATGACTTCCCATCACCTACCCTGGATGCCAATTTTCCTGAAATTCCATTCCATTCCGTCAAGGTAACATCTGACTTCCCTGCAAAATATCTTTCCCAACTGCGTGCTGGCAGAGCAAAAAATAAACTGAAACAATTCCTTCGTAAAGTCGGGTATCGATTAACACCCCCATCGCCCGTCATTCATTAAGACGCATCAGCATCAGCACATCTCACCCAGTCGCTAATTGCAGCAGCAGTCAAACAACATCGGGTTACAGCACAAGCCTCTCTCGCTCGCCTGCAAGTCATCGCCGTCGAGGTCCGCAGTCGATTTGCCTCGCCGCCAGCCACCTAATCGCAACGGGAGCTCGCTAATTCCTCCACTCGAACCGTGTAGTTCGCCACACAGACAAGCGGAAGCAACAACGACAACACAACATCAATATCTGCAACCTCATTGCCTAATTATAACCCGCCTATTTCGTAACATCAAGCAATTCGCTCGTGACGCAACCCCCTCGGCTCGTCTAGTCACGCCCCTAGTCGAATTGTAAACACAGACACCGAAGCACGAAAGCAGAGCCCCCTAGCTGGCGCCATTCCGGGGGCTGATATCCAACGGCAAGCTGTCCCTCTGACACCTTGTAACAGACGTGAGTACATCAATCGCACGAACGTCAATCGGGCCCGAGCGAGAGCGAACCGAGGACGCTCCAGAAACCCAGAATCGCTCCGATGCCGCGCCACAAGTGCGACGAGGTGAGGCGGACAGTCCCGCGCACCTTCGTGTGTCGTGCCGCAGCGCAGGGTAGAGGCGAACTGAACTTGAACGTGGTCACGTGCAGAACCTAAGGTTGTGCGACACTGATTGCGTTCTCGAGATAAGCGCAGTTTCATGTGAAATTCCGCCCAAACTAGAGCCACCGCTGATATCAGGGCACCCCAGGTACCCCCGCCTTGCGTCAGGTCTCGCCGCTATCGCCGCAATGGAGTCTTCTCGCTGACGCCAAACGGCAATCAGCGAACGCAACGCGATAAGATGGAGAGACTCCTGCGCGTGTAGCGCTCCGCCTGGCCGGCGTGTGCATGTGTGCGGTGCGCGGTTCTGATTTCCGGCGAATTCCATGGACATTCGGCGAAATGGTTATTTTTACGAATTCTGACATTCTGACGGCATGCCACCGCAATGCCCGAGGAATTCGCTCGGATTACCGCTGATTGATATACACAAGAGCAGGCGCGGCGAACAGGTGCCAACGTCGCGTCGCCACCGCTTGGGAATCACCGCGAAATTCTCTTCGATTCGGTCATTGTTGGGCGATCTGATTCACATGAGTTGTGCATGCTTTCAGGTGACTTTCCTCCGATACACATCGCTGGCTGATTAGAGCGAGCTTGTGACTTACGGGCGATGGATCGGCGGGGGCGCGGCGACAGGTGCGATGTAGAACTGCGCGTGGCAGGTAGTCGCTTTGGCGGCCTTTGCTCAACCGATTAGCTTCGAGGTGAGATGGTGGTGTCCGTTCTCTGAACTGGCTCGAGTTTGGGCGTTTCTTGGCGGCGGCGTGTCCTTCTGAGTTTATGGCTTCCACTGTGGTTCTTTATCGGTTTGGTGGCGCCGCCGACAAGTTTTGTGTTGGGGAAAAAAATAATGGATTGTGAAAATGTGAGCGGAAATTTATTGAAGGCTGAGTGAGTGACACTGGCTCAGGGCTTTGGGCAATCGAGGGGGGAGCTCTGTCGGCTAGGCTCACGCGGAGGAGTTAAGTGGAATTTAACGGCGGCATGTGGACGAATCAGGGACGATGAATGTATTCCTTGAAGTTGCGATGATATAGATTTTAGTGACAAGCGAAGAAGAGGGCAGTGACTACCGAAATGTGTTCACAAGGTAGCTGCCACTCCGATTGTGGTGCATAGCGTACAAAGCGCCTACTCTCTATCTGAAGGTGATTTAAGAAGAGCTATTTGCATACTGACTGTGAGGCCATGACACCTGGTGATGATTTACAGTCAGCCACGGACTTGGGAAGGGATATCGAAGGATACACGAGTGACCGGGAGGAATATTGGATAAGGAATAAATGAAAGGCGCATAAGAATGTGCAAATTTATGATTTTCTTGAATAAATGCAACAGAACAGTATCACTGACTCCTTGTCAGAACCGAACGAGAAGTCAAAAAGCAGAAAAGACGTCAAATTTTAGGCAAAGTCAACTAGGGAGCCATTAATTTTGTTAACATTGAAGTAAGCAGCAGTGAGACAAACTTAACGAAACTTAACGAAACTCAACGAAACTTAACGAAAGTGACTGAAGTGCTTGTTGTTGTCACATAATGTCATTTCTGTGCATTTGTCCAATTTCTGAAGGTGGCTTAGGTCTCTATCGTTCAATATGCTTGATTCAGTTCGTAGTTCGCGAAGAAATCTGCAAACATTTGACGTTTCGCTGACGTATACTTCTCTGAGAGTTCTAGAATTTCACACTAACAACCAAAAATGTCATTTATACCTTCTTGTGATTTTTGTCACTTCGTCAGCTCACCATTTGAGTGGAATATTTCGACGCCTCAGTCAAAGATCACCCCCAAACGCCAAACGCCGTCTCGCGTTGACCTGATTTCCACCCAAAACATCAATTCGTTATCAACGCGCTCCACACACTCTCTGTGTACCGTCGCTGTCAGAGTGTTCGCTTGCCTTGCAATGTCTTGTGACAAGTGTAGCCGTATCTGAACAAGATTGAAAGCCCTCTGATCCGGGGATTACCTAAACCAAAAGCAAAGCCAACAGATAACAATGCGCGCTCTCCGCATGGCCTCCATAAATCTCCGCACCGATAAGCCGGCTGCCACCACAGCATAAGGGGCTTCGAGAGCATTACCCAATCCACTCGAGCGCTCAATTGCATGTGCCCGCGGCCATTACACGGGGGAAAAAGCGTACCGATAATGTAAATCCACCGTGCCAGACGATCAAAGTCTAATTGGGCACAAGCCCCGAATGGAAATGCGTTGCAATTATCACCTGCCCGTGGCGGCGGCAGAACCCTGCCCGAACGCAGCAGATTCCCAGCAAACTGCGCAGTTGCGTCTAATTGACACCGCTCGCTGATTGAATGGCCATCGGGCAGATGTATCCCAAGCACTTGATGAGCGCCACTTGTCGCGATTGCAGCCGACTCACAAGTGCCACGAGTGGGGATCCAACGATGATGCGCACTTTTTTTTTTGCCGCCACAATAGCGTATCGTAATTGCTTATCACTCATGAGATAGGCCACGCCATCGGTCGCATGTCGCCGAGGCAGCCATAATTGAACGCGACACGAAGGTAGCCACCGATACGCAAAAAAGGTCCCGTGCATCGTGAGTGATCAGAAGATACTCTTTCACAATCGAACGAATAGACGGGGGCTCAGTCGAGGGGCGGCATTAATGATTGTGTGACACTCATCCGCCAGCCGCCTGTGTGTACACACGAACTGACGCACTTGCTGATCTCGCACATTGTATGCAAATATTTGCCAGCAAACTCGTTCAAAGGACCGAGACGACCGCGACGTGCGTCGTCGTCGTCGTCGTGTCGTCGTCACAGCCGTCGACTTGGGCAGACTCGCAGAATCACTCTGCAAGCGCTAGTCATCTGTTGCGTCATGTGTTTACTGGAAATTGTGCTAAGTCAACGCCGAACCTTGGTTGGCGGGGGGGAGGGCGAGGGGGCCTTGTCGATTTCTGCCAACTCACCGCTGTGGTACACACACACGCAGGGTCTGTAAACCGGGCACGATCACTGAACCGATTATCTGAGGCGTTCGGCGTGAGATTAGACGATAATCAGAGATACGCTGTGTAACAGTGTTTTTAGCGGCAATCTGTAATGAGAGCAAATTGGCCAACCGCTTGCTGTGTGCGTCGAATTTGTAGTGCGTTGCTGACAGACGTTGTCGAAGGACGAGCGACGACAGGCTTTGATTGATGATGATAGTGCGGGCCCCACGGTGGCGGCACGGATTAGATGTATCTTCGGGAGATAAGGAATGTCTTGCGATAGGATTTACGAGTGTACGGCGAACGATTAGCGGAGGATAACGCTGCGATTTTTACGATCACCGTGGTGCGTCGTGAGATTGGGTATTCATTTTGAATTGTCGCCGATAAGGGGAGTCCTTGAGTGTCGCGTAGTTTTTCTGTTTTGATTGAAATGGTGGATGGGGGGTGGGGTGAGAAGGGGAGGGTGTTTTGGTAAACAACACTTGGTTTTCAAGGCCATGGCCACTGAGGGTGTTGGCCTTTTTTTTATCGCCGCTGTGGCGTATCAACTGATGTTTACGGGGAATAGTTCGTAGTTTCGTTGAACTGATAGCTTTGTGAGGGCCGACGGAAGGTTCGAGACCAATTTCGGGCAACATTTGGCTCCAAGGGGCGCAGTTGTCCGGGGGAATTGCCCAAGCAAAAATTACAAGCTATTGCTTTGTGGGAAGAAGCCCATGGAGCCGTGCCATTTCGTTCTTCCGTGGCAAATATCTCCTGAAGCTTGTGTAGTGTTATCGGTGATGCCAAAGTGGCGCAGTCATGATATTGTCCCTCCAAATTACACATTTCCTTCCTAGCTACATCCAGATAGGGCCCACCTTGTGTAATGAACGCACTACCATCAACTGGGTCCCATTAGAGCTCCATGGAGAGGCCCGTGTGTAGTCCTACAAGTGGTGCCAAGGTGGCTGATCGGGGATACTGTCCTCAACCAACTAGTCCTTCCTAGTTGCCGCCAAATTAGGCCTACCTAGTGCGGTGGACGATAATGAAAAATTTTCACAGGAGTGGAAAAAGGGATTGATCATTAAGCTTTCGAAACAGGGGAACCTTATGGAATTCGGAAACTGCCAAAATAATAACTAGAATTATTCTTCAACGACTTAAAGAGCATTTAAATTCAACTCTTGACGCCGAACAAGCAGGTTTACACGCTGAATCCTTCTCGGATTGTCATCGCGCAATGCGTTGAGTATAGGTTTCCGTTGCATCTACTATTCGTTGATTTTGATGAACTTTCGGTAGCTTGAAACGAAACGCAACCTGGTTGGCCATGTGCAGATAAGGCACTCCGAAAAAATGCATAGCTATTATAAAAGCTAGATATGAAGTTAGTCTTGCACAGCGGTAAGTTGTCAGAGCAATTCGTCTAGGGTGCATACTGTTGCCACTGTTATTTCTCGGAGTTATGGCCTGTGGCATTGTGGGTATGTGCGTCGACCCCAACCTCGACGTCGTAGGTTCGATTCCTGCTCTGTGCGACGAAAACAATGTTCACGACCTTCGTTCACTTTCGAGTCACTGACAATGCTCAAAGAGTACTTTCCTGTCTAGAAAAAGCTTCTCAAACTTGACCGTTCGGATTCGGCATTAAACTGTTGGTCCCTTCCACTCGTGAGAGAACAATAGCACGCACAACACGAATGGTTGCTGCCAGCTTGCTAGCGCCACCCATATTATTATTATATTATTATTAGTTATCAGCTATGTCCTCCAAATAACATTGACGGATGGAAACTATAGCATTCGATGGACTATGACATCTTACCTTAGCATCTAGACTACGCAGACGATGTTTGCCTACTATCGCATTGGATAATTGTTCTAATGCAATCCACAATCTAGAAGCTGAGGCCAACAACCAAGGTCCTAAGTGTTTCAGACAATAGCGGCCAATTGAACATTGTCTGGAAGAAACGTCCTGAAAGTTAGCAGCTTTCTATACCCAGGTAGTGTGGTAAACCGCAGTGGCTCCGATGGCTTGATGTATGCAGTGGAATTGGGGTGGCTAGGGCTGCTTTCGGTATGCTATCCGCGATCTGGAAAAGCAATGTAATCAATTTGAAGACCAAACTGAGTCTGTTCCTTCTGACAATGCTTCATATTCGATGAAAGTGGACATCATTACCACACGAAATCTGCAATCACTCGTAAACAGATGTTTAAGGAACGTTACTAGGATTTTTTTGCCGAACCGTATCTTAAAAGAGCAACCTGAGAATGGGTCAAGAACTCATAAGCATTAGAATACGAAGGAGTTACATTGGATTGGACACACAATACGGGGCGAAGACAATTAAATTGTGTGTGCAGGCAGACAGAACAGCGGGACACTCTAGGCAAACGTAGCGGGAACAGTTGAAGATAAATCAATCTCTTTAGGACTGAGCTCAAGCGCGTTGCAGAAGTTCCAAGCAGATGGCGCATGGTAGAAGCCCTCCCTACTAGTTATTGGATATTAGTAAAGTAAGTAAGAAAGTTTTATCGCAATCATCTTCCATATCAGGATCCAGCTAAAAATCGTCGCAACTTCTTCTTCTTTGTGTGGCGCTACAGCCAGAGGGGCACCTGGGCCTCTACCAACAAGCCTCTCCAACTACTAGCGATCTAGCGCGATCTCTGGCTAGCTGTCTCCAGTTCGCACATCAAGTTGGTTGAGGTCCTTCTCATCTTAGATGCGCCACCTTAAACGCGGGCGTCCTCTGTTGCGTTGCCCCACAGGTTCGGGTTTGAAGATTCCCTGGTCCCTGGTCAGCTGCTCATGACCAATCGACACCAAGGATGTTTACTGATGTTCATGTTCAACTCAGACTGCAAAAGACGCCATCACACTTAGGTAACCGAGGAAATACACAGAACTTAAGTGCAGCGACCATAATAAGCACTTTGTTCAGCTTCGTTAAGTTTCGTTGACTTTCGTTGAGTTTCGTTAAGTTACATAAGACTCCTTCACTGTTTCTTATTTCAGTGGGAATTAAATCAATCACTCTTTGTGTTCGTAAATGACAGTTGGTGACTTTAAAATATTTGGATGCTTCCGGCATGCTTTACCCTTAGGATAAGACAGCTTGCTCTTCATAACCGAGGGTAGGCACAACGATGACAGGCACCTTTCCTTCATAACATTGGCATCCATGACGATATACGCCGATACTCTGAGATTCACTACACGACGGACATGAGTAATAAGCTTCAACCTGACTCAATGCCGTCTTAAGTTCAAGACGTTCCACATTTTCTTAGATGAGCACTATCAGAGAAGAATCTTGGTCGAACCTCCCTTGTCCAGAAGTGCAACCACGACAACCAGACTATCTATGGATAATTATCTGCCCCTTTTTGCAAAATCATCATTCAAGCAGCATTATGTTTGGTTTCGAAAAACGTGTGACTCTCAGATTGACAGCTGCTTACAACATCACATTCCAGATTGTCCACCTCTATCGCTACGTGACCGAATTTCTCCAAGATCACTGAATTCATTCCCAGACGCCAACCGCTATCGTCAATCAAATGTCACTTCGCGTGTCACAACTATGAAGATGTAAGCCCGCACTGCGATTGAACGAGACATGTCGTTCGCACGAATGTACGAACAACTTCCGCCAACCTGTCACCGATAGACTTCTGAGAATCTGGTTAAAAAGAGCTCACGATAGCGAGCGCATGACATCAACACCAGCCAGCGGCGAGCTTTGATCGGCAGGCAGCCCGACATTCCGACAGATCCAACACATACTTCAATTAGCACGAGTTTGCAAGCGTATCTCCCCCAAACATCGACCACCTTGCGGTTCCGATGCACACTCCAGATACGCGGCACCACATTTCACGATAGATACCCGCACCGCGGCCCGACGGATGGCAGAGGCTGACAGAGAGTGTGTGCGTCTTGTGCTCGTGCATATCAGTTGTTCGCCGCTTATCGCCCCGAAAACACACACACACTTGTCCGTGGCCTCCCCGCCCTCCACACCCGGTGGCGGCAGCACACTGACAGATAATACCAGCGACACGTCGATAACACACTCGTGCGCAGTTGAGAGCAAAACAAAACAAAAAATGTCCATAACCTTGACCCATTCAGTGACATAAAAACCGTTTTACTTTGATTCTCTTCTGTGCTCTGTCGCGGGTGCAGAGTGATTCGGTTCTGGGTGCCGGCAGTGGAGGACGATTGATGTGTGCCTCGAAAGTGGTTGCTTTTAATGCCGAAGGGAAGCACCGACATTTTGTTGGTCTTTGACCGGGCGCCACTTCGATGAAGTCGAAGTTTTCATCAGCCGATCTACAGCGGCACGCGCTACACGAAATAAAAGAAATCAACGATGACGAAGAGACTTTCATCAGAACTGTGCTCGATGACAGGCAGCGAAACGCCGAAGATGGGCTCGAGAGATAAGCCGGGAAGGACCACCTGCAACGGCAGCTCTAACGAAGCGGTGTGATGGATAGCATCGACGCGGCAGGAGACCTTGGTCTTCTCACGTGTCAAAGAACGGCTGCCGGCCGTGTTTCGAGTGAGTTCGACGAGCCGCACGAATTGTGAGGCTGTTCACGTACTTCAGAGGTGACCAGAAATTATGCAAATGCCGCCAAACGGAGACCTTCACTTCAAATAGAGATCGTTGACGTTGGCAAAGAAGAGAGGATTTCGAGAGGGAATTGGGATTTGATTTAATTGGAAGCGGAGGACAGTGCACCGAGGCAGGAATGGATGGCTTCCTAGCTGAGGGGTCTGCGAAGAGGAAGCTAAGTGCTTGTTGAAAGGTCTGTAAGCCCTACTTTGACCGAGCAAAGGCTAATCTAGGGACGTTGAGTGCTGGGGCTCAGAGATGAGAACCGAAATGGACCTTGGCAACGAAGAACAGCTAGGAACTCCAGACGCTTAAATGTCCTCTGATGGAAATGATGTTGATTCGACGAGGCCTCTATTGCGAGAAGTCACAAGTGTGTCTTCGGTTTATTCAAAGAAGATGTTTGTAGGCAGCGCGTCATAGTTACAGCCTTTCGACTGCTCATAGTTCTTTCTGGCGAGGTCTGATGGTTGCAGCTCAACAAGGCTCAATAAGGCTTCATTCGAGCACAAAGCCGAACCAGAACGCATCTATTATTGTTGAGAGTCGAGCTACCATCTACGTTGTGGTATGAATTGATGGCTACACTAGCATCGTTCCATTGCTCACTGGATGTTCCGACTGACCGACCGACACGAATGTACGCAATTTCAACTCTCAACTGTAATACCCTCAACCCAGGGCATCGACGGTAATGCATGTGGAACAGATAAGCGTTATCAGAAGCACACCAACTGCTTCTTCACATTCCCCCCTGAACATACTTGTCAGACTAGTAGAAGCCCACGTAGCTTTAGACTCCAGAAACCGACTGTGGGTGGTCCGACAACAACAACGGCCACTCAACAAATTCAATGTCTCTCCGAACGACAATGATCACCTGATACGTGGAGGCATATCTACTAGATTGGAAGTCAGACATTCAGACGCTGGTCGGATGAGGGGTGCGTGCAGGTGTCTATTACGACGACCCCAACATTGCTGTGACTTCTAGACAGAGGCGATTGAGTTCCGGGAGGCACTCACCACTCTGAGACACTGGCGACACTGCAACTCTGTTGGCTTGGACTCACGACGGTCATCAGCGTCGTGACTGGATACTGTGCAAATTAAAAGCTCTCAAGTTCGGTGTCCCGTACCATATAATGATTTTTCCAGATGCTGCGTGGATGAAGGGGAGGAGTATAATACATGCCATTTCCTCTGCTCGTATGGTGCTATGGCAAACCGTAGGAACTTACACCTAGTGGCATTCTAACAACTGGGAACTGAACGCCATGGCTAATACCTCAATCCTTGTGATATCACATTGGGCTCAACTGCACCTTGCCACCTTAACTGAACCGAACCTAGTCACAGCATGCACGGTAGCGAAGAAGCTGTTTCATTCACGAGGTTCAAAATAGAAGTGACGTTTATTCAGAACTATTAAGAGCAATGGCTAGTGGCGTTATGGATATGTGCGTCCACCCCAACTTCAAAGTCGTAGGTTCGATCCCTGTTCTGTGCGATAAAAACAATTCTTACGGCCCACCTCTTTCGAGTCACTGACAATCCTCTTAGAGTATTTCCTGTCCCGAAAAAGCTTCTCAAACTTGGCGAGTCGGCGAAAAACTGTGTTCTACTCATGAGAGAACAAAATTACGCATAACACGAGTGGTTGCTGGGAAGTTAGCCCCTGGCCCTCTACCGGCTATAGCGCCACCCATATTATTATTAATATTTAGATCATCTCTTAGGCTACATTAACTAGGAGAAATGTGGAACTAGCTAGGCAGGGCAGATTCCTTCCTTCAGTGCTCACTTGTAGAAGACATTTCACTTCTGGAAGTCTCTACACTTCTTCTTCTTCTTTGATTGGCGCCACAGTCCGGGTTGGACCTGGGCCTCAACCAACATGCCCCTCTAGCCAGCACGATCTTTCGTCTCCAGCTGCGCACACTAAGTTGGTTGAGGTTCTTTTCCACTTGTGTGCGCCATCTCCTTCGAAGACGTCCTCTGTTGCGCTGTCCCAATGGCTCGGAATCGAAGACTTTTCGGGCCGGAGCTGTGGGGTTCATCAGATCTTAAGCGTTGGATCCGAGGACGCTTAACTAGGTGCATGCCGATGTACAGCCCGTACAGTTCGTGGTTGAATCTTCTTTTCCAGACGCCATCAACGCAAACAGGACCAAAGATCGTAGAAGGCTCTACACACTTTATTAGTACAAAAGCTCCCAATGGTCAGACTGACTGCACAGCATCAAGGTAAATATGCCCTGAGTACAAACGATCTCGAAAAAAAGATCTCCGTCGCCGAAGTCGTCATGATAGTCCTAGATTGGTGGCGGTCTACAGGGGACACTGGCTGGCAGATGATTAAGCCATCACACTGAGTATTCCACACAACGAACATTGTCACAGCTGAGAAGGACTGACTTTACCTAGAGACAGCCCGTTAGACACCTCTTCAACATACTTGATGAAATCTTTGCAGGAACCAATGTCCAGTACTAACGTTGTTACCACTTCTACCTACCTACTACAGCCGAACTCACTGCTCAAGGTTAGCCCTTGTGGGACATACATCAGAGGCCGCAGACACGAGAATGATACCTAATGCCCGAAACCCGTAATGCACACGCGTCGTAGTGTGACAGCTGCTGAACAGTAGTCTGACACTTCATCTGCTTGCCTATTCAGAATCAGCCTAAGGCACCAAGCCCGGTTGATATTGTGAACCTGTTCAGTTTTCGATGGCTATGAGATATGTATGTGCATTGGGGCACTCGTCATGAACCATTACATCTTCGAATATCATTGTTCGTTAATTCCGTTTTCATTCCCTTTCCCACTGGGGAATTGTCTCCCAGCTCCTCAACTGCCTTCGTCTCATCTCGAATCCTCATCTTAAGTCACAGGAGGTTGTACTTAATCCATCCCTAGTGAGCACCCATCCTATACCGACCCAGAACTTTCTCATCAAATCCAGGGATCAGATAAGAAAATGTTACGTATACGCCACAGAAGTCTGCACTGAACTAATCCCTTTCTCGAAGGTGGGGTGTAGAAACACGAAATTCATTATTTTTGCATGGGGTAGGATTTCTTTAACTCACATAAAGGTTGCCGACAAATAAGATCTTTAATGTCTCTCTGATGGAGGCCCTTGTCCACGTGCCACAGCGTGCCCGGTCTGGAGTCCGGTCCATAAGGTGGATGTATGAAAACCGCCTCCACGAAGTTCCCGGAGATTCCATCGAGCCACAAGCGATGTGGCTCGACTCACTCCAAGGCATTGCTCCTTGAAGCTGTCTTGTCGTTGATTGTAGTCAGCAACGAGCCTATTTGTCCACTATTCCGTTTGCATCTCCTTCTTCTCTACGGCCTCATTTCTGAAGTGCTCCGTTTTGTACTAAATTCTAGGCGTATCGTTGGAATGACTTGACGTTCGTTGGTGCTGGACTCTTGATGGCCCTCATATTTTGTAGCAACGTCACCCTTTAAACCAACTTTTTGGCACTTACCAATCCCCAGTAGCAGCAACCCCTCGTTGCCTCCCAAGCCACATACGTAACCTAGCGACGACCTTTACTTGGAAACCCCTTGGGAATCCCATGAAAAGCACACGCCATCGCGCACAACGCAGGCCTGCTAAGCCCAGCACGCGTACAGGCAACTTAATGTGTCTGCATCCCGACACCATAAGCAACCAGATAAGGTTCGCCTGCCTCACAGTGCGACCAGCAATCGAAATAGCCCCTGAATCACACGCCACCCACTACTGCCGCCTGACTCAAGCGTCTCAAGTTCAAATGAACCTCTCCGGCGCGACAAGCCTTTCGATTGTCACACTAATTGATTGCCGTAATTAGTCTCGCCGAAAAGCTCTCTGTTTACATCTGGGCGAGAGCACCATTCGGGGGCCAGCCCCCGCTCACGGGGCGCACAGGCTATATCTTATCAGCGCCCGTATCTGAAGACTACCTTTAACCCCCGATTCGATTAGGACCCTTTCACTGTTCGCTGTTATCGGTGCGATCCCGTGTTTTATTTTTTCTTTGCTGTTTCTTGTACGTTTTCTTTGTGATTTGACGCCAAATACGCAAAAAAAAGAAAGAAACGCGAAAAATAAATACGAGAGCTTCGCATGCCGTCATGCAAGATGGAGCGGGCCTCGTTGAGAAGCGAAGCACATCGAAAATACTTCGGATTCCACAAATAATTGCGATAAGCGCTTCGCTAATCATTCGAGTCAAAACAACATTCCTGGCGGTGTGATGATCTCAGGAAGTGTCGCGCATGGACTGTGACCCAGGGATCGGGTGGCGCTGCCAAAGGTTGCGACGCCAAATTGTGTGCGAATAACAAATGTTTGTTGACCGAGTGGCGAGGGTGAATGTTGGTCGAGGAGGGGGGGACCAAGTGATTGAGGGGTCAGTTGAGGGCATCTCATAATCAAGTGCAAGTCAAATGAGAGATGCTTCCCATCAAAGAATGCCCAAAAGATGAACTCCAAGCAAAGTACCTCTCTTTGGCATCTTGTAGAAGAAATTATTTGGCATCTCAATCATTTGGTTTACAGCAACAGTGAAACGCTGCAAGTGAAATGCTGCGTGATCCCCTATCGGCTAGTGCCGGGAAATTGCACATCGTCGAACGTCGGCACAAAAGAATGATGGTCTCAGGTGGCTGACGTGCGGGACGTCAAATCAAACACTGAACGGGGCTTATAACGAACTTCTAAGGACGGAAAGTGGCACATAAGCCTCGGTCTAAGAGGTGAAAGGAAATGAGAAAGTAATTGTCTGTGTCTTTCTCAGAGGTTACATTGAAAGGCTTACAGAAGCGGCTGTGACATCGGTGGTGTATGGACTGAACAAAATGTCAGATGACACATTGGAGTCAAAGTGTAGAGCTGTCTGCCCCAGAGCACCACTAGGATGTGTCTTGTTCAAGAGGACGAGTGTCTATCAAAAATCAGCCCGCATTTTGATTGAGTCAACTGGTAACTGATACGAGTCTCTTCACCCAGCTGGTGTCTCGATGAATGAAGAAAACTAGTCACTACCGGCATTCATCGCGCAAATATTTTGTTTTCCTCAATCGAGGCGATGATGCTCGTTTGAATAATTGTTTCGGCGATTTATTGATAAATTTCGGACGGCTAAGGCGGACACATTCAAGGAAAAACCTGTCGTGCAGATGGCCGAAGAAGCATTCCGGTGGTGCCAAAGCGAACGTGTTGACAAATGCTGAATTTCTGATCATGCGTTGGGCGGTCTATTTAAGAACGTGGCTTGCTTGTGACTAACTACTCGGGGTCGTGAGGAAATTGTCAGTTACTTAGTCAGCGGTGAGTAGCAGGGATGACACGGCTGGTGATTTGGACTTTGCAACGATTTCTTGGAGAGAGGTACATAGCTTGGTTTAGGGGTGGAATGGTACAGGTCGAAGCCGGGAGGAGTTGGTCACTCTCCTAGATCCACCTGTCAAGTTGGGATGAATATGCCTGCATCAAGAAAATTTCATGAAACAGCGTGCTTTGGTTGGAAACCTATCTAATCGATATCGGGGAGGGGACGCACTGTCATGTGACTTCTTTGGCATCATTCTTGAAAGAATTTCCAAATATTCGCATATTCCGACTAGACCAACGCATGAGTAAGGGGAGGCATCGCTGAGTCCAGGTACCACAGACATCGGGTCATTTTCGTTGTATATAATAATATGGGTGGCGCTACAGCCCATAGAGGGCCAGGGCCTAGCTACTCAGCAACCACTCGTGTTGTGCGTGCTATTGTTCTCACTTGAGTGAAAGGGCCCTACAGTTTTATGCCGACTCCGAGCGGCCAAGTTTGAGAAGCTTTTTCTAGACAGGAAATAGTCTTTGAGCATTGTCAGTGACTTGAAAGAGGTGGGGTCGTGAACATTATTTTTGTCGCTCAAAGCTGGAATCGAACTAACGACGTCGAGGTTGGGGTCGACGCACATACCCACAATGCCACGGGCCACCACTATTTTCGGCCCAACGGAGGACAAAGACGATGATAGCAAGGATGACTTGTATGATCTCCTAGAAAGAACATACGATCAATGTCCCAACTACGACACCAAGATCGTTCTAGAAGATTTTAATGCAAAGCTTGGCAAGGAAGAAATCTTTGCTAGAGTCGTCGGAAAACACAGCCTACACGACAACACGTCCGACAATGGACTCAGGCTGTTGGACTTCGTGACGGCGCGGAACCTCACTGTAGCCAGCACGCGGTTCCCTCACCTCAACATTCACAAAGGGACCTGGCGGTCCCCTGATCAATCAACCGTCAACCAGATTGATCACATTGCGATCGACGTCAGACACTCCTCCAGTGTGCTCGATGTCCGAACGTTCCGAGGTGCCAACATCGACTCGGATCATTACCTTGTTGTAGCCAAGGTCAGAACTCGGATATCGATTGTACAACGGAGTAGAGCAAGACCAAAACAGTTTGACGTTGGAAAGCTACAATCGCAATCGACCGCTGGGAACTTCTCCGATCGAGTCTCCCTGAAGCTCTCAGAGAGCCCAACCCTGCCAGGCGAAACAATCGACGAACAGTGGAACCGTTGTCAAAACGCCATCAGAGAAGCTGCCTCTGATGTGCTGGGTTTTAAACTGCTACCTAGAAAAAACCCATGGTTTGACAACGAGTGTCGGCAGGCGCATTCAGCGAATCTAGCAGCATATAAGGCGACTCTGGATAGAAGGACGAGAGCGGTTCGTGAGCTCTACGAACTCAAAAGAAGGGAAGAGCACCGGCTTCTCAAAAAGAAAAAGAAGGAGCATGAGAAGCGCGCGAACGAGGAAATGGACAGGTGGTACGGCAGAAATAATGTCCGAAAACTTAACCAGCGGGTGAAACAACTATCCAAAGGGTACAAACATCGGACAGAAGCCTGTCGGAACGAAGAGGGACAACTCGTAGTAGAGTCGCAGTCGATACTGAGAATCTGGAAGGATCACTTCTGCAGACTGTTTAACGGCGAAGAGGACACCAATACCGCTGTCAGGCAGAATGTTCCACTCCACGCAATGGACGACGATAGAAGAGAATTCCGTCCCCCCGATCTAGACGAAGTCAAGGTAGCGATATCGAGACTGAAGTCGAACAAAGCTGCTGGAGCGGACGGATTGTCCGCGGATCTGTTTAAAGCAGCTGGAGATGATCTGGTTGGGCGCATGCACCAGCTCATCTGCAAGATATGGTCTGAGGAAAGCATGCCCGACGAGTGGAATCTCAGTATCGTTTGCCCGACCCACAAGAAAGGAGACCCCTTCAACTGCGCCAACTATCGGGGGATAAGTCTCCTTAACATCGCCTACAAAGTCTTCTCTGGCGTTCTGTGTGAGCGCCTGAAACTATTCGTCAACAACCTGATAGGTCCCTATCAGTACGGTTTCAGGCCTGGGAAGTCCACTATCGATCAAATTTTCACATTACGGCAGATCCTCGAAAAAACCCAAGAGATGCAGATCGACACCCACCACCTATTTGTCGACTTTAAGGCCGCATATGACAGCGTGCATAGAGACGAGCTATACAACGCCATGTCTAGTTTTGACATTCCTGCCAAACTCGTCAGACTGTGCAGGATGACGATGGAGAACTCTCGCTGTTCCATCAAGGTCGGTAACGAACTCACCGAGACCTTCAATGCCAAAAAAGGTTTTAGGCAAGGCGACGCGCTGTCATGTAATTTCTTTAACATCATCATCCCACATCCTGGAGAAGATCGTGCGAAACTCACACGCCAACACTAGAGGCACGATCTTCCAGAAGTCCGTTCAACTGCTAGCATACGCGGACGATATTGGTGTGATTGGCAGAACTCAGCGAGCCGTCAATGAAGCGTTTGCTTGTATTGAGACGGAGGCGGCAAAAATGGGTTTAGCGGTGAATGAGGGCAAAACAAAGTACATGCTGTCATCAAGAAAGGACACACAACATCGACGACTCCGTCAGAACGTCACCATAGGCAGCTACAACTTCCAGTTAGTAAAGGACTTCGTCTACCTTGGCTCCCAAGTAAATAGTGCAAACAACATCAGTACCGAGATTAAACGCAGAATAACTCTTGCCAACCGCTGTTTCTTTGGGCTCAAGAGGCAATTGGGTAGTAGAGCCCTCTCCGAAAGACCAAGCTCACGTTATATAAGACCTTGATCATCCCAGTCCTCCTGTATGGCGCGGAAGCTTGGACTATCTCAAGAGCGGATGAAGACGCACTTGGTCTCTTCGAGAGAAAAGTTCTGCGTTCAATCTTTGGTCTTGTTTGCGTTGAAGGTTCTTGGAGAAGGAGATTCAACCACGAACTATACGGGCTGTACAGTGACATGAGTCTAATCAGGCCCTACGGACTCAACGCCTAAGATGGCTAGGCCATGTAGAGCGCATGGACACCACAGCTCCGGCCCGAAGAGTCTTCGACCCCAGTGGGACAACGCAATAGAGGACGACCACGAACCCGATGGCGCACTCAAGTGGAGAAGGACTTCAACCAACTTGGAGTGCGAAATTGGAGGCAGCTGGCTAAAGAACGTGCCAGCTGGAGAGGATTGTTGACCGAGGCCCAGGTTCACCCCGGACTGTAGCGCCACAAGAAGAAGAAGAAGAGCCAAGTAGGGAGGTATAAAATAGGCGTCGGTGTTGTTTTAAGACCATCTGTCATGACTAGCCAAGCCGGTCTTCGATGTCCGGGTGGGTGTTACTACCACGGTATATAGCTTAAGGGCTTAAAGGGCCTATGCCTCCCCGAATGCAAGCTAGTACGTGTCGTTTGACCTGAGTTCATGAATAGATCTCTTCTTGGTAAGGGGCATTAATAAGGCTGTTCGTCAGTTATAACCTGACTGCATTAGGGCAGGACGGGGGCAAATCAGCGTTCATTTCAAATGCTGCCGATGCGAATAACGAGATGAATGGGGATCTGAGTGGAGATTAAGGTGTGTTCGAGACAGCTCTCAACAGCATCAGTAAAAAGAAGCTCCCCATTTCAAAACAGAATCAGGCAGTCGGAGATGGACAACTCCAGCCGCAGTGAAGTGGTCAAGAGCAAAGATCGAACAGCGAAACTCTCGCCACTCCCCATTGCGCTAGTGGCTTACTTCAAGAAGTACTCTAAATTGCTGAAGTGATTCTTTAAAACAATCAATCGTTCCGCTTTCCCCATGTCTTCAAGTAGTCTATTCAGGCTTTCCGCCTTCCGTCACGAGCTCCACCTCCACAGCCTCAAATCTCACGCCAGAGACCAATGCCCCCATCCTCCACCTGAAGCGGATTCCATAAATTACATCGCCAACATTCCACTTCGCACATTCCACAGCCAGAGCCAAAGCAAATCTCAGTCAATCGAATGCGGGGCGCGAACCTCGCGCCGCCTAATCACAAGGACGGCCACCACGAGTGTGATGTGATCTTAATTTCTTTATCACAACACGTGACACGTCCAATGACCATAAAGCATGAGATTCCAATTCCGATTCGCATTCGCCACGACTGATTAAAACCGCAAACATTCGCCATTCGGTTCCCACACACGGTCGGCGGCGGCGACGCGGTGGAAGTACATCTCGAGCTGGCTCTCGAACTGCGGCTCATCCGCGAGGCCCCACCGCCGGCTGCGGCTGTTCGAGGTGTCGGGTGCGAACCTAATGAATCCAACACGCCCATCGTTAATCCCACTCGCAAGGTGCACGTGAAACGAATAAATTCTGCACTCGATCACCACCAACTAGCACTAAAAATAGGCGACCACAACGACGGCAATGACAGCATCAACGGCGACGTCGACGTCGACGTCGACGCATGGCTCGCTCTATTACAGCGCAACTGAACTGAGCCACCGAGGGGAGGGCGGCGGCGGGCGGCTAAAAATAGAAATTGCTCGGTATTTTTAGGAATAAACATCACGGATCGTCGCTGATTTTGGTTTTGTTTTTATTTGCGTTTGTTTTTGTGGCTTTTTTTCGGTTTTTTTTTTTTTTGTTTTTTGCTCTGTTTCTCTGTTTTGCCCAAAATCAGCGATTAGCGATCGCGCGAGATGTTTGCAATCGAATACGAAATGCGAATTCGCGACTGGATATCCAGCCGGGGCTAGCCTCCACGCGTCGTCGTGGTCCGTCTATTGACTCAGCTATTAACTGCATGCACCGATGGGCGGTGGGGCGGTGGGGCGGTGAGACAGACGCTTATTGAAATTCAAATATGGAACACTTGACTAAACAAATCCGACACGTGCCGCGTTTATTGACCAAGGGGTACGTGCGTCTGTGGCCGCGAGCGGGTGGATTGCAGCCGAGTGTCAGGACGCACGTTCGCGCTTCGTTTCGGTTACATCAAGGCTGCATGCGCCGGACCCAGAGGCTGATCTGGGAGGACATCTCTTCCCCGCCCACACGCCGACGCCCTGCTAGTCCCCGCCAGCCCAGAGATGCTTGGGGTTATGTCACGAATTTATGTGCAGTTTTATGGCTTTGTTTTGTCATCCCGTGGCATGTGGGGGCTGGCTGGCCGATGGACTGAAGAGTGCTCCTCTCCTTCAACTTGGGATGGATGGAATTAAATTAGCATGATCTAAACACTCTTTCTGGGCAAGTGATGAGCTGCGGGTTTCTGCTTCGGTTTCGGTTTTATGGGCCGCGACGGGAGTATGTCACCAGCTAGATTGGAGTGTGAGTCAATTTTTGATTAATGGATTTGTGTTGAGATTTCCGCAGAAGTGAGAAATAAATTAGATGCGCCTCCGGCCTGGTGTACGGGCCAGGGGCACACATGTGCGGCCGATTGAGGACCAACTCGTGGCGCGTGCGTGAGGTTCAGAGTGCCATCAATGAGACGGGATTGGATGCGAGGCATGTGGCGGGTGAATCATCAAAATTCAACGGGTTCGTGTGAAATTCTTCGGTGCTTCGAGGCGAGAATTCCGATGGAGTTGGTCACCGACCAGAGGTACTGTGGTACACAAGGTGGACGGCCTACTTTGGGCGAATTCATGGCCGTTCGATGAGAGGTCTTTGGCTTCGGCGGGAGAGTGGTGGACTGGTGACTGGGGGAAGGTGGTGGTGTTAAGCAGGTGGCGTCGGTTGACTTTGAGGAGATTGACTTTTGGTCGGGTGCGGTGCCGAGGGATATGGAGGCTTTCAACAGTTATTTTCGAGCTCTAGTTACTGCAGTGTCTCTAGGTCCTACAGTGCGTTGAAGCAATTGGGTACAATAAGGTCATGAACGGTTAAAACAAGGTCCCAGGTCTGCAATTTTTCTCTAGTTTTGATTCCGAGACTTTCTTAAGTTGTATTCGATTGCATACTGATAAGCAATGCAGTCTCTTACCAATCGAATCCCAAAAATTCAATCACTTATGCCGGCTCCTGCTGGAGATGTGAACCTCTTCTAGTAAACCGGCGTATCCTTCTCAAATGCAAAGGTTGTTGCGAAAGCGCCAAAAGAGCTACCTCCTTAATTCCGTTGCTCATTACTATGACAAGTCATTCTTTGTTTCAGCCTTTGTTCCACTTTCTCTGCTCCAAAAGACCGTGGCTTCATTGACAGTACTGCGGGAGATCTGTCCAAGTGAAGTCTCAATCCAATATGTTACTTGGCCTCGAGCTCGTCCAAGGCGGTGGTAGACATCACAGACAACTGAGCACACGCCTTAAGTCGTGCTAGTCTCCTTCACAACCTTGAGTGCTGCGTTGATTGTAAGATCCGATATATCTGCATTCGCTATGTTCGCAGAAAAAAAAAAAGCGAAGATGGGAACCGATTCTGGAGAGCTGGACTGTGGCAAATCAGACGTTAAATCCTCTCGGTTTCCCCTCGTCGCCACAGCTCCGGCAGTGACAGCTGGATTCCTATCTTCTTTCCCAGAGCATTGTTCCGATTGGACAGTGTGCTGTGACCACTCCGTGGAGCATACGTTGTTGCGGTCTAACGCTAGAAGCTTCATAAATTTGCTGATATTATGCTCTGCCCACGTTATTCTCGCTGATGTCCACTTCAGAGCCTTGTCTGGCTAGTTCGTCGTCAAAAAGTCAGATTTTCTGGCTCCATTGATGGTTGTTCGAACTCTTGTGGATTTTGCTAGTTGACACTGAACCAAAATTGGGTCACAACTGGGAATATGATTTTTTAGCTCAAATCAAACCGCGAAATAAGAGAGCTTGACTCTCCAGTGACTTTCTGGGTACTTGCCACTACCTCAAGCCACACGCCTCTTCCTCCTCTGCCTCAACACTTTCTGAACAGCTCCTCGTCGTGTATGGGCGTGCCAGCAGTTGCAGACCCTGAAGAAAGCCGCCTGAAACTTTGCCCACACACAACGCACCCCTTCAGTCACACCGAAGAAGGAATGTCTCTGCTATGCAGTTCCATCTGCAGACACCACCCAGTTTTTCTCCGAAAACGATCGTAAACTTCCAACAGGAAACCCACTTGTGATTTTATCGTATCCGGTGTTGACAATCGACCGTTCCGCCGCCTCAGCAGTCCGAGCGTCAACAATCAACAGTCCTCACAGCCAGTCGTCGTGTAAACAAAACTTTACACGCAGCCAATCGATCGTCCATCGCGATCGGCAGAAATTTGATATGTGTTTGCGCCAAAAATACGCCTCTTACCGCCGCCACATCACGGCAGCCCGATGCGGAGGATTAGTCAGCGGCACCAATGAGCACGATCCAACGCGACACTACGGTTCCGCCGATTTGCCGATCATCCACGCCACAGCGGCGCACACCGCTGACCCAGAAACGACGCAAGGAGCCGACATGGAGATCCAAATTACGAACGATGACCTCCAGAATCTGGCCACCGCCAGATATAGTCAGCGCCCCGAGTGCAGATCAATTGCGATCGAGCCCCGACGTTCGACGGGATCAGTTCGAGTCGGCTTGATCGCCGCGCGTCCACTGTCGCGCTGTCGTTGTCTTCGTCACGACTTCTCTGCGGGTCGGCGGCTCTGTGCTCCGTGCTCTGTGCAATCGTATCTGAGTTCAGTTTTCATGAATGAATATTTGTGTTTACAAAACGAAAAGAACAGAGCGACCGGATGTGTGTTGGCTGCAGAAGCTCCCCCATGCTGGGCTGCTGCTGGGGGCTCGAGAAAATTGCGGAGAACCGAGTGCGACTGTGTCATTGCCATCGGCCGGCACGATACAGCACACGACTTCGATGATGACGATGAGTGCGCGCCGATGACGAGGCGATCATCGCTCCGTTCGTCGGACGTACGAAGCTTTGAGGCTATTTATGGTGGTTTCATGCTACGCTGAAGCTCGCCGAGGCTTCGAGCGTTGCGTGTGCATCACCGAGCAGTGAGCACGCATATGGCATTGTCTAAGCCGTACGCGGGGGCCGGCCGGCGGAAGGGGCATTCAATAGAATTAAGTCTAAACAGGAAGGCGTAGTTTAATGGGTTTTCATCTGTTTTTTTCTGTTTTTCTCTCTCTCCGATGTCGACGGGCCTGAGTGACGTGTCCATTTATTTTTAACGCGCTTGTGCGCAGGGAGATGGTGTAAACTAACGACCGTTAATTGCTGTAAAATTGTGCTGGACTGGGGTGGGGTTACGCTGCATTCGACGGGGGAAACGTGGTCAGTTGGTAGATATCGCGTCTTGACGGACAGCTTTTGACGATCCTTCAGACTTGGCTCCTCTTCCACTGACTCAATCAAAGACACAGTCAGCTTGAGCAAAACAAACCACTTGCTGTTCGGCTTAACTTTCGTTTTTCACAATCAGATCCGCGTTCGAGCAGTCGGAGCGGAGTTGACGGGTTCTTGGAAAGAGATTATGTTTCGAACAGGTTCCCGCCGCTCATTAGGCCGTCTGATGTCATCGCGGAATTTAGCAAGACTGAAGATGTGATGTGAAAAGATTCAGCAAGAATGGATTGGAAAACAGCCGCCATGGGGAAGCGAAAGTGTGTCGAGGTTTGAGCTTGGGTTCTCAATTTGTTGCGGGGGCTTGGGATGTCGATAAGGAAACCACGGGAATTTCGGCAAAACTTTCCAGGACCGCCTAGGATTTGCATCGGTTTCAGAATTGTGGGCCGGAGGGAGTCTTACAGCGGCGGTGGTCATGGTCAGAGACGACAAGTTGAATGTAACAAAAGAACCATCCAACAACAGGCATTGAGCCAAATAGTACGTGTAAGATTCAGCCAAATAGTACGTGTAAGATTCAGTTAGTCGGGCTGCTAGCTAGTTCAGTGGTCTATTTCTTCTGATTGAGGTCATCGCGTAATTTTTTGACAAAGTGCCTGACTTTACACACGACTTCAATGATGACGACTGCCTTACCAAGAAACCCATTTGCGACACCTTTTCCCCCTTTACTGCTTTCTTGAAGAACGAATGTCTTTTCGAGCACAATCGTTGGCTGAGGCTAGTAGATGGACGTGCATTGGCGAACATTTCACTTAGCTCCTGCCAGACACTCGGTGTGATTGTGGTGAGCTCGGTGCTTGCCGGTTACGTGCAAAGATGGAGTTTAGTCATCGCACAGTCTGCTCTCAAACAAGAAGCCTAAGAAATAACAAACCATGGCATTTGCGTTCAGAGGCCTAGGAGCCGAAGACCAATCAAACCTAAGTCCCATTATGAAATAACCATAGCACTTTGTGAAGCCAGTTCATCCGCCTTCTTATTTCCTGCGATGTCACCGTGACCAGGTATCCAGATGAAGATGATGAGCTGGCCTTCTAATGATGCTAGTTTGACCCTCTAACAGTTTTGTATGTTTAGTGTAGGAGGTAATAGCTTTGATTGCAGCTGGGCTTTCAGTACATACAGCCACCTTGTATGCATATGTGGGTCAATTTTGGCCTTGAGACAGGCTTCCCGGATAGCGAAAGACTTTATTATTTATCTACAAGATTCTTACGTACTAACAGATTTGAAAAATGTGTACTTACAATAACTAGAACGTAAATGGGCTTAATAATTCGTTTTTAAATTTAAGTCTACTCTCCGATAAGTCTAGATTGTGTGAATATTCGTTGAATACTCTGATTATCCTTGTAAGAGGTTTATTTCTTCCTTACTCATTATCATGAAACCCTTCAAATAGTAACTGACGAGTACGGAGTGGCCTAGTGGGCAAGTAAAATTGAATTAAAGATACGGACACTTAATATGGCTTATAAAAATATTCCTAGCCAACTTTACTTCGTAGATTGTGTGTCTAGTCTTTGAAGATTTTATACCAAGCTATTGACGCCATGCCATATAGTTTGGATAAATTGCATTTTAAAAATTATGAATTTGGTGAATCTTTTTTGGACTTTTTCTTTGCGTTCAGAATATGTGACCAATTTAGGATTGCATACAACTACAGCATATTCAAGAAAGGCCCTAAGCATGGATGCGTACAGGGATAATAGGGCGAATGGATCAGTGAATCCTTTCGTATTACGCTTGATAAAACCGATCGCTGAGTCGGTTTTAGATAATATTTAATTTATATGTGACTGTGATGAAAATTATGAGTTCAACATTACTCCCAAGTCTTCTAACACAATTCTCTTTGTAAAGTTTAGCCGAACCAATGGAGCAGTCAAATTGTATGAAAACTGAGAGACTGTTGTTACTACACCATTTGCAGATGTTATCAATTTCAGATTAAAGAGACATGTAGTCATTAATATCTTTTATGCTCTTATACATTTTCATATCAACAGGGAATAATAGGAAGTTGATGTGATTTATTGAGCAAAAATGAACATTACTTCATTAATAAAAATTACAAAAAGTAAAGGCCCTAAATGACTTCCCTGCGGCACCCCTCAGAAACAATAAATTGGTTTGGATAGCGAATTTTAACACTGACTCAATCAAAGACACAGTGTGCTATTTATGGGAAAAGATGTAACCCAACGGAGGAATACAAAGTGAAATCCAAAGATGTCAAGCTTTTTAATTAATAATGAATGGTTAACTGAGTCAAATGCCTTACTAAAGTCTGTAAGTTTTATTCTCTTTTGTATACTTAATTAAAGCGCTTGCACACCTGCCCGCCCTGTCATACCGTTCTTTCCGGGATTAGGGATCCAAGATTACCCTGCATAGTAGTCACGCAGGCCACCATACAAGTGATCCGTATGACAAAATGTGCCGAACTATAGCCGACTACCGCCGGGTCATCTTGTGCCGGAAGTCCCACATTTTGCCGAAGGTTTTACTACACGCGTGGAAGGCTATGCATGCCTTCTTGACCCGCTGCTCTACGTTAATGTTCCAGCTTGGAGGATAGAGTGAGCGGTCGGTACATTCAACTTACTGAAAGGATTCATAAACGAATCGGAATACAATTCAATGAGGGATCAGTTTCAAACATTTTTGAATGAAATTCAGCAGACGGCAGAAAACTCGACGCCACCCATCGACAAAAGGGCGACAACATTCCAAAGATGACACAGTAAGCTTCCATTAAATCAAGGGGAAGTAGTAATGACCAGTACGTCGCTTCGGTCCCATCTCATCGCCCACTCATTCCCTCCCATGATGCAGGCATCATCATCGTCATCGACCAACGTCGCCACTCCCTGCCCCATCGAACGTCACACAAAGTAAATCGATTGGATTTGCATCAAAATTGAATGCAAACAGATAAGCAACTGCGACCAGAGTATCCAAAGTCGCACGTCAAGAGCTTGCGTCAGTCCCTCTCTCTCCTCCCTCCTTCCGACGACCTTCTCGAACCCGTCCACCAGAACAAACAAACAAACAAAAAGAACCCCGCTTCCGTTGAAGGCTAATTTTAGACTCTAAACACCACTTGCACCGTCAATTTCACAATCCCATCGGTTTCCAGGAAAACCACGATAGCCGGCCAACTGGCCGCATTGAGCCGTCCTCGAGTTGATTGCTATCTTCCGGATCTCTCATCCGTTGACATTAAGTATCGCCTCCTCGAGAACACCTCAGATTCATCAGCCCACCGCCGCCTGTCAGCCAACACCATCGACAACCTCTCACCCGACCCACTGCGGTCGGCACACACTCAAACGTAGGCGCACACACACACACCCGCAGACAGGCGACGGATTTTATTGGAAAACTTTTTCGGGCACGTGCAGTGCAGAGCGCACCGCGGACCGTGACGATTCCGCCGCAGAGTCTGCTTGCGTAAGTCCGTCAGTGTAAACAAAGCGCTTACATCATAATTCGCGCTCGCACGGTGCATCCCGCCAAAACTGACTGACAACTGGCCGTGAGCAGCGATTTCGCGAGAGGCAGGGGTTGCGCGCCCGCAACGGACGTGAAACCCAATCGTTCCGTTCTGTGCTGTTGCATAAGCCTTGAGCTCTGACCGCCACCACCCGCTACCGCATGGTGTACGCAAGCTGCAGAGACACGGCAGCGAGTGCTTTTCGCACAAAATCGCTAATCATTGTGCAAGGTGTTCCGAGAAACTGTCGGGAGTTCTTCTCTCGCCGTCTGATACAATTCCTGCAGACAATTGGCTTCGGCCGCTCGCGCTGGGACTGTTGAGCGCTTACGTCAATGGCATTCGACTCCGGCCGGACTTGATCGCCAGGCAGACGCACTCACAGATCAGTCACGTGACGGCAGAGGTGTCGGACCGTCCTGACGGGGCGAGCGAGCTCTAAATTTGGCGCACCGATGTGTCATGCCGTGCTTTCGAAATGATCGATTTTCGGTGTTCGACAATGGGTGAGTGACGGGTTCCGGAATACCGCGTCATTGCTGAGAATGGGGTTCGGTTCGGTTTTGGGCTAAAATTAGACGGACACACAACAAGCGTCGACTATTTTCGTGCCCGGAGGGTGGTGGTGGTCGTTTTTGAGTAAGTTTCTAGTTTCGCCGCGTCATGCGGTGTCGAGTGTGTGCTTTGGGATAACGATGTGGCCGGAGATCGTTGGCTGATGAGGTTGAGGGTGGTGGCCTATGAGGGGTTTAAGGCTGACGGGTCAGTTCGTGAATCGGCTATCTTGTTTGAGGGATCGAAGGAGGCATGGGATGCGCAAGAGGATAGTAAGATGGACTCACTGTCGATGCAGCACTGATTTAGCAGACAGATCCAGACAGCACTCCTAATGCTTCTGAGAATTATGGCCGTGTCCAAATCAGAGGCGGTTATTAACTCAGTCTATAACCTCCTTAACTGGCCAGACTTTTGTTGCTTAGGTTGGACATGGCATTCCTAATAAAAAAACGTATTAAGCAACTTGGTTAAAGTCCAGCCTTACTTAGCGCACCTCACCTAAAGTCCAGTTCGTTGAGTCCAAGCGCGGGTGCGATGGAGCACGTCTTTAAGCGTGATAGACAGAAGTTCACCTCGTATTAGGCTCAGATTGACAAGGGATTTGAAAGGCTTGATGCCCGTTTGTCCATGGCCCAGCTCTTAAATCTCTCTGACCAGTCTCGTCCTGGGAACGGAATTGTATTCTATTATGGTTCATTGTGTGGAGTGGAACATTTGGTATAGAGCTTTAGTAATAGCTCGACTATGATTCAGCGTGCAAGAAGCCAAGTTCATTCCGGTTTTAAGTATAATCTGACAAAGTATAGCTCGAGTTTGTCCAGCCTTAGTAAACAACAGCTCGTGAAATCCTGAGCGAGTTGAGACCAACACGGTAAGGAACCAGCACGTCTAAGGACCACCGGTGCAGCTTGGCTTAAGCCCAGTTCATATCGCCTGGAAACCAACTTTGCAACAGGATTTCAGGCAAGCTCGGCTCAAAACCAGCTCGAACGATCACGAGTTAATTCCAACCCGTCACAAATTCAATTTTTAAAATCCAGCCTAAGTGCAAGCCCAGATCGTCCAGAGCCCAACTTGTCCAAAGTAAAGAGCCTCCATGCAACTGATTATATGGTAATTCACCACAGCTCGGCCTCAGTTCTGCGGAAGAGAGAGGGCTTAAGGTGCTGGCATAGGTAGGCTTAGCAAGTCCAAGTCCGTTTCAATGCAAGTTCAGCACGTCCAAAGTCCAGCCTGTTATACTTAGTTCATCTCGACTTTGAGAAGTACCAACATGTCCTAGGTGTCACCTCTTCTACAGTCAGGCCAGAAGGAGCTCTGCTTTGTCATCTCGTCTTAAGACTGCATCACATTGTACATTACACTGTATTGATAGAGAATTGACGTTCCACAAGTTAGCCAAAGTCCGGCCCAATTCAGCTCGAGTTGGTCCACCTCAGCTAAGGCTCAATTGGGCCATATTCAAGCTCGGCTTTCATCACGCCCAGCTTTAAGGGAGCTCGGCAAGAGACCATCTCGGCTCAGAGCCTACGGAGTAGTAGGGCTTAATGCCAGCTTGTCTATAGATCAGCTCTGCTAAGGCCCTTCTAGCCAGTGTCTAGATGGAGTCTAGTTCTAGTCTACTCTAGTTGGAATAAAGTCCACTGGGCATAAGTGTAGCTCTGCCATTTCCAACTCACTTGAAATCCATCTCGGGTTAGAGAAAGGATAATCTTCAGTTCATTGTTACGCAAAACAAGCTCAACTAAATGAAACTCTGCGCAAGACCTGCGCGGTTAAGGATCAACACTCTTTTGTACAAGTTCGTCGATAATTCAGTTTGGCTATACTCAAGTCCACTGGGACTCAAGTCCAACCCGTTTACAGTCTAGCTTGGCTTTATTCAGCTCGGCTAAGCCTCAGCTTAACTTAAGATCAGTTCGGTTTAAGACAAATTCTATCAAGGCCCAGCGCGTCTAAACGCCAACTCGGCTTAGTACCAGTTGGGTTTAAGCGCAGCTAAGGTGGAGTTAAATTCATTGCGACACGTGACCAGATCCGATCCAGTTCAACTTTATACTAGGCAAGCTCAGATTAAAACCGAACGAACTCTGTACAAGTCCACGTCTAGGCACGTCTCAAATACAATCTATAAGGTCTAAGTAAGCCTAAGACCAGCTTCGTTCGTGGACCAATGCGCCTGAATCCGCTGAAGTCCACCCTCCTTTCTACAGCTGGCTATGGTTTACCTCGGTTGAAGCTTAGTTTCGAGAAGCACCAACAAGGCCTAAATATGTATGTAACATCAACACAGTGAGAGAGCTGATGGGCTCCTGTCCAGGAGGGTATAGCATATGTTAGTCGAGCTCAAGTCTAATTCAATTCCATCTACTTGGAATAAGCCCTGTTTAAGTTCAGCTTCAGACCCCAACCTCGACGTCGTAGGTTCGATCCTTGCTGTGTGCGACAAAAATAGTGTTCATGATCCCACCTCTTCCGAGTCTTTGCTTTAAAGAGTATTTCCTGTCTAGAAAAAGCTTCTCCAAGGTAGGTCCCTTCCACCAGTAAGAGAACAATAGAACGGGCAAAAAGAGTGGCTGCTGAGAAGCTAGGCCCTGGCGCCCTACGGACTGTAGCGCCACCCATATAATATTCATATTATAAGTCCAGTTTCTTTGAATCAAGGACCCGCCCTATGAAAGCCCAATTCGGTTCAGTTCACAAGACCATGTCGCCTAAAGTGACACTCCGTTCAGGACCAGCACGGTTAAGAATCAACAGGCTTAAGTACCTGCTCGAGTATAATGCAATTTGGATGAAGTCACTTCTGAGTTAAGTCCAACTAGTCTGCCGTAGAGCCAGGCAAAGCTAGGCTGGGTTGGCTATTTCCAGCTCTGCTTAATACCAACTCAGTCAATGACCGATACGTCTAAAGGCCAACTCGATTTAGAACCAGCAATTGGGCTTCAGCCCAGTTCAGGTGAGGTTCAATTCATTGCGATTCAGATCGGCTAGATTTCAAATCGATCCTAGGCAACCTTCCTCTAAAACAAACTCGGACGAGCACGGCTCAAGACGGCACGTCCCAAATTCAATCCTTAAATCCTTAAATCCTTATCCCGCTAGAACCCGCCTTGTTTAATGTACAGTCCCCTTCATGCAACTGGATATCATTCACCACAGCCCAGCCTCAGTTGCGAGGAACAAGTAAGGCTTAGGTAAGGACTTAGGTTAAGCAAGTCCAATTCCGTATCAGTTCAAGTTCAGGTCGTCTTAGGTCCGGCCAGGCAGGTTTTGTAACCTCAGCTCGGCTCAAGTTCAGTTTGCATTAAGACCAACACGTCTAACTATGGGGTAAGGACCACCTAGGCCCAACTTCAGGTAAAAAGACTACAAAGCGACTCGTTCAATTGGACCTACGACAACTTATTAGAGTCGTTTTGGATAAGCAATACTCCAGCCCAGTCCATGTCCAACTTTTAGGTTGACCCATTGTAAAAGTCTAACTCGGCATAAGAGCAGCTTGGTTCAAGTCCAGATTGGCCGGAGCACAGCTCGTCTAAGGTCCTGCTGGTTATGGCTCACCTCGACTAAGGTTTGATTTCGCAGAATCA
Source organism: Eristalis arbustorum (assembly GCA_916610145.1). Classification (NCBI taxonomy): domain Eukaryota; kingdom Metazoa; phylum Arthropoda; class Insecta; order Diptera; family Syrphidae; genus Eristalis; species Eristalis arbustorum. Next base: position 17,725,177 of record OU744318.1, on the reverse strand, counting down.
GTAAGGCTTATATCAAAGCTCGTCTCAAGTCCAGTTCAGTTCAACTCCAATTAGGCTTGGAACTAGATCAGTTCAAATGGACCTCAATTCGTCCAAAGTCCAAGTCGATTTAAGACAGGTTCGGCTAGCCGTCAAGGACCAGCTTCAATCAAGTCCAACTCAGCTCAAGTCAAGCCCTAGCGAAATCAAGTCCATCCCACTCCAAGTCTAGCGAATGCAGTCTTGTCCAGCTCATCCTAACACCAACTCGCCCTAAGAGTAACTGGGTTAAGGACCAGCTCCGGCTTAATAGCATCTCGCCTATAGTTCAGCTCGTCCAAATTCCAACTCGAAGTCAAGAGAATTCCTGAAGTCAAACCAGGCTTAGGACAACCTCGCCTTGCACCCAACTAGATACAGCAGTCCACTCAAGTCCACTGCACCTCAAGTCCGTCTCGTCAAAAGTGCACCCATTGTCACCCGCGCTAATGGCCAAGTTATGCAAAAACCTCGACTCCACCCATACTTGACCACTGGCCGGGGACCACACCTCGTGGTCCAGTGCCCAGCCCCTGGTCGCACGCGTGTGCCAGCCATCATTCAACATCCTTGAGCACACCCAAGTTCCGCGTGTGTAGAAAGTAGTCAAGGCAACGCTCCACGAGCACCCACGAGCACCCTCAACTGTCACTCGAGGTCCGTGACTGCGATGCGATTCGCATGCAATTCGCATCCATCCCGAACGAACTCTCAAGGATTACATGCCCGCGCGCCCAGAGCCGGTTCCTTCTTCATCGCTTACACATGTCTGCCGTCGTTTTTTTTTTTTTGGAGAAACCTACTGCTTTGGCATTCCGCGCACACACTCACTCTCCAAACTATCCGATAACTATCCATCCATCCGCAGGCATTGCACATCTGTGTTTGGGTCGCTTAATTGCGTTATTCCTATGAGCGCGCTGTGTGTGCCGCTGCCCGTCTGGGCACTGGGATTTTCCAAAGTCAGCCATGAAAATTCCAATCACATCCGGTTCCTCGACATTCACGAAACTCTTCACACGACAATTAAACCCAAACGAAACGTCCGAGCGTCAACGTCAACGACGCGAACGTCAACTGACTCACGGCAGCGCACAGCCTCGTACTATTCGCATGGAATACTAAACCTCAGCATGGAAAGTTATTTTTTGCAATTATGCTACACACTCGCTCCCAGGCACCTCGGCTCCCCGCCGCACGAATGCGAACGCGAACGGCCGACTCATTCATAAAAAAGTGAACGGAAATTGAATGGGAAGTGGAAGTTGTTTCAGAGACAAGTGCACTCTCTGTTGCTGCTGCTGCTGCTGCTGCATCACCGATCTCGGAAGCGGTCGCATCCCCCGTCAGGCGTGTGTGTGCGCGCCGTCGTTAATTACTGACGACCTCCAATTGATGCAGCTCAGCGGAGGAGGGCCGTCCGTCCGTCCTTCTGCTCAAAAGTAACACCCCGCTCGGCCCGGGGGGAGGGGGAGGGAGAGAGAAAGGCCGCCGCAGACGAAATGGCGGTTCACTGTTTTGTCGCGGCACACAACAGGAATTGAGTAACCACCCACACGAGTGGGCGATGAAAATTAATTAATTCCTCAACCTTGTCAATTGCACACAGAGTCGTGTCGGTGTATGTGTGCGTGTGTGTGTGTGTGTGTGGGGCACAGAGGGCGGGAGAGCGAGAAATTTATTGGCAGCATGTGTTAGCGATCTGAACTCAAGCGTGAAGTGATAAATTTCATATTCGAAACGAGCCAGCGAAAGGAAAACCCCGAAATCAATCGCGAACAGCACTCAGTTGGACCGCGCGTGTGTGTGTGTGCGAGGGCGGCCGGAGCTGGCGGCGCTGGGGGGCGCATACGACGAAGCTCGAAAACAAAAGTACAAACGACAATCAAAACAAACTCACATAATTAAAGTGTTGTCATCGGCCCGTCGGTGGCGGCGGCGGCGACGGCGGACAGAGACAGTGGTTGTGTGTGCATGCTGGCCAGCATGCTGGTGGGGGCGTATCGGCGAATTAAAAATAGAAATCAAATTCCCGCTAATGATGAGTCACAGCGGCACCGTGACGAAATTCCACACATGATGTTCGCGTGTGCTTTGTGGTTAAGATGACGACGCGCTGCTGTTGAGGCGCTCCGGCAATCACTCCCGAAACGACTCCGATCGTCCTGAAGGCACAGCGGGAGTGGGTTGCTGTGGGGCGGGCGGGGGGTGGTCTGTAATTGAGGAATGAGATAAACAAGAGGCTCTAATTGAAGGGCTGACTGGACCGGAGACGACGGTGATGACGTGAACCCTCTGTTGAAATTTTGATGAATTGTTTCCCACCGAAAGTCGTTTGTCATCCGAACAATTGTTGGTGAGTGTGTGTGGGGAGGGGAGTGGGGTTGCGGGTTTCGGTCGAATTGTCAATTTGAGAAGACGCATGATCCATCTGCGTGAATTTTTGGAGGCATCGCCATCGGGGTTCGAAATTCATTGATTTAGGCCAAAGCCACGCAATGATCGTTAAGCGAGTGCGGTGACTCTTTGTTCTGCGTCATCGCTTGAGCGAACATATCATGTTCAGAGCTCCATTGATTGATTAAGATACGCTCTGGAATGGAAAACAAAGTTGTAACGTTCAGTGGCAACCACACACGTGGTCGATGCATCACCCAGGATGTCCGTGTCTTAAAGACAACTGCGAGCAACACTCAATCCAACACCAACTGCTGGCTTGGAGCCAATACCAGGTCGTCCACGATTACATGTTGTCATTCAAGCTGAACCTGCAAAGCAAGCCATAGAGCTACATGGTACCTAAAATTACAAGGAAGGTAAGCAGGTGGGACGTCTAGAGATCCTCAAGAGGTGGACAACGTCTGGGAAAGGACAAGGGTAAGCGGTGTGATGTCACCTGATGTCAGTCACTTTAACAGACATTATAAGGTAATCATGTGGTGGCCCGTGACTTCAACCTCTGCGTCGTAAGTTCGATCCCTGGTCTTTCAACAGCCACAGCGGACCTATTAGGCCTACCAATGACTCGCGCACACCTGTTTCCAAATTTTTAGTATGTGCATTGATCGATCCTGATGCAATGGAAAGCATTTCGCGACATCAGAAATTTCAACTGGGCCCCACCTCGAGTCACTGACAATGGTCGAAGACTAGCTACTCAGTCCGGGCGATCGGAGTTGGCATAAAACTATAGGTCCCTTCCACTCGTGAGAGAACAATAGCACGCGCAGCACGAGTGGTTGCTGAGAAGCTAGTCCCAGGCGCTCTAAGGACTGTAGCGCCAACCGTATTATTATTATTATGAGGGAATCATTAGCAGCAGGAGGGAGTGGAACAACATCCTCCCTTGGCAAAATAATCAAGTACTCAGAAATGGTTCACCTGCTGATCGAAGTCAGATAACGAGGTTGGGGCTGGGACGATAGGACCAGGACGTAGCCTTCACATTCCTCTCTGCAATGACTCCACAATACTTCAGGCTGAACTATACGGCATCAACGAAGGCACACATTAGATTACAAAGCGAACTCTCATTAACGCAAAGATGTGAATACTCTCAGACAGCCAGGCTGTTCTAAAGCCCAAAGCAGTTACACCACTAACTTTAAAGCTGTCTGGAAATGTCAGAAGTCACTGGCAGAACACAACAGACTCAAGCCAATCTCGGTGCTAATCTATGAAACCCCATGAAGGAAATTAGAAGCCAGATATACACGCCGAGAAAGGTGCTCAAATATTCATTGGTCCTTCACCTCTCTCTGGTTTTAACAGGAGAGATATCAACTAAGTCATACAGACCTGGACTACAAGGAAACTGAACAATTCTGGGGAAAAAACCACGAGGGTATCAAACACTCAAAGAAATTCATGAGCTATAAAACTAAAAATACAAGGAAGCTCTACAACTAATCAAACAAGGCCTGGAATTGCTATGTGAAGCAGTCCATGGCGCATTTACAAAAATTACCACCTCGACAAGCTATCACCAGACAACTACAGCTCTGTAGACACTGTGGCGAGGCTAAGGAATCTATTGAACACGTACATAACAACAGCTCCGTCTGTGGATGCTTCTCCGGTTGAGGAACAGGGTCAATCTTTATTTTCAACGGACTATTAAAAAATTTGGAAGTAATAATAATATAATAAAATGGGTGGCGCTACAGCCCATAGAGGGCCAGGGCCTAACTTCTCAGCAACCACTCGTGTTGTGCGTGCTATTGTTCTCTCACGAGTGGAAGGGACCTACAGTTTTACGCCGAATCCGAACGGCCAAGTTTGAGAAGCTTTTTCTAGACAGGAAATACTCTTTGAGCATTGTCAGTGACTCGAAAGAGGTGGGGCCGTGAAAATTATTTCTGTCGCTCAGAGCTGGAATCGAACTTACGACGTCGAGGTTGGGGTCGAAGCATGTACCCACAACGCCACGGGCCACCACCAAATTTGGAAGTACTACCGCCTTATGCTGAAGAGGAGATGCCACTGATACGGAATGATACGGACAATGATCCAAATCACACCAAAAAGGTATTTGAAACCTGGTTTGACACCAAGAGAATTAAGGTTGTAGATTAGAATGCGCAGTCTCAAAACCTTAACTTAATGGAGAACTTGTGGAATATAGTCGACAGGCGAATAAACCGCAGCTAATGCAACAATTGGAATCAGGTCCATAATGGCAGATTCAGGGATAGACGTGCCTTCTTCTTCCTTGATGGGCGCTACAATCCGGGTTAGACTTGGGCCTCAACCAACATGCCTCTCCAGCCAGTACGATCTTTCGCCAGCTGCGCACACCAATTTGGTTGAGGTCCTTTTCCGCTTGTGTGCGCCATCTAGGGCGAGGACGTCCTCTGTTGCGCTGTCCCAATGGCTCGGTGTCGGAGACTCTTCGGGCCAGAGCTGTGGCGTCCATTCGCTCTACATGACCTAGCCATCTTAAGCGTTGGACCCGAAGACGCTCAATTAGGTGCATGCCGCTGTATAGCCCGTATAGTTCGTGGTTGAACCTTCTCCTCCAAACGCCATTAACGCAAACAGGACCAAAGATCGTACGCAGAACTTTTCTCTCAAAACAACCAAGAGCTTTTTCGTCCGCTTTCAATAGCGTCCATGTCTCTGCGCCATAGAGCATTACTAGGGTGATCAGGGTTTTATACAAGGTCAATTTGGTGTTTCGCGAGATAGCTCTGTTACTCAATTGCCTCTTGAGCCCAAAGAAGCAGCGATTGGCAAGAGTTATTCTGCACTTGATCTCGGTACTGGTGTTGTTGTCCCTATTTACTCGAGAGCCTAGGTAGACGAAGTCCGTGACTACCTCAAAGTTTCTGGTGCCTAATAGGACGCTCTGTCCGAGACGTCGATGTTGTGTGTCCTTTCGTGATGACAGCATGTACTTTGTTTTGCCCTGGTTTATCGCTTAAGCCGCTTCCGCTTCAATGCCAGCAAACGCCTCATTAACGGGTCGCTGTGTTCGTCCAATCACGTCAATGTCGTCCGCGTAAGCAAGCAGTTGAACGGACTTTAGGAAGATCGTGCCTCGGGTGTTTACGTTTGAGTTTCGCACGATCTTCTCGAGTATGATGTTGAAGAAGTCACATGACAGCGTTTAATGATGTATACGAAACGAGCAAAAAATCTAGGTATAGTCACTTGCCTCTACCACAAACTCTTTTTCGTTATTGGTGCTTTAGCTGCCAAGCCAAATTCAAAACGAACAACAAAATCACAGTAACATTGGAACATTTCGAGTACATCCCATCTAGGAATGTTGTCAAACTCATGAAGACAGCATAGACCAATAGGAGGGGCTACAACAAATCCTTAAGGTCGCAGTACTAGTGTTTCCTTAGACCCACCCCAGGTACTGCAATTGAATTTAACCACTCAATACATGGTCCCACCATTCAATCTCTCAGTCCTTTAATAATGGACACACATAGACTGAGCCGGACCACAAAAACGAAACAACAACATGTTTACAACATCCCCTCAATCGAGTATGTGAACATGAGTATTACATTTACGAACCGAAGGACGTATTCATTTATCTCCTGCTTATGTAAGCAAAAGTGCTCTTCTTCTTTGTATGGCGCTACAGTCCGGGTTGGACCTGGGCGTCAACCAACAAGAATCTCCAACGATTGCGTTCTCTGGCTAGCTGTCTTCGGTTTCGCACACTAACTTATTTGAGGTCCTTCTCCACTTGGGTGCACAACCTTAAACGCGTGTATTACACATATTACACATCTGTTGCGTTGCCCCATTGGTTCTTCCAGCTCTAAGTTGTTGGATCCGTAAACGCCTGGCTAGCCTCATGTCGCTGTACAAACCGTACAGTTCGTGGTTCAATCTTCTCCTCCAGAAACCGTCAACATAAACAGGAGCAAAGATGCTATAGCTGGAGATGGATTGTATAGCAGCACTGGGATGATCAGTATCTTATACAAAGACAACTTGGTCCTTCGAGAGAGGACTCTACTACTCAATTTGCCAGTACCACGTTGAAAAAATCACATGACAGCGCATCGCCTTGCTTAAAAGCTTTTCCGGCATTAAAGGTCTCGGTAGGTTCGTTACCTTCATGGAGCAGCGAGAGTTCTTCATCGTCATCCTGATCAACTTGAAGAGTTTGGCAGGAATGTCAAAACTAGACATGATGTTGTAAGCTCTCCTCTATGCACCTTGTCATATGCGGCCTTGAAATCGACAAATACGTGGTGGGTGTCGATTTTCACTATTCGGGTCTTTTCCAGAATCTGCCGAAGCTAGAAGAGCTGGTCTATTGTGGGCTTACCAGGCCTGAAGTCACTGATGCGGACCAGATTGTTAATGAACGGCTTCAGGCGCATGCGTAAAAGGGCAAAAATGGTCTTCTACGCAATGTTTAGAATATCTCTCGATAGGTGGCGCAGTCAAAGGGGTCTCCTTTCTTGTGGACCGGACAAACGACGCTAAGATTCCACTCGACGGTTTGATATATGTATAACATCCGCGTAATGTAGAGGCAAACTTTATCCCGAAGCAACTTCCTCATGAATCATCAATGGTAATTCGTTTTAAGTGGTTTATAGAGTCAAGTCGGAGCTGCTGTCACATTGATCCAGAATTCCAATTTCCACCTCACTATCTCTGTACCCTTAGCAGTGTACACTCAGAGATCAACACAACAGATCCCTCACGCACTTTCCATTTCAAGATAAGCTACTTATGAGCCCACTTCTTCGACATCAAAGGCGAGCAATGTAATGCCATAGATTATAAACCATAAAACCAACTTCGCTTCAGTTTCGTTGGGTTTCGTTAAGTTTTGCTTCTTTTTTTATTTCTTCGAAGCAAACTTCGCAATGCCAGAAATCAAGCACTGTGACCACACTAACCAATTCGCTTCAGTTTCGTTAAGTTTTGTTATTTTATTTTATTTAATACCCCTAAGCAGTAATTGGCATTTGCTGTTGAAATTTGGCGTAATGGCAGCATTTTTGGATTCAGATCCGTCTCCTCAGATGAGAAATTTCAACACACCCTCGCCCTTTAAGAAACATCGAGTTGTTTTTTGAACAGGGCAACACTGCTAAATCCTGATACCAGGAAAAATAAGACCTCAGCAGCCGCCCTGGATGCTAAAGGGAGACGCTATCTGGAAATTATGACATTCTCTCCGACATGGGCGGAGTCTTTGTTTGTTTTCGCCTACATTTAGTGTTAGTCCCCCGGTGTGACAAAACAACGTTGTAATTCACAAAAATGAACGAAAGTTATTGAAATCGAACATTCAACGTCTGAGACTAGAAACAGCAAACAAGAGTAAGAACAAGCTCCGTAAACACCTTCACACCGCACAGCCGTCCCACTAGCCAGACCACCTTGTAGCACCCATTCCCACTCGTTGCACAGAATTTCGACCAAAGGAAGCACTCCCGCCAACGTGACCCACTCCGTCAGAACCAATCCACGGCAACTCGACCAAATAGGGGCCCGCCGCAGCGCTCCATTCCGAGCGAACGCCTTGGCAAATGGCAGAGGAAATCCGATTTCCAAATCGGGGCCGCGCACTCGCTTCGGCTCGCCGAACTTCCTTCCTTCCGAGCGAGGCCAAAGAAAGAGGGAAATTTGTCCAAAATCAGAGCGGATACTTCCTCTTCGCCGGCCCGTGAGATTCACACTTGTTCTCGTTTCCCAAAGACCGCGGCGCGCCCTTCACACCCGTCATCTTGCCGATCGTGGGCACACATATGGCCAGGCACGTAGGCCATTGTTTCGTGTTACAAGCCCGGGCTGCGCTCCCAAGCTCCCAAGCGCGATGAGTAATCCCACCTGCGTCACTGCTCCTCTCGGTCATAACTCTCGTCGGCCAGCCGCAGAGCGGCAGCGTTCGCATTGACACTGACAGTCTAGGACCACCAAATATGGCTGTCGTACACGATGTAAACGCGGCTGCCGCTGGTGCTGGTGCTCGTCGGGCTGCGCCCCGAAAGGCAGCGGCCGCAACGTGCTGCTTAGCATGCGGCACGGCTCTGCCGCCGAATATGCCATCATTCTTGCGGTGGCGGTGGGACCTGTCAACTCGTTCCCTCCGCCGCCGAGTCGCGTCCATCTCTGGCTGGGCCAACGCGCAACGCGCCCACCGTGAGCCATTCATCCACCTCCGCGCTGGTGTGCGTGTGCAATGGAAAGTGTTTTGAATACCCAACGGCAGCGACAATGACACAGCCGAACCCACTCACTCGCGCACTCGCTCATGCCGGCCGACAGCCGACAGCGGTGTGGCTCGGATATTCATTCATGAAATTAGTCAAACGCTTTGAATGGGCAACGAGTTCGGCTGTGTGCACGTCACTCCGTGCGTGCGTGTGTGTGTGTTGACGGCAATGTCACTGCTGTGCGCTAAAACGGCGAACGAAACATTTTGCGACGACGACGCGGGGAGCTGCCAGCGACGCGGCGCCAGAAATATTGAAATGCCCTCCATTGAGTGGGTCTCCATAAGGCGCGCTTAAAAATAGAACCTCCAGCCGTGCTTCGATGTGCGAAGCCTGTCAGGGAGGAACCGCGCGCTCAGCGCACCAGCGATATATGCTGCAGCAGGAGTCGTCGTCGTCGTTGTCGTCGCTGTTGCAGGGGCCATGAGTAATTCGCAATTCGGAGTGTTCGTGTGCTGCATTGGACGACGACGGCATTAGGCAGTCGCCACTTAAATCGATTCGCCATAAATGGCTGTAAACTAATATTTACTTGGATTCGGCGGTGGCAGCAGCGGCGGCAGCGGCTGCGGCGTTGTCCTAGGCGAGGAGGTGCCTGCGCTGACGTGAGGAGCGCTGTTCTTGTGCTAGTTTCATTTATTTCTGCCATTTGGAGGCTCTCTCGTACACGCCACGACGACGATAATTGTTTGGAATAGTGGCGCCAACATATCGATGCAGTAGAACGTTTGTTTTCTTGGTTGGTTTTTCTTTTCTTTCAGTTTTCATTAGGTTTGGGTTAAGGTTGGTGGCATGGGGTGGGAGTGGGAGGGGTTTGTGTTGTCATTTTGTGGGCACGGAGTGGGTAGCTGACCTTTATCCTGTATCCTGATGACGTCCTCACTTCTTCGTCAGTTGCCATCGGAATTGATGAGAGGGGGTTGCAATCAGGCAGAGTTCGGAATTGAGGACGTCGGAGATTTCCGTAAACTCTCCCACTCGAATGAGCACCGTTCGACGACCAAGAACCGATGGATTCACACACAATAACGTGGTCCAAAGGTTGTGCATGTGTTCCCTTAAAAGTGGATCTGCACCTACATTTTGGCTGTGAATGGCGAGGCATTGACAGTCTCTCGAGAGATGGCGGGCAGTGCATTATGAGAGCTGTTCTTGAAAGGAGAGTTGAACTCAGAGACGCCGCGTAGGAATCAAAGCAACAACTCCATATCTCTCTCCATTCATTTCCTTCTTCTTCATCCTCGTAGGCCAATGTTAGACCTGGCCATCAACCAACAAGCCTCTGGCAATGTCTTTCTCCACTTATCTACACCACCAGACATGAGCCCGTCCTCTCCTGCATTGACCCACATATTCGGACTCGAAGACTCTTCTGAATGAAGCGCTGTACATGGTCCAGCTACCTTAGGCGTTGACAGACACTTGGTCAAAATGACATCGCTCAGCTGTCTCTTCGTGGTTGAATCTTCTCTTCCAGATGCCACCAACGCAAACAAGGCCAATGAGCGCACGCTGAACGTATCTTTCAAAAGGACCGTACTTCTAAACCAGCTGTCCATGCCTCTACGCCGCACAAAATAGCTGACCAACAATGGAATCCTTAAGTCAGTTGACCAGCATCACCCACTGAACATCCATTGCTCCTTCTACGAAGCTGGCTGCAAGGCAGAACTTCGTCAGGGCACCAAGACATGTCCCAAAAGAGAGGTTTTGTCTGGTGGCTCTTTCGTTTGATCTTACAGTGTACCTGCTGGCAGTTGCAGTGCACTATCAAACATCGTCTTTAAATGAGAAGAGGTTAATGCTCCTCTCGGACATCCGTTTTGTGGCAGTCTAGCCTGGGCTCTTCGAGCATACATCTGATTCTATTCCGAGAAACCTTAAAATCTGCTCATTACGATGGGCATCAATTTTGGCCAAAAAAACAGAGGCAAGGCAGGGGTAGCCTGTCTAAACGGAACGTAGGTAAAATAGAAGTGTGCACTGTAGTAAGGTGGACACCAGCCTATTTGTTCCTAAAGCGGACGACCGTAGACAACGCTAAATGAGAAAGACCAAACTGCAGCTTCGACTCATGATTCCTTTAACCACTTCACGAAGCAGATAGTCCGTCACTTTGGCCCGTTCCTCAAGCACTGGTGGCAGAGCATTGTCTTCTAGCCTCCTAGTGGAATGTCCGCTAAATGAGAAGGACCAAACGGCGGTCGAACGAGCTCGAGCTGCCCGCTGATTGTGACAGCTATGCCACCCGAAGAACAATGATGTAAACTTTGATGTAAGTCCAATATAAAATGTGCAAACTCATCATGGAATGGGACGCTAACTCCATCCCCCACAAAAAAAATTGAATAACACCCTTCTTTCAAAAATGGAGAAAACAAGAATGTAGACATCAGATGACTGGACCGTCGTCTGCCATGGCCAGTGTCGATCTGTCTGCAGCGAGTTTATGAAAACCAGGGAGTCAGCTAGTCTGAAAATAATTCTTCCTCGTCGATGGAATTCCCCTGACAAAGTATGTCAGTGCTTTCCAAGCTGATGTCTTGGTGGGCAGAGAAGCGGCCTGGATGATATCAGCGTTGGAAATGCCACCAGCTGGTTGACAGTCTTTGACAGATAAACGCATTCTCTACAAATCACGTCGAAGCCATTCGCAAGTGTATGCTTGGTTCGTATCATAGCCACGCCATCGGTGAAGGAGGTGATGCAGGTGCTTGGAAGGGGGCGCATTTCGAGCCGATTCTCATGAGTTTTTCCTGGGGGACGAAGAATGAAACCCGGTGTTGGATCAGAGAGGCGGGTAGGTTCTGGATAAAATTCAGAAGTGATCTGCCTCTCAAGGTTTTGCACTAGTTCAAGTTTCATTTTGTGGAGATACTGACACTGACACCCCCTTTTTAGCTGCGCGGGTGATAAGATTGCCATCTTGAACTGTTCCATCGGTAGGCCGTCTAGGTCGGAAGCTTTGGAGGAATAGTAAGCAGTGACATTAGAGGACTCGAGATTATGGTTCTCCAACGGGTATTGATGCACGTTTATACGACGAGTTACTTGTTCCAAGACTGCCACCTACTTCCATCCCCACGCTCTTGTTGAACCGGCAATAGGTAGGTCAAATGCTAGCGCACTCAGCTAATACATCAACTCTCTCCGATTAGGCACCGACCCAGAGGTCCACAGGAATTGGATATTCAGTTTCCTTGAGGATTGCTCGGCGTGCACTGTGTACCGCGTGGGGGTTGCAGTAGTATGCTAGACTGGGAAAGACAATGATATAGAAAAGTTTGCTTCACCAGCCCTCACCTACCCCCACTAGCGACGGGAGCCATAATCTAAGGCGTACACCGAATGCGAAGTTTAAGAGAGACTCCAAAGACCTGGAACAGTGAGTTATGAAAGATGCACGTGTCGGGGATTGAACCTGGAACCCACAGTGTGGAAATCGAGGCCATAAAAGTCCGAGATGCGCACTTCGTCTTCTTCTTTCCGTGGCGCTACGTGTAATACAACATCAAGTTAATTGAATTGTGAATTCCCGAGCAATTCGCAGTCTCTTCAACGGCCCACACAGCGCAACGCCCTCACTTGCAGTAGTGACACACTCGCATTCATCACCGATTCATTGACAAATCGAAGTCCCGCCTCAGACAAATGCACTCGCAGTTGAATCACTCATTCTGGGTCACGGGCCCACGCAAATCGAACCGAGACACGCCGCTGCGGTCCCCACATTTAGCCACATGATGTCAGCGTCTGGCTGAGTCGGGGTCTCGGATGAGACTTGTGAGTTATGAGCCGCACTTCGTCACAGTCAACAGCTCATTCACAAGACCGTCATTCATCACTCACTGGCTATGCAGGCTGAGAGCTTGCCGCATGACGGTGGAGACTGTACAGCACGAAGTTGACATTAAGAGCTGTGAGTCAGACGAGGTTGGTTCGAGAGTGGTTTCTGGTGACACAGTCTGCAGCCTCGATTCACGAGTCCACGAACTAGAATCCATCGGTCACTTTGGAAGTTTCCTCAAGCTCTGGGGACAGACGAGTCGAGTCGTCCTTCCCCCAACGAGGACGATTCCGAGCAGCTAGCATGATTCCTGGAAACAAAGTGGTCGTCATGCATCAAGCGTGATGATTCTCGGACGACTCCCGGAAGTGTACCTGAAGCTGCTGAGTGTCCAGCCTCCTGTTGGGAAGTTCACCTTCAACTACCGACTCGACGCTTGATGCATGACAAGCACCTTGTTCTCAGGAGTGACGCTGGGGATTGTCCACCTCGTTGGGGGACGACTCGACGCATGATTCCCGACGATCGCATCTCACTGAAGGAGACCCGGATTGCACAGCTCGTTGTAGAGGCTGTCAAAGCTTGACCGATTCCTCAAGACTTCATCTCCCGCCAAACTCCATTTCCCTGGCTCCTCCTTTGCCCAACATGTGCCCACCGCCAAGCTCGTCTGACGACCGTCCACTGGTCGCGCACAAAAAAGGCGAAAAAAAAAAACAGAAACAAAAATTAATCATTCACACTCGCGTGAACTCGCTCACATAACGGCTCCACTTGGTACAATGAACACCCGGGTACGGCCAGCTCCAAGCATCCCCCCGCGATGATGATGGCACCCAGCTCACTGAGTCAATGTACGCCCACGAGTGTGCCTGGCACCCATTTGGACTTTTATTCGAATCGCCCGGTCTAGTCAGAGGCACCGGCCTGCAATTGAGGGTGTCATTTCCAGATTTGTTCGAGTCCCCCTCCCTCGCACACACTCATGCCCACAGCCACCCACGGACGCGTGAGCGAGCGCGCTGCCACTTCACAACATCATCCTCATCCTCACCGTCGTCGTGGTGCGTCGTGCGTCGTGCGTCTTGTTATCTTCTCCAGAGATTCGCTGGCGTGATGTGACGATGCGGCGCTGCTTGTGAACGCGGCGAAATACGTTGACTCGGTGACCTTGATGTTTACGTTCCCAGCAATGGACAGTGAATGGAGATGCTTATCAGTGCCCTGGTGGATTGGGTGCCCAACATCCGGCGGCCGGGTCTCGTGAATAAATAATTCCGCTGGCGCCGCATTTTGTTTCGATTTTACTGCCTTGCCTCTCCCCCCCTGGCTGTCAGTGAAAATAGAAAACAGATTTGTTTTCGCGTCGAATTCGCACTGGGAGCCGCAAATAGCGGTGGCCCTCGATAAGGCTGCAGGTTCTGGGAAGCGCAGCTGCGGCAATGCACGCGCTGTGTTCCACGCTGTGTCACGTTAACACGGAGGGGCGAATCGATTGGATTCTGGGAACGAACGAGAGGCGATATGATAACGACGCGCCGCCGCAACGCATTCGCATAGAATCTGGCGTCGTATGCTGCATGTGCAAACATGTGCACCACGCGGTGGGCTGATGGACTGATGGGTGGCAGAATAAATGTTGGTGGCTGGCTATCACATCATCGGGCCGTGATCGGAGCAATGACACACGCCTCAGGCCGCAGTGAGTCGCAGTTGGTGGTGCTGTGTGGACTGTGGACGTGTGGAATGCAAAGGTCAAGAGCTCGACTTTAAATGCGTCGTTGTTTGCAATTATTTTGTTTGAACGGCGAGAGGGGGCGTTGCGTCGCCGATGTGGAGGATGTGGATCACGTTTCAAGCGATGACCCGGTAGGAATGTGGGACTGACGAGTTTTGTGGAGCGGAACAATTAAGGCGTCTAGACTGTTTGGGAATGGAATGTTCTTAAAGATAAGAGCGCTTGTTGATGGCTTAGATCGAGGGTAGTATAAGCTACAGACTCCGTTTTATTTCCCATGGTGTTACGGCAATTAGTCAAGAAAGTTCTTCACTCCAGCTCGACATCAATATGGACTCTGCTTATACCATAGACGTACCTCCTTCAGAAGACTCGGGGGAGGGCATAACGCCTGTAAGAGGATATTGCAAGGAGTGAGCGCAAAAGCGGATCATCCGTGATAGGTAGCCACATCTTGACGACTACTACAGCATGTGATGCAGCATTGCGCCGAAGGCCAGCAGAGCAAGGGGCTCTTCAAGTTACTGGTCCTACAAAGATATGCGGAAACTTAGAGGAAAAGAAGAAACCACGGACCAATGTTCTTTACCTTCTATCCCCGTGCGGCAGAGTTGTACTTAATTTCCCATACTGTAGTCTTTTTAGCTTCTGTATGCATACCCACACAAGCGTCGATTGAATGATGTCTGGAATGGAGTCTTGTGCTCTGACAGCAGCTAAATTTTGCAACATAGCACTAATGCCCGGCCACACGACGATACAAGCAATGAAATAACTCACTCCCTAGCTAGGAAATGAGCATCGGAACCCTTCAGAAGCCTGGAACCACACTGCACTGTAGAGTATCATGTTTTCAAAGAAGAGTTCAGGGAAGGGATCGAACAGGAGCTGGGAACAAGGCCGATGGCATGGGGAAGGCTAAGAAACTCTTGGTAACCGAACGAGCATTGAGGCATACACACAAATGAGCAAGAACAGCCTCCGTATGCTAAACGGAATCTAGGGGTATCAGAAGAAGATATCTGCAGATTTTATGGAGGTTCTAACGAAATTCCAGAAGTCTTAAATCTTGTGCACTTACTCCCAAAAGACAAAGGTACCTGAACAAGCACTCCTCTGAGAGGAGGAAATTAAGTAACTGGAGCCATCTCTCATTTACAGATTCCTAAAGGAAAGACGAATACTCTAGAACACTCCATTTCCGTACTTCCATAAAAGGAGAGCATAAACCTCGGGACAACTCTGTAAAGAACTGGACACAACATAGGTCACAGAGCAATATACATTCAATAATAATAAGCAATACATGCGTACACTCCTGGGTCAAGACAGATCATAAAGGGTGGTTACCAGACAGACAGATAAATGCCAATCTGCAATCTGAATAACCCCCGTTGTGAAACCCCTTTTTCCGCTTCGACAGACAAATAGTGGGACTATCACGAGGGAAGTAGTTATGAGAGCAGGTGGTTTAAGCTAAAGCAGTGCATCGAAAGTACACGGCCCAAACAAGACAACCAACGCGACTGTTACTCTATTGTCCGACGCAGTTGAGCGTAGTAGTAAGTACAAACCTGGTGCTTCTACCAAACAAATCTACAATAGGCTAGACACTCTAAGAAACACACTAGAACGGAATAGATTTTGGCAATCCACCAGTGTAGTCCCAGAGAAATTCTGTGGACGATCGATTCTGCAAGATTAGTAGCATCACACTTGAAAACGCAGGTGGATATGGATGACAAGGAAGTAACACATAACGATCTCTAATGACCATTGGTTTACTTGTTGACAGAAAATACATGTACCATACCTACAATGGCATCAAATACTACACCATCACAACAGACATACCATAAGGTTCAGTCCTCAGACCATTCTTGTGCAACATTCTGACTCAGAGGACTCGTAGCTTATTGTGCGATGTAGAGGGCATGGTTTAGCCGTCACTCTACTGTTAAACGGCTTATCACAGCGCCGTCATGGAGCAAAGTTCTTTGGGCTACAGCCGTTGTGACGTCCGGGGTGGACCTGGGCCCCAGCCAACATGCCTCTTCATCTAGCTCGGTTTTATGCTAGTTGCTTTCAGACACACACGTTCAACTTATTCAGGTCTTTCTTTACCCCGTTGTCTCCCGGGGTTGGAGCCGACATTTGGTGGTTGGAGCAGGGGCATTGCTGTCCATTCGCTCTAAGTGACCTAGCCATCTGAGACCAGAGATTCGAACTCGTTTGACCAGGTCGATGTCGCTGTACAGCTTCAGTCTCCTCCTCCAAACACCATCCGTACATACGGGACCGAAGATAATTCGAAGGACTTTTCTCTATGCTGGCTGCGGCCATGCTTCTGCGCCATTCAGCATGACTGGGACTATCAAGATCTTTTATAGGGATATCTTGGTTCTTCGGGAGATGGATTTATTCCTCAGTGGCCTTCCGAGTGCGAAAATGCAGCGATTGGCCAGCGTGATCCTCCGCTTTGTCTCCGCAGTGGTGTCATTGCTTGTATTAACTTCGGGGCCTAGGTAGACAAAGTGTTTTACTACTTCAAAGATATAGCTGTCTATAGTGACGTTTTGTCCAAGACGTAGACCTTTTTCGTAGACAGCATACACTTTCTCTTACCCTCATTAACCGCAAGCCCCATCTTGGCCGCCATCAACGCCCCACTGACAGCCCGTTGTGTTCTTTCGAATTTATTCCTGAGTTGACTTCTAATGGCAAACACATTGGTTGACAAGAGTGAAGCTTCGCTTATCCCCCGTGTGTGTGTGTCTTTGATTGTCGCGTCGAGGCCTAAGTCGGCAAAATAATTCACGACGATTTGTCCAAGACGGAGACGGATGTCTTACCCTCAATTCCACGCCCAGTCCATTTAAGCCGCATCCTTCTCGATGCTCACATAAGCTTCACTGAGAGCGCGCTGTGTTTTTCCTCCTTCCGAGATCACGTTGCCATACTTGACAAAACAGCTTAACAATGCTCCCCATTGTCGAACGTCAACCTCAGTCAAGCAACATGATTCTTAAGAAATTGCACAGAGAGTGACAACATCAACCGACTCTGAAGTCCGTCACTCGAAACCCAAGCTCTCCTTCGACTCGGCAACTACTCCTCCCACCTCCAGCTGTTGCAAGCCACCCCACAAAATCCCTGCCCCCCACTCCAGATGAATATTTTGTAAACAAAGCCATAGCCATCAAAAGTCCCACACTCAGACGGGCAAAGCTCTCGGGTTCTCGCTGATGTCTGCTTTTGACCTTAAAACCGAAAGAGGCGGCAACGACACCTCCGCCGCACCATGAATGATCCTCGCCTGCCATCTCGGTCGACTACAGAGCCCGTGCACTACTCGTATCTCGGTTCCCACATCAGGTTATTGTTCTACGGCGTGGATTGCGTTCTTAATTGGCGGGCAATGAGGGCTCGCGTGGCTCGGATCGGTTTTTGAAAAACGTTTCGAAACCTTGATCGCTCGAGTGGCTTGCTTTTGGGAGTCGCACTCGACGAGCATTATCCCCGGCGTGGCGCTGTGTTTGTTCTCGTCGCTTACTGCAACAAGTTCGTACGAATGTGCTCCGATGTCGGGTTCAAAGCACTGCGGACGGGACGAGTGTGTCGGAGCCAATGATCGACAGTGAATTTGTTTTCGTTTTTTTTCGGGGCGTTTCGCTCGTTCGCTCGTTTGGCTTTCGATTTTCGTCCGCCGCTTGGGAGGATGCGGCTGCTCGGCGAGGGTGCCCGCCCGGCTGTCATCGACTGAAACGTGACCGCGAGTGTGAATTGCTTTATTGTATCGGCGAGCAGCTTCGGCGCGAATTTATGAGAAGACCAGGCGATGGGCAGCCGATGGACTGGCGCGAGGAAGCAGCCAGCGAACACGACAAAAAAAAAAAGGACTTCGTGAGCAGTCACTTCCTGTCGTCGAGTTCAACTGTCAATTGGTCAGCAATTCACGCGGCGACCGATGAGCGATGCGAAACATTTTGTTTTATGAGAGACTTGTCACGGCGGAGATGATTTATTCCCCTCCGGTCAGCATAAACAAAGCTCAACGATGACGACGACGCGGACGCGCCGTCGCGAACGCTTTCTAAACACAGCTACGCGCGTTGCGGAGCCCATCCGCTGCGCGCGGAGTGGCAGCTCTTTGGTTAGCGTCTCATTACTTATGCCACCTCGAGAGCTTTTTAGTGTCAGCACACTAATTAGTTGGTAAAAACCAAGAGCAAATTAAGACGAGGCAGAAAAGAAGAAGAAAAACCCCCGATTTTTATTATTTAAAGATTTTTCGGAAAAAAATAAAAAGTGGCTGCTGTCAATAAAGATTGTATGTAAATTGTGCGTTGGAATTCGTTGGTCGGCGCGGAGGCCAACCGCAAATGACCCACAACTCGAGGGCACGCGGTGGCCACTCGCTCGGCGGGGGCAGGGTCCCCCACTGGAACAGGTTGATGCCCTGTTTTGAGGCGATTACCGACTAATGATAGACGAGCTGAATAGCTGGCGAATTCAAATGTCAATATGCCAAGGAATTTCGACTCAATTTGGGCTTTTTTTGGTTTCATCCATTTCTTCGATGGATTGTGTGATCGGCTTGCAAGCACCCCTTCAGGGGTTCGCTTGAAGTCCGCGACCAGAGACAGATCACGCACAAAACTGCTGATCGGATGCCGCTTCAGATCCAAGGATTAAGTCATCAATAAACTGTCAATTTTGACCCTCAGCGGCGAATGGCAAATCGGCAATGTGTCACCGCGCGGCGACAAGATTGATGACTGCTCGCGAGCTCCTGTTGAGTGTCTAAAATAACCAATGAGCGGTGGCATTGAATGCAGCCATCAGCGAGAGGTGAAGCTTTTCGGGGCGGCAGTACGTTAACGTGGGCTCGGTGCTGACGTAGATGGAGATGCCATTTTTTGCCGTCTCTGTGCTTGCAGAGCTTTCAGGCTGCCTGAGCCCTTGTGCTCGTTGGGCTTGTGGCGCATCACCGCAATGCCTGGGCTGGAGTGAGAAAGATTGTAAAAGCACACTAAGCTTGAAAGGCCATGGAACAGGAAGTTATGGTTTATATAACCCGAGGGAGGATGCGCTTTACAGCAAAGGGCCTGATGCGTCCATGCGGCAAGTTCTACACGCGCAAACGAAACAGGCTTCTCGATAACACGCAAGGAGTGCACAGATTTCTTCATCTTCTTTGCAGGTTGTCTGATATTCTTCACTGATGTCAAGGCAAGCACGAAACCCGGTTACTCATGACCAAGGTCAGTTCTGGATCGTCTACAATTTCCCTCCTTCCCAAGTGATTGAAAAAAGGCTTGATATGAGTTGCTAAAGAAAAATAGGTCCGTCGGCAGTAAGTGCACTAGTGACTACTATTGCAGTGAAGCTAAGCTCGAATGGCGAATGTGGCGCCACACAGTCGGGAATATCCTTGTGTCAGCACCAATTTCCCTTTGGAAGTCACTGGATTGTCGCTGAAAGCACAGTATAGTGGCTTGATTCGTTCAACTTAAAACTTTCAGAATTCTAGACTTCACCGATTCCACTGACCTGCCAGAGAGTACTCCTCCACCCAGAGGGTACTCCTGTGACGAGAAATCGTATGCCATTCGGGATCGCACGCATAACATGAGTAGTTGCTGTCCAAGCTTGGCCCAATCGACCACGCGATATAGAGACGTCCACCTTTTATGACCCTATTCCTGTGGCTTGCATGTTTCGCGAAGACTCACATATTTGGTCGCCCATAAACGATATTAACGACCATTAAACATTGTTTTCTGACGTTCGTACTGCGACCACACTTCGTCAAGTTTAGAGATACATAGGGAGCACAAAATATGCTTCTGTCGTACGCCACGCTATGCTTTGGCAGCCGAACTTCCACAAGCCATTTCGGCCTCTTTTGGTCAAACTTTCAGTTCATTGGCATCTTTAAACTATACTGGATTTCAGTCGATCCTCTGATCCTCGTTCTGCGTTCATTCTTTGGTCCTGTTTGCGTTTCTGGAGAAGGAGATTCAAACACGAACTGTACGGGCTGTACAGCGAGATGAGTCTAGCCAGGCTCTACGGATTCAACGCCTAAGATGGCTAGGCCATGTAGAGTGGATGGACACCACAGCTCCGGTCCGAAGAGTCTTGGACTCCGAACCAGTGAGACAAAGCAATAGAGGGCGACCACTAAGCCAATAGCGCACTGGACCGGACTGTAGCGCCATAAGAAGAAGAAGAAGAAGAAGAAGTCGTTCCTCTGCTTGGAGGGAAGCACAGATCGGTGCTTATTTGCTAACTAGCTTGAGTCAGGTTAGGTAAGGAAAGAATGGTTGGCTGCTTATACCAGTCGCACATGAGTCAGTAGAGGCCCATTGTGGTACCACGTGTTTTCAATTGTTCCCATACATGGGAGCAGTTGGTGCTTTGAGTTGATGTAGCTGACCTTTTACAATCAGTCACTTCAACCTTACCTAACCTAACATAGGACCATTAGCGTGGGTGCCTACGAAAGAGGCAGGAGGTGATACATAGTCTACGCCTCCTCTTGATCCACCCAGCTCCAGCAGAAATGATTGTATGAGAGTATGAGACACTCATCATCATCGGGCATGTGTTCCAGTTGTGACCAGTCTTGGGAGTCATGGGAGTCCTCAGTGCAGGTCTGCTCTGAGCAAACAGATGGATCAGTTGGGATGAAGCTTCTTTCGAAGGTGATGATTTGGTGATGACAGACCTCCTTCCGGCCAAAGGATTTAGGCTGTATCAGGCCTTGCGATCTCATCGGCTTTGTCACTGTGTCCCGGCATTAGCATGAAGGGCATCTTAAGCAGCTCAGTGGTCTCAGTAGGAGGCAGTAGCATTTTATGGGGATTTATTGTTGCAATGCTTACTGCCTAGATAATGCTACAGTGGTCAGGGAGTTTCAATAATGGCCTAATATTAAGGCTCTTGCAAAAGAATCCTAGAACCACATCTTCGTACGTCTTCGATCTGACGAGGGATCATCCAACGAAGGAAGGAAACTGAATTGGAAGCTGGTAGAGGAGGTCTTCTCGAAGATGAAGCACTGGGCTATCGATGTCACTCATGAATTCATTGAGAATAGTTGAGTGACTATGCACCATGGTGATGGGGAGTTCGGACCACAGTCGGAGTATTTTCAGCCTCAGACATGCAGGTGCTTGCTACTGTCTGCTTGCAGAAAAGGTAGAGCGAGATAAGATGAAGGACTGTGCCAAATGCTTCCGACGGAATGCTTCGTTGAAGTGGCTGACTGCTGTGCAAGGGGACACCAGCCACACTTAAGTAGAGCCATTGTTCTACCACGCGGATCTGTGCCTATTCCGCAAACCATTTAGAGATTTTTATGAAGCGAAGGAGATGACCGAACCTTACGGGAAGTCTGCATCTGCTCCACTAATGCATACGCAGGCCATCCTCTGCACCCTTTCGAGGGGTTTGAGGTTGGTGTTATGGTGCCTAGTATGAAACCTAGGAGTTTTGCGCTGGTGTTCAGCTTTAGGGGTGTCCCACATAGTGTTGCAGGTTCAAATGCAGGAACATCATATTTTCTAGTCTTTCGAATTAACGCCTAGCAGCATTCATTGGTCCAATTTGTCAGCTCGGAAAGGGCCGCTTGCGTGATATCCCTGAGCGTAGTGGATATGCATTCACCAGACGGCGCAATGGCAATGTCATCTGCGTAAACGATGACCATACACCCCGTCCTTTTTGGTTTTAGTCGTAGTTTGTTCACCACCATGTGGTGGCCCGTGGCGTTGTGAGTATGTGCGTCGAAGTCCTAGGTTCGATTCCTGCTCTGTGCGACAAAAATAATGTTCACGGCACCAGCTCTTTCGAGTCACTGTGCTCAAAGAGTATTTCCTGTCTAGAAGAAGCTTCTCAAACTTGGCCGTTAGGAGTCGGTGGGGACTGTAGGTCCCTTTCACTCGTGAGAGAACCATAGCACGGACAACACGAGTGGTTGCTGAGAAGCTAGGCCCTGGCCCTCTACGGGCTGTAGTCCCACCCATATTATTGTTACATTTGTTCACCACTACGTTCCCTAAGAGGAGAGAGAGGACAGTTCGAGATTGTAGCTCATGTATTAAGAAGCTGGTGGATAGAAGGAAGTACTAAGGACTTTTCTATCCCGAGTCTTTTGAGTGCTGAGGCTATTGCTCTGGGCTCAATGTTGTTGAAGGCTCCCTCGATGTACACGTAGACGGCAAGGGTAAATTCCTTGTTCTCGAGGGCCAGTCTTTCTCTCGACTCAGTGCATTTCTGTTGACAGCCTGTTTGGAGCTGTCCTGCAGATTGTGTGCCGGTTTCACGAATGAAACACATTTGGCATCTCTACTTACTAGGCTGTAAGCATTCGAGTCCCACAGCGTCGTCGACCAAAGAAAGCTCACCAATAACGACCGCTCTGATTATTCTTCTTCCGCTCAGCTCTCAAAAGAACGCCGTTGTGTCCATCGTCCCCTGAAACGAATCCATTCACTCTCCTGCCGCCAATCACCCAGTTTGGAGTCCATCCTGTTTACATCGAAGGGGACAAAGCCCAACACTCAGTACGGCCTCAATGCGATTTGTCACAATTTGCCATATTGCCCGCCATGCTGTAGCCGCGGCAGCCACTCCACCCCAGGCCGACTGGCATTCTTGTGCAACACTCACACATGCAGTCCCGGCGTGTCACAAATAATTCATTCAGTCCGCTCAAAGGCCCGGCCATTAATGGGAAAAAATTAAACTGAAATCCACACCCGATTGACAATTGACAAGCGCATTGCGTTCGCTCGCTACACAGAACCGATAAAACGTTCGCCGTACTAATTTGTTTGTCACACACTGTCCACGATCATTAATCATCGGACGTGAGTGGTCGTCGTAGTCGTCATCGTCATCGTCGACGTCGACATTCGGGCGGTCGCCTGGTCGCTGGATAGACACACACAAGAGCTGTTTACATGGGAGAACGTCCAGCAAACTGCCTCGAACGACCAGCGAACCAGCAAGCAGCGTGCAACGACCAACGAACGACCTTTCTACGGTCGCCAGTCGGAGCGCGCAGTGAATGGGAAACGGGAATGAATTCAAATCGAATGGGGGGCGCTGTGCGCTCGGGAATGTTTTGGTGTCAAAGCGCGCCTCGTCATCGCGCCCCGACCGAGGTTCTGTGGGATAATCGATGCACACACAGAGAGAGAACGTTCTCGGGAGAACGCATTGGAATCCAATTCCATTGACACATACCACGGATTGGACACATTAGTCTTTGTCAACAGGGGACCCTGTCTGTCGGGGTGTCGGGAAAATTACTTATAGATACCCGCGTTCGGCATTGGATACGTGACTCGTTTGTCAGCGATTGCGGCACGGATTTAGGGGATTGGTTGCAGTAATGCACCACGCCACGAAAATGGGGGAGTATTGTTGCTGGCTGGGAATTCCATTCGGCCGCGAGACGCGTCGCTTTCTTTTGCGGTGCGAAGCCTCTGATCGAGAGAGGGCATTAATCAAATTCGAGAACGCAGGGTGCATCGAGCATCATTAGGCGACGCATTGAGGGCTTAATGGATTGTAACACATTGTCTGGGTTCCATTAATCTGTCGGTAATTGCTTGAATGTGTAGCAATTATGCGATGGATGGGATCGATTCTGAGAAATGCGTCCGGCCGGGGGGACTCGAATGTTTGTGCAGCAATTGACTGGGAAATGATTCATGAGGGTGCGACCGAGGCGGCTTAAGAAATGGGACACATTGATTGGGATATTCGGCAGAGATTCCGGGAATTTTGACGCGACTGTTGCGTCTAATCTGGGAGCGTGATGTGTGGAATGCATCGTTATGCTGCGACTAATTGTAACTGCCGATGGGGGCAGGGCGAGTGTTTTCATTTCCATCCCACGCTTGGCGGTGAACAATGAAATGGGAAAATGGGTGGATTGTCGTTTTTTTTCTTGCCTTTTTCAGCAGCAACTCAACCGGCTTTTGTGAGGACAGTGCTTAGGTTGGGCTTCGGTTTTTTTTCTGTTAGGGCTGCAGTCTCCGATGACCAGGGCCTCAACCAACCAGTTTCGCCAAATTTCACAATCCTTAGTGTGCTGCCTCCAAGCTAAATGAAGTCCTTGTTGTCTACGTGTGCACAACATTGCTCCTGTCCCCTATGGACGCAAGAATGTGGAGTATGGTGCATCATGAAATTCATGAACGAATCTGATTGGATTGAGTTCAAGTGGCTGTGGTCAGTGTGGGCTCATTGTGTCCCCACGTGTCTCTAGACGGTCATGTTCCACAAGCCTGTTGGTGCCTTTTTGTCAAACACAAACTGTGGACGGACTTGCTTCCTTTTGAGTAGAGGACTCTGCAGTTGCAAAGAAGGTACACAAATATTTTCTCCTCTTCTTCTTGTCTGCAGCTTAAGATGAAAATGCTGAAGGACACATCTAATAAAAAGACCTGGATGCTGGCACTATTTAGCTGCTCGTTACAGCTGCTGAAGTAGTAGGCCCACAGGTGCAGGAACCTATGATTAGGAAGAGCACTACAGGAGCAGAGTATGTGAATTGTGTTTTCTTCATCCATGCAGCTTCTGCAAAAATCATTACATGGGGCACCCATCATGCGAGCATGAGTGCCAATTGCACAGTGCCCGGTTATGACTCCAATGAGGGTCCTTAATGAGGGCTTGCTGAGTCTAAGTAGACTGAGTGACCGTTTTAGGTTAAGTGATGGCCAGATTTATTATGACAACGCCTCTTTAATCGCTATGGTTTCTGCCTGAAAAACGCTACAGTGATCAGGGAGCTTCAAGGAGATAGGAATGTTGAGATCTTTGGAATAGACACCCGTACCCTCTGTGAAACTACGCAGAGGATCATCCAACGAATGCCCGTCAGACATCCAGTCTGACGTGTGTTTCAACTCGGAACACAGTCGGAGTGTTTTGAGTCTCAAGCCTGTGGAGGGTCAAACTGGGGGATTTTGTATCTTCTGGTGAAGAGTACAATAATATAAGCTAAGTAAGTCGAGACCCTCTCGTCAAGAGCTGGCTGACTGTTCAAGGAAGTCTTCGAGTTCAATGAGACTGCATGCAGAAACTGGCTATAGAACAAAATTGGTTTGCCTAGGTGGAGCTTCCTTCAATCTCTACTGTGTTGTCCTGAACGACGCTACATCGGCTTAACAATCGATTGTCCAAGGTTTAGACCCCAAGACAAGACAGCCGCCTCATCACAGAGGGTACGACCGGAAGGAAATACTTCTCGGAGAGCATAGTGAACAGTGCTGGGCTCGATTAATTTCTTGTGGACTGGGTGTTCGTTTGGGGAACTCATTGTTGAAACGAAATACTACTGAAGAGTCTTTGATTTGTGAAGACTGACGTTCACTGGCATGTCCGCTGCACCACCTGAATCAGGAAAAGACGATTGAGGGTATATGACGGAGTTCTTTCCCCACATGCAGTTGACGTCGATCAAATTTGATAACAAACAAATCGCATACTTCTTAAACTGTCGGCACATTTCGAGGCGACATTTTTTAGTTTCTCGCTTTTATTGTTGACATTTAATTTATCTCACTGTGCGCAGCTAGCAGCTATCCCTTCATAATGATCGTGGATACGCTGATTTTAGCTTCCGAGACCAAGTTGTCTTAGATCCTCAATGTCTCAGTCCTCCTTTCCTTATCGAACCAAGAAATTTGTATTCTGACACCTTAGACGTAACCGAGTCGGTGCAGGTCATGTCTGCGAGTATGTTGTCTTAGTCTATTTTACTTACCCGCCGACGGGACCATACGGGTATAGGTATTTGGCTTATTTTTAGGCTTCAAATTTGTGTCAACTTTAATAGTTGTGTGAGGCTTAGGAACTCAATGTTGAACTTCTTCGAACGCACGAAGCCATACATTGATGGTTTTGCGACGTCCAAAGTGTGCCTTCAATGCGACTCCTTCAGGTAGGCCACCGCTTATAGACCCAGGACGAGGTGGTTGGACTTAGTTTAAGAACTGTCCTGAGGTCGCTGGATGACGGATGCAATGGAGTCTGACAATAAGATGAAATGAGACCAGTTCAGTTTTCAGTTCCATATAGCATGAATGTCAAAATGAGGATTTTGTAGAGCTTGATTTTGGTCTTTCGCTTGGTCGATTCTGCTACGTATGCCGTTTGTAAATGTCGCATTTGCCCCGCTATAGGCAAACTGCCCCAAAAGCAGCTGCCGGTATTAACATTTTTTCCCTGGTGGTGTATGCTTCTTGCTCGATAACAAAAACTTCGTCTTCAAGATCAGCTCATCATCAGTGGTTACACCCGCCGATTTCCACCCAATTTACGAGGCCAAGCATTTGGACTGATTTGCAGAAGATAGTACCAGCCGTGCTTACAGCTGTTCGCCGCACAATCTTCGATATGAAAGCACATATCCTTGGAGGTTCCTCTTTTCGAATCTGTCATTTACATACTCGACGAAATGTGCCCGCTACTGCCTAGAGTCCTTACATTTGCGGCTTTAGCTACCTTAACTATGCAGCAAACTTGAACGGACACAACTATGACTGCTGAGTCAGAGCAGTAGGTGGGAATTAATATCCCGATTATTATTTGATTGGTTCTGGTTCTGGTGTTTATCCTAGTTGCTTCCCTTGCCAACTGAGAATAATTTGCCAAAAGTTCACAACAGAAACTGAGGCTGCGGCTGCGGCTATTGATATTCTCATAGCACCTTCGCGTGATGAGTCAAAAATAGGCGCACTATGAATGTAGGGACTGACTTGTTGATTCCATCGGGGCCAAATCGTCACAAGAGGCATTTGATGGAGGTTGTTTTTGGAAGCTACAAGGCTGAACTTTATTGAATAAATGAGAGACCCGATAAAATGTTCCATCTTTTCAGCTACGGAGCCAGCTCCGATTCTCGAATGTCATTAGACAGGCCTTTTCCTCTAGTCACAGGAATGCCTCTGAAGACAAAGCTTGTTCGCGAAAGGCGGGATTTATTAGCCGCTGGTACGAGATGTTGTGGGTATGTGCGTCCACGACTACGCTGAAATATAAATGTATTCAGTTCTCGATGCGCACATACGACTCACGGCTCTCCAGAGATCTGATTCCACATAGAATGTAGGGACCTGTTTACTGTAGAAAGCTGCCTTCAGGTGTGCGAAACAAGAGTTGCCTCTACGGGCTGTATTGCCGCCTTTTTTGCTCCTTATCAAGCTGGTTTCCTGATAACGTCGGTTTTCGCAAACATTTGTAGAGGCCTAACGGCAAGGTAAGTTTCTTCTAAGTTCCCTCTTGCGATCGGCTTAATTTCTTTGGCTCGGAATTTCTTAGACCACTCATCACAAATCACTCACTGGCCGGCATCTCGTCTCCTCGCGTCTATAGATGTCTCCCTTGCGTATCGACAAGGACTCTTTGAAGACTTTGAACTACCAATCAAGCCAAATCCAGTCACCTTGAAGTCACCTTCTGAACTTTCAAACAAAACTGATCGAGCGAACGTTTCAGAACGACTGGCAGACGTCACACAATCCATGTGCCCCTCTGAGCAGTGAAACAAGAAGTGCCAGGCAAATATCCCACGATTTCTCGTGCCTCACTCAGTCTCCGTCTGAAGATCAAAATCCTGCCCGCATCCAACTTCCCGACCAACAGCTGCGGTCCCTGACTCTCATCGAATTCGCGCGCTGCAATCGTTCCTCGACCCACACACGCCACATTTGCGCGCCAAAATGTGTAAACAAAGCGCCCTCCCACCCGCTGTCGCACACACACGCCACAAATTTTGGATGAGATGATGAAATTCAATCTCAAATTGACGAATCGCCCCCTCCGCGGCCACTGCACGTTTCTCAATCAAACACCTAGCCTAAGCAGATTCCCATGTTCGACTTGTTTACCGTCACCCGAGACCGTGTACAATTGCTCCCGCCAACCATTTCTTGGAATTTTCTGGACTTGCTGTGTCGTTCACTCTCCCCACCTCGCGCAGAAGGAAAAAATGGGTTACACTAGACTTCTTGACACAAACAGCGCACGTGCAGCACACCGTCACCCAGTTGATGGCCGACAGACGTAAACATTCCCCAAAAGCGAACCAGGTCGCTGGCCAGCCACCAGAGCGCAGGAGTCGCCGGCGCGGGGGCTCGCAATTAAGCCACGAAAAGCGAAGAAAAACGAACCAAAACACAGACCAGCGACCAAATGTGTCTCAAATTGAAGCTAATTTATGAGAAATAGCAAACTCATGATCAAGCAAAACAAACGAACCCCAAGCGGCTGTCACATGGCCGGGGTTGCTCTCGCCGCAGCCTGGGTTGTTGACTTTTTCCATTTGCCAGCGAATTGAGTGAAAAACAAGCGAAATAAAAATGAAAAACGAATTTAATTGCAAAGCAAATCACATTCGCGAAATTCCCGAGAACTGTGCGAACGGGTCAACGCCCATTTTTCCTAGTTACCTCCTGAGCCACCGCCGCTTCGCGGGGGCTACGACGAAGCCACTTGCGATTCGAAGTAGTTTGATGGTTTTCGGTTTTCGGTTTTGGTAGTCAATTTAAATGGCGCGTCGCAGCTGTGAAGTAATGATAATGAGGAGCCGCAAATATCCGCGCTGCTCCGCTCTCACTGGCCGCGACTGATCTGTATGGGCAGTGGAAAAGTACTCGGCGAGCGGTCGAGATCTGCGGCAGAGGCGGAGGCTTCGTGGGAACCGTCATTAATCTGAATTACCGGGAAAAGTGGTGGCGTTGGGCGCCGATCACTGGCTTCACGGTTTCGCGTGGCGACCTTTGGTGAACTTTTCGCGCGGACAGGTGGCGGCTGGCGGGTGGGCGGCGACCTTTCCAGGAATGCGGCGTGTGGGTTGACCGTGGGAACGATACGCACGTTGGGCATGTCCTTGGCGGGTGATGAATGAGTTTGTGCCGAGTTGCCATTATGAGTGATGATTTGTGAGGCGGTGAGCATTGGCCTTGCTGCGAACCGCCACAACATTGTCGGAGGTTCGCCGGTTCGGTGAACTTTTAATGACACTGCTGAGCTATGGCTAGTGATTGGCATGGAGAGAGAGAGAGATACGGTGGAGTCTGGAGGCATTGTGCGCTGGTACGGTCTCTGAACTTCTTCTTCTTCTTTGATTGGCACTACAGTCCGGGGTGGACCTGGGCCTCAACCAACGTGCCTCTCCAGCCAGCACGATCTTGCGCCAGCTGCCTCCAGTTGCGCACACCAAGTTGGTTGAGGTCCTTTTCCACTTGTGTGCGCCATCTAGTGCGAGGACGTCCTCTGTTGCGCCGTCCCAATGGCTCGGTGTCGAAGACTCTGAACGGTCTCCGTAATTTTAGACCTCACCAGGGTCGCTTGATTCGCTGCACGACTCCTTAACAGAGACCAGCGCTCAAAATGTCGACACTGAGCAAAAGGAAATGAAGTGCCTTTCTGGCGACTTGTATACCTTGATTCAAAGCTCGGTAGGTTCTTTGAAGAAACGTCGCACTAAATAAGGACACATTGTGAAAAAAGTTCTTGGAGCGAATCCAATTGCTGGCACAAATCTGTCCTCTGATAGAGTCAACGACAAACTCCAGGCCGTCCGTTGTCAAGGAAGATTGTCAGACGTAGGACTGCCAACTTTCAGTTTCGACCACCAGCCATCACGGTCACGGGTGAACAAACGTGTGATCGCGTCATAAAACGAGATCGGTGCTGGCGCGGCAAATGGATGTCCTTTTTGACGAGTATGTGCACTTTCTTGCCAGGTACGCGAGGCGAGAGGAATGCAATGATGAGTGCATCACCTGCCAAGGACAACTGTCCACTGTTATGGATAGTATCAGCTAACAAGACAGTCTGCTATCAAGCAGGTGTCACGAAACGAAACTCATCGAATGGCGCTCTGGCTTGGAACTTCCCGAAGTGGTCTGAGCGAAACAAGGCTCATATGTAGACCTTTCTGATCGTTTGTTAGATGGTAGGTCACCTTAACATAGACCGTACCAAGTTTTGAGACTGGCAAGAAGAAGGCAATGAGGAGGGCATGGGCCTGTGCATCCAGGGCAAAGTTGCTGATTGCTCTCAACTTTGCGAGATGCCAGCAACGATCCCTGTAAATGCACAGGTCAAGTTGGCATACAGCCTCCTCGCAGCGCCCTCTGGATAACCTCTACTGCAGCCGCTTAGAGGTGAACCAATGCATGCAGCGACCCCTTGTCCGGGGGTTTAAACCAGAACCCGGTCCTCCAGGTTCGAGGGTTTCGCGTGGGGTTAACTCCCCCACCGTGTAAAATATAGTCTAGTTCAGAGACGGCAACAAGCCTCGGATACGGATGACCCTACTGCTGACGACCATGGACAACGAAACAAGGACAACGATTTTCGGTTCTGCACGTGGAATGTGAGGTGCCTTAACAAACCACGAGCAGCCGATGAACTTGCAGAGGCTCTAGAAGCATATAAGGCTCTCATCACCGCCATCCATGATATGCAATGCGATGGGCCGGGCAACATGTACTACAGCGATTGCTACAAAGAGCAAAGTCTGCGCTTGTTTGGATGCGGTTTTGTTGTTCAAGGCAGACTTAGGCAAGGAGTTTTAAGCTTCAGTCACATAAGCGAACGCCTCACCACAATCCGCATCAAGGCAACATTCGGCAACATCAGCCTAATCTGAGCCCACGCCCCAACGGAGGACAAAGATGACGAGCAAGGACGACTTCTATGATCTCCTAGAAAGGACATACGATCAATGCTCCAAATACGACACCAAGATCGTTCTAAGAGATATTAATGCAAAGCTTGGCAAGGAAGACGTCTTTGCTAGAGTCGTCGGAAAACACAGCCTCCATGACAACCCGTGCAATAATGGGTGAGACTTGGCCATTGGACCTTCGGCTGGGTTGACCTCCGCGAGTATTTCTGGTAAATAGCCCAAATTTTCTTGAAAATTTAAGCCGCTCATCTCGTTCTTCTTCTTCTTTGATTGGCGCTACAGTCCGGGGTGGACCTGGGCCTCAACCAACGTGCCTCTCCAGCCAGCACGATCTTTCACCAGCTGCCTCCAGCTGCGCACACCAAGTTGGTTGGGGTGCTTTTCCACTTGTGTGCGCCAACTTGTGCGAGGACGTCCTCTGTTGCGCTGTCCCAATGGCTCGGTATCGAAGACTCTGAACGGTCTCCGTAATTTTGGACCTCACCAGGGTCGCTTGATTCGTTGCACGACTCCTTAACAGAGACCATTCAGCGCTCAAAATGTCGACACTGAGCAAAAGGAAATGAAGAGCTCTTCTGGCGACTTGTATACCTTGATTCAAAGTTCGGTAGGTTCTTTGAAGAAACGTCGCACTAAATAAGGACACATTGTGAAAAAAGTTCTTGGAACGAATCCAATTGCTGGCACAAATCTGTCCTCTGATAGAGTCAACGACAAACTCTAGGCAAGTTCGAGTTGAAACCAGGAACATTTTGTCGTTTCCAGCGCTTTGTCCGACTATGAGGTGTTAAGTAGAATTAGCCGCTGTCAAGCTGACCACAAGCCATCAAGAAGGACCGCCACCTGCCAAGGAGAATTCTTCTTCTTTCGACTTCTTCTTCTTTGAGTGGTGCTACACGCTTCTATCAAATCGGATCGCAAGTTGGACTGTCAGAAGTCTGGTAGCACTGGCAGCTGTCAAGAAGAACTGTCAGCTATCACGTCCAACGCATCAGAATCATCAGTTACCAAAGAGGGCCGTCCGTTGTCAAGGAAGATCGTCAGACGTCAAATAGGACTGTCAACCTTCAGGTCCCACCACCAGCCATCACGGCGAAGGAGGGTAAGGGTGAGCGAAGTGGTGATCGCCTCATAGAACGAGATCGGTGCTGGCGCGGCAGATGTCCTTTTTGACGAGTATGTGCACTTTCTTGCCAGGTACGAGGCGAGAGGAATGCACTGAGAGTGCATCACCTGCCAAAGATTATGGATAGTATCAGCTATCAAGACTGTCTGCTGTCAAGCAGGTGTCACGAAACAAAACTCATCGAATGGCGCCCTGGCTTGGAACTTCCCGAAGTGGTCTGAGCGAAACAAGGGTCATATATAGACCTTTCTGATCGTTTGTTAGATGGTACGTCCCCTTAGCATAGACCATACCAAGTTTTGAGACTGGCAAGGAGAAGGCAATGAGGAGGCCATGGGCCTGTGCATCCAGGGCAAAGTTGCTGATTGCTCTCAGCTTGGCGAGCAACGATCACTGTAAATGCCCAGGTCAAGTTGACATACAGCCTCCTTGCGGCGCCCTCTGGATAACCTCTACTGCAGCCGCTTAGAGGTGAACCAATGCATGCAGCGACCCCTTGTCCGGGGGTTTAAACCAGAACCCGGTCCTCCAGGTTCGAGGGTTTCGCGTGGGGTTAACTCCCCCACCGTGTAAAATATAGTCTAGTTCAGAGACGGCAAGCCTCGGATACGGTCATCCGACGGTCTACTGCTGACGACCATGGACAACGAAACAAGGACAACGATTTTCGGTTCTGCACGTGGAATGTGAGGTGCCTTAACAAACCACGAGCAGCCGATGAACTTGCAGAGGCTCTAGAAGCATATAAGGCTCTCATCACCGCCATCCATGATATGCAATGCGATGGGCCGGGCAACATGTACTACAGCGATTGCTACAAAGAGCGAAGGCAGCGCTTGTTTGGATGCGGTTTTGTTGTTCGAGGCAGACTTAGGCAAGGAGTTTTAAGCTTGAGTCACATAAGCGAGCGCCTCACAACAATCTGCATCAAGGTAACATTCGGCAACATCAGCCTAATCTGTGCCCACGCCCCAACAGAGGACAAAGACGACGATAGTAAGGATGACGCTACGACACCAAGATCGTTCTAAGAGATTTTATTGCAAAGCTTGGCAAGGAAGACGTCTTTGCTAGAGTCGTCGGAAAACACAGCCTCCATGACAACCCGTGCAATAATGGGTGAGACTTGGCCATTGGACCTTCGGCTGGGATGTCAAGGAGGACCAGGAAGGACTGAAGGCAGTGGAGTTGATCCATCAACTGTCTGCTGTCACGAAACAAAACTCCTATTCTCTTGGTAGAGGTAAAAAAGGAGGCCTATTGTGCCACCACGTGTTTATTTCATTTTGTGATGGATGGGGACTGGGAATGATGACAGCCAGTCAGTTTTGTCAACACATTTCACTAGTGGTGTATTGCTGAGATCGTTTCGGCTGTCATTGAAGTATGAGCCTGTAGCGGCTTGCCTGCTAGAGGCGAGAGCACGATAATCGCAGAAAAGATGTTGGGTCCTTCTTTCCTCATTCTCGTCTAGACCTAGTCTGTTAACGTGGACGCCCAATAGGCGTGATTATTGCCACTGCAGTGCTAATTTCTGATCTATTTAGGGAGATAAGGCTGCGTGATGTTTAAGGATCAAGATGAGGTCGGATTTGTGTTGCCTTTCAACCACCTGGCATTTATTTTCTAATCGCCGAGGTTATTGAGCTTCAATGGTAGCTGCAAGGGTCCGTCTGTTACCAGCCATCTCATCAATTGGTACTCTAGTGACGCGTTTAGTGAGTTTGCCAACTTTGCAGTGTTCCGGTATGTCTCAATGGCCTGGCACCCAGCATAGGGAAATGTTGAACAGCTCAGCTTCGCTAATCGCCATTACTTCCACTGGTATGACGCTGCAGTGATTGGTAAGACGAACGGATTTGTCTAGGCTGAGACACTACTCCTTTTTCCGTCTGTGATCCATCTGTGTAAGAGTGTATGGCTTCACCAAAAGGTATGGTGCTGCTGTACCACATGGCTTTGTCCGGAAGCAGGGTTTTGAAGTTGTTTGCTGGGGAATGTCGTTGCTGATGGTGAATTGAGTTAAGGTTTAGTTCGTCGTGAATGTTGGCGTGTCCATAGGTGTAGTCGCACCATTCAGAGCAAGCACTTAGACGAACAGTGCAGTTGATTGCTGTTTGCTTCCCAGGGATGTTCAAGGGATGTGAGGTTCAAGAGAATTTTAAGCGGATTTGTGGGAGTAGTTCTAAAGGCACCACTGATGCAGATGCAGGCTTGTCTCTGTGCCTTGCTAAGATTATTATTAAGCGAGTACCTACGTATAGGAGGATTGGTCTTATAGCAGCTATATAAAGCCAGCACGTCACATGAGGTTAGAACCCTTTCCTGCTGATGACGTGGTGCCCTTTCATAATCTTTCTTCTGGGTAAAGCTTGTTGTTTAGTCTGCGGTCTATGTAGATCTTACCCGTGTAGTGTACATAGTAAATAATAGCAAATCAAAGCTTTGGGACTGGAAAGGAGAATAAAAAGCATCATCTAGCGACTTGTACTCAACGTCAGGGCGCAAGTACGACTGTCCTCAGTGCCTGTCAATTGCCAAGGAGAGCTGTCAGTGGTCATGTGGGACTGTGAAGACTGTAGCTGAGAGACGACTGTCAACTTTCAAGGAGGACTATAACTGGCACCTCCGCTCTTAAGGCATCGGCTACCAACGACGACTGTTCGCTGTCAAGGAGGATCACCAGTCGTAAAATAAAACCGTCGAGTAGAAGTGTCCGTCCTAATGTAGGTGTTGCGACACGAAACTCATCGAATGGCGCCCTACCTTGAAACTTCCGGATGTAGTCTGAATAGGTACCGGCTCATCTTTTTCTTTTTCCCCGCTTTATTTCGTACGTTTATAAGTGGTTCCAGAAGCTTGTGCAGATTTGAACTTTTGAAGTTCTCTCGCCAGAGCCGATACCCTAGCAAGACTCTTCTTCTTTGTGCGGCGCCGGGGTGGACCTGGGCCTCAACCAACATGCCTCTCCAACTAGCGCGATCTCTGGCTAGCTGTCTCCAGTTTCGCACACCAAGTTGGATGAGGTCCTTCTCCACTAGGGTGCGCCACCTTAAACACGAAGGTCCTCTGTTGCGTTGCCCGACAGGTTCGGATTCGAAGATTCTTCGGGCCGGAGCTGTGGTGTCCATACGCTCTACATGACCTAGCCACCGTAGGCGTTGGATCCGTAGACGCCTAACTAGGCTCATGTCGCTGTACAGCCCGTACAGTTCGTGATTGAATCTTCTCCTCCAGAACCCGTCAACACAAACAGGACCAAAGATCGTGCGTAGAACTTTTCTCTCGAAGAGACCAAGTGCGTCTTCATCCGCTCTTGAGATAGTCCAGGCTTCCACGCCATAGAGCAGGACAGAGATGATGTCTTATATAATGTGAGCTTGGTCTTTCAGGAGAGGGCTCTACTACTCAATTGCCTCTTGAGCCCAAGGAAACACCGGTTGGCAAGAGTTATTCTGCGTTTAATCTCGGTACTGATGTTATTTGTACAGTTTACTCCAAAGCCGAGGTAAGTGAAGTCCTTGACTACCTCGAAGTTATATCTGCCCATTGTGACGCTTTGTCCAAGACGTCCTTTTTTGAGGACAGCATATACTTAGTTTTGCCCTCATTCACCGCCAGACCCATTTTAGCCGCTTCCGTCTCAATGTTAGCAAAAGCCTCACTGACGGCTCGCTGAGTTCTGCCAATCACGTCAATATCATCGGCGTATGCTAACAATTGCACGGACTGCACCCTAGCAAGAGAGCCATTTGAAAAAGTCGGACATTTGTTACGTTTCGGGCGCCGTGGCATAGCATTGCATCATATCGGTCTGTTGTCCAAGCCATAGGTCATTTGTTAGTTTTAAAATAACAAGGAAAAAGGAAAGCATCTTATATCCTGGCGACTTGCACTTAAAATCGGGTCTAAAGTCGGCCAAAGAGAACTGTCAGCTGTCATTGCGGGACCATTCGCTGTCAAGTGAAGCAGGACTGTCAACTTTCAAGTTGGAATGCCAGCAGTCACAGAAGACTGTCAACTGTCAAGTAGGAGTGGCAACTGTCAATTCAACATGTGTGAGCTGTCAACTGCTAGCTCTCCAGTAGGAAATCATTGAAAATATGTTCCTAGCCCTATAAATCGAATTATCCCCATATGTTTACCTCCCTACAGTTTCTACGCTCCTCCATTGCCATCCGAATCCGGAAATGAAACTAAAGTCTTATCACGGCCTGATTCTGGCGCTGGTAAGTTCCCCCCCTCTCCGCAGTCTCAATTCCCAACCGTGTGAACCCACTGAACACAATTTCCAAACCGTCACCTGTTCAGCCGTCAGCCGTCAAAAGAGAATGGCCCTTAAAGCAGAACCAAAACCAAAGCTCCACGAGACTCCAATTTATAGTCAATCAGTTCACCTCCCACCCTCCCTCCGTCCAGCACATCCACCGTGACGACAGCAAAATCAGAAAGAAAAACGCGAAGCCCCCAATCGACTTCCAGTCTAAACAATTGAGGCAACGTGACGATTGACATGTAGCCGCCTCTCGTGGTCTTTCCGCGTGGTTGCCATGCTCGTGTTTCAAAGCAAAAAAACCGAGGTTCTACGTAAACAGCCGTTGCAGGGGCTACTTAACAAAACAAAAGCCAAATTAACCTGCCGGCGCATGCTCCCACCGCGAACAAGGAACTCTTCGCTTTAAGTGATGTCTTCATTCAGACGGCACGTCGCTCAACATGACACTTATGGAGCACATGCATCACTTATCGACCATAGGCTACGCCTTCGATTCGATTGACTTGCCGGAGGCGTCACCTCATTACGTTTAAGACGCAAACGGTTTCTTAATTTATGGAACGAACGTGGAATATGTTAACATCGGTCCTCGGGCTTTTTCTGTAGTTGTGCCTCTTCTGGCAGTGGCCCGGTGAGATTAGGTCTCTTTCAAAATCCGCGAATCAAAGTCGAATCCGAGCCAGAAGACGTGACGGCCTGTTCCGAGATCGCCCGAGTGAAAGGGTCTTCTGTTCTGAAACGGACGATAGGCTGGCCAATGACAACGTCGGTGACGATGACGACAGCGACAGCGGCAGTACTCTCAATTCAAATTAAATTGCCGACACGCGTGCGGGTAATCACTTTGGTGTGAATTGGATTGAGTGCGGCTGCTGGTGATGGGTGGTGGTGTCAACTGACAAGAAGGACTTAGACGAGGTAAGTCGTAGTGGGGCCAATGTAGTTCCCACGGGAAAGCCCTTGTAGTCTGTGATGGGCCCTGTCGAATTGAGTGGAGGTTCCGCGCAGAAGATGTGACAATGGCTGATGCAATAAGTCGAATTTTATTTTCAAATTGACATTTAGCCTGTTAGAAAGTCTGGTTTATTGAAAGAAAGTCTTGGGACTGCAGACTACCTTTTTCTTCTTTATCATCATGAGAGCTCCATCATTTCATTTTAATTCATTTTATTAGTCATTCATAATAAACTTACGTACTAGACAAAAATGCTTAAAACTAGTTGGACGTTCAATGTTTTTATTTCTAACTTACTGGCCTAAAATCTATGTTATGAGAGCTCCTGTCTTTGACTAGTTACACTTTCGTACTTTGATTCAGATGATGACCGATTAGAGTAACGCTCCGTTATTGTGACTTCTCAAGGGGTCGCTCCTTCGAATCAGGCAGGATGGCCATCTAAATCGTGCCGCACCGGGCAAACTTATTGACTACTTCGTAAGTTAACGAAGAAGACCTTCCTTTTTCTTTTTCTTTTTTGCAATGAGCACACAACAGAGCACACAACATCCTCTTGATGACGTACTGTGTTGGCTATGCTAGCCTCAAAGCTGCTCTGTAACCTGGACTCGTGGATAACTGAGCAATACAGCCATTATGTGTCTAGTCTAGTCCCAGGGCGGGCAGGTCTTTGAGAGACAGAAGTCCATGATTAATACAGAATGCCTATGTTAGAGCTACTCACAACTGACCCGCCACCGACACAGTGAAGCACAGCAGCCAACAATGGCCGCGATTAAGGCAGCACACCCGAGTCGGAGAGGACCTCAAAAAGTAACCTGTGTGATAAATGGATGGAGTCAACCCCTCGAACTGTGGCGGCATGCAAGGAAGAAGGATACAGAGAATTCATCGATAATATTTTGTTCATCCATTTCACGCCATATTCAGCTAAAATCATCAATACTTTTTAGTGTACTCCTTTCAAATGCTGCGTCCAGTGCCTGAGTGAACACAATAAAGTCTACCCTACAAACCTTGGTTGACTGAAAGGTAAATGTGTGGAGATCGCACTTAATTCTGTCAAGGCAGGTAACTGGCTGACAATTCCTAATAGTTAAGCTTGAGCTATTAGTTAGGCTTGATCAACCGATGTGAATGTAGGTAGCGCGGCGACCGATGAGGATGATGCCCTAATTCGTGATGGTTGTGGCTCTAGGATTTGGTTCTGCATATTCTTCGAAGTTGTTTTGAATACTTTCAAGCTACTGCGAGTAATAGTGAAATTTGAAAGCTTTTTCAAAGCTTCATTAGGTGCTAAGGTTCGTACGCACATAGGCACAGTTTTATTACGGCCGATCTTTACGTGCGCCTACCCAATGTGGCAGAGCATTGCCAAGACCAGAATGGAGAAGCTCGCAGTTTTCCAAAGAAACTTACTGCAAATCTGTACCGATTTCACCTTCGACGGGGATCGTCGAAAGCACCACAACAATAAGAAGCTTTACGACCAAGCACATCTCATTCCCTTGCAACAGTACATGATGTTATTGCACAGAAACATCTTCTAGACGAGATGCTACCTCATCGCACTAAGGCTATGTTGTTCTCTCGGGAAAACCCTCGCAGCTGAGGTAGTGAGCTGAGAGATGTAGACTGCCTGCGGTAGGGAAGTGTAGCTTTATTCATCTTCATCATAGTGCCAGCTCCTGCATATGCCGTCATTGACAAGTCGCACTTTCGTAGTTATATTCGGACGATGACCGATAAGAGTGAATTTGTCCACAGATCCTTCTTTCAGCGTGTCACGGAATGACTTGCTCGAAACTCGATGGAATATGTAGGAGATTTAGCCTCATTGCGTCCAAATTTGAGAGGAGACATATAGCTGAACGCACACAAGATGTTGAATGACATCGACTGTAGATAAGGCAACCGACAGGATTGGGCCAGAGCTCGACTTCAGACGATTTAGAGAGCTGCTATCCCTGAACAGACCGATATAAGCATCATCGTTGCTTACTATGCACTGTTTGCTGCGAGAGCCTGCTAAGTCAAATTCTAGGAGACCCCGTAGTCTACAAAAGCATGGACAAGGAAGACGTTGAAAGCGCTTGACATCGCCTGTACCACTGTCTGAGTCTCTCAGGTTTTAGACACTCTTGGGACACTCTGCCACTTAAGCAGCACCCTTTTGAGTAGGCTACGTCGCTGTATCAGAGAAAACGGACTGACATTCCATCACAAGCTTCGTGGGATAGTCATTGGATCCTGCCTCCGCTACCTAAGGCAACTTAACCAACGTAGAACACAGTCACAACGAATCAATTCAGTGTGGTGGAAAGTTTTCTAGAGATCAGCACACGTGTGGAAACACGCCTGAAACCCCGAACCATCTCAGGTTTGGGAAATCAATTGCTGCACGGATCAGCTCTGTCATGACAAATTTCCCAGGACTTCATTGCTCTCCCTCCCATCTCCGTCTAATTCCAATCGCATTCCGACAGGCCCCCTTACAGAAAAGAGAATGACAAGTGCGCCCTGACCTTAGGTGGCATTCCGTAGCGAGCCTTCGCCCGACCCTCGATCCGACTCACTTCTGTCACGGTCGCCTGACAATGTCGTCGGCCTCGCCTCTCTCTCTCTTTGGACACTCCACTTGAATGAACCGAATGGAACAATAGCCACCCATTGATAAGAGGAAAACCCATTCTCTCATTGTCACCGGAGTACCGGGCACCGCGCCTGTCGGCGGTCATCGCCTGGCCCCGCCGCTCGGTTCATTGATAAAACGTGTCGGCACTTTAGAGCCGTGAATTCGAATGAGAAACACAGAAGACAAAAGCCAGAACTCGAAATTAAAACAAATATTATTTACGACGCCCATTACAATGGCAACAAAGCCAAACACCACAAGGCACCACACGCATACTGGGCCACAAGTGAATTTCCATTCGAAGCGACGGGCGCACAAAGCCGCCGTAACGACGTGTACTCTGTCACGAGAACAAATTTTAATCTGAAAGGCGATTAGATCGCATTCCTGGGCCGCGCGGTGAAAATTCCCTACCTGCCGGCCGGGTCTCCGTCTTTTCTCCGATCAATTGAATCGGTTTTGCTAGTCGACCGTGCGACGGAGCCACCGCGTCGGCTGTCACAGTCGAATGCAGAGCACGGCACAAGTGTCTAGCTCTGGGAACGGATTTATGAGGGGACCCCATCCGCAGTGAGACTAATTGAATCGCTTTCCTCGCTCGTTTCCCAGACTCCGTGTCATTTGACACCGCAATTGGACGAGGAATGCCATCGATTCAAGCGCTCGAATGGGATCACATTCGGCGTCTGCGTCTGCATCTGAGACCCGGTGTCATCATCACAAATCGTCTGCGGAGTTGGCCGGCTGACAGTTTTGTTTCTTAAAGCGACTCGAAGACGAGGTTCGGGCCATAAACAGTCCGCAGTTGACCGCAAGAATTTGGCAACGCGCTGCCGCGCGGTCAGTGACAAATGTCAAACGAGCATCCCCGTCGTCTGGCCGGTAAGAGCCGAACTGTGTACGTTCGGGTCTAATTGATGACACTGCCGTCGTGCCACTACCCGCCGAAGCCAAGGCGGGGAACGGCGCGCGGCCAAGTGCGAGCATGCCGTTGGCATTTCCGCTGCAGACACATCTTGGGCCGCACTAATGAATGAATCCCAAGTTTTCGTCTGTGCTTCTTGTGCGTTCGTCAGCGTTGTGCCGGCCTGTTGGCTGAGTGCCCTGACTCATTCATTCATTATTTGCTTCGTAAATGTGCCACAAAGTGGCGCGGCGACGGCCCTACTACACTACACACTGCGGCGGACGTCGGAATGCGACAATCTCAATTCGCCATTTTAATATGCACGCTGAGTGGCATTCAGTGCTCTTGTCGCTGGTGATGTATGCACTCAGCACTGACTGCGAGAGTGCGAGAGACGGGGCAGTTAGATCGACGACCACAGCGCGGCGGCTCGAAAGGAAGCCAGGCCAGGGGTTGGCATTAATCAAGTGGCGTCCGGTGTTGGTAATTAAGCCATGATGCGACTTTTTTCCGTTCCTTCACAGTCATTTGGGCACTTCGACCAGAATGCCATGCCTGGTGGTGGATTTCCTGTTGGCACGCTTCACCCGGACGAGGCCGGAGCTGCTTCGAGAAACGGACCCCGTCTGGTGGCGTGGGCTAAGAGTGTGCCAATCGGGGTTGGGAATTTATCAACCACTTGGCTGGGTGACAGGTTGTCGTGGGCACGCGGATAGGCTAATTTTAAGGCAACTTCAGGGAGTATGGTGTGGCAGTTGGTGATAGATGCGGGCAGGACATCTCTGGGCGGCTTCAGAAATAGTGATTCTTGACATTTTCAAGGCAACCCTCACAGCCATGCCTTGATTCCCCCAGGAAACTAACCCCAATCAGGTGGACGATCCGTGGAGAGTCAGACCTTGAACAAAATCTGCCAACCATCGCTTACGGTCCTAGGCACACATCTGCCAGTCATCACGATTCAAAACCCAGCTGTCCACTATGACTTGGTCCTTAAATCGGTCATACAGTCGTCCTCTCCTTCTCGAAGAAAGAGGTTCGCACTCGAAAACCTTCTTTCCTGGAGCG
Organism: Eristalis arbustorum; assembly: GCA_916610145.1. NCBI lineage: Eukaryota > Metazoa > Arthropoda > Insecta > Diptera > Syrphidae > Eristalis > Eristalis arbustorum. The sequence goes on along the minus strand of OU744318.1, from coordinate 17,683,236 downwards.
TCATTGTCCATGCGCTCGATGTTGCCTAGAGAGTGTAGATGTGCCTTCCGGGCTTCATCCACAACCTGGCACAGAGAACGACTAGGCGAGCTTTTAAACGATCAGCTCATGATCATTTAGGAACGCTGGCGATCGTCTTTGGCCGCATTGATTGTTGATTCCACTTGGGTATTTGGGAATCCAATCTGTGACCCAGTTTCAATGGCATGCAATACAAGTAGTGGCCCGTGGCGTTGTGGGTACGTGCATCCACCCCAATGCAAGTGAACGTCGTAGGTTTGATTGCTGGTCTGAGCGAACAAAAAAAAAATAATTTTTCATGGCCCCACCTCTTTCGAGTCACTGACAATGTTCAAAGAGTATTTCCTGTCTAGAAAAAAGCTTCTCAAACTTGGCCATTCGGAGTCTTTCTAAAACTGTACGTCTCCTCCACTCGTGAGAGAAGATAGGCCCTGGCCCTCTACGCGCTGTAGCACCACCCATAGAGTCCAACCAACAAAACAGTCATGCACATCGTCAGATGAATTATTTTCCCCAGTGGGCGAAGACGGCTGTGGGCTTCCGGGTGCAGTCTACATCCGTCCGAAGAGGAATGGCGGCCATGGTGCGAACTTCTCGAGAGAGTTGTTGAAGTAAGAGGAGTATCCGTCACAGGCGTCGATGTTGTGACTACTTTCTTTCATTTTTGTTCATTCTCAGCCCGATCCACTTCTCCCTTCTAAATAACTTTGCGAGTGTATAAACATTGATTTACGTTTAAAAATGTATGTGGGGGTGATTGTTAAAAACAATCATGTAATGATGCAGACCTAGACCCTAGGGTATAGTTGTCCCATGGTCAGGCTAATCAATAAAGGATCATAAGTACGACTTTTGATATTAACGTTCTACAATCGACACTATCAAGTTTTGGCCAGCATAAATATTCTGTATAATAAGATCAATCAACAGATTCCGAACAATTTTGGACGAAGTAGCCTGCGTGATTGCCAGTATGATCCCTATCGACATTCTCGCCAACGAAATGCCAAATAACGCGGAGGCTAGCACATGACATCCGTATAGGGTATCGGAAATACCTCGAAAGATTTTGTGACGATAGTTCATTCTTCTGTCCAGGATGTGCTGGCGCAGAGAAAAATGCAGAGCACGCAGCATTTCATTGCAGACGTTTTGCGATAAGGAGAGCACGTCATCAACCTTCGTGCTCATCCTCAAGCATGTCACAACCCTAACAACCGCCTCTTTGACCACTCGCATCGACTTGTCACGCCAATGTCATCCTTCTTGGGTAACAATTGAACGAACTCGATATACTATCATGTGGCTCGAATGATGCTGAACGTCAGTCTTCAGTTCACTTCCAACCACGTTGGGACAGTAGGCGTTCCCCATCAACATTCTGCATGGCATTCCACGAATTCTGCTGAAAAGACAAAGCTAGGTACGTCTGTCTATAGACTAGTGCTCTTGATTTTACTCAAGTGATACCCAATTCTGCATCTCGGGTACCCGGATACCCGGTAACTGCGGGTAATGACAAACTTCACGGGTACCCGGATATGTCCGCTACCGGTGGTGAACGTGATAATGGTGAACAAAATACCCAAACCTGTGTGGGCCAAGCAGTATTTGTGCGTACCAGCAACATCGCATCAGAACGCTGCTTGTCCACCGCCGGTCACATTGCATCACCGGTCTTGTCTGTTACCAAAAAATGTAACTTTGTTAACAGTTTTGATGAGAAATCCGCCAACCAAACCACCAAAATTACGTTAATCGATGTTTTGTTATGTTATCTTCTTCTAACACTTCTAAGACTCATTGCTGAGAACCGAAAAATACCGGTCACCCAAATTGATGACTGGTACCCAACAACTACGGGTACCCGAAATTAAGATACTCAGGTAATACCCGAAAGTGCGGGTACCAGTTTACTCGTGAAATGTTTCGGGTACCCGGGTATCAAGAGCTCAACTAAAGACCGTTGTCATCTGCGGCATTGAAATCGTCGATTAGATGCTGTGTGTCGATGATTTCTTTTGGGATCTGTCATAGGGTAATAGTATCACTCGGCCGCTGTCTGAAAGCTACATCTCTTGATGCACTGTCTTCAAGTCATGAGGCCCAACGCTGAAATTTTAGGTATCCTTCAGCCACTTTCGTTAAGTTTCGTTCAATTAAGTAGAGGCGAAATGTACGACAGTTGGTGTTGGAATTGGAAGCACTCATTCCATTTTGCCATAAGCTTTAGTCTAAGTGCGCCCATTGTGGTGGAGCCTTTGAAACCCACCTCGATTTTCCGTGTGATTCACAAATCTGGAGCATGATTCTTCCACTTTTCAGACAAATGAGATATCAAACTGCAGCAAAACTTTAAGCACCATTTTACGGCAACCCAGTTTGTTGACAGAAGCTAACAGGCATTCACAGACAAGTGCGCCAGTTGTCAAATTGTGGTCTACTTTCGTCTTTTTGTTTTTTTAATTTATGGTTTGCGCCAATCAATGTGAAATCTCCTTCTAGGCTGGCTCATCAGCGTGTACTCCAGCCTTCATAGTTCGAGCAGAAGCAGAAAGCAGCTGATCTCCAGCTATTGTCAGCTGGCTCGTCATATGCTGGACTAGGAGCTCGGGAGTTGGTGACGCGCAAAGCTCCTGTAATGAAAAATTGTCTGCTCTGGAGGAAGACTCCTTGTCGGGGCATTCTGGACAGAAGGGTGAGCTATCGCCACCAAATCTGTGTAGGAATTGCCGATAACCTTCATGGTCCGACAAAAACTCCGTGAGATGGTAGTTCCAGTTTCCCCGAGCTATCGGTGTCTCGTCTTCTATGGCGGGGCTCCGTTTGTGGGTCCACCTGGCTCTTGGTTGTGGTGTCTAATCGGGCTCGCCACATATGTATCCCTTTCTACCTTCAAGCTTGTGGTGGTCTCCTCGTGATTTGCCGTTCGTCATAAGTTAGGTTAGGTCATTGGGATTCCAGCGAAATTGCCATCCCATAGGCAGACAACTAGGCACTGATCGACACAACTCTTAGAGATATTGCCGTGAATTTGATTCCAATGGCAAATGGTGACTGAACTAGATAAAAGCGTTTTTTTTCTTTCACGGAGATTCGAATCGGGGAACCCTATAATCAAGGACAGGTACACAACCAATTGCGCCATCCAGCCCTATTTCCGTCCTCCTTAGGTATAGCCTTTGCATCTCGTTGGAGAGAATGGCAACACCCCCAATGAAGCTGGCTACTTCATCCGGGATTGATTGAAGTGCGCTGATTTTTCTCCTTCTTTGCTGTCTCCTCGGTGGTGAAAGCACTTGCCCATACTAGCCCAGCGAAAAGAAGGAGTGAGCTTATCACTCTGGAGAGCAGGATCCTTCTCACGTATCCACGTTTTTCAACGTTCGGTTTTGCTGCCTGAAGCCTTTTTTTCTTGTTGACCTGAACTTTGAAGCTCAGGAGGTTGTCGAATATTAGCCCCAGGTATTTTAAAGCAGTATGTGGAAACTAACCCGCAAGTTCGTGTATGCCACAGTCTTTCGGTTTGTTATTGGGACATCCTCGGTCCTTTGGTCAGCTTATTCTAGGTCAGTATATATCAGCCAATCTTTGATTCCGGCCATCGATTCGTTTGTGGCGGCTTCCAAATCAGATTGTTCTCCATTCGTGTGACATGAGCCATGCATACACGGATGCATGCCATCGAAATAATGTGTACTGAAGGCTTCAGCGGATACTCCTTGTTGACTCAATATCACTTCTGGATGTTGTGATCTGTTACGTCTCTTGATATACATAACTCTTAAACTTTGAGGCCATTCCTTACAAGACTTTGATAGTCTCTCTAGACTGAACAAGATTGGGATATAGGCTACATAGTACATACACAACTACAGTGACACATGTCATTCGCCGAAGGCGCGAACTGTGCAGTCTTATTTTGCAACATTTGCATGAAATCTTGTCCTGAAGGCTTCCGTAAACTGGCCCTCCATTCCAACTAACAAGTCTTGCCAATCGGCACCATTTATTGCACAACCATCGATAGACAGTTGCATTGTGTTGTAATAACACTTCCGTCAGCCATCCTTTGGCAATGACAGAGCTCTGGAATTTTCAAAGCGAATTGAGTTGCAGAGTGGCAGTGCCCCAACTGTTGCCTTCACCTGGTAATTAATTCGATGTGTCTTAGAAAGCCTGCTGACTCATGACCTGTTAACAGTGGAGACGGTGATGACCAGCAAAGAGACTTGGCCACTAGTTGCGTTCATCAAGGCCATCTAATCCACTCGTGATCGTCCCCTTAAATCGTGGTCTGGTTTCTAAGTCGAATAGAATCCACACAAATTGAGTAGATTCCACAAATTGTGTACACCGACTGTCGCACTTTTCTGGAATAGCGTGCCCAGCAAACTCTTCCAATCTGAGCCATCATCGCCCAGATCCAACCGAATGATCGCATCGATCTCACCGATCTCCTTCTTGTCCAATTGCTTGTATCGGAATTTTTGAATTTCACAACGGACCGAATGGTGTTACGCGATTTATGGGTCATTTGGGCAAAATTAGTTTCCCCACCAGCGCGTCGGTCGGTTTGGCAATCCCCACAGTTACGTCCACCTGTCCATCAACTTCGCGCAAATATCATAGATCATTATTTTCGCTGCGAATTCGGACTCTTTCGATTTCTCTTTTTCGATTTGCAAATTTTTTCTATTTCGAAGTTTTTTTTTTTTTCAAAAATAACCGCGTTAACATCAATCATCGGGGCATTGTCCGTCCGGCCATCCATCGCAGCGCCTGGTACCGTATTTAACCCACTTTGCGCTGGAAGACGAAACAATGCGCTGTCGTCGTCGACGGGGGAAAGAAATCACCACGTCCGGAGTTAGTGAGCCGTCAGTACGCCTCCTCCTGGTGGCCAAGTGTGCCGGAGTTCCACCCAGTGGAAGGTTGGTGTACTCGTCGAAACAATAACAAACCATAAGTTGATTCGTTTGTTGTCGTCCTCCCTGCGTCGCACCGAGTGTGATGTGCTGCGCGCGAGTGTGTTTGAGTCACTTTCTAATGTTTAGCAGAGAAAAACACCGGCGCCCATCCCGCGGTGAATCTGCTCCTCCAGCTGTCAACCCAGCAGATCAGGTTTCCTAGTGCCATTCACTTTGATTGTGAGTGCGGTCGCTCGGTGGGGCGAGAGCACACTCCTCAGCACTCAGCACTCTCGCTCGACCGCTGTGCCATGGGAGGGGATGAGTGTTTGCCTGGAGAAGGGGATGCGAATCGCTCCAACCCCCATGCTCTTGTCGGTGAACTGGGAAGTGCCCGTGTGGCACCTGCACCACCAGCGAGGGGGTCGCCGACGAAAGTGAGCAAAGCCACACGAGGCCCAATTACGGAAGGCACAGCAGCAACAACCATCGCCCCCAGGCCCCCTGGCCCTGGCTGCGGACGAAAAGCGAACGGGGCTAGTGAAATGGAATTGCTTTCGCGAATCCACTCTCCCCACGAGCACTCACACACGCGCGCACGCTGTGGTCGAGTTGGAAGGGGAGGGGGAGGCGAAGAATGAAGGAGAATAACAGTTTTTTGTTTTTGCTGGCTTTTTGTTTTGATACAACTGTTCGCGCGATCGTCTTCGTCGTCGTCGTAGTCGCTGTTGGTTCACCCGGTTGTTGGCGATTGGTGCGGTGGGCGAGGGTGTCTTTCGCCTTGCGGGCCCCTTTGGCAAGTGCGAGCTGGGTCAGCGGGGGTGGCGAGTGGCGGTGCAGAAGAGGAAAAGTAAAACAAAGAGCAACGACGGCGGCAGCGGCAGCGGCAGAGGCGGCGTGCATCCGTCAGATACGTTTTGTTAATTTTGCCGCGCTTTGCAGCCCGGTTCTGCTGAATGATTGTGGAAGATTGAGGTTTTTTCGCTGTGGTTCGGGTGGGGGAGGGGGGGAAGGAGAACCGTTTTCGCAAATTCATTGGGTGCAAAGTTCGCTTGACACGAAAACGAAGAGCATAGCGGAAAAACGTTATTTATCGTTTGTTTTTGTTTTGTTTCGCTTGTTTTTTTTTGTTTTTTTTTTCGCCTGCTCTTGTCTTGTTGTTGTTTTTGCTGAGTGTGCTCTTTTTATGAATTATACCCAAAGCGGTAGTGCTTTTGATCTTTTCCACTCGAGTGGAAGTTCACATAATGCGTCCGTGATGTGCTCCCCCGAAAATGAGACGGCAGATGGATGACCTTTGGTCATGGCGGCTGTTTTGTTCGGTTTCCGTGATGATGTCGTGTGTGATGCAGTATGTAGGTGGCGGAAGAAATCTGTGTTTGGAAGGGGGAGAGTGAAAGAGAGTACAGTTGGGAGGTAGGGTTGCACTTAAATGAAGTCATGGATGGCATCTGACGATGGTCTTCGAAGATTGGTTCGACGGGAAGTCGATGAAGGTGCACAAAGTACGTGGCACTGAGAGGAATTTGGTTTCCGGTTTCGCAGTTTCAGCAAGTGTTCGAAGGCAATCTTCTGATAAAGACGCTTTATCCTCCTTTTTTTTATCGTTTACTGACATGCTGGGTGTCACTTTGTCCAGCTCAGGCACCAAATCACAGAAGTTCATTTTCAGAAAATGAAAAAGGTTCCCATTGACAAGACCAAATGCAGTCAAGAGGGTGTACCCACAAATGTCCCTTAATTAAACCATTTGGGCGTCTGTTGAACGTGTCCTTATTGAAGTCAAGCTTCACAATCCATAGCACTTGAGGCCGAATGTGGTGTTCGATGGCGAAGAAAGCAAGGAACTAGACCAAAAAACATCTCACACTCAGGCTATGCTCGACATAGTGTGACATGAGACGTTGAACAACTATCATTGCATATTCCTTAATCCATTCTTCACTTCGGTCCAACTTGCTACGAAAAGAAAACGCACTGTTCTGAATTTCCTTGAAGTTAAACTTGGAATACCTCCTATAAGCCACTTGCCACTTCTTACAGTTCTGGCAATGATCTGCCTCATCGTCAATTAACTAATTTACCTTCTCATTCTGGATGCCTTGTCGTGGCGAAAGGACCTAAGCGTCCACGGCAGGAGGTGAGACATCGATCCAAAATTCAGAAGCTTTGGCCACTGGAAAAGTTAACAAACAGTATGCAGGCAAAACGCACGATTTTAAATACTTCCGGTAATACCCGCTATAGAGTAGTCTTCTCGACTGAGGCGAGGATTTTGTGGTGCCGCTGACCAACGAATTCCTGACGATTTGTGCCACCCAGTCTTCGACACGATCGGTAGTTTGAGCTGAAAAGATGGAGAATGTAGAGAATATGCTCAGCCTGTTGCGCTTAGTCTCCAAACGGATAGACAAGTGGCTGATCAGAGTATTGTTTCTGATGGCACGAGTAGGAAAACCGAAAAGGTTGATCGGACGGCAAACAAGGCAGACTCTGGGGGAAGACTGACTAGCAGCCAAACGAAGAGGAAAAAGTCCAGTGGCAAAAGCACGTCAACGCACAAAGAGACCCCGAAAGATGTCGAAAACGCAAGTACTGAGATGCAACCCTTTGATAGCGATGGCGAAGGTCACTCTAACCGCAACTGATCATGCCAACGCTGCGATCTTTTCAGCAGGCTCTCTAAGAAACAAAGGGTAGAAAGAAGGCAAGCACACCTGGTGACGTTTCTTTCTCCGGCAAGTTCCTCCTGCAATCAATAAAGATTACAACTTCGGTGAACGGAAACTAACAGACCTCTCCAACACACTAACGTCTGTTAGAAAGCACACCACAGACACAGAAGGAAGATCGTGGCCCTACAAAGAAGCTGATATCTCCTCCTTGATACTTCGAAGTGAGGAAGATCAATGGAAGGCAATGATGACAGTCCGACCGATGCATGTAGAGTGCTAATACTGGACCAATTGTGGGAGCTAGCAAAAGCAGAGTATGCTTACCTTCGAGTGGGGGACTGTTTATATAATATGGGTGGCGCTACAGTAGAGGGTCAGGGCCTAGCTTTTCAGCAACCACTAGTGCTGTGCGTGCTATTATTCACGCACGAGTGGAACGGGCATACAGTTTAATGCGGACTCCGAACGGCCAAGTTTGAGAAGCTTTCTCTAGACAGGAAATACCCTTTGAGCATTGTCACTGATTCGAAAGAGGTGGGGCCGTGAAAATGCAACTGATGAGTTTGGTGCTATTATCAATAAAGGCTCTAGTTCTGGTAGACGGCAATTCACGTATCTAGGAGACACCGCCTGCAAGAAAATAGTAAAAATCGAGAGTTGCAGCCTTTAAAAATATCTATGTTGAACTTGATACTTCGAATTGGGAAAGCTGGAAAAGATGACAGTATGATCGACGAAATATTTCGAAAATCAACTATGGAAGCTAGCAAAGGCGATGCATGTTTGCTTTCAAGTGGAGGGTTGTGCTCTAGGGATCGACATTTTTACGATGAAGTGCTCTACCATCAAACTCTTGAGCACATCCTGAGGAAGCAGCTCCATATGGTCAAGGAGGAGTTGAATCAACCTCTTGGAGGTGAATACTTGCCGTATTTCTCACCCTATCTCGGCGAGTAACATGCACAACAGCACGAAGAAATCTCATCGCGTTAGCTTTTATTCGCGATCTTATTCTTTCTGTCATTGCCCAAAATGTATGACCAAGGGTAAAAGTTGGATTGAAAATAACGTCGAAAACCCCTGGCTTGGCTTTGGCACCAAGCTCGACCTTCGTGATCAGACATCTGCCAAGCTTTTGCTAAAATGGACCTAGTTTGTCCAAGCCTACAGGAGAGATCAGCATTAGTAACCTTAGTAGTCTCTCCAGAGATTTCTAAACGTGTCGACCTTCGATGGGACTCAACCAACATGTAGGTGGTTATAGACAAGCGCTCTGGAAATTACCATAGCCTCTGATTTGTCCACGTTAACCCAACCTTCACCTCAGCATCGGCACATGGGACCACACGCGAAAAAGCGCGATGATATTTCGTCTTTGGAAAAAAAATCATCTCTTCGGACGAGGCTCGCAACACGGTAAAGCGCCTGAGCGAACACAATCCACAATTGGTCAAACAAAAATGCTTCCAAAAGTTTGACTATTGGGTGAGGTTTGTGACAGGGTGGCATCATGGGACCTTTTCTCTTTTGAAATGAAGAAAGGGACACCGTAACCACCCGACCGACTTTTTGTGGCCACAGCTCAACAACATGCATTTATCCGAGTCAGTCGTTCACAGACCGTTGAACAGTGCACAAGTGTTTCGACTTCGCAAAGTAATAAGTGAAAATAGTGTGATAGTGAAAGTGTGCAAACGATACGAGGATCCGCAAGAAGCGCGCAGCCGAGTCAGTAGAACTCAAAACCGAGAGACAGCAGGTGCTGGGTTCGAAACCCAGTGCGAGCATACTCAGTAGTGTGTTTTTTTTTCCATCTGGCCCATTAATTGCACCAGTAAGGTGACTGAGTGCAAGCATGGAGGAGAACGGGCAGTCCGCTCGCCTAGAAGCGGACTGTGAAAACCAGGAACCGGTGCCTGGTGCATCACGCCAGCAAGCAACGGTGCCTGAAGAAGGCACTGCGAAGAGGAGGAGGAAAAAACAGACCTCCACCAGTTCCAAGCGACGCATTACCAGTGCGTCACCCAACAGAGGCGCAGAGGAAGAGGGTGCATCGTCTACGACAGATGACGATGCATACTCATATGTGTCAGATGGGAGGGAGGGGCGATTCGCTATAAGCAGCATCAGCTTTGAATCGGTTCCCTCCGACACTGAAGACGAAGTTGAGGCCATAATCAGACGCAAAGAGGCTAAGGTCGCTGACCTCAACTTAGAAAAGGAAAAATTGCTTCAGGAGATCCGCAAGCTGAGAGCAAGTAATCTCGCAAGGAGAAAACAGGAGGAAGAAAAACGCCTACGCCAAGTCGGGCAACAACTACAACAGTTGCCCGAACCTAGTCAGCCACAAAAACAGACGCAGCAACAACAACAGCCAACTGCAAAAACACAAAAGAAGCAGCAACAACGAACTGCAGCTCAACAGCAGCAGCAGACACAACAACAACAACAACAGTCAAAGAAGCAACTACAGAAAGCAGCACAACAACAACAGCCCACACAGCAGCAACAACAGCAACAGCAGCAGTCAGAACAACAGAAGAAGAAGAAAGAAAAAGTGCCACCGATAAATCTGCACAGGGTGGACGTCATCCAAACTGCTCAGGTATGTAGAGCGGCCATAGGTAGTGGCAATTTTATCATAAAAAAAAATAAAGGGTACGAAAAATACTCAATCAGCTGCAAAACAGTAGAGCAGCACAAAACGCTAAAGACGTGTCTAAAGCGTTCGACGACGGAGTTCTTCTCCTTTACTCCAAAAGGAGAAAAGCCCCAGTCAGTATTGCTAAAGCTCGCCGCACCGCTCGAAGCGGACGAGATCCTTCAACTGCTCAGAGAGCAAGTGTGTGATGGTCTCGAGTTCGTCGGGGTCAAGCCCTTCACCGCAGCTAAGGCAAAAAGAGAGGGACGGAAATTACCGTTCTTCATTGTTCAGCTGTCACCCAGCAGCAAACGAGATCGGCTAAATGATATTGCTACATTAGCCGATTACGATTGCGTATGGGAAAGTATAAGAAGGCGCGATGGCATTATTCAATGCGCTCGCTGCCAAAGGTTTGGACACGCCGCGTCGAACTGCCAAATGCAGCACCGATGCGTGAAGTGCAGCAAGAACCACAAGGCAGAGGATTGCCCGCTGGGGAAAGAGGGAGCAGCTGACAAAAGTCAGCTAAAGTGCGCACTCTGCGGGAACGCTGGGCACACCGCCAATTATCGGGGTTGCCCTAAGTTCCAGGAGCGGAAAGCAAAAGCGGTTCTGCAGAAGCAGCCCCCAGTGAAAAATCCACTCGGGGCAGCCATACCCGTCACTCCTGGAGTGACTTACGCCCAAATGGCGTCCGTCATGGGGAGGACGGAAAAGCAGCAACTACCAAAGGTAGCGCCGCAAACCTCAGTGCCAAGAGCACACGGTCCAACGCCTGATTGGAAATCCTCCATTGAAAGGCGTATGGACTCGTTAGAGCAGCAGGTTGCCAAAATTCTGGCGCTCCTGCAGAACCCACCACGTCACCAGTCCTAATGGCTGCGCAGACGGAGAGCACTTTTAAGATCCTTGCAGTGAATGCAAATTCATTGACAGGGATCCCCCGAAAAAACGAACTCTATAGATTGTTGGATGACCAAAGCCCAGAGCTATGTCTGATTAGCGAAACCAAGCTAACCCAGAGAGGCATTTTGGAGCACAGCAAGTATAATATTATTAGAAGAGACCGGCCCAACTCCAGTGGCGGAGGCGGTGTTGCGATCTTCATAAAAAATAATATTAAACACAAAGTAGTGTACAGTAGTGAGGTGCGACGATTTCAGGTGTTGGAGGCCTGCATCGTGTGCATTTCTCTCCGCAGTGGAAAGAAGCTGTATGCCGTGTCGGCGTACTCCTCCGGCTCCCTCAGTTCCAGTACAACCATATCAGAGCTCGATTCACTCTTCCGATGTCTAAGTCTGGACTCGGAGGAGAACTATTACATTTTGGCCGGGGACTTTAATGCCCGCCACGGTTATTGGGGAAACATGGTTTCCAATAGCAGAGGGGACCAGCTCTACAGCTGGTTCTGCTTGCACAGTGTCGAGTACAGACTCGATCTAAAAGCTACCGAGATCGCGTCCTTTCCCAGGAGCGGATCGTTCTTGGATCTCCTGCTGTTTGACGCAAGACTGCAGCTGACTGATACAAATTCACAAACGGTGAACTGTTTGACCACTTTCGTCTATCTCAGTGACCATTGCGGACTTAGTGCCGAATTTAAGATCCCCAACGACATTGCGGAATTAGGAGAGTTTGTCCAAACGCATACCTACAACTACAGTAGGGCGCGTTGGCCACGCTTCTCCCGACAAATGACTAGAGCACTCTCTTCGAATGAGCTCCACATTCCGTCCAATAGAAACCTGTCAAACGAAGAGATTGACATGTATCTAATACAATTGGACGAGACAATAAAACGAACTATGGACAGTACGATACCACGGTATACACGTACCAACAACGAAAACTTGTACCGCAATGCGACAATTGACGCACTACACCAACAAAAAAGTAGACTCCTGTCAAGATTAAAAACCTTGTACAGGCGGTTTACTGACAGACGCAGCGAGGAAGTTAGGACACTGAAATCGCTCATTAAGAATGTACAGACGTTGATTGTGCAAAATTACAGAGTTTCTGTGAACACGTACTGGAACAACAAGATCCGGGCTGTTAAATCTAACAACCCGAGTATGTTTCCACAGATAAATAAATTCTTTCGAAAGAAAAATAGCGATCTTCCGTGTCTTAAGCTTCCCAGGACGACAGACAACGAACACATACTGACTACAGCAGGTATTGATTCCAATAACGCCGTACTCGACGATGACTTCTTTGTGGTCGAAGACCCGCAAGAAAAAGTTGAAGTACTAGGCGCAGTTTTCCAGGAAGTGTACAAGGTGAACGTGAGTGTTCGCCCGAACCACGACCTGGACGACAGCGTGCAAGCTAGCAACTCTCAACTTCGAGAAGATCTTCAGCAATGGCGATCCGAGAACAACGGCTTTGTCCAGTTCAATGACGAAAACATGGCAGACAATGTCATCGCCGACGAAGGGGTGCATCCCCCGTTCATTTCGAAGGCAGATCTTCAAGCGGTCTTCGCATCAATAAAGAAGAAAAAGTCGGTTGGAATCGACGGTATCTCGAACATTGTGTTAAGACATCTTCCTCTGGAAGTGGTCACTATGTACACAATCCTTTTTAACAATGCTCTGAATAATGCACATTATCCGGAGCATTGGAAAACCGCGATTGTACAGCCCATAGCCAAGCGAGGAAAAGATTCTTCGAATCCGTGCAACCTCCGGTCAATTAGTCTCCTTCCGAACATCAGCAAGGTATTCGAGAAGGTGATAAATAGAGCTCTGATCAACTGGACAGAGGACAAACATATAATTCCGGATAACCAATTCGGTTTCAGAGCGGGGCATGACACTATTCATGCCGCGTCGAAACTGGTGTCGGATATCCAATGGAACAAGAGCAAGAAACAATGCACGGGCGCCTGCTTGATTGACCTGGAGAAGGCCTTCGACACCGTTTGGTTAGAAGGTCTTTACTATAAGCTCAATCGGCTAGGCATTAGTAAACCACTGCTGTACCTACTGTATAACATGCTTACCGGTAGGCGGTTCGTAGTCAAGAATGGCAACGTGACCTCTATAGGTACTTTTGAAATTAAAAATGGTCTCCAACAGGGTGCCGTTAATTCGCCGATCCTGTTCAACATTTTCTTGAGCGATCTGATAAGTTCTCTTCCGCACGCAATTGCGTATGCCGACGACTTGATCGTGTACAGATCAGGCAAAAAGATCGAGGACATCACTACGCTCACGCAGGGTGACTTCGACTCATTCATGAGAGATTGCGATGACTGGAAGTTGAATATCAACTTTCAGAAGTCGGAAACCATTCTGTTCAGGACTCCGTTGTATAAAGCTTCGGCGGATACAAAAAAGAATTGGCGAAAGTTCTCGATTGTAGGACGGCACGGGCAACCACTGGCGCAAAGGAATGTAGTCAGATACCTGGGGATCTGGCTAGATCAGTATCTATATTTTAACAAACATGTAGATGCTGCTCTAGTCAGGGCCCGAGGCGCTTTCGCCCTTACAAAGAGACTGTTTTACAACAGCCAACTCGATGCAAGGGTAAAGGTAATCTGCTACATGGCCCTCATACGGCCAATGCTCACATATGGCTGTCCCGTGTGGTTCAACGTGAGTGCAAGCTTGATGGAAAAGATTCGGGTGTTTGAGAGGGCTTGTCTTAGGGCTTGCCTTCGCCTTTACAGAACACCAGAGTCCCAGTACAGAAAATTCTACTCCAATGAGGTCTTATACAACAGGGCCAACCTGTTACGAGTGGACAATTTCCTGGTGAAGTTGATTCGAGGTCACACTGCGAGAGCGATGAACTCGGCTAATAACTTGATCTCTGGGGCTTACTACCCCAATCCACAGTACCACGAAAGGGTACGCCATAACGGCTTCGTCCCCCCAGAAGCATTCCTCCATTTTGATAAGCACGGTCTGATACAAAATGAAAATGCGGTACCGATCCTGTATCACATCGCCCGTTCAACTGTGGATGGGCGACTCAACCACGACCGTTCCGTCGCACAACGAGCTGAGGATGGTCTCCTCCGCTTCAGTATGGCGGTGTCGAGTCGGGACGTTCGGGATGTTGCGATACAACATCGAAATTTGTGGTGGTTGAGGAGTATAAGAACTCCCTCTTCGAACCCTTTAGACCCGGGTTAAAAATGGGCAGTGCGTATCCCCGATTGGGAAGCAGTCGGTCTCAGTCGTGCGCTTCTAATGTTGCACCACCTATGGCCGACCTACATAGCTTAGGGTAGTTTTTAAGGTAGCTTGTAAGTTGTACATAAAAAAAAAAAAAAAAAAAAAAAAAAAAAAAAAAAAAAAAAAAAAAAAAAAAAAAAAAAAAAAAAGAATTAAGTATACACATTTATACACTTGTGTGTAGTGATGTGTATACGAATGTATATAGTGTACATATATGTATATACACGTGTATTTTCATAAATACCTGTATATATATGTGTATGTATTTTTTAGTTAAGATAGTTTTAAGGTATTTTAAGGTAGCTTGTAAGTTAGTAGTAAGTTTTATATAAGTAAAAATAAAGTTCAGTTATTAAGTTTTTTACAATTTTCTTAGTCATAACCTGTACAGCTTCTTTATAACCATATATATTAATAGATTAAGTCGAAAGACATAGTTTAAGATTAAGTTTAGCTTAGAGTGCCCGCCTAGGGCCAGTAAGTTAGATTTAGAAACATTGTACGTCCAACTAGTTTTAAGCATTTTTCTCTAGTGTATAAGATTGTCATGAATTCCAAAAATAAAAATGAAATTAAAAAAAAAAAAAAAAAAAAATGCATTTATCCGAGCTGTAGGTCCAACCAGAAGGCGCTAACTGCCATTCCAGCGTCGCAAGGTTCGAAGTTGTGAAGGCGAGGTTTGGCGACTGTATCATGACGACCCTTCCGCAATTGTCCGCAGCGAGTTCGAACTAGAGTCCTTCGGGATGAGCGTGCGTGTCGGGTAAGTGTGAGCACATTCAATTCCTCAAAAATCAAAGAAAAAATGTAGAATTTTCATAAATGTCCAATGGGCTTAATCGAATGATTTTAAGAATCGAGACGATTACTAAATCGAAATATTTTAATAATCGAATGATCACTCGAGTGACTACTAACTAATTACAAACTACTAACACAAGATAGCTCGATAAATGTCTTACTTCAGCGCAAGAACAAGTAACAAATAGTTCTCGTCGATAAATACTCATCAGGAACATAGAATGAACATCAGAACTTGTTACTCGTTCTGGCGCTGTTGATACATTAATCGAGTTCTCTTGTGTAAGTAGTTAGAAGCCATGCGAGTGGTTAGTAGTCAGTCGAGAGATTAGTAGTCATTCGAGCGATTGACTGAGAATAGAGATGTTCTCGAGGTGTTGTAATAATCGATTATCACTCGAAACATCATTCGAATGCGCCCATCGCTAGTCCAATGTAATAGGCGTGTGGTCTCAATCAGTATCGGTTGTTGTTACTACTCGATTATATTCTCAGGCGCTGCTAAATGACAAGTGGATTGTCAAAGGTACCTGCCTGCGTTTTGGGGCTCGGTTAAAGTACATTTTAGAAGCCAACGACATGATGTAAGCTCGATAGAAGCGTTCTTGTAATGTGGACCAAGTCCTATCAACCCACTCCGAAATGGAAGTGATGGCTAGTGATGCTGTTTGAGGCTCCCAGCTCCATTCTTTGACAAAAATAAGTGCCACCTTTATTTCGCAGCCTTATTCCCTTAAGAGTACAGCTCCCTTCGATGATGGCCAGTCATGGTCTCATTTCCCCGACTGACTGAACTCCCCCATCCCCTACCCCAACCGCCACTCACACCGCCCGCATCACACTCCATTTCATTCGCCACTGATAGACATCTCATTAAGCGAGAATCCACTCCGTAATGCGACCGACTTGATGGGCGACTTTAAAAGCCACAACCGGACCATCACTGCACACCGCGAATCCATTACGCTCGTCAGATATCGATCGCAGGAACGGCGCGTCGCATTGTCCAACTCCGCCGCCGCGTATCGTGTCCATCAAAGTTGACCCAAATGAGATTCGCGTCCAGGCGCCGCGGCGCGTAGTAGCCTCTTCGAATCAATTGGATTCATCGCATGAATATTTCACGTCTCGGCGAGTTGACGGTCCGCCCCGAGATCCGGAATCTAGGTCGCCTAAGTAGACCAGTCGGAGGGCGGCCCTCTAGAATCCCTCAGCTCCTCGGGGCAGCAATTAATTTGTAATGCCGCGCGTATGCGAGAGGACGAGCAATCTGTCAGCGAGTCGCCCAACCAGCAGCGGAGCCATGTCACGCAACAACCTGTAGCTCGCTTGTTTTTTTTCTTCCAGTGTCCACCCTTGCCACACATGTCCCCAGTGCATGATGACGAGGACGAGTCAAGTCGATGAAAGGGTGCACAGTGATGCACATAAATCAAATCAAACTCAAAGGCACCACCCGGCCCAGGGACAGAGCGAACCGAGAGAAGAACGGCAGTAGCGTTCAGCTCTGTCACCAGTGCCCCCCCAGCTCCCACAGCCTTGCATGTGTGCTGTTCCCCGGTGAGGGGGTGCCCTCTGGGCGCACAACGAAAACAAATCGAAGTGGCCAGGGCTGGGTGGTCGAGGCAAAATGTAGCGCAAAAGGGAAGTAATAACTGCATGAGCTACTTTCCGTGACCCAAATTACTTTCCATCGATCCAGTCGGACGGGGACGGCGCGATTGAGGGCCCGAGTGCGAGCGAGCGAGACGCCAGCAAAACATTGTGTTGCATGGCCCTTCGGAGGGTGCGCGCGTGTTGGTGTGTGTGTGTGCCGTGTGGAGGCCGAGCAGCAAGATGGCCCCCATCATCCTTTTCAGCAAGGCCCTCCGCTCTCTTTCAGTGTTTCAGTGGTGGAACAGTGATAATGGCATTATGTACTTTCTCGCCGTCCGCCCACCCTCCCCCGGCACTCACACACACATCCCACAAAGGTGGGTGAAGGGCGCACTTACTCTTCCAACGTTGGAAGAGTGGGAGTGCCTGGGCCGGGGTGGTGGCGGTGCTGCTGGTGAGGGTGGCATGGAAATGACATTATTATTTTATCTCTCTCTCTCCCCTTGCACACCCCGTCGTCGTCACCATCGTCCACGTTGTACGAGTAAATGGCAGTAATGGATGCCACTCTGCCACAAGTTGTCAGTCTTTCGCTCGTTCCTTTTCTGTTGACGAGGACGGCGAGGGGGGTGTATGAGCGGGGAGGTTGATGAAATCCTTGCATAATACGTTCAGGCGTGGCTCTCGTTTCCTGTGTACACTCGCTCGTCCTACACTTGCACACACAGTCGCGTCAAGAGCGAAGTTCTTACACGCGCCACGGCATCCTTCCGAGAGATGTCAAGATGACGGTAATGTGGCTTCAGCGGTCCTCAGGTTCCATGCAACTGTGTTACGAGAACTTCTTTCCGCAGAAGGGCATTGATTGTGTTCACGTTTACGTTTGGCATTGTTGCTCTTGCATGCGTCGTCATCTGTAGGTGCTCGAGAACCGATTTTGGTGCATTCAGTTTGGAAGTGCGTCTTGTCAAGGGGGGCACGTGACAGGGGATTAGGAGAGAAGCCTCATGCAGTCAATGTGTGAGAACACCCGAAATTCATTCCTTCTTGGCCAGGGGTTTGAAAAATTTACCATAAATTGGCATCATCAATATTTGAGTGTGAAATCATCTCAATTGGCGTGGCACCTCGGTAAATTTGTCACGACGAGAAACATCTCAGGACACGCTTGTTGAGCGAAATGTCCTACGAAACCTTACTATAACCACTGCCCTCACCAACCAGTTTGGTGGACGCAAGTTAAAAAAATAAAAATATGCCGATTAGCAGAGTCCCGAGATAGGCAAGCATCTTTAACGGTGGGGCACTCATCTCAACGCATACAGCCTCTGGACCAAACGATTCCACTCGTCGGGCATGCTTTCCTCAGACCATATCTTGCAGATGAGCTGGTGCATGCGCCCTACCAGATCATCTCCAGCTGCCTTAAATATTTCAGCGGACAGACCGTCAGCTCCAGCAGCTTTGTTAGACTTCAGTCTTCATATTGCTATATTGACTTCGTCTAAGTCGGGAGGTCGGAATTCGTGTTCATCATCGTCCAAATTGAGTGAAACATTCTGCCTGACAGCGGTATTTTGGACCTCATCGCCGTTTAACAGTCTACAGAAATGATCTTTCCAGATTCTCAGTATCGACTGCGATTCTACTACTAGTTGTCCATTTTTGTCCCTGCAGGCTTCCATCCGAGGTCTATATCTTCCGGATACTTTCGGATCTCCTTCCTTTCCTGTCCTGTCCACCTCTCCATCTCCCCGACCGCTTGCGTCTCATGCTCTTTCTTTTTTCTTCTGAGAAGCCGGTTCTCTTTCTTGCTCTTCTGTTCGTATATCTCACTAACAGCCCTCGTTGTTCGATGCAGCGTTGTCTTGTAGGCCTCCTGCTTGGCTGCATGTGCCTGCCTGCACTCGTCGTCAAACCATGGGTTGCTTCTAGGTGGTGTCGTAAAACCCAGCACATCAGTGGCAGCTTCTTTGGTGGCTTTTTGACAACGTTTCCATTCGTCTTCCATTGATTGTGCAGGCAGCGTCGAACTTTCAGAGGGTTTGAGGGAGACTCGGTCGGCAAAGTTCCTAGCGATCGATGCGATTGTAGCTTTCCGACGTCAAACCGTAGTGTTCTTTCTCGACTCCGTACTTCTCTCGATATCCTCATCCTTACCTTGGCTACAACAATGAAATGGTCCGAGTCGATGTTGGCTCCTCGGAACGTTCGGACATCGAGAATAGAGGCATAAAATCATATTTATACCATCTTCCAGTGGTGGCCCGTGGCGTTGTGGGTATGTGCGTCGACCCCAACCTCGACGTCGTATTTTCAATTCCTGTTCTGTGCGACAAAAATAATTTTCATGGCCCCATCCTCTTTCGAGTCACTGACAATGCTCAAAGAGTATTTCCTGTCTAGATAGGGCTTCTCAAGCTTGGCCGTTAGGAGTCGGCATAAAACTGTAGGTCCTTTCCACTCGTGAGAGAACAATAGCACGCACAGCACGAGTGGGTGCTAAGAAGCTAGGCCCTGGCCCTCTATGGGATGTAGCGCCACCCGTTATTATATTTATCGTCCTCCGAATGAGCCAGCGGAGTGGTGTATACTTGGCCCACAAGTCTGAACAATTTCAGCGCAAAATTTCTGCACAAAAAAAAATTGCTGGACTATAGTCCAGAGTGAACTTGTGCAACAACCAGCAAGTCTCTACAGGCATCTCTGCTTATTTGCCTGTTGAATTATTATTCGTCACCCTGCACTCTTTCTTACTTCCCGTTGCTTGGATGCCATTTCTGCTCTTGTTCCTTCATTAGCTGCTTTGACATCGGGTACAGCATTAACTGTCGGTGGACAAAAAGTGCAGGTCTGGGTTTGATTTTTCCAAGGGCTGTCTCTGAGCCTTTCTAACCGTCGAAGTTCCTTCATGATTTTTATGCCACCTGTTTCACCGCATTCCATTTTGCAGTCTATGTTAGAATATGATTCACAATGGTGTTTCCCCAATTTCGCTCTCTAGTTATATGCGCTCTGCACTGAAAAAATACGTGATGTAGATCTTCTCTGACCTCTTCGCCGTTTAAGCAGATGGACGATTTCTACGCTCGAACTCTGCCATGTCCGGACAGGAGCTAAGTGAAGCATAATTGAGGTTCTATGCCGTTAATGTGAAGAATTATCTCATCCTTTAGCACTTGAATTGTTGCTGGCTCATCGACGTACACCTTTTCTTTCAAATAACCCCAAAGAAAAAAATTCAACGGTGTCAAATGACATGACCTTGGCTGCCAATTGACATCGCCACCACGTGATAACACGGCCATTGAATCTGTCCCGCAAAAGAGCCATTGTTTCGTTAGCTGTGTGGAAAGTGGCACCGTCCTGTTGAAACCACATATCGTCCACATTCACATCTTCCAAACCGGTCCATAAAAAGTTGGTTATCATTTCACGATAGTGAACACCATTCACAGTAACAGCCTGACCGGCCTCATTTTGGAAAAAATACGGCCCGATGACCCCACCAAACAGTCACTCTTTGTGGGTGCATTGGTTTTTCGACAGTCACTCTTGGATTATCATTCGCCCAAATGCGGCAATTCTGCTTATGGACAAATCCACTGAGCCTCATCACTGAAGATGATTTTCTCCACTGTTGCCATTTCTTGCCACCATTCTGACCATTGACGAAGCTTGAAATGGTCAAGAGGCTTTAGTTCTTGAGTCAATTGCACCTTGTAAGCGTGTAAATGCAAGTCTTTATGCATAATGTTCATCAACGACGAGCGTGATAGGTGCAATTGTTGGGCACGACGACGTGTTGAGGTGGACGGCTCTTCAGCCACACTATCGCGAACAGCAGCAATATTTTCTGCAGTACGAGCTGTACGAGCATGCACCGGTGTTTTAACATCTCCTACAGACCCGGTTTGCTCAATTTGCACGATTTTTCCCGATTCTACGCACATTTGGACGATAAAATTGACCGAACAAATCACGAAGTGCATGATATGCATTTTGATTTGAACGCCCATTTTCATAATAAGCCTGAATAACTTTAACGCGTTGCTTGATTGTCTTTACTTACTTACTTACTTATCAGGCAGACGAATCATGAAGGGTCTGAGCCTGAGCAATTGCTGCCTTCCATCGGTGACGGTCCTGGGCACGCTGCTTCCAGTCATCAAGGCCAAGGAGTCTTACATCCGCGATGACTTGGTCTCTGTACCGGATGCTCGGTCTTCCTCTCCTTCTCGAACCAGGAGGCTCGGATTCGAAGACCCTCTTTGCTGGAGCGTTGTTGTCCATTCGCTCGATGTGGCCGAGCCAGTGTAGTCGACGGATTTTTGCTTTCCGGACTACATCCACATCCTTGTACAGCTCGTAGAGTTCGCGGTTGTATCTTCTCCTCCATTCGCCTTCCTCGCAGACGGGACCATATATCCGACGTAGAATTTTTCTTTCGAAGGCACCAATAATCAGCTCTGCAGCCTTACTTAATGTCTAGCTTTCGGTTCCATAAAGTATCACTGGCAGGATAAGGGTTTTGTAGAGCATGACTTTGGTCCTTCGAAACAGGAGTTTCGAGCCCAGTTGTTTTGACAGACCGAAGTAGCATCGGTTGCCAAGGGCGATTCTACGTCGGATCTCCACTACGATGTCATTCGTGGAGTTTAGATTTGCCCCGAGGTAGACAAACTCCTTTACTACCTCGAAATTGTAGCTGTCGATTGTGACGTTTTGGCGTAGGTGGTGTGCGGCGGATCGTTGTTTGCTCGACAGCATATATTTTGTTTTGTCCTCGTTGACCTTAAGACCAGCTCGTTTCGCCTGTTCCTCAATTGCCGTGAAAGCTTCCACGATGGCACGTTGGGACCGCGCGACAATGTCGATGTCATCCGCGTATCCCAACAGCTGGACTGACTTGTAGAAGATAGTGCCTTCCGTGTTGACTTTTGCCCGCCGAACTATCTTCTCAACATCGGCCCTTAAAATGTAACCACCATTTATCTGACACTATTCTATATGCACAGCAAACTGTCACAGCACATAGTCGGTTGACTGAATTAAGCCTTTTTGCGTATGACTTGTTTGACACTGCTTTCGTCCGCATTGGTACCGCGTGCATTGAGCCTGACCACCACTTGACAAAAAGAGTCTCTTTTGCCGGCTGGATGTTGTCCTGAAGGCAAGATTGAGTGGGGATACATATACGTCTAGTGGTTTGAACGCGATCGCATTTTTTGTGTCATTACTGTGCACCGCACCAATCCAGGGTTGACCATTCAAAAGAGTGCCTTCTGCCCAAAACGCTACGTCAAAGTAAGTTGGTGCATCAATTTCTACTCGTCTGGTCCTTCAAATGTATTTAATCACATTTGAATTCATTGCAACCGGAATCCGCATGTGCAACGCATTGGTCATAAGACTGTAGGTGGCAATCCTGAGCTTTGGCATTTCTCCGCTTCTAGTCACAAGTGTACACTTTAGTTGGAATTAATCGAGTCCGTTCTCTCTCTCCGCCGAACTCACTCTTGGTTGGCAGGAGGCCCGAGATGTCATTAACTTAACGCTCCCACGCGTCTACATCCCTTCCCGCCATGAAAGGTCACATGTGACATTTGCTTCCAGCGGTAGGCAGCGTGTGACATTTTCATCGTCCAGGCTGTGTACTTGGAAGCTGCAGCCACACATCCTCCTCGGCGACCTTTCCACACGCCTGTGCTCCACGGCGTGATTTGATTTGAATTTATAATCGATTCGAAAGCATTTCCGCGAATTGAACTCAGTTTGCGTGAAATGTCACCGCCGTCACCGGGGGTCACGATGGAGGAGCAAAACCATCGCCACCTATTGTCTGGAGACCAGGAATCATCGTCATCGAGCGGACAATCAGCTGCAAAGTCGGCTGCAGACGCTGCCAAGTGAGCACCCACGCCCTGCTCCTGCTCAACTGCACTTGACGTTGAGTTCACCTTCCGGCAGCTCGAGGCGGTGATTGACGCTGTTTTCGCAGAAGCTTCGCTGAATTCGCATGAAATCCCCGTTCGCTGGAATCATTTTCGATTCAGTTTGAAAGCAAGGCGATGCAGCGGCGGCGGCAATCCTGAGAAATGTATTTTTGACTATTTTCGTGGAAAATTTACGTTCCAACGCTGCCGCGTCAAGTGCCACTGGAAGTTCGAACACGAAACAGCGTGTCGTGCCCGCCGCACAGCAGATGTACATGTTCGCGCGAAGCTAAATTTTCAACGCCCACACACCTAGCCTGTGATCTGAGCCAAGGGGTGGCGGGGCAATGAACGAGTTCCCTTGAATAATGAATGCAATTTGAGAATTCGCCCCCGCTTCACAAAAATTTCGAACTTTGACACTCGAACGGCGACGCACAGAAATCAGTTTGAAGCACACGAGTCGCAGCCATCGAGGGGGGAGGGCAACATCTGCGGCTGGTTGGTAGTTTACCCACGATCTGGGGCCAAAAATCCGTCCTAATGGACGTCAAATTGGAGGTATGAATGTCGTCTCTTGGCAGTTGCCAGGCCGAATGAATATTTCAGAGCGTTGCTGGCTGGCCTCCCAGCGCTCGCACACGCACGCACAGACGCGCACCCGATAATGTTCTCACACACAACGCGGCCCACGACGGACGAAGGGATTCCCACGTCAGGAGGACACATTCGGTTGCGAGCGTCTCCGGCTGCTTAGCATAGATATTGCCGCCGAAAAAATTATTAGAATTGGATATTGCCGCTACGTGAGTCAATTCGCTGAGTGTAATTGGTTTCCGAGCAGACGCAGCGACGCGGTGTGGGGCACGATGCAACACAGGGCATTATGCTTTATTTGTAATGTCCTCGGCAAATGGTTTTTCAACAGAGTCCCACCATCGCACGGCCGGGCTGCAGGTGCCGGAGATGGGATGCGGACGATGGTGTGGTGTGGGGTTGGTCCCTCATCTGTGAACAATCTCACGTGCCGCAGGCAGCGGGTTGAATGGCATTTCCTTGTCTTTTTCTTTTTCAATTCGTTTTAATTCGATTTGCGGGGGGTGCGGGCGACGAAACGAAAGCGAACTGCTGCTTCGAAATTCATTAAAGTCGACCGACCTGCTGAACTCGCCTGATTACTGTGCGTGATTGAAAGGGTGTCGGCCGTGGAGTTGGCTGTTGACACCGGAGGGAAAAGTGCGTTTCGAGGGAAAGTTTCGAATGCTTAATGACGTCTAATTGAAGTCAATTTAGACACTCGATGTGAGAGGGAAGCAGAAGGCTTGGTGGCACCGCGACGATTGCTTTTAGATCCGAGGACTTTCCACACTTTGACGGAGGAAAAGTATCACTCGGGGTGTGGTTGCTGCGCGGCGTCTCTTGAGGAGAAGGGTGAGACTTCAAGGATATCTTTTGTAGTGGTTCTAGTGAATTGCAGGAGGTGTTGTTGCCACGAATCAATTTGGGATGGCACTTTCCTTCCTTTGGTGGCATTCCGCATGGCTTCTGCCAATCAACATAAGATGTCATTCTTAGTGCCATCATCTGCAATCCATTTCCAGCTGTTTTGTCACACGGATTGGTAGTCTGCACTCGCCCTTATTCTTAGATGATCACACATCTATCGATGTCAGCCCTGGGAAGTATTCAAGCATCAGCGTATGGTTTCCCACAAGAGCCTACACGTTCTACGATCAATCCGTCCGTGTTGGTTAGTAGGGCATCGTACTCTCAATCGTCTTGCAATGTGTGTCCCATGTTGGGCGCCACTTTTCTTATACAGGCTGAGCTGTGCATCCACAAGGGTGTCGCATCGCTCTGCTCTTCATTGGAGCAGTTCTGTTTCGACTTTGCAATATGCTCTAGAGAGGAGATGTAATATAAGGGAAATTAGCATAGCAGCCAACGCATTAATTTACTACGCCACAGCGGCCATTGCATCGCCTTAAAATTTCCAAGACCGACCACTTGTCTGCTCGAACGAAACCTATTGCAGTTCCCACTCACTATAGAACTCCTTCCTTCATACAAATTGTCGAAGACGGATGCTTCATCTCTGTCCTTCAATAACCCACTCGGGTGCCCAAGGGGGCATAGAGGGAGAGGAGGTTCCTGTGCACATTGGTCTTAAATATTTGCAAATTGTAGTTTGTGAAATATTGGGCTGAAAAGAGCCGTCTATATTTGTGTGGTGCGCCTTTACTGTGCGACTTTACTGTGAGTCTGAAAGGAGGCTTAGTGTAGCTCTCGACTCTCATTATCGTGGCATCACCTCAACAGTACCCACAGCATTAGCATACAGCAGCAGACAATACCTCTCATTAGTTGACATTTACTTGAGCTAGAGGGACAATTGGGCAGGAAAGCCATTTTTAAGAGAACCAAGCTGGTTCTATGCAAAATGTTGACGGTCCTAGCACTGCTCTACGGCGCAGACACATGAACAATCATTTAAAAGTCGATGAAGAAGCCATTAACCATGACAAGACAGAAGTTCTGAGAGCGATCTCCTGTTCGTGTTGAGGGCATGTTTAATGCCGAATCCGAACGGCTTTGTTTGAGAAGCTTTCTCTAGACAGGAAATAGTTTTTGAGCATTGTCAATGACTCGAAAGAGGTGGGGTCGTGCAAATTGTTTTCGCCGCACTGAGCAGGAATCGAACCTACAACGTCGAGGTTGGGGTCCACGCACATACCCACCTAATAGAGCTTGTGAAACACTTTCGGACATGATTCCTGCCGTGAGTCGAAGTAATTCTATATTTCTTCAAACGCGCACTTCTCAGGTTTTCCCAGAAAAGCCAGGACTGTTCCCTTAGTCTCTGTTCTTAGAGTTCGCCCACAACTCTCGTTGCTTATTAAAGCGTTGCCTTTTAGGCTTTCAGTTTCGTTATTCAACCATGTTTTTATTTTGGATCTCGTAAAACTTCTTTGATACTTCCATGACACCGCTCACAGAAAATCTTTCCGAAATCGACGCCGGAGACTTGATCTGCAAAGTTCCTTTCCGATTGTACCTTTCCAACGTATTACCGTGAAGTTCTGCCTAGACACCTCTGTTTCGAGTCCTTACCTTGGCTTCAACATTCGAATGCTGCTAGTCGATGGCTCCTCGGAAATTTCGGACATCGAAAACACTGAGAGGAGTGCCTTTCGTCGATCAGGACGTGTTCAATCTTAGCGGTCCCGAACTTCTCTGCGAGGGAGGTGGCGCCTGCAAGGATCCGCTTGGCGTATGTACCACAGTTCATCTCGCTTTAGGGATAGCAGTGGAAGAACTAGGGAACTGTTTGCACAATGGGGACGTCGAAAACTCCAATCAGTGGGGGCCATCTGGGGCGCTCTCTTTTTTTCCGAAACATTCGGAGCTCTGGCCCAAAGGCTAGGTCGGGGCTGAAAGTGACAGATTTCACCGTGTGGAGGTGACAGTCGGAGTTCAGTGACGCTACGAGAGACACCATGTCAACGCTTTGAGATCCACAGTATCTTTAAATTATCATGGCTTAGTGTCCACGCCATTAACCATGACCATGAGACCCGCGCCCTAATATAATCGCGGAGCACTTCTATGCTCTCTGTGATCGCCTGCAGGACACGCCTTAGCTCTTCTTCGGACCTGACGATTGAAAGAAGGGTAGACTGTATTGTGTCCAATTTAGTCAGACAACTGCCGATTCAGGGTCTAAGTTGGCTAGCCAAGAGAGAGCTTACCTCTGAGTTGAGGATGAGTGTTGTTCATGTTCCTAATGCGTTCCACAGAAAGTCCTTGAACTCACGACGTGACCATCGCTTCGCCAGTTGTCTTTAATAATCTCCTCCAAGTAATGCCTGAGCAGAGTTCACCTCTGGAAGCCTGAGTCTTGATGAATTGTTAATACAAGACTGTTTTGGTCACCTTCTTTGTCTCCTTTCAAGGACTTTCGTTGTCTTCAGCTGACCCCCGAGCCTACAACTCATCGACTTCCGCACCTTCATCTCGACGAGATCAACTTCCTCTGCCTTCGCGATCCATCGAAGCTCTGCTTTTTATGAAAATCGATGACAAATGTGCGCTTGATTGCAAATCATTGTCCACTCGCGACCTTTCCATTCGTCGCCGAAGTGCGCCTCAATTCAGAGCCAAATGACATTCAGCTGAAGTTTGAATTTTTTCGTCTACTATTCATCCAAAAGCAAGCCGCAATCTGAATGCCAAGGCTCTCCGGCGGCATTGGCAAAACAACAAAATAGGTCTCAAAGTCCAACGGTCTGTAGTGCACAGTGGC
This sequence comes from Eristalis arbustorum, assembly GCA_916610145.1. Classification (NCBI taxonomy): domain Eukaryota; kingdom Metazoa; phylum Arthropoda; class Insecta; order Diptera; family Syrphidae; genus Eristalis; species Eristalis arbustorum. The sequence goes on along the minus strand of OU744318.1, from coordinate 17,656,157 downwards.
ACTTATCACCGCCGTCCGTAGTGCACTTAGTCACCATTCCTCACCGCTCCATCACTCACCGCAGCCACACAGCGATGAACTTTGGATTTGAATCTCGTCTCCGTGCCAAGACGTTCACGAGTCACAACGGCGAACACAGTCACAGCCGCAGTCGCAGTCGATCGCTGCTTTTACGGCAAAAATGAGCGCGTAAAAAGATACACACGAAAACCAGGTCAAGCCAGTGCGAGGTAGAATTGGTTAACCCAAATTTCAAAGACAGCCAGCGGCAACTAGCTGCGACTTAGATTAGCCCTGCCGCACACCACAACGGCTGTGAGCTGGTGAGCTAGCGCGCACAGCGCAGCGCACACATTACGTCAAAATCCACGGATACTTGGCTTACTTCACTTTCAGTTTTTCTGTTTGTTTTGCTTTTGTGTTGTGTTGCTGTTGTCTGCTTCTGCGTCTGTTTACGCCGCGGCGACGCACAGAGAGTGCGCGATAGAGCGAGTGATGTGTGTGCACTTTGATCGTCGGAATGCATGCGACGCAACGACGAGGACAGACGTCGCCGCTGAGGAAAGCGAGCGTTGCTCGTGGGAACTGGTTTAGCGCGGCCCATGCACATACGCACAACTGCAGATGCGGATTGCGATACCGCTCGCACGGGGGGTATAGCACCAAGGAAACCATGCAACTCCGGACAGACAAAGGAACGTCAATGCACAGCGACAGGGGCGAGTGCTGTCGCCTGGCCGCCACTGTCGACTGCTGCCGCTGCGTCAACAACTGCCGCAACATGCAATATGCAAAACATTGCGTAACTGCAGCGTGCCACACATAAGGTCGCGTCCCCCAGAGTGGTGCGTTTCGCAGGCTTCGAGGCGAGTTGGCTTCGCGCCGCTAGACGCTGCTAGACGTCGACTGTCGAATGGCTTGGATTTGCCTTGCAAATTGGAGAACGCAGTTTCCTCGTTTGATTTCATAATTACATCAGATTGGAGTGTGGACGCACTCTGAATGGTGGCCGCGTGATATATGGGTGACAGGTGGCCTACATTGCAGTAATGGGGTTCTATTATGTCCGTCAGCGCAGTCTGGTGTTTGTCTTTGACGGCGTGTGATGTGTTCCATGCCTAATTGCTTTGCGCCTCCGCTTTGGGAGGTTGTACTTGTTGTGCTGCGGTTCTCGCGTGTCCGGGTGCGCGCACAAGGACGCTACTGTAATGGCCCACGTGTGTTATTATGGAATTTAAGGTTGTTTTTGAATGAGAATTATCTTGAGGTTGGAGCTGAGTAAGAGGGTGGCGGATATCAGTTGAGTTGGGGAATTATGAAAAAAAAAAAATAACAATACCATTTTACAGAGAGATCCCGCCCGGTAGAGGCACGCAGGCATTGACTGACGCTTCAAGTGCCATGCGGCAGACAAGATGAGAGCCTGAAATGAGGGTGAGAAAGAATAGTGGACCACATTGACTGTCCTACGGTACACCACCAGAATAAGCGACACATTTTTGAAAAGAATGTATGACAAGTTATTGTTGGTCGAAGGAGATTGAAAATTTGATCAGAATGGGACCACATTAAGCGTCTGTGACTGACGTAGTCGTGTGACAGATACCACAAAAGGAACGAAAAAACGTGTGTTTCGTCGTAATTTTTCGAATGTTGGCTCACAGGTTCTCTGTGCCATTCAACCCTGTTCCAATAGGAAGCCATATTTCAAAAACTTAATTATGGGCTTGAAGTACAATCAAAGCATTGATGAAGGGGCTCGACTTCGTGCATATGGCCACCGCGGGCACGTTTGCTGCGGTCGATTCGTGGGACCCAATTTTATTATCGGCCGCACATTTCGCTGTCAATGTTGACTCTGAGCTCTTCAAACGTTGGCATAAACTAATGACTTAACGTATTCCCACAGAAAAATAGTCAAGGGCGGTTACATTGCACGAGCGATGCGGCCTATTGACTGTCACATTTCTTGAGAACAACGCGCTCTTCATACTTACTCTTCAAGCTAAATGGCTTCTAGCACCATTCGGTTGAAACCGCATGTTTTCCAAGGCCATATCTTTCGATTCCTGGCAAAAAAAATCGGTAATGATGTTGCGATAACGCTGATTAGTCATTGTAACAACAGCTTGATCGTGTATGGGTGTAAACCAAGATCCTTACGCAAAATACTCCATAATGTGATCTAAGCGATGCCCATTTCCGCGATGGTATTGACTCATTTAGATCGTTGCAATGCAAATGATCAACCCGTTGTCTCACTGACACGGCATCACACAACGAATATATGTCTACAATTTTTGCAGTAACCTTGTTATTTAATCTGTCTAACAAGAGACTCTTTCTACTAGACTCTACTAGGATGAGAATTACGACCTCTTAAATACTCCGAATTTCGGTAGAAATATGGACGATGACAGACGCGAATTCCGTCCCCCAGACGAGGTCAAGGTAGCAATATCAAGACTGAAGTCTAACAAAGCTGCTGGAGCGGACGGTTTGCCCGCTGAAATATTTAAGGCAGCTGGAGATGATCTGGTAGGGCGCATGCACCAGCTCATCTATAGGATATGGTCGGAGGAAAGCATGCCCGACGAGTGGAACCTCAGTATCGTTTGCCCGATCCACAAGAAAGGAGACCCCTTCAACTGCGCCAACTATCGAGGGATCAGTCTTCATAACATCGCGTGTAAGATCTTCTCTGCCGTTTTGTGTACCCGCCTGAAGCCATTCATTAATAATCTGATAGGTCCATATCAGTGTGGCTTCAGGCCAGGAAAGTTCACAACAGACCAAATCTTCACACTACGGCAGATCCTGGAAAAGACCCAAGAAATGCAAATCGACACTCACCATCTGTTCGTCGATTTCAAGGCCGCATATGACAGCGTGCATAGAGACGAGCTATACAACGCCATGTCTAGTTTTGACTTTCCTCCCAAACTCGTCAGATTGTGCAGGATGACGATGGAGAAATCTCGCTGCTCCATCAAGGTCGGTAACGAACTCACCGAGATCTTGAATGTCAAAAAAGGTTGTAGGCAAGGCGACACGCTGTCATGTGACTTCTTTAACATCGTCCTGGAGAAGATCGTGCGAAACTCACACGCCAACACTAGAGGCACGATCTTCCAGAAGTCTGTGCAATTGTTAGCATACGCCGTAGACATTGACGTGATTGGTAGAACTCAGCGAGCCGTCAGTGAGGCTTTTGCTAACATTGAGACGGAAGCGGCTAAAATGGGTCTGGCGGTGAATGAGGGCAAAACGAAGTATATGCTGTCTTCAAAAAATGACATACAACATCGACGTCTTGGCCAGAGCGTCACAATGGGCAGCTATAACTACGATGTAGTCAAGGACTTCACTTACCTCGGCTCCGGAGTAAACTGTACAAATAACATCAGTACCGAGATCAAGAGCAGAATTTCTTTTGCCAACCGCTGTTTCTTCGGGCTCAAGAGGCAATTGAGTATTAGAGCCCTCTCTCGAAGAACCAAGTTGACTCTATATAAGACCCTGATCATCCCAGTCCTGCTATACGGCGCGGAGGCATGGACAATCTCGAAAGCGGATGAAGAAGTCCTTGGTCTCTTTGAGAGAAAAGTTCTACGCACGATCTTTGGTCCTGTTTGTGTTGAGGGTTCTGGAGGAGAAGATTCAATCACGAACTGTACGGGCTGTACAGCGACATGAGAACATAGTTGGGCATCTACGGATCCAACGCCTACAGTGGCTAGGTCATGTAGAGCGTATGGACACCACAGCTCCGGCCCGAAGAATCTTCGAATCCGAACCTGTCGGGCAACGCAACAGAGGACGCCCGCGTTTAAGGTGGCGCACCCAAGTGGAGAAGGACCTCAACCAACTTGGTGTGCGAAACTGGAGACAGCTAGCCAGAGATCGCCCTAGTTGGAGAAGCATGATGGTTGAGGCCCAGGTCCACCCCGGACTGTAGCGCCACACAAAGATGTTATAATTTGCAGACGTTGCCCGTTCGCGTACTGTACCATGATGAACATTTTGAGTTTACTGAATAAATTGACAGTGAAAGTTTGATAATCAGCGAAAGAGTGCGTTCAAAAATAAATTCAAAGCTGTCAAGTCCTTATTGCAAGACCCTTTATTTGTTGTAACACATAATATACACTCTTTACTACAAGGCCTAGAAAGAATGTCATTTGGCTTTGAAAATACCAGCTGTTAAATAATCTTGTCTGGTGGTAGTACGTCAGTAGAATTGAACAAAATAGAGCACGTCTTTGTGCATTTGCTAGTCATAAAATTCTATGTCAGCTCATATCCATACACTCGAAGTATCACTCCAAATCTAATCTAGAATCAGGAACAATGGCTCTGGTGTCTTTGTGGAGGGCGACAACTTTAGAATGTGCCTAGGTTAGGTAAATTTGGGTCGGAGCAAATTTCAAGAGCAATGTAAACATAATGGCGAAGAATTGGCGAAGTAATTGTGCCACTGTGACAGACAAGTTGTGCTCGAGGTTTTACTTAACCCTCTTCTTCTCTGAATCTCAGAGAAGCGATCGCCCAAGGACAAGCATCAGAGGAGGCACTCATATGACCTGAACCTGTTCTGGGTCTACCCGCGTCTTTGGTTAGTAGAAGTCACCAGATTTTGAGTGTGAGTAGACGTTGTATACCTAGACTCCGAAGTTAATACAAGCAATGACACCACCGAGGAAATAAAACGGAGGATTACACTGGCCAATCGCTGCATTTTCGTCCGCGGAAGGCCACTAAGGAATAAAGCTATCTCTCGAAGAACCAACATATCCCTATACAGCGACATCGACCTGCTCAAACGAATTCGAATCTCTCGTCTCAGATGGCTAGGTCACGTCGAGCTAATGGACACCAATGTTCCGGCTCGGAAAGTCTTCGACTCTAACCCCGCGGGACAACGCGGTAAAAGAAGACCACGCCTACGGTGGCGCACGCAGCTGTAAGGGGACCGAATAAGTTGAACGTGCGTGGCTGGAAGCAACTAGCACAAGACCGGGCTAGATGGAGAGGCATGTTGGCTGAGGCTCAAGTCCACCCCGGACTGTAGCGCTAGCCAAAGAAGAAGAAGAAAAAGGCTACATTGGTTGCTACTCGCTCAGTTTGCGCGTGCTATTGACAGAACAGTGATCTATGATTTGAGTCTGACTACCGTCGGACGAAGTAAGCAAGTAGAGGACTTGGCTGCAGGAGGAAGGTTGCTATGCACGACCCGACTCGTCTCATACCCAGAAGGAGAGTCGGGCACCATGCTACTGGTGGAATGACGAAATCGCAGTATGCAAAGATCCAGAAGGAGAACTGACTTCCACAAGCAAGACGAATTTCAACTGGCACGGAGGGGCGTCAAAAAGGCGATCAAGAAGAGTGAAACGTGCAAGGAACCCGATATAAATCTACCCCAGGGATTTACAGGACATGCAGGATGGTGATGTCTAAACTGAGGAGATCTATGTGGGTCTTCACAAATATCATGCCTAAAAGTGCTGAAGTCCATTGTTCAATGGTTATGGTGTGTGAACCAGCAGCTGCGTGTGAAAGCAAGGCTCCCGGACCCGATTGTATTTCGGGCGTGAAAGTGGCAGGCAACCTGAGGCCGAACACAGTGCAGAAGTGTTTACAAGAACTATGGGAGCAACAACACAAGGTGCGGAGCTGGAGGTAGACCACCTGAATAACTCACGTCGTATAGTCCAATTTGACTACTAGACAGTAGACATTTCCATTGATCCTGGAAAGGATACTATACAATCGGCTGTTAGTCGTAGCAGAGGAAAAAAAGTTTTTGCCAGACGTACGTCGAAAATCGCGATCAACAGTCCTGGACGCAGATGGCAATGGGGAACAGCGAGTGATGATTGGTCATTTACAAGACTCCTCCAAACTCCAAAACCCAATTTCGTTTTGACACACAGTCCTATGGCCTTTTCCTTTTCAAGCTCTCCCAATCAACGACCGAGAAGAAAGCTCACAGTTTCATCATTTTTTCTAATTTTTTCCCATTCATCTCAACGGACGTGATATCTCCCATTTAACAGCACACCGAGCACCCGATTAACGTCGTTTAACAGTTTCAACACAGGTCCCAGTCCGAGGCGGATATGTTGCGACAGATACCCTCGCCGCTGTCGTCCACCACTGTTGTTACCAATTTTCCGCTAATCTAATAAAATTTTAATTCATTATCAAAACGAAGCAGGTGCCCAGCACACGGGCCCAAAAAACCGCCCCTCTCCCTCTCCCCCTAGCCGACCGCACGATGGGTGGTGAAACTGTTTTGGCTCAAATTAAGAGGCTAATCAAAAGGCCGTGAAAGTCCGTCCCTTCCTGTGTGATATTTCGATTGACTGATTAATTTGTATCGAATCGTATTAATTGGAGGTGCGTTCTTGCTGTTTGCTCGCCGCTGTTAATGGAGTTGTTTGCGCCCGGCCAGTGGGGGTGGGGGCTGCTCGGGACATCAGTTATTCGCATGCGGCGGGCCACTAAACGGATGTTAGTTAACGAACTGCATGCTACTTGGGGAAGCGATGGAATCGGTTAGAATGGCACTAATTCGTGTGTCACGGAGCCGTGCGGGCTGGCATTGCTGCGGCACCGGATCATGGGTTATTTTTAAATCTGATTTCAGTTTTGGGGGGTTTGGTGGGGAGGGTTGGACACGCGCCGCCGTACGCAGCTGAGTGAGAGCGGAGTGGTTTCTGCCGAAAGACTGTGGCGCTTGGGAAATGGTCATCTTGGTCGAATTAGGGTCTGGTCGAGAAGTGACCTAGGCTTGTTAGGCGACCTGGAGCCATTTCGGTGGAAGGCTGACTGTTGAAACAGCCAATTATGGGGTGGTTTCAGCTTAATTAGCCGATCGTGTGGGAAAGGCGTGTGTCTGGTCTGCTGGTCTGTTGAGGTGGCTGATGGAAGGCACTTACTGTTCGAAGAGAGCTTCTACTCAGAGGTCTAGACGGTCACGGTTTGACAGATACTCAAGGCAAACGAGTATATTTATACAAGGGGAAATACAAACTGATCATTCTTCTCTGAGTACACTGAGTACATCCAATGCATTCATTTCAGCTTACTTGCACTGTCTCAAAAGTTGCCCGAACACTCCTGACTTCTTAATTCAAAACAGTGTACCTATCCGATTTCAACAAAATGTAGATCAAATTAAAGGAAAAGTGCTATTCCGATCCTCCACTGATCGCCAAACAAACCGTCGCCAATCCGATCCAAAACTATTAAATCTCAACCCCCCACAGTTTTGAAAACGTGTCATATCCTCAGATCAATCAAAATTTAACATTTTTGGATCTGATAGGCGGCTGTTTGCTTGGCGATCGGTGGAGGATCGGAATAGAACTTCAGCAACATTAACCATTCTGTCAAGCACTTGGGGTGCTGGGTTTCAGGTGTAGTAAATCTTGTATTTGTAGAGTAAACTAACAAAATGCAATATTTAAAATTATTAAAAGTCGATTTCAAAAGTTTTGACCAAAAATTGCACTTTGTTGATGGACACCATTTCGTTAGTGACAATGACCTCAAGCATTCGCCAATGTTTGGTTGATCTACAATGTCAAACAAGTTCCTGCCCATCCTCCCCAAAGTCCAGATCCAAACCCGATCGACCATTTATCGGCTCACATCGAGACAGAACTAAGAGAACAGACGATGAGGAGCAGAACTTAAAATGGCCTTGGAAAGTGTTCGGCGAGAAATATCATCAGAACGTGCAGGGAAAGCTCGTACTTTCTATGAAAAATAGATCGTGTGTTGTAATTGAGCGTATGGACACCACAGCTCCGGCCCGAAGAATCTTCGAATCCGAACCTGTCGGGCAACGCAGGACGCCCGCGTTTAAGGTGGCGCACCCAAGTGGAGAAGGACCTCAACCAACTTGGTGTGCGAAACTGGAGACAGCTAGCCAGGAATCGCGCTAGTTGGAGAGGCATGTTGGCATAGGCCCAGGTCCACCCCGGACTGTAGCGCCAATCAAAGAAGAAGAAGTTGTAATTGAAGCTAGAGGAATACACACATGTTATTAGTTTTTATACTATTCATTGTTAGGCCCTGCAACCAAAAGTGCGCGGACCATTTGTTGAGACAGTGTACATATTTCTGCTGCAAGGCAAAGGCAATTTTAATATAATAGAGCTGGGGAGATTTTTCTGAATAGTAGCGATAGGAGGATGCCCCATTCCCAAAAAGGCGGTCCTACCTCTTGAAGCAACTACAGAGGCTGCTCAACGTGGTCTTCAAGATAATACCCAGCGCACTGTGTGAATGTCTAGACCCGTTACACACGTACCAGTGCGGCTTCTGGCCCGACAAAATATAATACGGGTGGCGTTACAGCACTTAAAGGGCCAGAGCCTTGCTTCTCAGCAACCAAACACAAGTGTTGTGCGTCCTCTCACGAGTGGGAGGGACATACAGTTTTATGTCGACTCCAAACGGCCGAGTTTGAGAAGCACTTTCTTGACTGGAATAGCCTGTGTGCATTGTTAGTGACTCGGAAAGGTGGGGCCGTGAAAGTTATTTTTATAGCACGGACCAGGTGTCGAACCTACGACGTCAACGTTGGGGTCGACGGGCCACCGACAAATCGACTATAGACCAAATATTCACATCAAAGCAAATCATGGCGCTGACCAGCGAGTTTCAAATCTGTACTTACCACCTTTTTATCGAGACCACATATGACAGCAATCATTGCAAGGAATTATTCGAAGCGATTGGTGAAATTCGGGATACCGGTCAAATTGATTCGGTTATGTAGCACCACGTTAGCACAAACGCAATGCACAGTGCAGTTCGGTTCGAGGGCCTCTAAAATTTGAACCCTGCACCGGACTACGGCAAGGATATGCACTGTCGTGTGATTTCTTCAACTTGGTACTGGAGAAGATAGTGCGGCGGACTGCTGTAGACACGGATGGCACTAGATTCTACAAGTCAGTCCAGCTGTTGGGATAAGCTGATGATATTGATATCGTCGCATGTTCCCAACGTGCCGAAGTGCTTACAGCAATTCTAGAAGAGGTGAAGCGAGCTGGTCTTAAGGTCAATGAGGACAAAACAAATTATATGCTGTCGACCAAGAAACGATCCGCCGCTCACCATCTAGGCAAAAAAATAACAATCGACAGCTGAAATTTCGACGTAGTAAAGGAAATTGTCTACCTCTTGCCAAACGTTTACTCAACTAACTACATCACAATGGAGAGCCGACGTAGAATTGCATTTGGCACTCGATTCTATTTCGATTTGTCAAAACAACTTGGTCCCTCGAGTGAAGGACTGACTCGAAGGACAGCGAACTCTACGTGCTGTACGAGGATGTGAATGTAGTCCGGAGGGGAAAATTCCGTCCATTAGACTGGCTCGGCCGCAACGAGCCTATGCGCATTAACCTTTCAGCAAAGAAGGCCATCGAATCCAAGCCTCCTCGTTCGAGAAGGAGTTGAAGACCGACCCTCTGGTATAGAGACCAAGTAATTGGGGACCCAAGACAGCTTGGTTTTGATGACCGAGAGCAACGTTCAGAGGACCCTCACCGATTGCAGGCAGCAATTGCTTAAGCCTGGGCCCTTTATGAGTCGCCGGCCTGATAAGTAAGTAAGTAAGATGGTAGAATATTGTATATTTACTGGTTCTTGGATCCACAAGAAAGGAGACCCCTTCATCTGCGCCAACTTTCGAGGGATAATAGAGTAGGGAGAATATAAGATCTTTTATGCCGTTTTGCGTGAGCGCCTAAAGCCAATCGTCAATATAGGTCTTTATCAGTGCGGTTTCAGGCCGAGGAAGTCCACCATCGAACAAGTTTTCACATTACGGCAGATCCTCGAAAAAACCCAAAAGATGCAGATTGACACACCACCTATTTGTCGAATTTGAGGCCAGCGCTCATAGAGACGAGCTATACAACGCCATGTCCAGTTTTGACATTCCTGGCAAACTCGTCAGGATGTGCAGGATGACGATGGAGAACTCTCGCTGCTCCATCAAGGTCGGTAACGAACTCACCGAGACCCTCAATGTCAAAAAAGATTGTAGGCACGGCGACGGGCTGTCATGAGATTTTTTGAGAAGATCGTGTCAAAACTCCGACGCCAACACCCGAGGCACGATCTTCCAAAAATCCGTGCAGTTGCTGCCATAGGTGGACGACATTGACGTGATTGGCAGAACTCAGCGAGCCGTCAGTGAGGCTTTTGCTTGTATTGAAACGGAGGCGGCAAAAATGGGTTTAGCGGTGAATGCGGGCAAAACGATTTATATGCTGTCATCAAGAAGGGGCACACAACATTGACGACTCCGTCAGAACGTCATCATAGGCAGCTACAGCTTCGAGGTGGTAAAGGACTTCATCTACCTTGGCGCCCAAGTTAATAGTACGAACAACATCAGTACTGAGATTAAATGCAGAATAACTCTTGCCAACCGCTGTTTCCTTGGGCTCAAGAGGCAATTGAGTAGTGGCGCCCTCTCTCAAAGGACCAAGCTTGATCATCCCTGTACGGGCTGCACAGCGACATGAGTCTAGTCAGGCGTCTACGGATTCAATGCCTAAAATGGCTAGGCCATGCAGAGCGCATGGACAAGACTGCTCCAGCCCGAAGAGTCTTGGACTCCGAACCAGTGCGACAATGCAATAGGGGCGACCACGAAGCCGATGGCGCACTCAAGTGGAGAAGGACCTCAACCACCTTGGCGTGCAAAATTGAAGAGGCTTGCTGGCTGAGGCCCAGGTTCACCTCGGACTGTAGCGCCAATATATGAAAAACAAGAAGAAGAAGAAGAACTGGCTCTGTAGTGAAGTAGTGTACTCACATAGAGGGCCAAAGGAAAGTATTTATGGAGACCTCTAATATTGACCGATGATATGGCCGTGTCCTTTTGTATTTGATCCCATTTGACTCCATTTCCTTGGGACGAGTGAAGTGAAAAAGCAGGTGGCCGATGGATCTCTCAGCAGAAAGAGACAGCTACAGCTGACCGTACGAAGTTGGAAGCCATAGTTCAGTTTGAATTAAAACGGGAAAACAAGCGCCAAGCAAAACGGACAACTTGCCTCAGATGGAAAGGCATGACTGACTGTCGCCCAAGACAACCTCACGCTGAAGCCCTTCAAGGATCATCGCGTCCTCTAGGTCGTAGAACATCCAAGATTTGCCGCACCATTGCCCTCTGCCTGTAATCCCATTTGACCCCCGAATAATCGATGTCATTTGACATATACATTTCTCTCATTTTCCAAACATCCACTCTCCCCCAAAAAAAAACTCACCAAAGAATACCATCCAATACGTGCCCCAGAGCACGTCCACTTCCTCGACTTCCGTCACCCCTCCAACGCGTATTTATAGGCCCACAGGTACTATTTCCGTCACAAGACTTGCCGCCGCCGTATCAAAAGCCGCTCCTGCTCCACTTACCTGCAAGACGAAAGCGAAATAAAAATAAATAAAATATGGGCAATTTTTCACGAGGAAATTATCATTTTGAAAGAAAATTAATAAAAAAATAACGTATCTTGTCGTCGGATGGGTAAGCAAATTTATGAATGGAAATTTTTGTGTATTTTCGCCAGAGATACAGACAGAGCGTGTGTGCGCCCAGATTAGCTCCGACGTCAGTCCAATTCAATCGGTTGGGCGATAAGCAATCGGCGATAGGCGCTTATCGGAAATGTGAACTTTCTCAGAATGAAAGTGAACACTGCTCGTGCGGCGGTGGCGGTGGATGCGATTCAATTACCCAACAATGCACACTTGTTCGAGGGCAAATAGAGTGGCCGTGCAGAGTCGTAGATGGATGACGTTAGCTGACACTCTTATTGACGTATTTCCTTCGATTTTTTGTTTACACCGCGCAGTTATCAGCGGTGGCTTGGGCGGCGTGTGGCTGCTTTCAGATCGTCGGCCCCGCAGTGAAGTGAGGAGGACACTGGTTTGTGTTTTTGTGCTGACGGTGGCAGTTGATTTTGCTTGAAGTGGATTGCATTAGGTGGATTGGACACGTTTTTGAGTGGGCATGATATGAAATACGAGGTGGGCGTTGCATTGGGGGACATTTGAGAAGTATGCGCAGTGGGTGAGTAACAGCTTGTTTACTGAGTCACTTGATAACCGGCACGTGGGATTAACCGCCTTTACCGAGGAATAGTTGGCTTAAGAGATTTGCAGGTTAATTCCTTGCAGATATACTAACCAGTGATTTTATACGAAACGAAAGTGTGTTGAACCCTTAGGCAATGCATAAGCCTTCATTTGTGTGGTAGGACCTAGCGTCACAAAAAGTACCTCGAGAGCAGAATTGTCATACAGCGCTTCACAAAATTGGAGTTGCAAGCACCGCACTTAACTCGAGAACTAAATGTCCAGCCACACATGTCTTAAGTAAATGTGAGCCTTTGTCATAACCGAAGGAAAAGCAGCAAGACATTACCAAATGTTAAAGTGGTCATTAATGCTTCTGAAATTATTACTCATCTTCAGTCATTCCCGTACAGTCATTTAGATGCGTGAAAACACAATGATTTTGCTTCCAGTACAGAAAGCAATAGTGAACAAAACTTAACGAAACTCAACGAAACTGATAGAAAAGGTATTTATGGTAATTTCAGCATCAGAAAATAAGAGTGGGCATAGCTCGACAATTAAACAATACTACAAAAAACTTAACGAAACTCAACGAAACTGATCGCAATGGTATTTATGGTCATTTCAGCATCAATGAACAAGAGTGGACAAAGCTCGACATCTCCACAGTACTACAAGAAACTTAACGAAACTCAACGAAGCTAATCGAAGTGGCTGTAATGGTCATTCAAGCATCAGCATCAGCATCAGCATCAGCATCAGCATCAGCATCAGCATCAGCATCAGCATCAGCATCAGCATTAGCATCAGCCCAGACTGTCCTACACCCTCTCAGTCCGCACTGAGATGCAAATCTCCTTGCATTGCCAATCCACCTCAGCATGGACCTGGAAATGATTCGAATTTCGATTCGATTAACATATTTCGTCCTCGGCAGGGCGCCATTTTCAAAGCCACTGCCTCTCCTTGACACATCTGGTTGATTTTTTTCGCAGCACCTGAAGCGTAAGAGCCTCTTAAAGGCAATTACAGACGTCCTTCCATTGCTTGAGTTCTGCTGCAAAAAGAAGACGGAAAAACTGCCATCAACAGACGCCATCAGGACAGCAACCAATTCTCCTTCTCCGCTTGTCTCGCAATCCATCCACAAAGCCAACTTCGAATATCTTGTGCCACGCTATTACGGCATTCCAAGCGAGATGTGTCTGTGTGTCTCCCTCTCCCCACATCCGGGAAAGCTATTTATAAGCAATCCACCTAGAGGCGCACCAAGAACGAGCCAGCTCCACTTCAATCCACGGTCGGGCCCCGCATACCACAGACGCGCACCAAAATAAGAGCGCATCCACTTAGAGGCGAGAACTAGTAAGCGAACGGTTCCATTACATTCCACATACCACAGAGTGCACCGCCATCTGGTGCTCGATGAAACGGAGGAAAAAAAAGCAACACAACCGAATTGAATCAAAACAAACACCAGAAGAGAGGCACTCGCTGAAAGTGGAAAATCAAAAGCACCAGCGGGGCGGCCGTGTGAGGCGAAGAAGGAAATTCCTGGATGGGGCCAACCCCTAACCTCATCCGGGAATGGTGGCCCTCTCACTCTCGCGCGCTCGCTGTGTGTGGCTCCGCTTTCCTGTCCTCAATCGTAATCAGGTTTAGTTTCGACGAGGAAACAAAAAGGCGCTCATCACTGTGTTCCACTTCGAGTGTGTTCCTCGATGCAGTGCGGTGGGGGAATGGGCACAATAAACCGGGGAGAGGCGGAAAATAAATGAATCTTGTGCCCCGAGGGAGCCCACATACACCCCAGCCCGCCTTAGACAACAATGAGAATGGCGCTAGCCTCCCATGCCGGAGAGGGGGAGGTGGTCGGTGGTTGAATCCAAGCCAACCCAACGAATGAGGGGACCAAAGAGAAGGGAAAAAACGACATTATATTTATTTATATTACTACGACAATAACCGCGCGCGCCATCGTAAAAATGAAAATCCTCCGAGTCCACCACCCACCGCCCAACCACGCGCCATCGATTCGGTGAATCCCGGTTGTGTGCTGCTCTCGAATCGTCGGGGAGTCCCCCTCGCGCGGCGGTACTTTCTGGCTCTCTTCAAAGGCTGTGCTGATGGTGCCTGCTGCCCCGTCTCCGGCGCATATCGGCCGTTCGCCGTCCTCTCGCGCAGCCGAACGGTGGGAAGCTGGGGAGCACAATTTCCTGGTCTTTGAACCCAAACAAACTTGGCGCAGCCTAAGCGGCGTGTGTTTGTGCGCATTCCATGCTCCCAGTAGTTCCTCCACTCCTTGCCAGCACTCTCTCTCTCTCTCTGCGCCACTGGTTCGTGATTCGTGTTCCCTCTCCTTGCCCAGGGCCAAGCGCCGAGCTCTCTGGCGTTTGTTAGGAAATTAAAGCGTACAGTCGAGCCTGTCGCAGTGCCCCACTCTCTCTTTCCCCGTCCCAGTGTGCTGCCCTTTCCCACCCTCTCTGCTCGTGTGTGTGTGTGTGTGTTGGTGTGTGTCTGCGGAGAGGGTGGGTTCGTCGACGGGTGGTTTCTGGCGAATTTGTATTTTGTTGTGCTGCCTTTCTGCGCGATACAAACGAGAAAGGAAAACAAAAACAAGACGAATTGTGTGTACAGGCACACACTCACAGCGCACAGCCGCAGGCATGCGCAGTAAAAAGGGCGGGAGAAATGCGCGCCAAATTGTTTGTTTGGGTGCAGAAGACAAATGACTGTACGCTGCGAGTGCTTTTGTGCGATGGCGATGGCGGGAGCTGAGTTGTGTGTGGCCCGAAAGTGGAAGAGAAAGGGACACTCTGAGGACGAACCAAATTGGATCGATTCTTGCCGCTGCCCCTCGGCTGATGGTGCTGCTGGTGGTGGCGATGGCTTGTGTCGTGTGAACTTTGATCGATAAAAGGAACCATTCGATTGCAAAGACAACGACAACGACGACGGTTGTTGGTGCTGGTGATGGTGGTGTGTATTATAGTTGCGACCGAAAAGAGAGTGAAAATGTCAGGGGTCACCCTGTGGCGACGAATGTACTTACGTCCACACTAGAGCTATGTACGTGGCGTAGCCTGGGGCCGGGGCATTATACACTAATTGCGTTTTTGTCTGGTGGAAATTTAATTAGAATGACAGACGAGTGCGGTGCGGTGCGGGGGGTGGACGGCGATAATTCGGTTATGCGAGCGATGCCATGTGAGTGGCTTACGCCACTGCACGGTGGCCAGTGTAATAGGCCAGGTAATGAATGGGTGAACTGAGTTAATGGACGAGTGACGGGTGCAAGCGACCATTTGAGCGCGGCGTCAAATGGCAGCGTAACAAAGGAAGTGAACTGAAGTGGCGTCTTGTTGTTGTCATCTGTTTCCGTGGGTCGTTCGTCTTTGAAGTGATGATGCTGTCTTCGTCAACGCCCCATTATCTCGTATGGGTGTTTGGGTTTAGGCGAAGACGAACCAAAATTTGTGGCGTGCAATAGTCCACTCGTCATTCTGATGCTGATGCTGCAATGGTGGGCTAACATTAGCTTGGCGCCACAATCCAGCATGACGCCCAATTAACATCTCCAGCGGTTGTGGTCCTTGGCCAGTTACTTCCAGTTGGGCACACCCAGATGATCAATGTCCTTTTTCTACTAGTGAGTGCCTCCTTAGACGTGCTTGTTCTCCCCAGAGTTGTCCTACAGTTCAGGAGTAGAACACTCTTGGGGCGGATGCCAATTTTTCATGCTGCAATAGCTCTGAGAGGCTCTTGAAGACTATGGCTCGTGGTTGGACAGTAAGTTTTGGATGAGCTTCAGAAGTATCCCTTGTTCTCGCATCGAAGTCCCCAATAAATGCAGGCGGTTTCACTGCAAAAAAAAAAAAAGTCTAGATGGCCTCAACAGTCGTACCAGGTACGCAATCTAATTCAGTCATCCATCAGTAAACCTTGATTCCACCAACTCTCCAGGCCGTGTTCGCCTTGGTTCCGCTGAGTGTTCCATCCATAGTGTGACTGCATACAAGGACCCTGACGTCCGTAGATCCGTCGGCACGATTAACTTTTACAATCCATGCCTCCACCCTTACCGAGTCACTGACAATGTCTAGCAAAAGCTACACCGTTCGTATTTGAACCTGAACCTACCATCTGCAGCAACCACCTCTTTTTGCGTTCTGTTCTCCTCTCAAAAGTTGAAGTTTTTGTGGATGTTTGGGTGGAAGCTCTTGCCTGCTGCACGGAAAGTAAAATGGGGCAATAATCAAAACAGAAGAGCTCATTCGTGTTGCGTCGGATACACGTGTGGTCTTGTCTAAGAAGAAGGTGACTAGGAATTCCTTGAGCCAATTCATGTTCTCGTTTTGGGTAAGCGCGTGTAGTCTACGGATGTTTGCCCTCCGGACAATGTCACTCTCATGCCACAAGTGAGACTGATACATTCCGGTGCACAAACATCAGTGGACCATGTTTGCTCGACCACATCTTGTATAAGAACACCACCAGACGCAACTGAAAAGGAACAACAGGACACAACCACAAGCAGCTATGTTCGGGGTACTGGAATAAGTACGGCCGCAGGGTGTTTATGTCAGCAGTTCCGATGATATACAAGGAGCTCCCAATCTACTGAGAAAAAGAAAACAAAAAAATTCTTCCGCCATCGACTGCTCAAGATTTGTGTCTAGGCGCAACCAAGCGAGTTTGTGGACTTGCTCCAACCACCTCGTCCTGAGTCTTCCAACTTGGCGCCCTCCATATGGAGTCACATTTAAGGCACGCCTCGGGAGACGTGATGATGTAAACATTCGGGCCACGTGTCCAGACCATCGAAACGTAGCTCTTTCCATTCGGAGAAGTAGTTGCTTAACACTGAGTTCTTCGGTTTTCTCACTGTATTATAGCGACATAGCACATTTCCTTGGCCCTCTAATAATAATGGGCCATGTGTGGCCATCATGACATTCTTGTTTTTCCAATGTTTGCATTCTTCGTAATTTTTTTAATTTTTGAGGTAAAAACAGGCGGTTATTGCTACAGATGCTACAGAAACTCTGTATCTCATAAGGACTTATGTTGTTGATGTTTTGACAGCACAGCACGCAACGAATTCTATGGGTCGGGGCGCTAACAGAAGAGGAATGATGAACCTAGACCGACAAAGCTTCGATTCGACAAGAAATGCTCCATAGCAAGGTTGGCAGGCAGCTCATTGCTTAGCCTTACATCATCCATGTGTCGTTAACTAAAAGTCAGTACGAGTATGGTGTGCCGTCAGTCAAGTGCCAAAACAGTGGTCCACAGTCCATTGAGCTGACCTGGCACTTAAAAATTAACCGTCATCCATGAGTCGTGGTCGGCTCAACAAAGCCTAAGGACTGCACCAACTGAGTAAATACGGATGATCACCTGCGGGTGAACACCAAAAATGCCGAAAACCACACGTCTACATAAGTTCTCTCAAACGATGCAAGCAGAATGCTTTCCCATCTGATTCGGCTTTAATTTGAAAGGCCTACAACCGGGTTGGAGGGCATGGGCCTGTGCATCCAGGGCAAAGTTGTTGATTGATCTCAACTTGGCGAGATGCCAGCAACGATCCCTGTAAATGCACTGGTCAAGTTGACATACAGACTCTTCGCGGCGCCCTCTGGATAGCCACTACTGCAACCGCTTAGAGGTGAACCAATGTATGCAGCGACCCCTTGTCCGAGGGTTTAAACCAGGACCCGGTCCTCCAGGTTCGAGGGTTTCGCGTGGGACTAACATCCCCACCGTGTAAAACACACACTAGTTCAGAGACGGCAACAAGTCTAGGATACGGATGACCCTACTGCTGACGACCATTGACAACGAAATAAGGACAACGATTTTCGGTTCTGCACGTGGCCACTTAACAGACCACGTTATCACCGCCATCCAGGAGGTGCGATGGGATGGGCCGGGCAAAAAGAGGATGAAAAACTGCGACATATATTACGGCGATTGCGCTACAATCCAGGGTGCACCTGGGCCCCAGTCAACAAACCTCTCCAGCTTGATCGATCTTTAGGCAACTGTCTCCAATTTCGCACTCCAAGTTGGTTGAGTTCATTCTCCGCTTAAATGTGCCATCTGCTTCGTGGTCGTCCTCTATTGCGTTCTTCCGCTGGTTCGGAGTCGAAGACTCTTCGGGCTTGAGCAGTGTTGTCCATGCGCTCAACATGGCCTAGCCATCTTAGGCGTTGAATCGGTAGACACGTGGCTAGACTCATGTCGCTGTACAGCCTGCTGTACGCAAACAGGACCAAAGATTGATCGCAGAACTTTTCTCTCCAAAAGACCAAGGACTTCTCCATCCGCTCTTGAGATAGATATATAAAATGTTAGCTTAGTTCTTCGAGAGAGGGCTCTACTACTCAATTGCCTCTTGAGCCCAAATAAACAGCGGTTGGCAAGAGCTATTCAGTGCTGAATCTCGGTACTGTTGTTGTTCGTACTATTAACTTGGGTGCCAAGGTAGATGAAGTCCTTTACTACCGCGAAGTAGTAGATGCCTATGGTGACGTTCTGACCGAGTCGTCGATGTTGCTTGATGACAGCGTATACTTTGTTTTGCCCTCATTCACCGCTAAACCCATTTTTTTCGCCTCCACGTCAATACCAGCAAACGCTTCACGGCTCGCTATGTTCGAACAATCACGTCAATGTCGTCCGCTTATGCTAGCAACTGTACGGATTTTTGGAAGATCATGCCGCTGGTGTTGGCGAGTGAGTTTTGAAGGACCTTCTCAAGCACAATGTTGACAAAATTACATAACAGCGCGTCGTTCGTTAGGGACCTTGTTGGAGCAGCGGGAGAACCCCATCGTCAGTAATGTCAAAACCAGGCATGGCGTTTTAAAGCTCGTCTCTATGCACGATGTCATATACAGCCTCAAAGTCGAAACATAGGTGATGGGTGTAGATCTGCATCTCTTGGTTTTATTCGTGCACCTTCTGTAATGATGGTGGACTTCCCAGGCCTGAGATCGCACTGATACGGACCTAACCAGTCTCTAGATACAGTAAAAAAAAATGATAAATCAACTCACGCACAGCGAAGTTGATCGACACGCTTGAACGACGATGTAAAATGTTATTTAAGCTTGCTAATTGCATTCAACTTCTCTACGAGTTCAATCGAAATGCTCGTCTCAACGGAAATTCCCTTCAGTTAATTTCGAATCGGCCACTGATGGAATAATTCGGAACTTACCGAGATGCAGCATATTTTGGAGCATGTCAAAACAGTAGTCCATTATTTAATAATAATAATAATAATAATATGGGTGGCGCTACAGCCCATAGTGGGCCAGGGCCTGTTGTGCGTGCTATTGTTCTCACACGAGTGGAAGGGACCTACAGTTTTATGCCGACTCCGAACGGGCAAGTTTGAGAAGCATTTTCTAGACAGTTATGCTTTTTTGACCATTGTCAGTGACTCGAATGAGGTGGGGCCGTCAGAATAATTCTTGTCGTGGTCCTTGGGAACACATCACGACTGAACACACCACACAACGACTGTTGCAGGAGCTGTAGAGATGAGAAAGAAATGGAATCTATCCAACATCTGCTCTGCGAATGCCCGGCCCTAGCAAAGAGAAGAAAGCAATACTTGGGTAAACACTACTTTGCAGAGCTGGTGGATTTGTGCGATGAAGAGCTGGAAAACCCTCGAACGCAGTGAGATAGTTCAAGTTCCACGGGCACAACTAGTCCATCTGAGTGAACCGCGGCTTCAAGGTTGCAAGGGCACCCATTTACTTACCTTCACTACATACGAGGAATCGAACCTCTTCGCGGAATTGTAACGCACATATCCACGGACCACCACCATTGCTTGGTATTTGGATATTTAAGCATTTCAGCGATCAGACATGTTTTTGGACGCAGAGTTCATGTTGTTGGGAAGTTTTATAGGAAATGCTCTTGCCAGTCCATCCCCACACTTTGCCAGCATAAAAGCTGGCGTGGTGTTAAAAGGCCTAGACAGGCATCAGCACCAGTTTAAGGTCCATTCTCAAGGCAGCCATCAAGTCAAATTCGACCTTCTTTCAAGATCACTCTTCGTCCACACCAATCCACCAACAAAACAAGATTAAACGGCCAACCCTGAAATTCCTTCCAACTTCGATAATGATGGAGGAGGAGCAGCGCACCTTTGTCCAGCTTCCCCTTGTCTGACATGACGTCAAGGACTACCAGGCTGCTGAAACAGAAACCTCTGAAACGAATACAAAGCCACCCCAGCTACGATCCCGAACAGAGGAACCCACCGGCACAAGGACTTCCCGCTTTGTAGGGTGTCCCTAAAATTGCAAAAACCATATTTCATTTCCCCCACTCAATGGGCACCCTTTCCTTTACGTTCCCCGTGGTTTATTCAAAAGCGTCGGGGATGTCTTCCGCAGGCACGTTACGCATGATATCAAAAACCGATTTCGTCCCCACGCAGCCCCGTGCCCTCGTTCACTTCAAGCAACTCGCATCAATCCCGAATCAAAGCTAAATAATTACCCAGCACCCAAGCCAAGCATAGTCGACGACGAGCTACAGAAAAAGGCAATTTAACGTCAATGCTCATAAATCCTGCCATCAACCCTCTTCAAGTTGGCGGCGAAATCCAGCCAACCCCAAACAAAAGGAGGACCCCGGCAAAGGGGTTCACTTTCAATGCCAGCACGCACACACAGACGCCGCACATCTCCCTTGGCGGGCTGCATATAAAAACCGTCTTGAACTTCCCCCCAAGGCCCCTAACCAACCCCCCAACCGAGCAGAGACTGCGTGTCGCACTCGAAAGGGTTTACCTTTAAACCCTCAAACGGCCGGCTACGCAGCAAAGTAAGGGGAAAAGTTCGTTAAACTGTCATTTCGTCTGCGAATGCAAACCAGATCCGACGACGACGTCGAGGATGTGGGGCAGCGAGGACGAGGTCGAACGCCCAATGCGTACCGGAGATTCAGATCGGATTCGCTTACGCTACGCAATTGTTCGCCTGGCACTGCCTTGTGGCGTAATCCAAGCGCTGTGATAGACACAGATAAGCACACCCAGCCAGCCAGCCATCCAGACAGACAGACAGAAGGCCACAGCGCACTGTATACGCACGTACTTAGCACGCATTACGAAAAATAATAATAAACCATTCCGCCGCGGGGGGATGACTGACGATACCGAGCCACCGTCATAGCCGTCGCTGTTGTCGTTGTCTCGTCGCTGTAAACCTCAAACCCAGTTTTCCGCTTGCCCCGTGTACATCCGATCCGGCGGCGTGGATGTATCCCATTCTTCGTCGCCTCACTCAGTCAGTAGGCAGACATCGCCGCCGTGCCGCATGAGCCAGCCAAACCGTCAGCCTGCCCATCCGCCTATCCGCCTGTGCCTGTGTGCGAGCGTCTGTCTATCAAAATCGAGGAGGGTTGTGCCTCACACAATCTGCAAAACAAAACAAAAAATGCACGAACTCCCCGCAAAAAGCCAGTAAAATGGGAGAGAAAAGGGAAAAAAAAAACAAGAATTGAATTCCGAAAAGTGAATGAACTCGCCAAGGACAATGATCTGCTCGACTGTGTGGCATGGTGCGGTTCGGCTGCTGTTGCTGCTGCTGCTAGACACAGGAACAACGACGACGACGACGACGAACGCCACAAACGATGTAAAGGACACAACGCAAAACACACGGCCGGGCGGGCGAGCGAACGGTTGGTCGAGACGTCGAGCGTAGACGGACGGCAGGACGTAGGATGAAGGATTTATTTCGCAAGGGGTGTGTGTTGATTTTGCGCCAGACGAACGCGAACAACCAACAGCCGATTGTAGCAACAACAAAGACGTTGACATAACAAATCGTAAAACAACCTGATGGTGTACAGTTTGCACTCGCTGTGTGTCTGACGCGTGTAAACTGATGTACAGTGACAGTCGGTGATGGAAAGTGCGATGACGCTTTGAGTTGGACAAGGATGTAGGAAAGCACTTTGGGTTGGTGTCAGTCAGTGCTTTCAGAGAGCTGGTGGAAGTGCGAGGCTGCAAGACGAAACTAACAGCAGGTTAGGCTGATACAGGGTGTTTTTTTTTCCAAAGTTTACCATTCACATATTTTTGGTGGCTTTGGGGTACGATTTGGAAGAGAGCTTGCAAAAGATCGTGCGACCACCTCTGATGG
Organism: Eristalis arbustorum; assembly: GCA_916610145.1. Classification (NCBI taxonomy): domain Eukaryota; kingdom Metazoa; phylum Arthropoda; class Insecta; order Diptera; family Syrphidae; genus Eristalis; species Eristalis arbustorum. The sequence goes on along the minus strand of OU744318.1, from coordinate 17,633,854 downwards.
AAGTCTTAGGATTTCAGGCAGTCATCCCAAGAGGTATGGATGATACAGGATTTTTTTATTCGTGATTTAGTCTTTCGCCACCGCAGGATTGACAAGTGAGTTGCGGTTGAGACCATGGTTGAATCTTAAGAAGCCGAAGCTAGCATCAGAACTAAAGCACCACATATAGACAAACCGATGAGTGTTCTTGAATCGGCAGAGAAGCGACCAAAATTAAATTTTAATTAGCTCCGGAGTATCAACGCAAAAGACATACAAAATGGACACAAAAATACTGATTTGGTTGTCAATGATGCTCATAGGTCGACTTTTGAGGAATTCTCTACTGTTTCAGCATTCTCAAACTGGTCTCCTACAAGTTGTCTAGATGATTTGGGCAGGCCATACAAGAACTCAGATTTCAATTGAAGTTTTTACTGCGTGACCTCCTTGTCAATGGCATCTCCCCTTCGGCACAAGTGAGCATTTTTGGATTTTTAAATGCTTAAACCGAACGAAATGACATTATTTTAAAGAATCCATTCCAACTATCGCGATCTCTGGCTAGCTGTTTCTAGTTTCGCACACCAAGTTGATTGAGGTCCTTCTCCACTTGGGTGCGCCATCTTAAACGCGGTCGTCCCCTGTTGCGTTGCCACACAGGTTCGGACTCGAAGATTCTTCGGGCCATAGCTGAGTTGTCCATACGCTCGTTCGTGATTGAGTCTTCTGCTTCAAAACCCGTCAACACAAACAGGGCCAAAGATCCCACGTAGAACTTTTGTCTCTAGAGGCCAAGGACTACTTCATCCGCTTTGAGATTGCCCTTGCCTCCGCTCCGTATAGCCGGACAGGGATGTTCAGTGACTTAAATAGAGTCAACTTGGTCCTTTGAGAGAGGGCTCTATTATTCAAATGCCTCTTGAGCTCAAGGAAACAGCGGTTGGCAAGAGTTGTCCTACGCTTAATCTCGGTACTGATGGTATTTGTACAATTTACTTCGACGCTGAGGTAGGTGAAGTCATCGACATTCTTGAAGTTATAGCGATGTTGTATGTCCTTTCTTAAGGACAGCATATACATCGTTTTGTCTTCACTCACCGCCAGACCCATTTTAGCTGTTTCCATCTCAATGTTAGCAACCGCCTCATTAATGGCTCGCTGAGTGCTGCCAATCACGTCAATGTCATAGGCGTGTGCTAACAATTGAACGGACTTCTGGAAGATCGTGCCTCTGGTGTTGGCCTGTGAGTTACGCATGATCTGGTCCAGGACCAGGATGTTGAAGAAATCACATGATAGTTCGTCGCCCTGTTTGAAACCTTTTTCGAGGTTGAAGGTCTCGATTAGTTCGTTACCGACCTTGATGGAGCAGCGAGAGTTCTTCATCGTCATCCAGCACAGCCTGACGAGGCTGTCAAAACCAGACATGGAGTTGTATATCTTGTCTCTATGCACGCTGTCATATGCAGTCATAAAATCGACGACTAGATGACGAGTGTCAATTTGCACTTCTTGGGTCTTTTCCAGGATCTGCTTTTCAACGATAAATAAGCAACTCCAGACGAGCCCATTTTCCACAACCAAAATTTGACCGCAACAGGTGTGGCATTATGGTATCATTTAATTTTCTGGCTTTAATATTCTTCATATTCTGGCTATGTCAGGAATTGATCTATGGACTGTCACATGTGGAGTTTCACTTCCTCGTACGCCGGATAGTAGCTCGATGCGTTAACGCCCGCTTCATTCCTCGAATCTTACCTACTTCCATAATTGACGGATCTACCTCTTCCGACTAACTGACAAAGCGAGAGTCTAGAAAATTCCCCTCAAAGCTCGGCGCTTGAAGTCAGTATAAGGCTATAGGACCCGTAAACTAGTAAAACACGAGTGGATACTGAGAAACTCAAGAACAGAAAAGGAGACCCCTTTGACTGCGCCAACTATCGGGGGATAAGTCTCCTTAACATCGCCTACAAGATTTTCTCTGCCGTTCTGTATGAGCGCCTGAAACCATTCGTCAACGACCTGATAGGTCCCTATCAGTTCGGTTTCAGGCCTGGTAAGTTCACTATCGATCAAATTTTCACATTACGGCAGTTCCTCGAAAAAAACCCAAGAGATGCAGATCGACACCCACCACCTATTTGTCGATTTCAAGGCCCCATATGACAGTGTGCATAGAGACGAGCTATACAACGCCATGTCTAGTTTTGACATTGCTGCCAAACTCGTCAGGCTGTGCAGGATGACGATGGAGAACTCTCGCTGCTCCATCAAAGTCGGTAACGAACTCACCGAGACCTTCAATGTCAAAAAAGGTTTTAGACAAGGCGACGCGCTGTCATGTGATTCCTTTAACATCGTCCTGGAGAAGATCGTGCGAAACTCACACGCCAACACTAGAGGCACGATCTTCCAGAAGTCCGTGCAATTGTTAGCATACGCCGATGACATTGACGTGATTGGCCGAACTCAGCGAGCCGTCAATGAAGCGTTTGCTTGTATTGAGACGGAGGCGGCAAAAATGGGTCTGGCGGTGAATGAGGGCAAAAAAAAGTATATCAAAAAGGACATACAACATCGACGTCTTGGACAGAGCGTCACAATGGGCAGCTATAACTTCGAGGTAGTCAAGGACTTCACTTACCTCGGCTCTGGAGAAAATTGTACAAATAACATCAGTACCGAGATCAAGCGTAGGATAACTCTTGCCAACCGCTGTTTCTTCGAGCTCAAGAGGCAATTGAGTAGTAGAGCCCTCTCTCGAAAGACAAAGCTCACGTTATATAAGACCTTGATCATCCCTGTCCTGCTGTATGGCGCGGAAGCTTGGACCATCTCAAGAGCGGATGAAGACGCACTTGGTCTCTTCGAGAGAAAAGTTCTGCGTTCAATCTTTGGTCCTGTTTGCGTTGAAGGTTCCTGGAGAAGAAGATTCAACCACGAATTGTGCGGGCTGTACAGCGACATGAGTCTAGTCAGGCGGATTCAACGGATTCAACGCTTAAGATGGCTAGGCCATGTAGAGCGCATGGACAACACTGCTCCAGCCCTAAGAGTCTTCGACTCCGAACCAGTGGGACAACGCAATAGAGGACGACCACGAACCCGATGGCGCACTCAAGTGGAGAAGGACCTCAACCAACTTGGAGTGCGAAATTGGAGGCAGCTGGCTAAAGAACGTGCCAGCTGGAGGGGATTGTTGACCGAGTCGCAGGTTCACCCCGGACTGTAGCGCCACAAGAAGAAGAAGAAGAAGAAGGATACTGAGAAAACTATGCCCAGTTCTGCGCTAGGTCCACCCTATGCGCCAATTTTATTTGTTAACGTACCCTCCCAGTGACGAAGTTGTGTTGCATCGCTATCTTAGCCAATTGGTGGCTGAGAAAGATCAAATACGCCATAATTTTTTATGTTTGGAGAGCCTTCAAAATCTGAGGATGAACTTATCCACCCAGTTGCCCGTTGTGCGGGAATCCTCAAACATTTTACCTCAATTTGAAGGACGTGATTATTAATGTATCACCAAGATAGAGATACTGGTCAATTGCGAAAAATACAAAGGAGACCTTGAAACTAAGAGTAGGCATATATTCCGTAGAGCGTGTATTTCGATGATGGATTGGCCTTGAGACGTCTGTAACAGAAGCCAGTACCCCTTTTGCAGTCTCTATTGCATATAGTCTCATCAATGCATGAAAGGTGCAATATTTTCGTAGTAAGTTTTCAAATTCAACAAGTTTACCAACTTCAAGGAAACCACCACAAAGCCCGCTAGTGAGGAGACACTGGCTGCAGTCTTGGCTTTGAAGAAAGTGCAGTTGAAGTCCATTATAAGAAACTTAAGATGCTTCATCGACTCCAAATGTGAGAGAGACCTTCATAGGGCCACTCAATCCACCAAAATCGAAACCAAGCCGAATGTGCACCGTGACAAGTTCATGTTTTGGTCTAACATGAGCTGCAACAACCGAGTAATGCTGGCGGCCGAGCATAGACTCTATGCACTTGCTGCACAGTTTGTTAGAATATATCATATTCCACCTTCCTGGAATTCTTGCTGAAATGAACTGGAATTCCTTCCTTCAATCGGAGAACGAGCTTGATATCTGGAAGAAAACGTTCCATTTTCCCCTCGCATGACATGTTCAATGGTCTTGTTCAGTGAAACAAATTAAGACTGACAGTGATAGCTTCGTTTGCTTCTTCTAGTGGTGCTACAGTCCGCAGTGAACCTAGCCCTCAGCCAACTAGCCTCTCCAGCTGGCACTACCCTCAGCGAACACGTGATTGGATGACCGCTAGATTGATCGTTACCGAGAAGCAATGTAGCTCGCCGAAGGACGCATGTGTCATCGTGTCAGTCTGTCAGGAATTCAGTAACTCGGTTAAGGCCCTTTTCCCCTCGCGTTGCCCGATCGGTTTCGTGGGCGTGCTTTATTACGTTGTCCAACTGATTCGAAGTCGAAGAATCTTCGGGCTGGATCAGTGTTGTTATGACCTAGCCATCGTAGGCGTAGAATCCGTAAGCTCATGTCGCTGTACGGCCCGTGGTACAGTTCGTCGTCTAATCTTCTTCGTCAGAAACCATCAACGCAAGCAACACTGAAAGAAATATTCTCTCGAAGAGGCCAAGAACTTCTTCACCCGCTCCTGAGATATTCCAGTCTGCTGCGAAACCAATGGACCAATAACCTCTGACCCCATCCTCATTTCACCGCAAAATCATCCCTCACCGACTCAATTCTTGCCGAACAGACTGTACATCCACTCAACTGTCAATAACACAGGGGCTGGGTTAAGGACTGGTGCAACTTGTGGTAGAGACACAACCTTTCCCAACCGCTTTTGCCGACGCCCGGTCCGCGGCTAGATAGCTTCATTTTATTTCATAAAAGTGAACACAAAACGAAACGACGAACAACAACAGCAAAAGGAGTGAACCTGAGAAATACACATGACGTCGACGGTCTTGTGGTCTTGCACGACGACTCGCTTGCGTTCGCCGATGCAGGCCAGGGTAGCGACTCACACACTGTGTCCTGATCGAAATTGAAATCTAGACGAGAGATTTGGACTTTGCTTTATGCCGCTGCCGTGGTGGCTCTTCTTCCTCCATGTTTACCTGATTAAGACGCAATAAGAGGGTTCAAAACAGGGGGAATCAGCAAAGGCAAACGCAAGAAAAAAAATAAAGGATATCGTGGCTTGTCTGGGGGCCAGGCCATAAGGAGCGACCGAGACCACTGCTCATTATGCAGGAATATCGCACGGGGAAGCCGAGAAGCAGTGCAGAGAGACAACGGGAAAAAAAAAAGGAAACGCAGAAAAAAAATGCCAAAAACTTGATGTGATTGTCTCGTTATTGTTGTTTGCTGACTGCCTCGGGCTGCGGCTCGGCTCCGTGTGTGAGGGTAGGCCGTCTGAGCGGACGGCTCTAAGCACGATTGATAGACGCACGGCTTGGCTCGCAGAAAAATGGGGCGTCAACGGTGGCGTGTCTCGGCGGCTGCGGCAGTGGCAGCGGCAGCGGCGTTTGGTGATTCTTCATGCAAAACAGACATTTTTGCGGCGGCTGTCCTTGCCCAACGACCAGAGGGAACACAAACCAAAACACAACGGATAACCGTTTATTTGTGATTTATGCATACGCAGGACGGCGCGAAACACAAAACGTGGTCGTCGTTGTCGTTGTCGTTGTCGTAGTCGTCTTCGGCGCGTCCTCGCCGCCGGATGTTCAAACATTTTTGCGTATTTCACTCGTTATTTGGGGTTCGTCCACTCCAGACAGATTGGGATGATAATGAAGCGGGAATGTGTCGACAATGGGGGAGAGGGGACGCAGGCACGAACACACACCCAGAGAGACACAGACACCGACGAGAGAAAAAAAGGATACACCTCACCATCTCGTCAGGAGCAGTAGGAGCATCAGTGCTCGGCAGTTGTTCGGTCGGCATGGCATTTTGGAAGAATCTAACTCACACACACACACTCGGCGTCTCCTGACACACACACACACAGGTGCAGGGAGACAGAGCTGGCGTGGCGGGAAAAGTTTACCGGGAGCGTTCCTTGGGTTTTGAACTCAAGTGAACTCACGTAACGTGGTAACGTGGAACATCTCTGTTTAGGGGTCCTCCTGTCATGTCCTGTTCTGTTTTTTTTTCGTTCTTTGTGTTTGCTGCCCTTTTCGGGGTTCGCTTGAAGCCCCTCCTGCGCTGTCGGTCTGTCTGCGTCTGTCTGTCGAGGACAATTAAATATTTGCTCACGTTGTGTTCTCTGCTTTTTTTTGCTCCTGTGTGCGCCATTTTTGTGCTCGTTTTTTTGCGATTTTCTTCGTGCGGCCGTGTCGAATAGTGGGAGAGCTCTGTCTGAGTGGATGTCGGCCGGGGAGGGGTGGCGCCCATCGAGTTTGAATTGGATTAGATGAAACCCTGTTTGGCGGTTGATTCTTTTGCGATTCCTTCGGAGGCTATTGATTTTCTCCGTCGTCTGAGGTGCCGCCACACACGAGAATGGTGTCATGTGCGGTGTGGCGTGTGGTGCGACGGGTGGAGGAGGGGATGTTTTTACTTGTGTATCCAGTCATGACCGAATTCTGGGAAAAAAAAACCATCGAGGAGTGCTTGTGAATTTGCAAATTGTCCTTGTGCCGTTTCGTGCGGATGACCTTCAAGTGTGCCATGTCCTGCGCCTAAATTATGTTTCGTTGGCCTCCTTTCTGTCTGTCAGTCGGTGGTGGGCTTTCTTTTTGGCGTCTGTTCCTTGCTTTGGGGGCGGGACGGTTAACCTTCGCAGAGGACACCTGATGCGAGAGGCGCCGTGGGATGCGTGAGTTCAAGGACACTCAGGGCTGAAGGCACACGGAGAAATGTGATGACGACGGTGGTGCTTTGTTGGATTGAAGGTCAAACATTGCGTCGGGTTCATTGGGCGCCTGACTAGGGCGAGCACCCTGCGTGCGCTTCAGAAGCTAATCACACCGACAGACGATGATGAGTGAATGGTGGGTGCTCGCATGTGCGGGGAGTCGTTAAGGGAACTTTCAAGCGAACGGCAATTGCAATTAAACATAATTCGTGCTCAAGAGGCTACAGTCTCAACGACATTCACTATCGTAAGTCAGAAGTGGAAGGGAATGGTTGGGCGACGGGGGTTTTGAAGGACTTGTGAGAGGAGGAATCCGATGGGATGCTTGATGTTGAGAGGCAGGAACTAGGAGGGATTAGGTGATATCGAGGATGGGGAAAGGTGAGGTGAACTATGTCGCATGGGAACTCTTCCTCTGGCAGAGCGGAAGAGGAATGTGGGTGGAACCATTTTTCGGAGGTGTCGCCTTTTTGTACATTCCCTGCTTATGCAAGGATGTCAGAATTCAAATTAAGCGCATCAACATCTCGAAAGTGAGTTGATGGGTGGGGCTACAGCCCGTAGAGGGCGAAAGTTCTAGCTTCTCGTGTTGTGCGTGCTATTGCTATATGCTCTCACGGATGGGAAGGACCTACAGTTGTATGCCGACTCCGAACGGCCAAGTTTGAGAAGCTTTTCTCTAGAAAGAAGTACTCTGTGAGCATTTTCAGTGACTCGATAGAGGTGGGGCCGTAAAAATTATTTTTGTCGTACATCGATGGTGCATATTTTGAGATAGAGGCTTAAACAAGAATCATTGTTTTATATCCGCTTATACTAACATCAAAGCCTTTTAAAGTGGTACACGGTGCATAGTATCTGTTTCGGATTCTGTCTTTCTCATGTTCAATGCCTATCGTAAAACATAATACCTAAATGTATGGATAATTGAGTTGCATGACCAATTGAGGTGATACACGTTATTGATGACTATTACAACCACTTTGATCAGTTTTTTTCGACTTCTCCTCGGTTCCCTAAAGTTTTTTTGAGTTTCGTTAAGTTTCGTTGAGTTTCGTTAAGTTCCGCCACGCATCCTGCACTTGTACCTACATGAGAGGGCGGGACATACATCGCTCGGAATGTCCATAAATGACAGTTTGTGTTGAAATTTTGCCTAAGTATGCATAAATATTGGCAAAAAATTTGTCGGATTTGGAGGCAAGACCATATTTGGAAACAGCATGTGTGATGGCACCCATTTTGACTATGGTTCTGGGTTCCTGCTTGGCTCTGAACTAAGCGATGACTATTGAGTCTATTATGGTTGGCCTTTAGGCAAGCGGTTTACTTACAACAACTATGTCCTTTGCGCCATTTATCGTGCTACCAACCAACCTTCCCTTGTGTCAGTTCCGACCAAGACCTGGAAGCCAGCGAGTACGGTTCGAGATTCAGTTCAAAGACTAGAGTGTCCTTTGCGACATTTATCGTGCTACCAACCAACCTTCCTTGTGTCAGTTCCGACCAAGACCTGAAAGCCCACAAGTAAGGCCCGTGATTCAATTCAAGGACTAGAGTGCTGGGTATCATTGTGCTCCTCCCACGAATGAAGAGCTAAGCGAATTGAAGCCAAACATTTTTGGAATACTGCCATTGTCGTCGAAGCCAGTATGTGTGATGAAAGTCGATCTACTAGGCCTGGACCCTCGAACTTAAGCGATGTTTTCAACAATCTCAACTAACTACGACGCCTCGGATAATATGAGGGACGCGACAGTCAGAGGTCCTGGCCGGGCTTCTACAGCCTCTCTTATGACATCACCAACGGTGCGTCCTTATAAACGGCCTTCAAAACGGCACGGCATCGTCCTCCCAAATCTAGAGTAAACTTCCTTCGACCGACAAATGAGACATCCCCAACTACACCACAAATTTGAGTTATATTCCAGCTCACACCACCGCACTCTTTCCCAGCCACCACCACCGTCTGTCTAGACAATATGATTCGCTGCTTGGGCATAAAACACAACAATTTATCTCATTTCACAGTCGCAGCTGTGTCAACGCAACCAACCCCCTGCCACTCCAGACTGTCATCATCATCTATTGCCGTTAATAAATCTTCTTGTCGTATTAGCCAAACCACCCCCTCCCCATTAATGGCAACCTAGCCTAGCCTAGTACCGCGTATCGATAAATCTTTGCAGGGAGCAGGAAAAAATATCGGGAAACTTATAACCAAACTCCGTGAGATATATTATCTGTGCGATGCCAAACCTCTTCGAGTCTCGAATAAATCACCCAAAACAAATTGTAGTCGAAACTATTAATGGCACCCCACCACCGCCGACACTCACATCTGCCCGCCCGCCTATTTTTAATAACAACGAGCAAGTTTTCCCGAATTTTTCTTCCCTCTTTTTTTTTTTTTTGTTGGTATTCCTGCGCAGAAAAACTTTTCTAATAAAATCCAACACAACCCCTCCTCGGCGGATGGGTAAAACTTTTTTGCCGCATTATCACTGTAATTAACTGACATCATTCATAATTGCACTGCAGTTTGCCGGGGGAGGTGGGAGGCGGAAGCAGCCAAGCACACGCCAAGACAGCAGGCTGCCGCTGCATCCCGTGCACTGCCGGATCAACCAAATTAGGTTCATAAAATTGACAAATGTGTCTGAAAAGTTCCCTAATAAGCCTCCACACACACAGACCCATCCGCCCATTCGCCCACTCGCCCCAGCAACGACAGAATATTTCAACGGTTTTCGGATTGCTCCGCGCCGATAAGGACTGCGGGGCCCGACCGCCCTGCCATGACCATCGCCAATAATCAGAGATTCATTATGGGTCTGCATGAGTTATGGCAGCGCGCGAAGAAGCCATAATTCAGGAGCGATACCATCGTCACAGCAGTTACGAGGACTTTGTCCTTTCCACGCTCAGACTCTAGGGAATAGGGCTGCGCCATTGTGCCCCTTATCAGCGACGGCGTACCGATGTGCGTATGGGACGTGCATGCTTATGAGACACTGTGCCGACTGCAGTGACGGATTTATATGCGCTCCCCTCTGACATGAGATGCGATGCAATGCAGCGCAGACAGGAAGTCTGAGGGTCCCCGGGGGAGGAGGGGGTCAAGATGATTGCCTGCGCCTTCGTACGATGTCCTTTTCCGCCCTCGATCCGGGGGGATTTGTGACAGACGTTTTAACCTCAATCTGTGTTTTTCTTTTTCTGCTCTTCTTTCACAGCGAATGTCCTTTGTCACTTCCGAGCAGAGCCTCGACCCCGTCGTCGCGTCTGTGATTGCCCCCATCTGCTGCAGCGAGTGACAAGTTTATCTTCTCTTGTTGTGTTTCGGAGTTTTGGAGTTTTTGAGTTTCTGAGTGCGACTGAGAGTGGGAGACGATTGCTTTTTGGGTGTTCGCTAAAAGGAATTCCGTGTTAAACTGAGAGGGGGGCGGGGAACGCGAGTCGCGTACTGGAGCGGTGGGAGATGGGGCACAGATGAACGAACTGGAGTGACGGATTGCTTTGCATAAACCAGCGCTTGGACACGTCATCGATGGACAACTGCTGATTGGGGCGACGCTATGAATCGTCGAGTTAGAGAGGAAGCACAGCTGTGGACTCTCACGTGAACAGGCTGCGAGATGGGTTGAGTCTTGTAATGTTCTTCACTGATGCATTCGAGGGAGATTGAATGGATGGCGGGCCTGAGGGGGGAATCCTTCAAGAAGAGACTATTTGAAGCCAGAAGTCAACTATTGTGGAGATATCCGACTTCCAGCCCTTCTGTCCAATTTACATGATTTTGTCATTAACTTCAAGAAGATTGTGATTAAGTGGGGAATAGTTCTTCAAATTCATCGATGAGCGATGAGATAATCTTCTGTGAAATGGTTGATTTCTGATAGAAACACAGGGTCAGCTTCTTGTGGCCTTCATGATGCGTTGAGTTGAACAGGTACGAGCTGAAAAGAGGTTCCTCGGGATCTCGTCTCCCACAACTGAATGTCGGCAAGTGGTTCTTCAAAGGTAGAAATCGGCGAAAGAACTAGAGAATTTCAAGGACTCAATGCAGCTTGTGACTTGTGGTAGAATCGAGTTTCTAAAAGCATCTCTCTCACCACAGACGGGTACACATGAGCTTGCTGGCTCTAAGTGATGGCTCTAAGTGGTGGCGTGTCAGGTTTGCTCACCTTCGTTGTATTTCGTTCGATTTTGTTTACTTAGCTGGGAGTGAAGTGGACCCTTTTTTAAGTAGGTACATAGATGCTAGTTGATGAAACGAAGCTCGTAAGATAAATTTATGAACAAAATCGATAAAAAAAAATTGGCTTTTACCAAGTAATTGCTACAAAGAACAAAAAACAGCGCCTATTTGGATGTGGATTTGTCGTTAGAGGCAGACTTAGGCAAGAAGTCATATCGTTCAGGTCCATGAACGAGCGCCTCACGACAATTCGCATCCAGGCTAAATTTGCCAACATAAGCCTTATATGCGCACATGCTCCCAAGGAGGAGAAGGATGACGACACAAAAGACAGGTTCTATGAGCTCCTGGACAATGCTGCCCTAGCTGCGACATTGAAATTGCCCTAAGCGATTTTAACGCAAAGCTAGGAAGAGAGAACATCCTTGGTAGTACGGTCGGGAAGCATAGCCTACACGACACCACACCCGATAACGGATTGAGGCTGATCGAATTTGCTGCGGGGCTTAATGAATCATCGTTCTTGAAAGGTACAATCTTTCAAAAGTCTGTCCAACTACACGCATATGCCGACGATATTGACATTATCGGAAGAGCGCAGCGTGATGTCAGTGGCGCTTTTGTGGGTATTGCAACAGAGGCCGCAAAGATGGGTTTAGCGGTAGACGAGGGTAAGACCAAATATATGCTGTCAACGAGAAAGGACACCCAGCACCGACGTCTCGGTCAGAACGTCACAGCGGACAGATAGAACTTTGAGGTAGTCAAAAACGTTGTCTACCTAGGAACCGCTATCTATTCAGACAGTCGGTGCTTTTTTGGGCTAAGAAAGCAATTGTTAAACAAAGCCTTCTCTCGAACAACCAAGGTAACGCCTTACAAGACCTTAATCGTCCCAGTCCTGCTATATGCCGCGGAGGCATGGACTTGGTTGCTGCGAGAGGGAAATTCTTCGTGTTGTTTTCGGTCCCGTTTGCCTAGACGGTGAGTGGAGGAGCAGATATAATGACTATAAATATATGGGCTGTTCAGCGACATCGATTTAGCCTGAAGAGTGAAGATCCAACGATTGAGATGACTAGGTCATGTAGAGCGGATGGAAACCAATGCTCCGGCCCGAAAAGTCTTCGAATCCACCCCCGAGGGACGGCGCAGTAGAGGAAGACCGTGACTCAGGTGGAGCACGCAAGTGGAAAGAGACCTCAACCAACAATGCGTGCGAAACTGGAGGCAGCTAGAGACGTTTGTTGGTTGAGGCCCAGGTCCACCCCGGATTGTAGCGCCACCTTAAGTAAGTAAGTAAAGCTTCCACCGAAAGTGATCTGGAAAGATGATCTGTAGGTTCATCAGGATATGAATAATAATAATATGAATATGGTTGCCGATACAGCTCGTAGCTGGTCAGGGCCTAGCTTCTCAGCAACCAACCATCGTGTTGTGCATCATATTGTTTTCTCACTAGAGGAAGGGGACTTACAATTTTATGCCGACTCCGAACTGTCAAGTTTAAGAAGCTTTTCTTTTAATTCCCAAGAAGTTGTACAGTTGCCTCTGAACACTAATCACGACATCGAGATCGAAGTGGGGATGAATATATTGCCGCTACATCAGCAGAGTTGGGTACTTCGATGTTGATTCAATCGGGAGTGTAGTGATTTTTAAGAATTGGACCTGTTGTAGTCAGCCTTGAGGAACCCCAACATGAGAACTTGTTCCCAACATATAACATCATTCTTTGTTAAAATAAGGTGAATGGATCGTGGTCGGAATGGTGGAATGTATAGGAGGTTCGACCCATACTTACTTACTTATCAGGCAGACGACGCATGAAGGGTCCGAGCCTGAAAAATTGCTACCTTCCATCGGTGATGGTCCTGGGCATGCTGTTTCCACTCGCGGTTGTGTCTTCTTCTCCATTCGACTTCCTCGCAAACGGGACTATATATCCGACGTAGAAGGCACCAAGAATCAGCTCTGCAGTCTAACTTAATGTCCAGCTTTCGGCTCCAGAGAAGCAGGTCTGGCAGAATACGGGTTTTGTAGAGCATGACTTTGGTCCTTCGAGTCAGGACCTTCGAGCCCAGTTGTTTTGGAAGACCGAAGTAGCATCGGTTGCCAAGGACGATTCTACGTCGGATCTCCACTACGATGTCATTCGTGGATTTTACATTTGCCCCGAGGTAGACAAACTCCTTAACTACCTCGAAGTTGTAGCTGTCGATTGTTACCGTTTGGCCTCGGTGGTGTGCGGCGGATCGGTTTTTGCTCGACAGCATGTATTTGCTTTTGTTGGAGGATTGACTCATACACTGGGATATCTGAGTTCAATTCCGGGACATGAACACCTTTCATTATTCACTGCACCCACCGTCTCTCTGAAGGGACTGCTGAAAGTATGCTCAGAAAGTAAAATGGTCTAGAAAAACCTTCTTAAAATTCGTCGTTCGCAGATGTTAAAAAAATAAATTGTAGGCTCTTCCACTCGAGAATACCAGGACGAACTCCACTACGAGAGGCTGCAGAAGACAGACCTAGGTCCAGTACTGACTGAAGTGCTGCCTAAAGAGTAGAAGATGTGTTCTGTTGAAGTGTTCTGACACTTTTGGCCTGCTCCTCGCAGCCTCTCCATCTCCTGAGATTGCAACTCAGTCCACGCGGCAACTTTAGGGATCTGTACAGATGATGGGAACCATTAGCCATAATTTCTGTGGTTTCATATCCAGACTCTGCACCAGTCCCAGGTTTTCCCCGTCTAGACAGCGATTGTCATCACTTCGCAACTTCTATTGATTTCTACAAGCCCCACATCTTACCAACGCATCATTGATCAGCGACACTCAAACCCCACGCAATGCCCGAACCGTGACATCACCCATGTCATGTCTCTTTCCCCAACCAAGGTAGCCCCACAGTTTGTTCACCTATCCCACAGCCGACCTTGGCAGACCATCCCGTCCACACATCGCAGCCCCGCTCAGCTCACGACCTCGAGCATCGGTCTTTTGTCTGGCGACCCAAATGAATCACACACACCTCCATCAGCAACCGCCAGCATAACGATTGACAACGCCGCAAACACCGCCGTGCCGGCTCCAAGTGTGTTCCAATTTGTCACTCTCCGTCTGCGGCGACCGACACAAAGCTGTCCACTTCTAGGAATCCCGGTCCAGTCACGCCGGTGACTCACCACGAGGTATCTGTTGAACCTTCCGCCGGGCTAATTACCAGCTCCCATCCCATCGCCCTCAACGACAAGAAGAACTCAACTCTTTTGCTGAATTCAATCCACACTCGAACTTCGGATATTTATGCTTATTGAGCGGACAGTCACCAGGCATTGGCCACCGGCCACCAGGCAACATCCGCCATCAGCGACAAGCGAACGGCAAGCTCAGCTCCTTTCCATGTTGTTGCTGGCCGCCGCGTCGCCAGCTCGGAGTGGATTTGTGGAACGAAATTCCTGGAATTTTCCTACACACATGCACACACAAGTCGCGCGGAATGTGCCGGGCTATCGACGCGGCGAGAGGCCGGATGGGCCAACGGACAGAGGAACGGGCAGGATGCAAGAGAAGGTGCGACCGGAGGAATCTTTTGTGGTCCATTGACGTATGACCGTCCTCGAGGCGGAGATTATTTATCCGCGGCTCGGTGGTTCCCATGATGTGGTGCCGGTGCACGAGTGGTGTTCGAGTGTAATCCTTGAGAAAGCGTCCCAAGGTCCATGATCTGTCTTCGTTCGCCGTCTGCACCGTCTGCACCGTCTTGCGTTCTGTTTGTGTTTAGTTTTCCGTTGCGCTTCGGCGTTGTCGCTGTGCGCTGGTGTGCGGTGTCTTCTCGGTCGGCTTGTCGTTGTCGTCGGTCGTCGGTCGTGGCCGTGGTCGTAGTCGTCTCCTGCACGTTAGTCAATTACAATTGGAATGCAGTCAGGCCACCCGAGACCTGATGCCGCGCGCACCATTAGACGCAAAGAGTGCGGGGAGGGGGGCAAAAGAGAATGCTCGGCCGGAATTGAGAGTTGAGAAGATGAAGGATTCTCTGGTGGAGCAACGGTGGTAGACGTTTTGAATGGAATGTCTTGCTGCTGCTGCTGCCGCTGCCTGTGTGTGCGACGTGCCGTGTTGTGTGCCATCTTATCTTTCTGCACAATCGGACTCGGAGTTTGGACATGTCCGATGTTCCTTTTTTTGGATTCTTGGCCAGAGTTCACACACCCCACACGGAGTGGATCTGTGTGTGTGTGTCTGCGAGCCTTAAGATCCGCACCGACTGCTCGACTGGGGAAGAGTATTTAATTTTGTGTGGTCCTCCTTTTCGGTTTCCGTCCGCGGTTTCATTCAGAGAGCGCGAGGGTTTATTTCGCATTCGATTAGATTAGTGGCGTTGTTGGGAGGAGGAAGTCTTTCGTTGTTTTTTTTTGTGTCTTCACTTGTGTCGCCGCTGCTGCCGATGGTGAGGCTGAGTGACTGGATGGCTTATTATCATTTCCTTCGTTTTCCGTCGCGGGGTTCTTGGCCGTTTTTCGCATCATTTGTGCGTTCGTTCTTACCGACGCGCGCGCCCCGATTTGAGTAACATTTCGCGAAGAATGTCTGGAGTCAATGCACTGAATGAAATGATTGGATTCCATGGAACTCTGAGGTGGCTTAGACGGCTGGCCGGTCGGAGAGTGATCGTTGTTCTTTCGCTGCGTCGTCGTGTCGGTTCAAAGACAGTGCCAGTGGATTTGTGAAAGGAACGCAGCGTGGTTATGGATTCTTTTTGGCACTTTGGGCTAACTCACTTTGCTGTAGCCTGTGGCCTGTTGCTGCGCGTGTTCATAACTGACGGACTGGAAGCGGCGTTCCTTTGTTGGATGGTGATCGCTTAAATGGGATGACAGTTAAAAGTTATGCAGGTCGGTTGGGTTAATTGACTCCTGCGGGTGTTTCCAAATTGACGTGTAGAACATCAGTGATGTTGGTCGGTCTCCGCTTGGAGAGGGGTTTTTTATCGATCTTCTGAGATTTTTGTTAGTGGTCGTTGATCGAGTTTGGGTCGGAAAGAATCGAATCCCACAAAATTTGAATGAAATCGTAGCCAGGCTTGCGAAAAATAGGTGGAGTGCCGCTGGGAACCATGTGTGGGCCAATATTTTTTTTTTGTTTTATGAACTGGGTGCTCTGACGTTTGACCGAATTCCACAAACCTGTTGTTGTAAGAAATCATTTCTAATTAGACAAGTGCTATGATGAGCGATGCATCTCCATGTTCCGTGTATACTATGTTTCTGACCGTGTCTTCTAGCAGAATCATCTGCCGCTTGAGGAACTTGAGGACAATGACATCTAGAAAAGCAATATGCAATATGTTTCGAATTGAAGGCATGGTCCAGGGTGATTTCGAAGTTCAACACCCTCCTAGACGACACGAGCTAGATGGACCAGGAAAATAACACTTGTTCTCTTGTTGAACCACGAAGATAGGGACAGACACCCTCGGCTAATTTCATCAGGGAAATTCTCGGTCACTGTGATCAGTGAGATAATGTAGGGAGCAATAAGTAAAGTAGCATTTGGACTTTAATTGCCAGCCTAGGTATCAACTCCAGTAAAACGGAACTGATGCTCGTCTATAATAATAACCTTATAATTCTATCTACATGCACTAGGTACTTGAGCGTAGTACCGAGCTGAATATCAGTCAAGAAGGCGGACAGTGATTCCATCTCTGTGCATCCAGCCCAGAACCTTCAGCAAAAAGTAGGATGTCCCAAGTTGATTCACTGGATGTACACGACGGTTATGCTACCAATTCATATATGGATTCACATATGGATCACTAGCATGTTGACCGGCCTTTAGAAAAAAAACACAAGAATATTTCAAAACTGCAACAGGCGCCATATGGTCGACACCAACAGACTCTCTGGTGATAATGCTACATCTTTGATCTCTGGACTTACACATGAATAGCACTTCAGCACCCAGTGCTTTAAGGCTCAGAGGGTTTGAGTTCTGGAAATCAATACTCCATGGTTACAGGTTACCATTCTAGAACTTCTCGTAAAATCATCAAACTACAGACTATAAAGTCGCTAGGCTAACTTTCAAATGCCTTTCTTCTTCTTTTTCTTTGACTGGCGCTACAGTCCGGGGTGGACCTGGGCCTCAACCAATATGCCTCTCCAGCCAGCAGGATCTTTCGCCAGATGCGCATACCAATTTGCTTGAGGTCCTTTTTCACTTGTTTGCGCCATGTGCGAGGACGTCCTCTGTTGTGCTGTCCGAATGGCTCGGAGTCGAAGACTCTTCGGGCCGGAGCTGTGGTGTCCATCCGCTCTACATGACCTGGCCATCTTAAGCGTTGGATCCGAAGACGCTTAACTAGGCGCATGCCGCTGTACAGCCCGTACAGTTCGTGGTCGAACCTTCTCCTCCAAACGCCATCAACGCAAACAGGACCAAAGATCGTACGCAGAACTTTTCAAATGCCTTTAAGACTCCGCAATAAAACGCAATGGCAGCGCGGGCAGGTGTGCAAGGATTTTAACTTAACTATCTATACTGAAGGCATAAAAAAAATCAGACTGTTGGAAGAAGTCATAGCTCGTGCAATATGCCTGCTGATCGATTACATAGTATATACAATTCATTTGCAAATTGATTGACGAGAGGACAATTACATCTAGAAACGCAGTCGGGGACTTTTGCATTTTGAATGGCAGCTATATTTGATTCAAAATCGCGACAAACTTTTCCCGCTCCTTAAAGACTCGTTGATATCAAGCAAGGGCGCCAGAGACAGGACATAAATGGAATAACAACTCAGGCAGCTGTGCAGGAATTTTAACTAGAAATCTACACATCAAGAGTCTCTCCTGTCTCGAGCAGAGATTGCTCCACTGAACCGAAGAAGATCCTCGTGACTGCGAGCGACAGCCCTGTTTATATTGGACTCGCCTGTCCACTGTTCGGCATACTACAGGGAAGATGACAGGACATTCTTACGGATCGTGTATCACGCCATTTATGTCGAAAGAGAGGAAACCAAGTGCGAGTAAGGCACATTCTCTCCACGTACATAACATTGGACTAGTGAGCTGGCATGAATCAAACTGTTCGAAGTGGTCACGCCTCTGATCAGTTCATGTTTTCCTCGCTATGTGATACCTCGTTATGTGAGACTTCTTCTACTGAGACTCCTTGTGCGCGTACTCCATGATACATGGCATAAGGATATCGATCCCAGTCACGAGAACAGTATCTGCTCAGCTATTTTTAATGTATAAGTCAAGTGGTAAGATGTAGCATTATCGCCAGAGTGAGACAAATATGATGTCGACTGTAGATCGCCTGTGGTGACGTCAGGAAGTTGATAACTAACTTCCAGTTGTCGCAAAATCCATGAATTTGTTTGAATTCAAGTTGCAACAATGTATTTATTATTTCGACATTCTGACCTGATCTGTACAGCTTATAGACTGCCCGACAGTTCCAGTTCAAGCGGAATTATTTGCAATCCGGGAAGGGAAGTATGTCGCTAAGTCAAGATTCACCCAAGTAACCTGCCCAGCCAGAAGGTTGTCATTTGTATCCACAGCCAAGCAGCCATCAAAGCTACTGGCTCCTTCACGACACACGTTAAACTTGTAGAGGAATGATGGGCCTAGCTGACGTCTTTGGAAGGTCATCGCATGATTTCCCATATCTGAGTTCCAAGTCACAGTGTCATCCCAGGAAATGAGAAGTCCAAAAAAACTGGTTGCCACAAAGCGAGCGCTTGGTATAGCCTTCTTTAAATCACTTCATAAAATTGCTGCAAAGGATACTAAAAACTGAATGCAATTCTTAAATACATCAGCTCGGATTTAGAGATATAGTCGACTCTCAATATTTCGAATTTATCTCTAACGCAAATTTTTCATTTGCCACATTTTGGTATTTTCAGTTTAGCATACAAAAAACTACCCGATAAGTCAAAGTAATTTTGATACTCCGTGAAAATTTAGGGAGAGAGTCTACAGTGTCTAAATAAAACTCTTCATGAATGAACGTCAAGTAAACATGCTTTTACCTCTTGTCACTACTCGCTGTCAACGCCGCGCAGGCTTTATATATGTTACTGCATGGATGGTCAACAAGCTTACAGTACGTAATGACGTTTGAGCCTTTGGCCTTCGGACTGTCATGCACCTCATCACATGAAAGAATGACCACCTTACGAAATACAGTGGCCGCCATGAGCCTGCTTCGAGTTTAAATTCCCAAGGTTCGACTCCGGGGAGCCGAACTTCGACTTTCTTTTTGCTTGTGTGCCAGCAATCCGTGGCGCAGTTAGAGACAGAATGTGGTTTTGAAAGACCCAAAGTCGGTTTGGTGGGCAACAGATCCGAGCCGCTAAGATTAGTTTATGGGGCTGCCAGCCAAATGCATTGGTCCATTACCACAGCCGTTAATTTGCTGCCATAAATGCTGACTGGACCAGGTTTGAAAACCAGATATGAGCATATTAACGATTGCTTTGAGTGGGATTCGAACCGGGGACCCTTATAACCAAGGACAGACTCCACCAACATCCTAAACGGCCGCTTAGGAAACGGGTATCAAAGAGAATTGCCAGACTCTTCGAAGTGATCTGTGTAGGGACTTATCCACTCATGAAGACTAAGTAACTTGTCCTATCAGTAATTTTCTTCACGTTTCTTTCTTTCTTCACGCCGATTTCTTCTTCTGTAACTTTTCTCCATAGCGGCCAAGAATTCTGCGCCTCAATCCTCAAACAGTACAACAACCTTTAACTTTTCTGTGCGCAGTGCCATCTTATAGCATTCTGTTAATCTAGTTACCGGCTGTGAGATATGTAGGTACGCTTCGTGAAAAACTTACGCTACTGGCACCTAGTCCCCGGTTTGTATATCATGTGGTGTGTAACATGCAAAGTTACATGTACTTCTGGTAGACTACACGCCGCAACCGCGTCCTCTTATTCAAAGCTGAAGCTAAACGAGAAATCTCATTTTATGACAGCACTAAATCTCTGGTGTCCACTCTATCACCTTCATCGTCTGCCGCGGCGTCCAAATTCCAGAGAAGTTCGCATCAACAACAACCATTGCCACTCGCATCGCGTCCAAACACTCACCAAATCGCATCTACTATCCATCAAAGCGATGCACAAGCACATAGGCCGCAGCACTCATTCCTGCGGTGACCCCGTGGAATTTCGCGTTCAAAGAACTCATGATCTCCGCACGCCGCCATGCTGAAGCGATTCCCATCTCCACATGCCTCCCCTCCTCCTCCTCGTCTACCACTCTCCCTTTGCAGATTTATCAAAAAGTAAACAACAACAACAAAAAAGAAACAACAAAATATTAGCAAGTCATCAAGCATGTTGATGAGCATAAATCACTGAACCGGCGCGTTTCTCATAAACGATCAGAACGACTTCAGAAATTCATTCACACATGTAAGCGACCGCAGCGCTCACCCACACGCACGCACGCAGCCAGTTCAATCAATTTCAAAACAAACAACAACACGAGTAAATAAACGTGAATCGACGAAACGAAAGAGGAGCCACACGAAAAGAGGCAAAAACATACGCGACCGTCCTCACGTTACTCCAGTCCAGTGTACAGTGCCAAAGTGGCACCGGGCCGCGCTGCGCCGCCGCCGCCCGCTCCAGTCCACCGACAACCCACCGTCATACGTTCTCACATAATTAACCTTTCGTCTATAGGAGCGCGCGCGCGCTCGCCCGCAAAAGAGCAACAAAAACAAAGAAGCCCCAGCCACGGCCGAGCCAAGCCGAGCCGATGAAGACGATGGGACGAAGATCGCAATAAAAATCTGAGGTAAACGAAACTTATGGCTTCCCATCTAAGCGTTCAAGGCCAACAACACAAATCAAAAGCATTAAATTCCTCTCTACAATGGACAAAGGGAGCAAGAACCCCCGACGCGGACGGGGCTCCGCCGGACGCCGGACGTCGGACGTGGGGAAGAGGTTACACGACACTGACTACTTGACCAGCAGCGGTGACGACGGTGGCGGTGGCGGTGGCGGTGGCGATGGCGGTGGATGTCAGAAAAGTCTGCAGAGGGCCGGGCGAAGGGCGGCTCCTCCTTCAGCTAGTGTGTGGGTTCCGAACGAGATCGCTGCCAGGCAAGCAATGCATGCGGTCGTGCCGATGGTGGCGCATTGAGTTAGCTAGCTGCCTCGCCTAGGTGCTCCGAGGCACCGCGTCTGCTTCCCGCCAGCCCGACGAATATGGCGCTAGTGCACTCACGAAGAGATCTGCGACGCGCACAGTTCACTGCCGTGCTCCCATTCTTCACGGGACGGGAGCACACATCCGTCCGCCCGTTCGTCCGTCTGGCCGCCTGCGCGCTCGCAGTTCGCTCGTCCGGTTCGTGTCGTCGCTGTGCGGTTTGTTGCCATTGCCTTGCGTCTGACGAGGATTCATTGAACTCCGTCGTCTCCGGATGGCTGAAGTGGCAGTGGCCGCCGTGCCGCGTCTCGTTCGCCCGCCCTTGCTGCACATGCCTTTATCGCATCAAAACATCTCTCGAGTGGGAAGGGCGACGCGCAAAGGAGGGGGACAAGACCTTGCATAAGACCTCGATGAAGGATCGGGCATATGCGAGCTCTAGCGCGTCCGCGATCCGAAGACATTCCACTCCACGACGGTCGTCGCGCGGATCCACTCTTCCTCTGCATATTTGGTGCGATTATCGTGTTTCCGATGTTTATTTGCTGCTTGCGGAGGCTGCAAAATTTATGGGACACAGCAAGGCGATGGCGCGGCGGCGATTTTTGTGACTTCACTCGCCGATGGGCCGGGGACTGGGTAGGGGCGTCAGCAGTGTGCTCCACCCCGACCCCTCAGCGCAGTGGATTCGCGTGGCCTCAAGTCCTAATGAGTGCGCGTGGTTTTAGCGTTTTATTTTGATTTCTGTCGTGTCGCCTTTCGGTGTGCTGATGCGCTCCGTGGATGTGGTTGTTTGGCGTTTGCTGGGAACAGTGGGCTGTGTGTGGGGGATATGGATTGTGGATTGTTTTGAGGCATGCTTGGGGTCTTAAGACAGTTTGGGAGAGACAGGGTTTTGAAACAGTTTGTTCTTTTTGCACTCTGACAGCTGTTCATGGGACGGTCTGGCTTAACTGGCTTAGCTGCAGAAAGTCAGAGGTACTATCTTGCTTCCAGCAGCTTTAAGGGATAAACTAGTCAAAGAATATTACAGGCATTGTTGTTGTCAAGCATGGATTAGAGGCCTCTTGGCGCTGGGACCAGATAATCATCATTTCACTCACCTCCTACAAAGAAAAAGAGAGAGCGAAACATTGAGCTATCAGCGTTACGGCCCAAAAATGACTGGAATAAACGGAAACTAGCCAGAAGCGAAGTCAAACTTCAAAGTTCCCCAATTGCTTTTGGGAATTTGGGCTAAATAGTAAAACCAGATGACATTTAGGTACGTAGGGTGCGATTAGAGTATCTCCCATACAGTAAAACAACTTTTAATGAAACTTAACGAAACTCAACGAAACTTAACGAAACTGAACGAAACCTACCAGGCATCTTGGCGATTATTTCCACGTTCGGTGACATCGGCGTCTTACAAATTTATTCACTAGGATTAAGTGAAATGCCTACAAAATGCCTTGAACCGCACAAAACAATGCTAAGGACATCTTTGATACCGAAAAAAAGTAGAAACCGCAAAATCTGGGACGTGTCAGTGAAGCTTTCGCTGGTTTTTTAGTGCTGCATCTCTCGAACTTTCCATGAGGATGACGATTCTGTAGCATAGACCACAATTTTCCACAAAATGGTGGCAAAAGTGTTATACGATTCTGTTTAAGGTCACGAAATCTTCTATCTGCTCGTCACAAAATCTTCAGTGAATCCAGTTAGTTCCTTCGCAGGAATTCCACTTTAGTCCTAAAACAAAAGGCACGCTGATCCTTTTCCCATCACCACCGCGGCGCATCCTTCTCGGCACGGATTTCTCGAAATTGCAATAAAAATCCTTGACAAAGCCGACCACCCCTCACTTCACACTAAGGACTCAAAATATCTCTCGCCCTCCCTACCACCGTCGGTTTTTTTTTTTCCACGGAAAAACGATCATCCTGATCGATCTGTGGCGATCTGCAAGCACCGGCACAACTCCACTTTATTGCACTCTCATCGCATTCCTCTCGCCTCACGTACCTGTCAAGAAAGTGCACATACTCGTTAAAAAGGACATCCATTTGCCGAGGCCAGCACCGATCTGGTTTTATGACGCGATCACCCGTTTGCTCACCCTCAGCGCATGGATTCATTACCTGAACAAAATCCATCGAGTTTACGACTTCCTTGTAACCATTTACTTAATGACCAGCCAGCCAGGCGCACTCCACCGCGCCGTGACTTCGGCCCGCAGCATCGGTGCGGGACAAAGGAAATTCCTGAGCCGACGAAAAACACGATTTCCCACAGAGTTTTCAATTAAATTTCCCCCCCGCACACTTGAAAGGACATGCAAGTACCGCACTCGTACCCACTCGGCCGTCTTCTGTCTAATCCGAAGTACTTTTCTACGAATTAGGAGTCGGCTATCGGGCTGGTGTACAGTGCGCGCACGGAATCCATGCTCTGCTGAGCGAGCACATTTCCCATTTTTCGCAAGGCGAACGTAAGGCAGCCGTGGGAGAGAGCGGGACCGAGAGCGAGGCCTCCTCCGACGACCTGGGTAGTCCCACACAAACCGAACCGAACGCGGAGCGCACTAAACAAACAAACATCCTTCCAGGAAAAGAATCGGTGTTTGCTCAAAGGCGCTGCGCCGGCCGGGACGGGACTCTGAGACTCGGCGGAGTTGAGGCAGTGCGAGGAGGTGTGATCTGTTGAATGTGGGATTCTGGATTCTGGATTCGTTATCAGCGAGTCTGGCTGGTGGCTGCCTCCTACCTACGCTCGCTCGCTCGCCACGATTGAGTGTTAATCTGTCTGGCCGCCTGGTCCTTTCGGCCGGGATATGGGATTTATTATTATTTCTGTTCGTCGTTTTGTCGATTAGATTCATCAATGAATGGCATTTCGTTTGAATGGTCGAGTGGTTGGCTGGTTCGCTGTGCCTGCCGGCGATGCGGCGAGTCCTGGCCCCGGGGGCTGAGTGTGTGCGTGTGTGTTGGTGGTGGGCTCCGCTGGTGTGTGGGAACATTTTCATGCCGATTCCTGGAAACTCCTGCGGCTGTGAATGACTTGTTTGTGTTTTACTTAAGTCCGCCGGTGGGAGCAGCCGGTTAGTTGATTTAGGAGTGCTCGTTTTTTTTATTTTCGGCTCGGCTTGGATTGGATCCGTAGGATTTGACAAATATTTGTATTCTTGAATTTTGACCTGTTCGACTGGGGGGATGGATGAATGGATCTGGTTTAAGGAGAAGTCCTTGACTCTGTTTTTTTCTTCTATTTTTTCACTTGGATTCGTGTTTGTGAAGAGGGTGCAGAGA
The DNA here is from genome assembly GCA_916610145.1 of Eristalis arbustorum. Lineage (NCBI taxonomy): Eukaryota > Metazoa > Arthropoda > Insecta > Diptera > Syrphidae > Eristalis > Eristalis arbustorum. The sequence goes on along the minus strand of OU744318.1, from coordinate 17,609,310 downwards.
GTGGTTTTGGTTTTGGTTTCGGTTTTGCCATGCTGTCTGTTGGGATCACATGTCGGTCGTTGGCTTGAGTATGGCCCGAAGACACTCGACTTCTTCGAGTTGATTGACCAAGTGGCGGCAGTGATCTAGGAGCAGCCATTCACATTCCCAGCATTTGGTATTTATTCGAAACCATGTTTACACGCGAAAAGGAACAATGAAGCCTTAAATCAACGAAGTGATCGAATTTCTGGCGTGTAGGGGAAGTCGGAATCTTTAAGAAGATCAAGAGGAAGTCGAAACAGGACGCCACCTGGTCGCCAAATGGGTGCAAAGAGTGGCGCACTGAGTCAGTTAGTACGACAAATTGGACGTGGCAGGCTTGGAAATGCACAAATGTCGGGTATTCTACTTTGTTGACAGTTGATCTTGGTTCATTCAAGTACATTCCTCAGCGCTGATCTCAAGCTCCAGTGGAAGTTGAGTAAACTATCTGTTGGATGATGGTCTGCCAAGGATGCGCTACTAGGTGGGAGCCAAGGACAGGCATCTCCACAGACAGCGAAGTCCGTCGCTCGCGGAGCTCACCAAGACCCCTAATATTCAAAAACGTCTTACAACACCAAAATACACCAGTCGATGGCCAAGTCAAAAAACAAGCGAGGAATGTCTCAGATTTTCCGGGAAAAGAGATGTTGGCCGACGGACAAAACGCTGATTCTGTAAAGCGCATGCTTGGAACATAGCATCGACTCATAGCCGTTGGCAGAACTCACTCGCCAGAAAATGTAGAACTCGGCTATCACTTGAAGCCCGTAAGTTGTCGCTTGTTGATTAATGCCCATGCCCTCCTGAACTCTAGCTTCAGACTGGAAAAACATAACAAGTCGCGGATGTAACCAAAAACAAATCAAAGGTGGCCATTGCAATCATCCACAAGTTATCTCAAGGCTTAGACGCTGCAACTGAAATCCTCAAGTGGTGAATGATTTGTGTGGTTGGTTGAACAAGAGCCACCTGGTCTTCTTCTTCTTCTTCTTCGTGTGGCGCTACAGTCCGGGGTGGACCTGGGCCTCAACCAACATATCTCTCCAACTAGCGCGATCCCTAGCTGGCTGTCTCCAGTTTCGCACACCAAGTTGGTTGAGGTCCTTCTCCACTTGGGTGCGCCACCTTAAACGCGGGCGTCCTCTGTTGCGTTGCCCGACAGGTTCGGATTCGAAGATCCTTCGGGCCGGATCTGTGGTGTCCATACGCTCTGCATGACCTAGCCACCGTAGGCGTTGGATCCGTAGACGCCTAACTAGGCTCATGTCGCTGTACAGCCCGTACAGTTCGTGATTGAATCTTCTCCTCCAGAACCCGTCAACACAAACATTACCAAAGATCGTGCGTAGAACTTTTCTCTCAAAGAGACCAAGGACTTCTTCATCCGCTTTCGAGATTGTCCATAACTCGGCGCCGTATAGTAGGATTGAGATGATCAGTGTCTTGTATAGAGTCAGCTTGGTTCTTCGAGAGAGGGCTCTATTACTCAGTTGCCTCTTGAGCCCGAAGAAACAGCGGTTGGCAAGAGTTATCCTACGCTTGATCTCGGTACTGATGTTATTTGTACAATTTACTCCGGAGCCGAGGTAAGTGAAGTCCTTGACTACCTCGAAGTTATAGCTGCCCATTGTGACGCTCTGTCCAAGACGTCGATGTTGTATGTCCTTTTTTTAGGACAGCATATACTTCGTTTTGCCCTCATTCACCGCCAGACCCATTTTAGCCGCTTCCGTCTCAATGTTAGCAAAAGCCTCACTGACGGCTCGGTCTCGGTGAGTTCGTTACCGACCTTGATGGAGCAGCGATAGTTCTCCATCGTCATCCTGCACAACCTGACGAGTTTCGCAGGAATGTCAAAACTAGACATGGCGTTGTATAGCTCGTCTCTATGCACGCTGTCATATGCGGCCTTGAAATCGACGAACAGATGGTGAGTATCGATTTGCATTTCTTGGGTCTTTTCCAGGATCTGCCGTAGTGTGAAGATTTGGTCTGTTGTGGACTTTCCTTGCCTGAAGCCACACTGATACGGACCTATCAGATTATTAATGAACGGCTTCAGGCGGGTACACAAAACGGCAGAGAAGATCTTACACGCGATGTTATGAAGACTGATCCCTTGATAGTTGGCGCAGTTGAAGGGGTCTCCTTTCTTGTGGATCGGGCAAACGATACTGAGATTCCACTCGACGAGTGGAGCCACCTGGTCGGTACAAGGCAAATACTTACCTTCTCTCTCAGACCACAGGCATCGATCTAGTACTATACGGCGTCTTAAGTCGGAGATCATGGCGACACGCGGAGCATGGTCATGATTGAAATAATCTGCTCTTAGAACTATCGTCTTCACTGACAAGCAGTCGGCTTGCCTTCACTCTGTTTTACCTCCAAATTTGTTCCAAGCCTTTGTTCATCTTCAGTCGGCTAGAAGGATGAGCGACTCGATACAAGTTATATTTTGTGACTCGGAGACCCTTAAATGGGAAACATTGTTTTCTGTGATCGCTGATTTAACAGACAGTTCTCGATCGTCACACTATTGTTTGAAGACTTTTCAAATTTGCCTTTAGAGACACGATTACTAACTTTTTACAGCAATACTTCAACAAGGGAAGTTAGTAATTGATTGCGTGAACTGAACCTTTGCCTGAAGGCCCGTCCACTGAACCAACGCATTGCAGTGGGAATCCCAAGTATATTCGCTCTACGCATGAGTACAACTCTCATATGTTGTCTGGTGCCCCAAGTAACTCCCTGCACCTACTAGAGTGATTCCTGAGAGTGATTACACTTATATATATATATATGGGTGGCGCTACAGCCCGTAGGGGGCCAGGGTCTAGATTCTCAGCAACCACTCATGTTGTGCGTGCTATTGTTTTTCTCACGAGTGGAAGGGACCTACAGTTTTACGCCGACTCCGAACGGCCAAGTTTGAGAAGCTTTTTCTAGACAGGAAATACTCTTTGAGCATTGTCAGTAACTCGAAAGAGGTGGGGTCGGGAAAATTATTTGTGTCGCTCAGAGCAGGAATCGAACCTACAACGTCGAGGTTGGGGTCGACGAACATACCCACAACGCCACGTTCCACCAACAGTAGTGGCGACAACAATATTGCAGGTTCATTAGACTTGTGCGAACCGTGTCATCTTTGTTCGTGTTTGCTACTCTTAAAAGCGATGCTTAGAGAGCTATTCAACTGCATTCCTCCTCTTCTGAATTCACCCCCAATTACCAGGAATGTCCAGTATCACCAGGAATGTCCATAGTTTACCCTTAAGCCTGCTTTCGTGCGCTCAGTCAAATTTAGAGACTCGTTTTTCCAGACGCACTACACAAATGTGGAATGCTCTCTACACCTCAATATTTACCACAGACTATCTCTCTTTATCTCTCCCTCTAAAACCAATTTGGAATAATGCCTATTGACACTTTCCTCCACCTTGGTAATATGTGAGGCCGATCGAAAACCTCTGCTGATCTTTGACGCGCAGCATCCGGTTGTGTTTGCAACGCCACACCGATTTGTGTCACACACGCTATACCACCGTTTCACATGGTAAACTCTTCGACATGCTGGTATAATAGCCTCTTCTCCCCAAAACTTGGGTTTTAAGACGCAGCCACCACCAACCTCCTCTCCACTGATCAGGCTTAAATCAAGGTATATCTCAGAGGCGTCCGGTGGTACCAGATTATAGCCTCTGCCCAAGCGTTCGCAACAGAATGCTTCCTACCGGTAGGATGGCATAATGTGCAGGATTATTCGCTGTTAATGTAGTCTATGTTAACAATTGGGAATAGTCGATGGAAATATTTTGCGTTCGAGCTCGAGGGTAGAGACGTATCCTAAACCAAGAGCTCAAACATCTGATATACCACTACTAGAAGCATTCAACACATAGTTCAGAGTGTACAAAGACTGATTAAGGCGGATGCTGAAACAAAGACTTATGTACTGCGAGAAGCACGTACAAATTGCGCTTATAGATGGCGCCACATACACAACCTCCTCAGCTTTTACGAAACCATAATCAACCATTTAGTCGTAAATTTGTCTTATTCGTTTTGTTCTAATGGCGCTTCAGTCCGGGTTGAACTTGGGCCTCTACCAGTCCTTCTCCACTTGAGTGCGCCATCGGCTTTGTGGTCGTCCTCTATTGCGTTGTCCTATTGGTTCGGAGTGGACGACTCTTCGGGCTGCAGCAGTGTTGTTCATGCGCTCTACATGACATAGCGTTCGTGGTTGAATCTTCTTCTCCAGAAACAATCAACGCAAACAGGACCAAAGATTGAACACAGAACTTTTCTCTCGCATAGACCAAGGGCTTCCTCATCCGCTCTTGAGATAGTTCAGGCTTCCGCGCCATAGAGCAGGACAGAGTCCTCCGAGAGAGGGCTCTACTATTCAATTTACCTCTTGAGCCCAAGGAAAAAAGCGGTTGGCAAGAGTTACTTAATGTCGGTTTTTGCCGCCTCCATTTCAATACCAGCAAAGGCCTCATTGACGGTTTGTTGTGTTCGTCTAATCACGTCAATGGGGCGCGCGTATGCTATCAATTACTAGCATACTTGGTAGATCTTGCCTCTTGTGTTAGCGAGTGGGTTTTGCACGACCTTCTCAACGTACGATGTCGCCTTGCCTAATACCTTTTTTGACAGTGGTCTCGGTGAGTTCGTTACCGACCTCGATGGAGCATCGCGAATTCTCCATCGTCATCCTCCTCAACCTGACGAGTTTGGTAGGAATTTCAGAACTAAACGTGGCGTTGTACAGCTCATCTCTATGCACGCTGTCATATGCGGCCTAAACGTTCACAAATAGGATGTGGGCATCTATCTGCATATCTTGGGTTTTTTTTTCGATTTTTTGTCTATCAAATAAACACAATTTCATGGATGGTGAGGCGAACTATTCCGTGTGTTACTTCAATTTAAACTGATGCACCTCCAAAGGCATCATATTTTTTCTTACTGGATACTTGGACGCTGCTGCTTTCTGAGCAACGACAACTGATTTCCTATTTTTTGTTTAACTAACTTCACAGACAAGAATAATCTCGCAGTCGGCAAACTAACGCCACTGTGTGCGAGTGAGTGACTGGCAGAGATTAAGTGCTAAGCCTGGATAGTGATCTAACTCGATATGGGCCCTGATCGCTCTAAGCAATTGCTTCCACAATAAACTTCAGTGGTTGCTACTATTGAAGCACACTGTCTGTTGGGAGATCACTCCAGAACTAGACGTTGGCATTACTGACTCCAGCAGAAACTGAGTGGATTGGGAGGACACACGGAGCATCGTACACACCTTTAGTGTCTCTTCGACACAATTGATAGGAGTTCACTTTTTCAGTGATTTAAGAGAAATAAGAGAGAGAGCCAAATTGATATCCCTCCAAACGGTTGAGAAACTCCAACTGATCGAGCTGGCAGCACAGCCAATGGACCAGTGAAGTGAAGACCAGTACATCCCTTCAGAGACTTCAAGCCACCCACCAGCTTTGAGGCACTAAGAGACGGGATCAGTAATCAACAGTGATTGAAAATAAGTGGCGGTGCTGAGGGATGTAATGAGGAGCGGACAATTTGGATCAACCGGTGCCCTTTTGCTTATATTTACGTTAGACAGAGATGACTGCCCACGATGACAGCAACGCCTGCGCAACACGTCTGATTACTGATCCAACTTCGTTCACATTCAAGAGACACTCCATTCGATGCTCCCTTCGACTGTCCAGAGAGGAGGCGCAACTCTGAAGACGCTGTCGCATTAGAACAAGCAAGTAGACGCGACCTCCAACCCCGAGTGGTCATGCTCCCACAAATTGAACGCCGTTCCCGAAGAAACGCCAAGTCTATTTCCATCTTCAAAGTCAACGAGGAGAGAATCCATCAGACGTTGGTTACCCGTCTCCACATCTCTCGCACTCCGCCCTCGGCTCACTGCACTCGCGCCGGTCATCCTTTCCCGATCCTCGAACAGAACCAATTCGCCAGCAGCAGCTCTCGTATTTATGGCTCTGAAGTGGAACGCATTCCCTGTTCGATCTCGATGCTCGAGCGGCGTGGCTGCGCTTGTCCGTTGGCCTCGCGCATTCTTAAGGAGCCGCGGCACCGTTCGTCAACTGAATGAAAATTCCGACTTTAATTGTCTTGACTTTCCATCGGACGCATGTAAGTACGCCGAGCTATGCGCCTCTCGGGCGTACACACTGACTCCGAAGTTGTCGTTCTTCGTTTCGCGGGGGAAGGGGGGGACTGTGAACAGCCCAGAGAGTATCTTTAATTTACTTTTGGATCGTAAATCGCGTCGTCTCGTGCGTCATTAACTTTTTGTGGAAATTCCATTCGCAAGCACACTCAGGCACAAAGTCAGCTCAGCGATTCGGTTCAAGCCCAACATGGAGCTCGGTGGGAATGGGGCCCGTTCGAATCGGCGAACACACCTCGGCGGCGGTGGATGTGGCGGCGCACTGGGAGGTGTGAGCCTAGGAGTTATGGGCACGCTAATTGACTCGTTCTCCAGCCCTCAGGCCCGCGGAGCGCCTATCGGCCCCCTCCAGGCCGATTTATGGGGTTTTGCTTCGATTGATAATCGGTTTTTAATTAATACCCCGCTCACATCGCGTGTTCGCTGGGTTTTCTTGAGCCAAACAGAAGAGCGGCCGAGCGCTCGGGTACATTTGATTGGCCCGCCAGGCGGTGCAGGTGGAGTGTGAGCCGAGTGCCCACATGGTGGTGGCGGCGGAGGCGCGTACTCTGATGGTGGTTCTGTCACATCATAAATCCATGTCGTCGCTGTTGCCGCCACCACTGCGAGTTCCGGTGTTTGACGGGAGCACGGTGCGGCGCGGCGGTCTGGTGGAATTCACCGGAGGGGGACGCACATTTTGTGGGCCACTCACTCGCGCGGTAGCCTTGCGGGTTTCGTTTGAATTCGTTTTGAATTCGTTCGCTCGTAACTGCGTTTGTGCGCTGGATGCGTAATAAATTGATTCAATTGACTGCTGCGTGACCCTTTTACGTAATGAGCGCACTTATTTGAGTAATTAAACCCGATAAGGAATCAGGGGGAGGAATGCATTCAATTCGACAAAACAACGCGCAGTCTGACGGGACGCATTGTTGGACGAGGCGGCGGCGGATTAGGAGGAGTGCTGCGAGTCTCCCTCCGGCAATTAGAAACATTACGCAGCAAGCCTCGACGTTGAGTTAAATGGGGGGAGGGGTTGGGTTTAGAAAGTTGGGGTAATTTACTTGAATTTCTGTGTTTTTTTCTTGTTTCGGTTTTATAGCCGCCCCGGAGACACTGCAGCGGCGGATGAAGTGAACTCGTCAGTCGAACTCACACTTTATGGTTCAAAGGAAACGGGCAATTATTTGGGCTAACACGTTCCAGTTGGTTAGACCGCGGCGGCCGGGTATCGGCCATCTGGAGGAGGTTACAACTTAATTTCCGTCGGCTGGCGGAGAGCAAGAAAGAAAACAGGAGTTTATCGCACACGTGCGGATGGGAGAGCACCACCATGAAATACGAAATACAGTGCGTTGCTTGATTTTTTTCCGAGATATGTGCGCTTGTTTGGAGTAAATGTCAAAGTGTTGCGGCCGATTGCCGGTGGGAAAGGTCATTGGAATGTTTGGGGAAAACGTGGCGACGATTTTATGGTCGTTTCTTCAAAACAGAAAAACTGGCGCCCGACCGGGGGACACGCCAAGTGCTTGTTTGCTGTTTGAAGTCGGTTTACGGTTGGCTTGTGGTTGTAATGTGACTACGTTGTGCTTTAGTTGTTTTTACTACTGGCTACTGTCGGGAAATGGGAATAGAGTCTCAGCTTGAAGCACTCGTGGGTTATGGGCAATTAGAGGCTAGTTCGAGCACAATTTTGGATGAATGCGGGTCGAGGATCGGAGAAAACGTAACAAGTCTTGATTTTCAAGACGTGCTCTGTCTACGGGATGTGGTTGATGGTTAGAAAATCACCACTACAGTCTTATAGCTGGTGGCAACTCATTCAAGCACATTATAGCCACTTGGTGAAGTCACTAGGAGTTAGTCAGACTCTTGAGGATTTCTGAGGATTACTTATCATTTCAGTGGCCCCACCGACGAAGTGTGACATGATGTCGTTGTTAGAAATCGTCACCCATTCCGATGGGATAACAGAAGTTGGTTCACAAGATCAACGGAAACATTTTGATTAATTTATAAGTTTTGGACATGAATCGTTGATCTTGTAGACCAACTCTTTGCAAAACAACCGAATTGCTTCAATGAACTTTATTTGTTTTTCATCGTGATCGCGCGGTCGATCGTGAAATACTGTCCGCGAATGGGTTTTTATGCCCGCATTCATCTGATGCTGCAGCTCAACGATCTTATACTAGATTTCGCCCTCGAGATCGGAATCTTCTCCCTCGCTGCTGTCCTTGTCGAGCCCTTCGTCCGGAAGCTCGCCCCAGCAATTCATCCTGTTCGACGCCATTATTGCTTTCAGCTTCCGCTGCGTGCGCTGCATGTGGGGGATGCCCTCTACGGTATGGGCCCCGGTATTTCGGTTCAACTTCTGAGACTGGCTGATACGAAGTTGGTCGCTAACGTCGGGCGTCGAATCTTACTTTCGGTTGCACTTGAGCCCTTTCGATGTTGGTTAGGGCCTCGCTTCGTCGCCTCCCCATCTCGTCGGCATTCACTCCTCTCTGCTCACCCAATTGGATCAGCAGCTTGTAGCTCAAAAGCTCGTGCGGACTTGCCTTCGTTGTACAGTTCCGGGAAAAGTTCAATCTCCATTTCTCTTTTCTGTAAGTGCATGCATTTGAGAGACGCATATTTCGTCCAGCCCGTCCACCCTCTGTGCCCTGACTGCTGTCTTCACGTGCTCCACACCATCCATCCCACAGAATTCATTGAACATCCCAGAGGTAAAGCGGTCTATGAAGACTCGAAACTGGACGAAACGTAGCATGAGATGTGGCGATGATTACATTCTACATCGCAGGTTGAAGAAGGGAGTCAACATGAAATTGCCAAGTTTTCGCGGTTCTGAGTCATTGTGATTGATTCCGACGAAAGCTAAAAAAAAACCTAAACGTCATCCAACGTCTTCAACAAGTCCACCATCCTCCACGCCCAACAAGAATTGTTTCTCGACTCCAGATGTGCAATACGATAAAGTGCGACATTGGAATATTTGCACCGCATTGGTAAACATAGCAGGCTAAACCTCTGCTCTGAGTCTTGTGACCATCAACGGTCTGGCCTTCTATCAACGCTAGTTTTTTATATTTCTTCGATTTTCAACTTTATATAAAGTATTGGGTTAGGTTAGGTGGTCTAGCTGACTGCTAAGGGCAGTCACACTTAGGTTCATAGTGATATCACCCGGATCGACTTCTCCTAACATCGGAACCAGTTGGTGCTTCTAGTGAAACGATTCACCAGGCCTATGCTGGCACTGTTTAGCTCGTTAAGGCCGCTGAAGTATTTAGTAGGCTCCTAGGTATAGGATTATACGACTAGGCAGAGCACTAGGAGCAGAGTAGGTGATGAGTGTCTTCTTCCTCCTCTTTTTCCATGCAGCTTCTGCAAAAATCATTATATGGGGCACCCATCCTGCGAGCATGAGTGCTAATTGCACAGTGCCCGGTTATGACTCCAATGAGTGTCCTTAATGAGGGCTTGCTGAGTCTAAGTAGACTGAGTGACCATTTTAGATTAAGTGATGGCCAGATTTCTTTTTTTGTTTTAAGGCAGGTGGTGCCTTCTAGCCATTTGTAATTGGTGGTTTTCATTGAATCTGAATCTTCAAAAGATGATATGCTGTAGCGATCGGCATGGAGAGTGGTACCCCTGCTATTAATAGGGATGAGGTTGTACCACATCTGGCGAGTTCATCGGCTTTGCAGTTTCCTGGTATGTCACAGTGTCCCGGAACCTACATGGGGTGAATGTTAAAATGTTCAGTCATCGCGTTAAGAGACAGCCTGCATTTAAGAGATGTTCTTGAGTAAAACATGACATTGTCAAGCGATTTTATGGCGGCCTGAATATCCGAACGGATGGTGATATCCCTTGTCGCCTCTTTAATCGCTATGGTTTCTGCCTGAAAAACGCTACAGTGATCCGGGAGCTTCACGGAGATAGCAATGTTGAGATCTTGGGAATAGGATCCCGCACCCACCCTTCGCTTGTCTTCGATCCATCTGTGAGAATACGCAGAGGATGATCCAACGTCTGCGCCTGTCACACATCCAATCCGATCTGGACTGCATGCTGATCGTGAATTTCTTCTCGAAGATAGCCTGGGGTATTAGGCGGTCAGTGTAAAGTATTATCTTGAATACATTAAACAAGACCTCACCTCGCCTGCAGGCAGTCATTCTTGACCGAAAAAGGTGAGGAATTACATTTTGTGAATTTTCTTACCTTTGGGCGTGTATTAACTTATAAAGAAATTTATGGTAAATCAAACCAAACAAATAGTGTATTACTGGTTAACGACAGTGTCATTGTCCTGGATTGTGAGATGAGATGGTGCAAAAGCCCAACAACCCATCTCTATGGGCCATCCTAACTGCCTCTGAAGAATGGAAGAAGTCTCAAAACCAACGTGGGTGGGTAAAGGGATACGATTTGCGAGTGTGCTTCTGGAATCGAGGAATAGTCCACACTCTTAGATCCCCTCATTAACAAGAGAGTATCTTCATGAAGTGCAAGACGAATGCTGTCCTCCAACGCCAATTACCATGCCTGGACAATTGATATGACTGTGTTGCAGCCCCCCAACACATACATATTCGATGCACCGTACAGTTCGTAGGTTCCAGGAGTTCCATGACGTTTGACCGCCATTGGAGATGCGCTGTCCCATGGATTTCTTCAACTCGGTGCGAGAGAAGACGGTGTGGAAGCTTCGTCCAACTGTGGCGTAGATCGCATATAGCGGCGTATAAGGCTTCACAGGAGAAGCGAGCTGGTCTCAACGTTGATGATGAAAAGAGGAACCTCCGCTTCAAAGACTCAGTCATCACGAATGGTCTTGATGAGTGGTAGCATGTCAGTCAATAATTGAAGCCCGTTCCAGCTCTGTCTCATGGGAAGTAAATACTTAGTAACCACAGCACATGATATCCCCCTCGCAACAGCCACTTCAATCAAACAGAGTTCAACGCACCACACTGTGGTGTGCCGGGGCAGCTGAAACGAATTCTCAATCCAAACAAATAACGAACCCAAAACACTCATTCCAGTGCCATCGCAGGCCATTTACTCTCAAAGACAACTTTACGACCTTCGCAAAAGTGTCCATAAAAATGTATTCCCCGCCCGCGTAGCCCACAAGCAAACACACACGCATACGCACGCGCTTCTCCACCCCCGTGGAAGTTTTAATTAAAAGCAGTTAAGCGCATACTCCCACCACCGCAGCCACTGCCGCCACCCTTCGCGTTCAGTAAATTCTTTTACGACCAACTTATCTGCATCTTAAGTTGAACCCTTTTTTGTGCAGGGGCCCGCTCGGAGAAACCCTCAGAAGCAGGAACAGAAAGCGTCACCCCTCACCCCTCACCCACCAGTCGGCGCGCCTTGTTCAATAAAACATTTTATGCGTCTTGCACGCGGGCGAGGATGGGGGAGCCACCGAGGATAACAGCAAAAACAAGCCAAAATCTCTCGTAAAACAGTGAGTCAAGGCGGCCTCGGACAGCGAATTTTGAAGCCTCAGCATCATATTTATAGCGAATTCCTGCTCACGTTCCGACGAGATTTTACGATGGCACCACCATCGGCCGGGGCGGGGGTGCACAAAAATCACAATCGCTCCGCACCCCCGTAGGCTGGGCCGAGCGCCGCGGTGGCAGTGGCACCAGACCGGGGGGCGGAGGTGTTCGTAAAACAAGTTTATGGACGCCCATTAAAAGCCGAACCGAGCCGGGCCATCATCGGGATCCTGGGCCGGCCCCCTTTGTCTCTGGGCGGGCTGACACAGTTCGGGCTAGGTGTGCACTTTATCAGGGAACCAGAAGGGCGTGTGAACGGGGTGTAAAACGGAAATTATTAAAATGAGTCTTTGGAGTCCGTCTCCCTTCGCCGGATGGCTTTAAAGTTCCGCCAAGCCAGAGCGACCGCGTGTCCCTTCCCAGCTATCAATGGGGCCAAGCCCGGAAGTGGATAACGCTAACGCGCTCGTCCAGATCGTCTGCCCACCCGCCCGGCCGCCCTTGCGGTGCTCGTGTGCGTTTATAGGCTCGTAATCCGGTTTTTATTGACGCGCACGTTCGCGCAAATTGCAAATTGTTTTGTGTGCTGTGAATATCGGCACGCGCTGTCGACTGTCGGCGGGCAAATCAGGCAAGCTGTCATATCCGTGAAGCGACCACACCCATCTGACGGCTCCACGCCCGCCGCACCACGGTGCATTGTTATGTCGGCCACCAGACAGACTGCACTTTAGCTTGAATCTGGTGCAAGGTTAGCCGAGATACCGGAACTGAGTGCGCGACGTGCGCGTGGAAGGGTGGCGCACCGATGACAACCGCACGGCCAGACAGACTGTGATGCAATGCGATATGAAAGTGGACACAATCTGGTTTGGTTTTTGCTTTTCTTTCTGTCTGACGGCTGCTGCTGCTGCTGCCGAGAGGCGCCCTCGGGTGGCTGCGTAGAGACTAGCACACGCCTCGGACGGGGATCATAATGAGATGCACAACGACAATATGACCCAGGTCTGGATTCGAGATTAGATTGCGAATGGCTGTGACAGGTGTTTGCAGAGAGCACTGCCGACTTGGTGGGGATGGGTGAGCGGAACATGCCAAGACATTTGTGTGCACTCCGAGGACTTTTAAGAATTTAAAGAGGCGCGCTTTTGTGGTCACTTTGAGATGCTTCTTGATGGCGGGGGCTCAAGTCGCACATCAGATGGATTCTGTCGGCATGCGGTGAGTTTTTGACTCTCTGAATCTGCTGAAATGTGGAAAGGTGGTTCATCTGATGGTCAACAAGGAGGTGCGGGGTCTGGGCTGTTTTGTAGCCTGTTTCAAGGTCCTAGTGCGTTAATCTAATCGGGAAATAAGTTTTGAAATAAATGAAATAAATAAATAATAAATAAAATTGGGCCTTAGCCAACGGGATGATGCACCTACTGCCATTGCTGATGAGGGAGTCATTTGAAATATGAAACCAGCAGATGGGAACGTGGCTCTTGACAAACTTGGATTGTTCTGAACCTTCTTACCGCCGACTGCTAAAAGAATCAAACCAGATGCGGGAAAATTCCACAAAGACGGGTTCTTATGGATTTTCATGGAATTTGTCTCTAATTCTGCCTTATAGTCGCTCGATACGATTTTAGGTTTACCTATGGAACTTGTCTTCTCAATAAATATACGAGAGTCGCAGGTTCTTTATTAATAGCATGGACCAGCAAATTCTTATTGACGTATAGCAGCGGTACCGCAAAACCACTAACCTGATGTGAGATGCTCTGTAGCCACATGTGCAATTCCAGTCTGTTACAAGTATTCTTATAAATTGACTCAGTGAGATCATCGAAGCCTCTTTCATATTCGAGTGGTGGCAAGGCGCATGATCGCGACGGCCAAGTGATGAACTCTCGCAAAGGAATGACCCTCTGGCTATATCTCGCCTTCACAACGCCGGGCGAAGATTGTTATAACACATCGTCGTGTCGAAGGTGGTAATCATCACTCTATGCCTGATACCGGTGTTAATTTCTCCGAATGAAAGAAGGTCTGATGATGGAAGCATTTTAATAGCCTCTGAGCCAAAAGTGCATTTCCGAGAAGATGACTTTTTGAGCATACAATCAGCGAACTCATATCACTGTGTTTGATCGTCGCGCAGCTTTGGTAAGGGGGTTGTTTTACAGCAACCAACTTGATACCAGGAAGGTCATCTGCTACATGGTCCTCAACCGGCCAATTATGGCGCACGGTTGTCCTATGTGGTTCAACGTGAGTCCTTCCCAGATGGAAGAGATAAGGTTGTTCGAGAGAGAGAGAGAGTGTCTGTGGACTTGTCTCCGGTGGTATTGTACAAGAAGTACAATCCCAACGAGGTCCTGCATAACGAGGCAAACTTGAACCGGATAGATCAATTTATTATTTAGTCGATCGGAAGGCATATTGCACCGGCTATGACTTCTTCCAACAGTCTGATCTTTGGAGCTTGCTACCCCAACTTTGTGCATCATGAGAGAGTTCGCCTTACGGCTTTATTCCTCCGTTGGCGTGCCTCTATCTTGCCACAATTGACAGGATCCACACGAGTGTTCTCTAATCTTCCACGTCATATCCCGAACAGTGGACAGGTCTCCCCAATGCGAACGGGACATCGCTCGCAGTCATGAGGATCTCCACCGGTTCAGTAGATCGATCTATGCTCGGAGGCAGGAGAGAGTCTACCAAAGGAAAGCAATTTTACTGGTGGTTACACCAAAACCAGCCCCCGCCGACGCCGGCTTTTCTAAATGACGCTGTAGTTGATCACGGTAGCCAACTTTTATAGGTTTTTAAAGTCAAGCAAAACACAAAAAACACAAAAGGATATATTACAAGCAAACACCCAAGAAAAATGTTCACAACGGCGTCTAAATTATATATGATAGGCATTTACAAAACATATGCGCCCTGGTGTACGTGTCCGTACTGTTACGGACATAGGTACGTTTTTGCGTTAGGATAAGTTAGCTTTAAGGTTATAAATCAAAGGGAGTTAAGCCAAGTTTTTGGAGACTTTGCTTGGTGAAAAGGAATAAAAAAGAAAAGTTTGTCAAGAAACGTGCTTAGAGTACCCTCATTGTGGTCTTCTTCATTCTGCACCAATCTCTGCCCAGTTAAGCTACCAAACGGACAGTTAAAAGGGTGTACCGGCACTATTTCCAAAGTTGTCTCTACTGAAGACTGTCTTTGTGACGAAATGCAAGTTGAGCTTGATGGCGTCGATAACTTTGGCACTGTCATTTGGTCACACTTTATTAAAGTTCCGTGATGTGCCTTCATTCTGCTGCGTTTAAGACCATTTTCGCTAGATGTAAAGGTAACTGAACAAGACATATAGAAACTCTTTCATCTTTCTTAGAATTTCTGGTACTCGAGTATTTATTATTTTTGCGAGATTTAAAATTCTTCTAAGAGTTGGTAACATCCTTCTGATGTCTAGAATTCGTTTCTGTCTAGAAACCAATTAAATTTCAGCCAAGCATGCTCATTTCCGCAGAAATAAACAGGAACATACATGGTCAACTAAATTTATAATTTTCACGAGGTGATTTGAATTAATTTCACGTGTGTTCAGGACGTTTAAGTACGTACTTGGCTATATGCCATCATCACGATACTCTCATTTGAACCATTTATTTTGCGCCCTTGCAAAACTACAAGGCCATACAGGAGGAGTTCATACAACTGAAGGAAACAGAACAAACATCGGGCGTCGTTCCCAGATGAGCTCGTGGAGTTTGCCCATATGATCCGATTCCGAATCAATTTTTTTTTTCTAACGAAGGTTCCTACTGGCTGTAGAGGCTGGCCCAGGTCAACATTGGACTCTAGCTGCAAACAAAGAAGAACACTACGACGCGCATTGCTTCTATGGTTTCAAACATTTCGAAGAACTGCATTATTTGGCCATAACCTTCTCTTTTCGACCGATTCAGCTAGATTTGTTCAGAAACTGCTCGAAGACCATTAATCCTAGTATTTTTGTTAATAAATTCAATCGACTGGAAGAAAGACTGTCTTATCGCGAGTAACGTGTTTAAATAGAATATATTCCAACTGCTTCAAAAGTTAACATTTCAACGCTCACATTGGATACCCTGTGACAGACTTTCGTGGGTGTCAGCTTGGGTCCCAGAGGTTGAGATGAAGCCCTTCGAGTTGGAACCTGCTAAATCTATGAGTCGAAGGGCGTCTCAAGCATGCTTTACAGACACCCAATAACAACATGCAGTGGACCAACTGCCATTCTCAGCCCACATCTCAGCCCTCTTGCACTTGTCAACTGTCAAAGGGAGAGCCACATCTGTCACCTCTTGAATTTCCCCGCACTTTTCACTGCGCCAACAGAACAAACGACAAACACAACGTCTAACAAGAGTCATTAAACTCACCTTATTGCGCAGATCGTACGTTCGAGCCGCCATCTTTTCCCACACACACACGCCGGCAGCACGCAGATGCGAGGGCAGCTTGGCTTGCCCCGAATAACTCACAAAATGCCAGTCACGATGTCAAGTTCTGAAAATAAAACCAAAAAAAGACGACAAAAAAGAAAGAAAACGCCGAAAGAAAGTCGCCGGGTTAATGAAAGAGGAACAGCACAAAAAAGGGGGGAAAAATACAAAATTGTTCAAATTCCGAGATTTTCGAATTCACTGCTCTCACTGCTCACCCCCGCCAAAGCGGGCACGGACGGAAGAAGAGTCGAGTGAAATCTCGACGCAAAACACGATTCAATTCCCAGATTCGACAGCTCGTTGCCGACCATAGTTCCTAGCTCAGTGCGCGCGCAGCCGAGAGGAATGCCACCAGCAGGCGCAGCAGACACAAAGTGGCGTGCATTTTACGACACGGCAATTAAACTTTGGGCACATTCATTAATCGGTGCAACATTCCCGACGACGACGACGGCGACGGGCAGTGGTCTTTGCCGCTCTTGACCCTTGCTTGCATAAATTCCTCCGCCGCGCCAAGCCGGAGTTGCCGCCCGAAAACCCTTGTGATGGCGGGGAGTTCAAGACGCCTTCCGAGAAACGCCACTTCAGGTGAACTCTTAAGCCGGCCAAACGCCACACACACGCACTCTGGCCGGGTCTTGGTTGAGGGGGCACACATCCACGATGTGGTCGGTGGTCGGTGGACGGTGGCTACCAGGCCGACGACAGCGACGCATGCATCCAGACGAGCCGATGATGGTTGCGAGCGTGTCTTGAGCCAATAAATAAACTCAATGCTCAGTGCACACATGCTCCGGGGCGCGTTGGCCTGGCTTTTCTGAATTCCGCGGGCTCCCTCTCGTTCCGACGCCTCCCTCCCTCCCAGCCGACAGCGACGGCAGCATCGAGACGCGGCGGTGTTCAACATTGATTCTGGTTTAAATTAATGAACGCTCTGCTGATTAGGATGTAGATTTATGTTTAGCGCTTCAAGCGTAGGGGCAATAAAATAAATTTCTTGGCGATACATACTTCCACCTCGTTCCACCGTCTCACCGCCTCACCGGCTCGTCGTCCCTCGCGACCGGGCCAGAAGGCGAGAGCCGTGCAAGGAGACGCGTCGTCGGATTTAATTGTTTTTGATTTCGCCCAGCAACGCTGGCGTTGGCGTTACGCTAGGATTCTCTAGCAATTTATGCTCAGGCATTTGACAAATTACGAAATCCTATCACGCCGCCGGCGACTGGTGGCGGTGCCACGGCGGCGGTACGGGCGAAGAGAAATGCCCTGCATCGGGGAGAGGTTGGGTGGGTATATTAGAAATTAATTCGCGGCGTCTGCGTCGGGTGTACGGACGATAATGAATGCCTTTTTAATTAGCGGCGCGCAGAGAGAAAAAAAATGCTTGAACGAGCGTTTTAACGTTTTATGGGTGACTCGGTCGATTGTGGCCGAGTTGAACGTTGAACGCTGCTCTGTCGTGTGTCGTGGCATTTGCTGTTCGCGAGCCGCTGTTCCGTGAAATGGATGCACTTATGGCAGCACGTGTGTGTGGGGTGGAGTCTCATGGGGTGGCTGCGGCTGGCACTTGAAAGGTGCGCCAAAGGAGGCGTCTCTCTCGGATTGGTGGCGGCGGCTCTGTGATTCGATTAACTTTGAAATGGTTATGCGACTGGCCATGGATCGGAAAACAAGAGCTTTCACTAGACTTTGAGGTTAGTCCATGTCACACTCAAGGCTCGTGTGTGTTGAGTGAACGGATCGAAGAGGGCCATTGAAACGGACCTTGAAGGCTGCAGAGCATTTTGTTGACAATGATGGTGCCAGTGCTGTTCAGATATTAAGCCAATTTACGGAATTATTCTAAGTCGCGTTTGTGTCTCCTTATTGTTGACAGATTCGGGAGGCGAATTCTGTCTTAAAATCAAATTGAACTTCAGACCCTGCATTAGTGAGAGGAGACCCCTTTAACTGCTTCAATTATCGAGGGATAAGTATCCTAACCAAAGTTTATAAGATTTTCTCTGCAGTCTACCTCCAACTATTCGTGAATCATGTGATGGCACTACCTTGCTAGTTGATGGCAGGGAAGTCCACCATCAAAGAAACAACGGCAGATCCAGGAAAAAAAAGACAAGGTATGCAGATCGACATGCACCACATATTCGTAGACTTCAGTGCCGCGTGTGACAGCCTTCATAGAGATGAGTCGTCATGTCTAGTGTTCGACTACGAAAAATGCCTTTACTCCGTCAATGACGACAATGAACCCTTCAATGTTCGAAAAAGGTTTCATACAAGGCGAGAAGCTGACTTTTTCAACATCATTCTTGAGAAAGTCATGCAGACTGCACTGGTCAACATAAGAATCACGATTTTGAATAATATCCTATATAATTGTTGGCCTATTCGGACGACGTTGATCTGATTGCCAGAGACCACAACAGGCAATTGGGCGCTTGTTGGCACATTCACAGATCGGATTTGGTGGTGAATGAGCGGAAAACGACGTCTGAACTGTGAACATTCACCGCCAACATCATGGACAGGGCATAATACTGGCGAGCTAGCTCATCGACGCAATTAAAGACTTCGTCAATTTCGACAAGATCAAACGAGGAAGAAGTGTCAAAGATGGACCCAGGATGGAAACAAGAGCAGTATGGCCATGGGCTACCTGCCCTTGGTTATAGGGGTTCTAGGTCCGAATCCCAGAAAGAATGAGATAATATGCTTTTTTTTCTTTTCAAATCTGGTGCAGTCACCATCTGCAGGTGGGATCAAATTAATGGCACTGGCTATCACAATGAACCAACAATAGTCTAAGTGTGCTGGCAGCCCATTAACCTAACCTAACCAAACATGAGCAACTGATTAAATGTCAAAGCTGGCTTCGCTAGGTAGAGCACCAGGCCAACACTACCCTAGACCAAAGAGTCATCGGTGACTTGTGGAACTTGTGTGGAGAAGGAATTCAGCTAACTTGCCAAGCGTAATTGGAAGTACGTAGCTAAACACCGTGTGAGTGGGAGCGCATTGTCGGTTAGGCCTAGGTGCAACCTGTCTTCACTGTAGCTTCAAGGATTGAGTTATTGGAAAGAAAATATGGCAATTTTTGCCCATGCCCTTTACGCAGTTGTAGACCAACTTTCGGGATTGTTTGTTACTATGGAGGCAGCACTGTTTTCAATACGACACTTCTGAAGGTTCCAATTTAGGTTACTCTGTGGTCCACCGTATTTTCAGTGCATATCCCACTCTTTTTCTATCTATCTCTCAAAACACTCAAATATTTCGTCTATTTTCTGGCACACTTTATATGTATATTCATTTTATTTCATATCACCCTACCAAGGATAGAGTTACTGTGCAGTGAACACCTCTTGCCTTAGGTACTTGCTTTGTAAAGGTTTTTTGAAGGGCTTTCTGTTTGGGACCTGTTGGTGTTTTGAAATATAGTTGCGCTGAGAACCATAGCTTCGAAATAGTGCAAACCATCATTTAATAAAATGAAGCTTCACCACGCACAGCAAGTAAGCATACTAAATTGTAGGTGCCACTAGCGATTAATACATCTTTCGGCAAATGCTTTTCCCTCTTGTTTCGGGTTGTTGTTTTTGGAGACTTTTCATTCTCCTCGTCCACCTTGATTTCGGAAACTTATTCACAAGGGATGTGGCCTTTATTGAATTAGGTGTTAACGGCACGGCGCGACGGCCAACAGAAGCATGTACTTGTCACACTGCCAGGGTGAAGAAGCGACCGCATGAGCACCGAGGTGATACATATTCCCTCCTATACCCCTACGTTACCTTATTTTCGAATATATTTTCAATATGCTTTGTTTTAGGCCAGCACATTCGACTAGTAATCGTTTCAGTGTTGCTGTTATCAACAGGCAATCCTCAGAGCATCCATCGCTGCAATGATATGTATATCAGTCTAATATGTGCTACATGGGCCTTAGCCAACAAGCCTTTCCAGCTGGCACGATCCTTAGCCAGCATTGAGTGGTCTTAGCTCGGCTCTATTTAGCAGCAAGTTAGTCTTCCTCGGACCTTTGCATATCGCGATTTGTTGAGCAGATGTTGAGATATTGTTGCAAATCGGCGAAGGGAAGTTATGCATATATGTTAGCTTGTCCCTGCTTTGGTCACTGCTCTGGACGGGTGAGTACCTTCTTTAGAAATACGTTTTAGACACTTCGTTATTCGTCTAGACTCTGTAGCTAACACACAGGATGGGCTAGGGTACGACATGCCACTTAAACTACCGCGTTCTTGTATTAGGTGCGTTTAGTTTATTTTGCTCTGGTGACAACTGGGCACATGACTGGAGTATAATATATATAATAATATGGGGTGGCGCTACAGCCCGTAGGGGGCCAGGGCCTAGCTTCTCAGCAACCACTCGTGTTGTGCGTGCTATTGTTCTCTCACGAGTGGAAGGGACCTACAGTTTTATGCCGAATCCGAACGGCCAAGTTTGAGAAGCTTTTTCTAGACAGGAAACACTCTTTGAGCATTGTCAGTGACTCGAAAGAGGTGGGGTCGTGAAAATTGTTTTCGTCGCACAGAGCAGGAATCGAACCTACGACGTAGAGGTTGGGGTCGACGCACATGCCCACAACGCCACGGGCCACCACAACATGACTGGAGACGAGGTCTTTTTTACAATGTTGTTTGACGTTGTTGCAATCGAAGCCTCTTGGGGCGGTTTTTCACTATAGATATTACAAAGCAATTTGATATGAAAGCCATGAATTTGTTTGACAATGTCAATGTCTATAAAGTTCATCGATCGGTCTCAGTCAAGATAATCCGGACGACTTTTCACTCGAAGCTACCTATAATCTCCTCAACTTCAGTGTTGAATTTCCATGCATATTTCACAAACCGATATACTGACACTATTTAGGCCTTTTCTTAAAGATATCACGTAAGTGCTTCCACTTAAGCCTGAGGAAAATATCTGAAGAGGGAAATACAGAAGTGTCGTTCAACTACGCACGAAAGTTGGTTTGCCACCAGCATGGGACAAATTGACATTTTATCCAACAACTCAATCCTGCAGTGGTTGTGACTTACAAGACATCTGTTGATGAAGCTACAGTCGTGGTTGCATCTCGGCCTGACCAACAAGCTGCTCCTACTGACACAGTGTTTTGCCACGTTCTCATCACTCACTCGAATCACGTTCAGACTATCTTACCGATGGCTATTTCGAATTCGATAAACAGATGTGTTGTGATAGGTGACAGCCATTAATGCTGGACAAAATCTCAAATTTAAATTGAGCAACCCAAAAACATAAGTAAAATAAGAAAAATGAGATAGTATAGCCTTATAGTTGATTGCTTTTGATAATGAGGACGAATTAGCTTCTAGCAGAAATAGACGAACTACAAGTTTTGGTGGAGTTTTTTTTTAAGACTCAGAGACTCTTTAAGACGGACGCTATATTATGTGTTATTTAATTTTTCAGATTTGTTAAAGCCCACGGCAGCATTTTTATCGTGCTATCTTCTTCACAACAAACACCCAGATACGCAATGAATTCGCTGCGTTTGAGAAATTTCAAAATTTGTATTAGGGTGATTCATTTCGAACGTTTTCTACGATGGCCTCACCTTACCAACAAGTGAACAGATCACTTCGAACGTATTCAACGATCCAAAGTAGTGGATTTTAGTGAAACGTACCCCCCGGCGTTTTCCACGATAGGGGTGGTTGTCTTATTCTTATTTACTGTTTGGCAAATCATCATGAAACGACTCACACCCCAAAACATCTCCAAATTGTTAAATAGTTCAACGAAAAGTAGCGTACTGACAAAAAAGTTTTTCGTGCCCTTAGACTGCTCTTAGGACAGCATTGTCGTTCGTTAAAGCGTTTACCATCCACAAATTAGATACTTCCACTGATAGCCCCGATAAGCAAGCTATAATCCAGGTGTTTGAAGCAAACACTACAAGGCTCGTAGCACTGATCCAAAATTGGAGCCTGAGCAGGAGACGCCGCAACATGTACCTTCATGAAATAATATTCAAAAATTAAAAACACGGTACAGCAATACAGCTTCCACCACCCAAAGTCATTTGATAGATTTTGTTTAAAATAAAAAGAGAAATCAGGTCTCAAAGAATTTGCGAGCCATTCCTGCTCACGAACATTTCGCTTATGGAGGTTCGTGGTTCACAATAAAACTCCCATCACATTCCGCAAAACCCAGATCTCCCACCCAAGAGGCGGACCTCTGTTCAAGTCCCGTTCTGCAAAACATCAATCATCCCTCTGCCGGAGCTCTTCTCGCGTGCAAGCACAGCAACCTAAAGGCTGAACATCACCGCCACACATTCGCCTCCATACATCACCGCGTCCCCGGCTGACACACAATCTCGGCAAAAGAGACACATTCCAACTCTCCGGAGTCGTAAAACTCCGCGTATCTTGGGCCACCATCAATTCAAATTGGCCTAATATTCAGCTAACAGCTAGCAGCTCGCATTTTAATCTCGTCATAATTTCTCAATTCCCCGCCCGCGAACAAAAACCGAACCAGAAGCAGCGAGCAAAAAGCCATAACCTCGCTTCCACGTGCGCCAAGTTCATTCATTCCACTCAAACTCTCTGACGACTCTGACTCCGCTGCTGGCCCCGTCGCGTCGTGCCGGTGTGCGCGGTGGCAGCTTCTCACGTTTCCTTCCGCAAGCGAAGCACTGCACGACCCCCTTTCCATCCGCACAGATTTATGCGGCGAAAACGTAAAAACGACGCCGCTGCGACAATATTTCTCTTGGACGAATTGTTTTCGTGGCTCTTTATGGCATAATTTCTCTTCGGTGATGCAACCGGGGCTACACGCGACGACTGCCTCCAAGGCGGTTGCGCTGAAACGAGACCGACTCGTCGTCGAGCCTGGCTCTAGTCGATCCTAATCAAGCCGCATTATGAGCCCGCCTCGAGCCTGACATGTGTCACGTAGCTGTCAAAAAATGCGGGCAAAAAAGAACGCCGCGCAGAAACCCGTTCAGCGGCAACTTCCTGTGCAAACACGGCGCGCCACGGAGGTGTGGAAAACCCCTTTTTTTCGCGAATTTTGGTCGCGCTGATGATGACAACTGACAGCCGGTGCTCGGGCAGCGGCGTGGGGCGGCAGACGATGTGTGCAGAGTCACATGGCGGAGCTACTGTGCACACTTTAACCCCCGGCAGGTTGGAAATTGTTTTTTAACCGACCACCGCGCGGCGGGTGTGACAGCTTGAATTAACGAGGAGTCTAAAAATAGCTGGCGGGAGGTGTGAGCGTGAAAGGAAGGGGTTGCGAGCAGGTGCAGGCACCCGTCCTGGACGGTTCTCTTCACCTCAACAAGCCCATTAATTGGGCTGCTCCCGTGCACCGGCGGGCTCAACGGCCTAATGACTCACACACGGGGGCCTACGCACTCTCGTCAACGCCGTCAACGTCACCGTCACCTTCACCGCCACCGAGGCCATGTTAATTAGGCTTTGTGTTCGCTTCTATTTAATTAATTCAACCGAAAGTGAGAACTCCAAGGGGCAAGTTTACTGTGCGCCCTTCCTCCTTGTCGCACGCCAACACACCACCGAAGAAAAAAAAAACAACCAAAGAACAGCACAACCAAACTGACGACAGGAAGAACCGACAAAAAAGAACAATCCTCCCCAAAAAAAAAGAGAGAAGTTTAATGCCGCTCATATGTCAACTTTATTTGCGTTCGGGACGGCTTCGTCGGTCTTCTGCGGGGTTAATGACTTTGACACTACCTGCGAGCGAGCGTACAACGACCACCGCTTCCGTGGCGAGTTGTGTGCGAAATTCTGACGTCTGACGGTGTAGTCAAATTGCTGTTTGATTGATAGCGACCGGGTCGGCGACGAGAAACGACAAAAAAAAAACGCATGAAAAACGACAGACGCCAGGAGTGGGGTGCAATGACACAGCAGATGGATGAAGTCCACAAAAGGACGCCCTGCTTCTTGCACGAGGGGTGGGCGAAATTGATTTTGGCCATTTGCGGGGGGACTCGATTGTCTGCGAAGTGATTCGTGAGGACGGATGCGGAGCTCAGGGGTGAGACGATGCGACGCCGAACGGGGGTGGGTAGGGAACGAACTGAGATTTTATGACTTTCTAGATTGCGGCTGGAGAGAGTGAGTTTCGGTTTTAAGGGTGGACGCGACGTGCTCGTTGGCAAGTTGCACTATTTTGAGTGAATCACCAGCTCGTAATTGGAAGTCGTGACGCACGAGGTTGGACGAGATGGTGCAACTTCACGTGATGACGGTGCTGCAGTGATGTCCCTAAAGGAGCTGAGGACGTTAAGAAGGAGGTGAGTGCGATGAGCATGAAAGGACACTGTTCTGAGGAGAACATAACACTTTCTACCACCTTGTGTTTCGCCAGAATGACCATGTGCCTCAACCAGCAGGCCCCATGACGAGCTCTTGTTAGATGTCCTCAGTTAAGCCCATGAATTCGTTTGAGCCCCTTCTGCATTTCTGGGAGTTACATTAGACATCCGTTGGCCTGGTTTGCATTTTCCCCGATGTTCCGACTCTCATGGGCTCTACATGGCATATTCACTTTGGCGTTGAATTCGTACAACATGCCAGCTTTTCTCTGAAAAAATCCAACAGCTTCTCAGTAGGTTGCCATAGAGCACTAACACTGGGTCAAGGTACACTACGAAGTCTATGGTTTCAGAAAATAGACCCGAATGCATTTCTAGAAATTGGCGAAGTTCAAACTTAATGAATACTCAGGAACTAGGGAAATTCGTCGAATGACCGATTGACATCGGATCAGTCTGCAGGGAATTTAAGAGTTGACTTCGTCCGAAACTATAATAATATGAGTACACTGCCCGTAGAGGGTCAGGGCCTAGCTTTTCAGCAAGGGAGTGTGGAAGCGAGTCTTATGCCGAATGGGCAAGCTTGGGAAGCCTAGTATAGAAAGGAATACTCCCGCCGGTATTTTTTTTTTCTGTGACTAGGGTTTTCCTCCGAAACTGCTCTCAGTTAATTGCAGAGTCATCCATGATGACAGGTGAGTGCCCTTAGACGTGTGTCTGGGAACAGAACCAAAACGCTCTGTAAACAAAGTTGACACGCATTGAAATGAATGCCAGACTATAGGCCAAGTTTGAGAAGCTTTTTCTAGACGGGGCATACACTTTTATCCTTGTCAGTGACTCGTAAGAGGTGGGGCCGGGAAAATTATTTTTGTAGCACAGAGCAGGAATCGAACCTACGACGTCCAGGTTGGGGTGGACGCACATACCCACAACGCCACGGACCACCACCGATCAAGCAGTCACAGTGTGGTCTAAATTGTTTATATCAGCGTTTGAAAAAAATTTCAGAATCTTGTGGGCAAGGAACTGGATTTACACCGCCAAAGTTGGACGCATACAGTCTCACCCTGAATCCAGGACTATTGCTCATGCTATTTTAGTGGTTAAAGGTAGTGGATGTCGAACGGCCTACACACACAGGCTAACTGCGATTAACCAATAAACAGCTCTCGACCTACAGCGACAGAGGATCAGAATGCAAATAAGAAGGCCGCAGGAACCGCTGAGATTATTCTGTGACAAGGCGGGTCTGCACGGTAAGCGCTCATGCCTCACGTAGACGGTGTGTTACCAGCAGGAGTAGAAATCTGCCTAAAAAGCCAGCAGGCTACGCTGAAAAGGACACTTCTAGCCACTTGTGACCAACTGACACTCGAAGGGAGGACCCTTTTACACCGTTTTTCGGAGAAAAAGTGGTTGTGATCAGGTGTCAGTGCTCGCATTTAGGGACCACAAAATATCCGACGACGTTCACCATTTAATCTGATATTCGAGTCGCAATGAAGACTATAGCATCAAACATTCCTTTTTGTATATTTTGCGCGTGCTTAAGGGGTTATTAATACCCTTAATTGTTCGGGATCAAGACACAGTACGGGCCGAAGGTATAGAGGGAGAGGAGGTACATATACACATTAGAAGGTGGTTAAGCTGTGTCAATGGACCTTCAGTGACATATACGTGGTGAATTATATGAACCTCTGCTGGGCACAGGGTAATGCTGGCATCCAAGGAAACGAAAAATTGAACAATCTCACGAAGAAGGGATCCGTTCTGTTGGAATCTCAAACAATCTCTGGATGTGGGCTTAATTAGGGATTTGGGCCAACGCACGCTGACCAAGAACAGGGTCTGATCATTACTCGCAAGTGTGTACGCTATGTATGCTAATAGGAGTTCCCATGAACAGACCGCATAAGATACTGCGAAGACGAGCAAGAAGTAGAATCTATTCAATAATCTGATCAGTGAATGTATAGTCAGGAGAACAAAAGGAGGTAGTCCTAGGAAAGCATTTCTTCGGACAGCTGGAGGACTTAAGCGATGATCAACGGAAAAACCGAACATGCTGATCTATGTGAGTCACGGCAATACGATCGCCAGAGTAACCATATAATTACATTCCTACACAGGCTCTCCAAAGGCTTTGTATTATTGACATTTCAAAATATTTATAAAGATTTGGCTCAAGAGGATGGTAGCTGGCGCAAGGGGGTAGCAGAACCGCTTAGCGAGTAATATAGTAACGCGCAACCAAAAAGGAGGGCATCAGTACCGAGATCAAGCGTATAATAAGCAAAAGAGCCCTCTCTCGAAGAACCATGTTGACCGGTATGAAGTGTACCGGTAGGTGTACCAGTATGAAGTGAGCGTCAAGATACAAATGTCTCGATAAGGAACATTTGTTGTGAACGAGCCCTTATTTTCTGACATCTGTGAAAAATACTTAGTATACATCAAGTCATTGAACAGACAAAAACATATTTTTTCATCGTGTTAAAAATGTCGAATTTTGTGCCAGAAAGTGATGATTTGCGGAAAGCATTAATTTTTCGTTTTCATTTGAAGAAAAGTGCTGCAGAGTCGCATCGAATGCTTGTCGAGGCATATGGTGATCATGCTCTATCAGAAGCAACATGCAAAAGATGGGTTCATCGGTTTAGAAATAATGACTTTTATGTGAGAAATGAAGAACGTGGAAGACCACCAAAAAAGTTGGAAGACGCCGAATTGCAAACGATATTGGATGGAGATGACACTTTGAGTCAAAAGCAAATGGCAGCAATGTTAAATGTTGCACAACAAACAATTTCTGACCGTTTATGGTAAAAGCTATGGGAAAGATCCAAAAGTGTGCAAAATGGGTGCCACATGAATTGAATGAAAGACAGATGGAAAACCGAAAAAAATACTTGTGAAATTTTGCTTCAAAGACACGTAAGAAAATCGGTTTTGCATCGGATTGCTACTGGCGATGAAAAATGGATTCATTTGAAGAATCCTAAACGAAAAAAAATCATGCGTTAATCCGGGACAACCATCAACATCGACTGCACAACCAGATCGATTCGGCAAGAAGACAATGCTGTGTGTTTGGTGGGACCAGAAAGGTCTGGTGTACCACGAGCTCCTAAAACCTGGTGAAACCGTTAATACTGATCACTACCGACAACAAATGATCAATTTGAACCATGCATTGATCGAGAAACGACCAGAATTGGCCAGAAGACATGGCAAGGTAATTTTGCTCCTTGACAAAGCACCTGCACACAAAGCAAAACCGGTTCAGGATACAATCAAAGCACTTGGGAGCAGCTACCCCACCCGCCGTATTCACCAGACTTGGCTCCTTCCGACTACCATTTGTTTTCATCGATGGGACACGCATTGGCTGAGCAGCACTTCGATTCCTACGAAGAAGTCGAAAATTGGGTGTCTGATTGGTTTGCTTTAAGAGACGAACAATTTTATTGGCGTGGTATTCACAAATTGCCAGAAAGGTGGTCAAAATGTGTAGAAAACAATGGTCAATACTTTGAATAAAATGTTTTTACTTTCCCATTAGTAATTAGTGATTTATTTTCAAAAAAACCGTTACACCTGGTCTATGAGACACTGATCATCCCAATCCTGCTATACGGCGCGGAGGCATGGACAATCTCGAAAGCGGATGAAGAAGTCCTTGATCTCTTTGAGAGAAAAGTTCTGCTCGCGATCGTTAGTCCTGTTAGCTTTGACGGAATCTGAAAGAGAAGATTTAACCACAAACTGTACAGCGACATGAGCCTAGTTAGGGGTATATGGATCCAACGTCTATGGTGGCTGGGTCATGTAGAGCGGCTGGACACCGTAGCGACGGCCCGAAGAATCTTCAAATCTGAACCTGTCGGGCAACGCAACAGAGGACGCCCGCGTTTAAGGTGGCGCACCGAAGTGAAGAAGGACCTCAACCAACTTGGTGTGCGAAACTGGAGACAGCTAGCTAGAGATCGCGCTAGTTGGAGAGGCTTGTTGGTTGAGGCCGAGGTCCAGCCCGGTCTGTAGCGCCACATAAAGAAAAAGAAGAACCCAAAAAGAAGTAAGCTCAGACATGTAGTACAGTGCAAGCTGGGGTAGAACCATCCTAGCTGCTAGCGGCTCCACGGAAGCACTTTAACACGGCGTATTCGAGTAAGCACAGTCGAGAAGAGTAGAATTACGACAGTAGTGGGCGTAGGACTGCATTAGGGGGTGCTAGCACCGCGTAAGCGGTTAGAAATGCTCGTGAAATGTGTAGTAATACAGTCCAAACGACACCGCTCCATCCAAGCGATTAGTATCTGCACGTAGGTTCAAGTTAGGACCGCCCAAGAAGAGGGGGTAGCTCAGCATAATCTGGAAGTATTGCCGCTCTGCCGGGTGGTAGGAATTGAGCGTGTGGTAGCAATCAACAAGAAATAAAATAGCGACTCAGTGACATCTCATGACGGTCTACGGTCCGTGAAATGGAATCCCCTTCAAGTAACAAAACAACAAACAATGACAAGACGACTCTCAAGAGGAGTCCCCGTTGTCGTCAAGGTTGGTAGTCTGAATCGGTGCTTCCCGCCAAGCGGGTGGCTGATCTTTTCTTGGAGTGGGAAGTACTCATCGTTGTTTGAAGTTATCTTTAGCACACTGTAGTGGGACGGGGGTTTATAATTCAGGTCGAACTAAATGTCAAGCAGAGAAGCTCGCGTGGCTACGAGGCGGGTGGAGAAAATGTGCAAAAAGTAGAAGAAAGGTAGGGGAGACGTTAAAGTGTGACGTCGACACGTCTACTACTCGTCTCAGTGACACCGACGCATAGGCACAACCTACGTGGTGGCAAGGTAACCTTCTGTGCGTCGGCCACGTGGTCCCAAGCCGCTGGTTGGCCTGGCAACAGACTCCGATCAAATAAAACCCCTTGAATTCATTTAAAACTGCTTTATTTAATTCTCGAGAATGGAAACACAAACATTTATAGTTAAACGTCTAAAATCTTAAAAATACCCGACGACACATGACACATCGCATTCTGGAAACTCGTCTCTCCTCAGCGCCCACTGCACTCTCTCCTCTCCAATTCTCTTAAGCCGGCGACGGTGGTGGCTCATGGCTGAAGTACGGAGCGGCATTCGGTGCCAACAGGGTGTGGCAGAGGACACACACCCTGGCGGGCTTTTGCCGCGGTCCCGACGGGACGGTCTTGTTCAGACACTTATCGCAGTAGATGATGCCACAGTGGCGACAGTGCTGCTTGCGGACCGTCACCGTGAACGAGGAACTGCACGAGGGACAGTTGTCCACGTCCTCGTCGTCCTGCCAGCGCACCTCGGCGTTCGGCTGACGGAACTTCTCAATCGTTATCTGGGAAAAAAAAGAGGGAGACGAGGTTGAACTTACTCGTGGCCGGTTCAGCCGCCTGTCATACCTGCAGGTTCTGCGACAGCTTGACAAAGTCCCTCTGGACGTCCTCGCTGGTGGCCAGGTCGTCCTGCAGATTCTTGATCTTCGCCTTGTACTCCATGTTGATGCGGTTGAGCTTCTCCTGGAAAGAGAGACGGGGAAAAGGGTGAGCTTCAGTCAACCGGTCAGCCGACCAACGCTGCATACGTTCATCTCCTGCAGCTCGATCACTTGGACGCGGAACTCGGAGATCTGCTTGTTCAGATCGGACTCCTTGCGCTCGAAGGTGTTCTTCATGGTCTCGTACTTCTGCTGGTTCACCAGGTACTCGGTCAGCTTGTCCCTGTCAGGCAGAGAGAGAGAGTGAGAGTTAGGCTGGACGAGAGGCCACACGGCCACACTTACTGCAGGTTCTTCATATCCGTCTGCACCTTCTTCTTGTAGGCCCGCTTCTCGGCAATGAGACCGTCCAGTTGGTCGCGCAGGATTTGCACCTCGTCCGCGTAGCTGACGCACTTCTGCTTCTCGAACTCGCAGCCGACGCGCGCTTGGATGAAATCATTCTGCTGGCGCAGCAGCAGCTCGTGCAGCTCCTCCACGTTGTTCGGGAGGTTTATGTACTGGTTCTCGATCTCCTCGGCCGTGGCCAGGTACCTGCCGGACAGGTAGTCGTTGTCCGCTTGCAGCGTCTCCAGCTGCTTGTTGACCCGCTCGCGGTCGTCCGACAGGCGCAGCAGCTGCTTGGTGATCTCGTCCTTGGCCTCGAGGAACTTCTGCTGCAAGTCCATCAGCTCGGTCTCGCTCTTCTTGACGTGATCCTTCAGGTATTGCACCTCGCTCTTGTGGGCTTCGCGCTTCTCCTGCCACTGGTCCTCGAGGTCCTTGCGCAGAGCGGCCTCCTTGCGCATCTCCTCCGCTGACTCCTCGATCGTCTTCTTCATCGCCTCGATCTGCGCCTGGCTGTCGGCCAGCTCCTTCTTGGTCTTCTGCATCTCGTCGCCGAGGCTGCGGCACGACTCGCACTGGAAGTCCATGGAGGTGGACTTGCTGACCGTGTTCGCGGCGACATCTATCGGCTGTGGGACGCCAGCTGTTTGCATGGCGCTGGCG
Source organism: Eristalis arbustorum (assembly GCA_916610145.1). Taxonomy (NCBI): domain Eukaryota; kingdom Metazoa; phylum Arthropoda; class Insecta; order Diptera; family Syrphidae; genus Eristalis; species Eristalis arbustorum. The sequence goes on along the minus strand of OU744318.1, from coordinate 17,578,203 downwards.
ATCTCCTGCGGGGACATCTTCTGCGTGCGCAGCGTCTGCAGCTCCTCGTCCGTGGAGCGGAGCTTCTCCTTCAGTGCGCGGATCTCCTCCTCCAGCGGGACCACCAGCGATCGCAGGACCTCCGCGTCCTCCTGAGCCTGAAAAGAGATCACACGGAGAGAGAGAGAAAAAGAGGGAGGAGATGGAGATCAAACAGAGGGCTTAGCGGTATCAGGCCGGTCTTGTCAGCAAAATTTTGAAACGTCGGCACCGAATTCCGTTGCGGCTACGTACATATTTGTTTACCTTCCGCATGGAGTCGTCGAGGCTGTCGTGGCCGCTGCCCGCCGAGTCGCCGCCCAGCTTGCGGGCCAGGGTCTTCTTCACGTGGCTCAGGACGGGCGCCAGGCTTGGGGTGTCCTGAAAAGGGGAACAAAATTGCTTCAAAACGGTGGCTGTGGCAAGTGCGGGAGTGGCACAGACCTGCTGTTGCAACTGAGCCTCCCTCAGCTCCCGGTTCTCCTGCCGCAGCCGGCTGTTGTCCTCCTGCAGCTTCTCCAGGTCGGCCTTGCATATCGACGACTCCTCAATGGTCTCTGGCGGGTGAGATGGACTCGTCAGAGGGACAGACTCTCGGCCAGTCGCTGGCACACTCACCTTGAACGAGGAGCTGCAACGTGGATATCTCCTCCTTGGTCCGTCGGTCGTTCAGCTCCCGTTCGTTGTCCGACTTGCACTCGGCCACGAGCACAATGCTCTTCAGCTCGTCGTACTCCCGCTGGAGGGCCTTCTTCTCGGCCAGGCTGTTCGCGTACTCGGCCTCCTTCTGGATGAAGAGCTCCTTCAGCTTGGCCCGCTGCGTGTTGAACTCGGTGTGCATCTTCTTGTTCTCCGCCTCCAGAGCTTGGATCCTCTTCTGCAGCTCTAGACGAGGGGAAAAATGAACATCATGAATCACGGTGACCCAGGGTCATGGCTAGGCATGGCTTACCTTCCTCCCGCTGAGACGGGGTTCCACTGGCTGCTTGCGCCACCGGCTCCTCCATGGCTCCTCTTCTTTGTCTTCACTTCTTTTCACTGAAATGGAGGGTTGGGGACTTAAAAATAACCGACTCATCAAGTGAGAGACCATTCATCCGGGAGCGTGCAAGCCCCGCTTGCTACCCGGCCTCAAAATACACACACTCTGCGCTTCCTCTCTCTGGGCCGGGCATCAGCGGACATAAAAACGCCATCAAATGTTATGGGAGGTCATAATTCTCTCCCCCCCCCCTTCACGGGAGACACGATGAGGTCTGGAAGCGCACTAAAAACGCGGACCACTCGACGCGGGGTAGTCGACGCGAAGGCGATCGTAAATTTTCGGCTCGTTGATGGGTGTGTGGGGTCCCCCGCTCAAGCTCTACTGTGTGCGTGTGGTTGCACCGAAGTTACGATCGTTCGCGCGACTCTGGTGGACACATATAGCCGGGCGCCATTAATTAGAATCAAAGCAAATGTGCCTCGCTCGCAGGCATTGTTTCCGGGTTCCGCTCGAGAGGGTCCCCTCTCGGTGAATTTTAAATATCGATTGAGTGAGTCATAAAAATTGGGTTTCCCCCCGAAAGGCGACGCGGTAGGAGAACGTACGGTTATGGACGCGACATGTTTACACTGGGTTAATGGGTAATTGATAGCTTTGAAGATGCAGCCACACGGACGGGACCGGGGGCGGTAGCGGTGGCGGTGGCGGACTGTGTCGCATTTCGGCAGTTAAAGTCGAGCTGTCGTAAAAGTCTGCGACGCTTCTCGGTTTCTGGGCGCTGGAATTTCAGAATCAATTTTCAACTGGAAGATGAGCCGTTTTAATGGTGAATTAAAGTGATTTTAAGGGTCGATTACTTTAAATAGTGCTTGAGGGGTGGACTGCGTACACTTAGGCCAAGATTGAAGGGTAACAGCTGACGGGGGCTTAGACGCAAGATATGCTTCGGTTTTAATGAACCATGTTCGCAGAGCGCGCCCGGACAAAGGAATGTGCCAGACATTGGGTGGTTTTAACGACGGGACATAAAATCAGCATTAACCCGAGAGGGTAGCGATGCGATTTTTCGTGTGGGAAACCCTTAAGCAGCCACATGTCGGCGGACAAAGGCGGGGTAGAAAATAGACAAGTACAAATCCGCTGAGCAAGGATTTGGTTCGACAAGGCAAGCAGACGAACGACGGGCGTGTATCGCTTATTCTGTTGAAACATGTTAACGCAATGCGAACGGCTAATCATCGAGTTTCACATTTGCGTCGACAGCAGGCGTTAACTGCCAGTGGTCGTCATTGCGATTGGCCCCAGAAACGAGCGCAGCGCCGCGTTTTGACGCTGATCGATCCAGGGCCAATTCCGAATGCCGATCTCCACATCAACTCTCATTTATACCGAACCACAAGCTTCATCCTTATTCCCAGAAACCCAGGAGAAAGTGGCATATGGCCCCCATCGTCTTTACAGACAAACAGCAGAGATCTATCCGCTCGGAGATAATTCGTGACATGCCCAGTATCGATCTACATTATAGGCGAATGATCACACGGATGACATAAAGGTGATAAATGAGGCCTGTGCTGGGATTGAGACGGAAGCGGCACGAGTACGATACGAATTGACAGCTATTTTTGGTAAAGCATTGTTAACTATGGTTGTGCGAGTCTACCTCGCCCCGTTAAGAAGTTTTACGCAATTTTGAATAAAAATTACTTAAAATGAACTTTAAAAAAAACAATGGCAACACTTGAAATGAACTACTACACCAGAACAACGACAACACTTACAATGAAGTACTATACCAGATTTGAAAGCTCAAAGCCTAAAGCAAAGACTCTCAGTCAGTGCCGACCAAATGCAGCGTAACTCGTACCATTAACTCCTTTTTTGAGCAAGCTGGAGTCGAAGCGACGCCTTAACCAGTGTCACTGTGGGCAGGTATAACTTCGAGGTAATTCATGCCTTCGTGTCCCTTGGCTCCGCAATTTCAAGAACATCAGTATCGAGATCAAAAGTCCAAAGAACAGTCTGTCTAGGAATTACGGGGAGTCATTGAACAACCTCAACGGCACTCGAAACGAACCTATTCCTCTAACCGTTTGACCTAGTCCGTATCAGCAGTGGAGCCTCATCGACCCTGAGGCTTAGAGAAGCAGGTTTCAGGAAAGTCGACCAAGTGCAGCATAACTCTTAGTAGTCGCACGACGGCTTAAGCAAAGTCACTGTGGAAAAAGTCAATGACTTTGTCTACTTCGGAACCGCAGTTCGAGTAACATCAGGACCGAGATTAAGAGCAGAGCAACTCTTGCCTTCAAGAGGCAACTGAGCAGCAGAGCAATCTCTCGGAAGACCAAGTTAACTCTGCATAAGACTTTGATTATGCCTTTCATGCTCTACCGCGCAGAGTCATGGACTATAGCCAAAGCATAAAAGACCAAGTACTGATGTCTTCGAGAGAAAAGTTCTGCGTGCGATCTTGTTTGGGTTGATGGCATTTGGAGAAGATTTAGCCACGAACTAATGGGCTGTACAGCGACATGGGTTCATGGATCGAAGGACAATTTAACTCCAGCCCGAAGAATCTTCGACTCTGAACCCGTGTGATAACGCAACAGACAACGTTCACCCACAAGGTGGCGCACATAAGTCGAGAGGGGCATCAGCCGGCTTGTTCGGCCCTGGGGCTCAGAGAAAGTAAGTTCTTACAGACAAAAAACATGCGGCCACGCTTCCATACTCCAAAGATGGAAATGTGATGTTGAATGAATTACCTGGCACCAACATTGGCGCCCGGGGGAAGACCAACGTGACCCGATGTTGGATATCAGAACATACTGGCATCCAAGTAAACGAAAAACGGACAGCCTAGTTAAAAATTAAACTGAGCGCTCATAGCTCATAGCCTTGAGAAGGAAACTGGCGGATGAAGCCTTGGGTATAACTAGACCTCTTTGTCTCAATCTAGAAAACGGAGTTTCAGCAAGGGTCTTGTGGCATACGCTTAGCAAAAAGAGATCAACTTCACTGATCAGTTTCAGGCGCAAGGAACGCTTCCAGGAACTCTTTCCGGTCACTGCGCGAGTTAGGGACTCACTCATCGCTATTGAACACACCACACAATGACTGACAGCAGAAACTGTAGAGATGTAGAGGATGTGGAAACGAAAACAGTTCCTTGGTAACTAATTGTTTGCAAAGCCAGAGGACTTGTGTGAACTGTCCTCCAGCTCTGCCAGCAACTGGACCTAAAGGAATTCGAACTGCTTAGCACCAAAAGATTCATCGGTAGTAAATACATTATCTCAAGGGCACAATGGACTCAACAAGTTAGTCTAACTGAGCTCCAGTCGTAAGGCCGTAAGCGCATCGTGTATCGCAATCAGTAGTAAATACATCCGTTTTAAGATCAAATGCAGTATAACTCTTACCAGTCCTTTTTTCTTTTGACATCTAAATGAAGCAGCTTTAACCTCACGGGAGTCTGCACTTCGAGATCAGAAAAGGAAGATCGGGAGCCATTTGGGAGGAAACGGAGTCATTTCTCTCAACTTCAACTCAACTGAACTCAACTGAACTCAACTGACGTTTATGTTCCCCCTCTGCAGCGCAGAGACAGGGTCAATTTGAAAAGCTGATGAAGAAGTCATTGGTTCTTTCGAGAGAAAAGTTCTGCGTGCGAAGACATCTGGGAGAGAAGGTTCGACTACGAATTGCGAGAATTGCTGTGGAGCGACCAGTGCCAAATCAGACGTCTGCCGAATCAACACTCAAGCTTGGACAAGTGAACAGCCCATCTGACTTCTCGATTCGATTCTGTTTTCATTTTGCCAGCTCCGGCTGAGTGCTCTCGACGGCCATTCCCCAGTGTTCGCGATGAACAAAAGAAGACGTTTAGGTCACAACAGCCGATAAACCCAACACGGATGGGCTCCACTTTTACGCAATCTTGCTGCCAATTGTGAGATTATTTTGTAAATGTGACCAAGGCACAATATTCCTTCAAGGAACAGTCATGACAGTCGGAAACTTATGCGGAGGCTGTACCAGAGTAGACTTACAAGAGGATGCCGGGCCTCTGGCACCGCTCCTACTGGGGTTACTTGGAAAGCAGAACACACATCTTTATGTCAACGAAATATCACCACTACATTATAATCTGTTCAGGTTTATAAGGAAACGGAAGGCTGAAGACCACCATGTGAGCTTTTTGCTTCTCAGTCCAATCTTGGACCTATTTGCCGACTAACCTTAGCCAAGGGATGGATATAAACGTCACTTAGTTTGAATAAGCCGCTGTCACATCGCGTGCAGGTCAAGAAGCAACCCAATTATCGCCTGAGTCTCTTGACTTTTACTCGATGACGGATGTCTTTGAGAGAGACTCATGTCACTCGCTTAGCCCAACAATCTCTATGGCTGGTAACCGCGAATGACCCGATCTTGATGTGTGTAGCAACATCAGGAAGGCTAAAGCTGCTTTCGTTAGGATTTTTGGCCGAACCGTATCTCGAACGAGCAACTATCCTGAGAACGGGCCAAGAACGTACATATTAACATTGCAATACGAAGGAGAAGGAGGCAGTGGATTGGATACACAATACCGCGGGCAAAAAATTCCATTGCGAAGTACGCTATGCGGAATCCGCTGGCAGAACAGCGTGACGGTCTAGACAAACGTGCCGTAGAACTGTTGAAGACGACAAATCAAGCTCTTTAGGAATGAGCTGGAGAGAGCTCAAACTTGTTGCTAAAGGTCGAACCAGATTGCGAACCAGGCGTGGTTGGTTGACGCTCTATGTCCACCGAGGAATTAAAGGATACAAGTATCCAATAATTAACTAAAAGGGATACCTGACATCCATGGGCGGTTCGAAAAGGCGATTACAGTCGTCGACAAGTTCGCACTCAATTCAAAGGCTTCCCTTTTCTCCTGTCTCTCCATGAGGTGGACTTCAAAACTGGAAGACAGTGTAGAGGGACTCATGCCGTTTGTTACGTGGAAATCGGCTAAACATCGTCTAAAGAGCTTCTGATCACTAATGTTGGGTGGTTTGAAGGAACTTAATCGACGAAGAAACAGCAGAGTCCACACCAAGCTGTTGCCCCGTTCAACTGAACTGACAGCGCCTAGGACGCCCATCGACGTCATAAGATGGTCTCCGAGACATTGGGAAATTGTCTATGTACAGAAATTGACAACAGCCACCCACACAATCCCACTGCCCAGCACCCAAACAGGCAGCCTCTCCATCAACACCGACCAGTCCTGAGCAGTCCCAAAAGATGAACAAAACCCGTGAGTCATCAGACCGCATTGAATCTGAATCTGAATCACTATCAATGTGCTCACACGCCCCATATCGATGTGACACTCCTCGTGAGACATTTGAATAAATCGTGTCTCCTCTTGCGCTGAGCGCGCAGAGTGTTTACCAAAAGTGACAACTGACAAGAGCACTTGTTGTTCTTCGACTTTGTTTTCCACTTAAACAGCGCGCCGTGTGACGAATTCCTGATTGGATCGGTTGAATGTGCCTTTGATTAGACTCGATTAGATGCGAACAACACCGACCGACTCCTAGTTGTCCATCTTGATGAATTCTGACGGTGACGTCTGCCGTCAGACGATGTGGTGGTTTTTTCTCTCTCTTGAGCAAATTGAATTAAACGTGACGGCTTGGGGGTTAAGGTTGTAACAAGTCATTGCCACCGATTTTGTAGTGTTTTTTTTTTTTGTTTTTGCATGACTTGCTGAAGATGTCAATTGGACTGAATCTAGACACTGGCGGCCGGACGGGGAGGATGGTGAATTTAAACTAGGCAATCAGCGATGGGAACGAGGTTCTAGGGCCTGAGTTGTGCGTCATTCCAATGGAATGTGTTAAGGCAGACTCATTACTCGCATCTGGGATCTGGGATCGGCACCGTCTTGGACAGTCGACTGGTGCAAGAATTACTTCTAAAGCAAGCTTGACTGAAGGAGAAAGAGAAGGACGGGGTTGATCCAGGAGAGATGAGAGTCACTCTAAGGGATGCATGGAAAGCGTCCAACTATTTTATTAGATCCATCAAAGATGATGATCGGAGATGGTGTTAACAATGGTATGACAGTTGATCTCTCATAGAGTGTTGATTTATGATTCAAAAGATTGATGCCATTGAAAAAAAATATGTATGCAGTAGTACACCAAGAGGCTTACGAAAGATCTTAAGGGAGATGTAAAAAGCGCTGACATTAGTTACGAGTTGTGACCGGATAACAATGACAGCTTTACAATTGTTATGTTCTAGCAGGTGTCAATGCTATCATCGTCCTCGAGGTGTCAAAATAGTCTGAAAGGTTTGCCATCAGGATTGCAGAGCATGCAAAAAAATCTTCTTAAGGCTGTTACTCTGTGGAAAAGTTTGAGTGTGAGTAGACTCTTGATCGGGGAGAAGATCCCATGCTGTCATCAAGAAAGGACACACAACATCGACGACTCGGTCAGAACGTCACCATAGGCAGCTACAACTTCGAAGTGGTAGAGGACTTCATCTACCTTGGCTCCCAAGTTAATAGTACGAACAACATCAGTACCGACATTAAAGCAGAATAACTCTTGCCAACCGTGGTGGCCCGTGGCGTTGTGGGTATGTGCGTCGACCCCAACCTCGACGTCGTAGGTTCGATTCCAGCTCTGAGCGACAGAAATCATTTTCACGGCCCCACCTCTTTCGAGTAACTGACAATGCTCAAAGAGTATTTTCTGTCTAGAAAAAGCTTCTCAAACTTGGCCGTTCGGATTCGGCGTAAAACTGTAGGTCCCTTCCACTCGTGAGAGAACAATAGCACGCACAACACGAGTGGTTGCTGAGAAGCTAGGCCCTGGCCCTCTATGGGCTGTAGCGCCACCCATATTATTATTATTATATATAACTCTTGCCAACCGCTGTTTCTTTGGGCTCAAGAGGCAATTGAGTAGTAGAGCCCTCTCTCGAAAGACCAAGCTCACGTTATACAAGACCTTGATCATCCCTGTCCTGCTGTATGGCGCGGAAGCCTGGACTATCTCAACAGCGGACGAAGACGCACTTTGTCTCTTCGAGAGAAAAGTTCTGCGTTCAATCTTTGGTCCTGTTTGCGTTCGAGGTTTCTGAAGAAGAAGATTCAACCACGAATTGTACCGGCTGTACAGCGACATGAGTCTGGCCAGGCGTCTACGGATTCAACGCCTAAGATGGCTAGGCCATGTAGAGCGCATGGACCACAATGCTTTAGCCCGAAGAGTTTTCGACTCCGAACCAGTGGGACAACGCAATAGAGGACGCCCAAGAAGTCAATGGCGCACAAAAGTGGAGAAGGACCTCAACCGACTTGGAGTGCGAAATTGGAGGCAGCTGGTTAAGGATCGTGCCCAGGTTCACCCGGACTGTAGCGCCGTACGAAGAAGAAGAAGAATAAGACTCTTTATGAACCCTAAGCCAACAAGCAGACAGAGATGGGTGTGATGAGGAATGCATATTTAAACATGGTCGCCTATGAGGGAAAGCAAACAGCGACGATGTTGAATGTGGTATTGCTAGAGGGTCAACTCGACTTACTTATTGCAGAAATTGATCCTGACGTCCATAGGCAGGCGTCTAGGGGTTTACTAAACGACCGCAGGCTACATAACCGTCTTATGGCCGAAAAATCCTCTTCTCAAACTTGGCCCATTTTTTGGCCCATAGTCTAGGTTAGGTTAGGTTAGGTTAGAAGACTGCTAACGGCAGTCACACTTAGGCCAGAGTAGACCCATTGTGATACCACGCGAATTGAATTCTCCTAACATCGGAACCAGTTGGTGCTTGTAGCGAAGTGATTTAGTTGACCTATGCTGGCACTGTTTAGCTCATTGAGGCGGCTGAAGTAGCAGGCCCTACGACTAGCCAGAGCGCTGCAGGAGCAGAGTAGGTGGTGAGTGTTTTCTTCCTCCTCTTCATCCATGCAGCTTCTACAGAAATCCAGCGAGTTTATAGCGACCTGACTGTCCGAACAGATGGTTACATTCCTTTTTGATATCACGTTGTTTTTGAGCCATGACAACGAACCTTTAATCGCTTGGCCCATGGTCTAAGTCAACAAACAAGTTATTTGAGCGAACACAGTCTACAAGTGTTGACAGGGGCATCAATGCATAAAGAAGAGTTGACTGATATTAACTTACTTTATGTGACTACAGCTCGGAAACATAAATATTTTCCAACTCTCTTCCAACAATTTCGGCGCTACATGCCATATGAGCGACGCAACACCGCCCGAAGTTGTAAAGCAGAAATTTGGTGACTGGGTCTCACAGCGGGCGGTCAGGAATTGAACACTTTACATTAACCATTATCCAATTACAACCTTTACGGTCCGGGATACTGCCCAAAGATTACGACATTCAATTTCGCATTCCCCGTATAGTCTTTATGCTCAACACGCAAAAAACATATATTGCAGTAATATTTCCTTATCTTGTCAGTCAGTAGACTGCCAACTATCGATAGGAGCCCTAACCAAGAACGCAAGCAGCTCTTGAGAGAAGAAGCAGGCTTGCAATAAAGACTTGAAGAAGGTCTTAAGCAGAGACTCGCGCTGCAGACACAAATATATCTTCTACTCTGATCCACCTGTTTTTCACTTTAGCCAGTCTATACTCTTTCTACGGACACCCGTCATAAGCGTGATACCGTGAGTGCCCACATATGGAAAGTTCAGTAGGTTTTCGGTTTAGGTTTGCTTGAAAACCCAGCGCAAAATTTACCTAACGAGATGCGTGATGATGTCGCCCTTGAGGAAAAAAGCCAGCACTAGGTCATTAATTGGTCTTGGAGCCATCCGTAAAGATTTGACTACAGTCCTTTCCTGGTTCAGATCCTGGCCAGAAATGTGCATGGAAAGTCGACTTTATATAAACGTCGTGGCAGCTGGGCGCCATTGCAAGGCCATCGAAGGTTTAATGCGACCTCTACCAAAGACCACTCCCTATGCAGCGCCGACAGACCATTTTTATTGAGCTTACTGAAGGCAAGCATAGTTGTAAGCTGTCCTCTGTTGACAAGTTGAAAAGACTAGCTATGATCCAGTTTCTATCTACAGGCACTCGGTGTAAGAAGCGATATAAGAGTAAGAAGAAAGAAGGCAATCTGACGGCTAGATTTCAATCACTTCTGGCTACACTAAACGAAGTTACTGTCTCTGACCGGGCTCCATTCTCACGAAGAAGCAAGATTCTTGTTTCCTTCAAGAGGAGGCATGTTAGCTTAGGGTAGGTTGAAGTGCCTCACTGCCAGGTCAGTATAGGCCCATTGCTATTGCGTGGATCTATGAATGCCTGTTCCGCAAACTAGGGTGTGCTTTTACTTCAGCCTGGTTATCGGTTAAGGATAGGCCAGAGTTGTTTCCGGTGTCAGTTTGGATCTTGGTCAAGTGTGTCCAGCGTGAGTAGATGTTTGACAGTAGCGATGTCGTTGATGGGGGAAAGACATCGGAAAGAGAATTGTACCCTTTCTAGCGAATTCGTCCGCTTGGCTCGGAAACATCACAACATGATATCTCCCCTTACCTCGAGTCTTTCTGAGAAAACTTGGAACCCAACCCAAAAAGTCAACAGCTCCTTGACTAAAAGCAGTGCTTCACAAGCTTAACTTATCACAGATTCCACTCTAAGCCGCCTCAAATCGTGTCCAATCTCCTCTCGACTTTGTTGCCTAAGGGATCACTCAAGCCTTTGAGGCACCCACGAGTCCCATGACCAATCGACTTCTCTGCCAATCCAGATACTGAGAGAGACAATCACCGGCTTAAGCAACTTCCCGCTTGCGTCATCTGATTGCAATCAATCGGAGTCGTCGCACCCGCAGTCCCACTGACTTACTTGCCGAAAGGGCGCTCGCTGCTGCCCACCCGCCATTCAACAGTTTCAACAACCGTCACAACAACAAGCATCTCGTTAGCCAAATTGAATGACTTGCATCCGCGCCAAGGTCCGAGCAGCAGCAGCAATCATTTCAATTCATCAGATTGCCATCAAATCGCGCCGCAAGACGACTCGTTAAAATTGCGCCAGGTCCGTCTTGGCCGCCGGTCCGTCCCACAAAAAGCACACCTCCGTGCAGCAGGCCTCATTACGGGCGAGTGCAGCCAACAAGAAGAACGATCACCACTCATTATGCCTCAACTAGGTCTCATTATTGGCCATCCAATTGAAAACCCACCAACTGCATCGGTACCTACAATTGTTCACAGACGTGCGCCGCCACCGTAATGAGAACTTTTTCACCGCCACAGCCGCCGCCGTTTCGTGAGTTAACGAATCGCGTCGATTCCTGGAATTCATTTCGCTAATTCGCATTGTGATCTAATACAGTAATTAGCTATGTAAACCACGCACACCATCGGGGCTTCGCTTAACCTCGAGTCGGCTCAGCGACCGCCAGACGGCCACACCGGCTCAGCGGCCGACACGCCACCGGCAGATGGCCGCCGTCTCTGGGAAGGACTGCAGGCGGCACCGTCCCCCTGGCGGACGATGTGCTCTGCAATTACCGCTGTTCTTTGCCCCCTCATTATGTCTTTCGGTAATTTACGTGCTCAGGCCAAGCAAGCTCGCATCTTGGGCGCACTGAGACGTTGACTGACATGAGAAGGGGCTCCCCTCTGGAGAGGGGCGGGGGATGCACGGTTCAGGCTCGTTCAACAGCCGACGCTCGGCCGTGGTGGACCGATAATTAATTAATTAAATATGATGTCGTGTCTGATTTATATTGCTGCTCAGGTGAGGGGAGAGCCACCGGGAGCACAATAACGTTCCGTCTGGCGCGCCTCCGGTGCAGCACCCCTTTCGGGCCGGACGAGCAGACGGGGCGCACAGCGAGGGGAGCATTCGGGGTGTTGTCCTCCACCGGAGGGGGGAAATTAATTTGATGGAAGTGTGCACGTATAATTGACATGTTAGTTCATTAAGAGTGGATACGTGTTGGTTGTTCTTTTTCCAGGAAAAACGCCGAGAAGTGTTCGGAGAAGTGTTCTCCCCGTGCGGGCCGCGGCGGCGGCAGGACGGTTGTTTACACTGGCAGTGTGGCTGAGGGTTATTTGTTTAGCTTTACCGAAATAGAATGATTAACTCGGTTCTGGGGGGAAGTGGTTTCGTTTCTTTCATCGTCGTAGTCGTCGTTGTTGTGGTCGTCTTCCGTTCAATGGCCCCAAGTGAAGAGAACAGAATGCAGAGTGCACGCCAGAGCTTTTGTGTCTAGCTAACAAGAATGGTCGACACGCGATCGGGATCGTAGGTGGGTGGTTAGAGGCTCTGAGGAGGAAGAATTTTGATGATGCAAAGGAAACGAACGAAATCTCATCAGTGCCGAAAATTGAGGACCTCGTTGACGTAAAGAATGAACTGAAGGAAGCTGAGCGTAGGCGTGTTTTTTTGACTGGTCAGTACTCAGCTTAGCAAGATTTCATACGGAAAGCAACAACAAAAGAACTTACTGAGTACAAAGTCCTTAGTAAAATTTCACTGTCATCACTGACTAGGACGCGTTAAAATATCGAAATCATAGATGGCGCCAGAGGAAACCATTTGTTCACTAAAGGTTCGTATCACTCGATCATTTGACACAGTGATTTTTTCTCTATTACATATCAAATCATTCACATTATTTATTTTATAACATATTTTCTTTGCCTTTGAGAATTAAATTTCACTTATCTTTGACTTTTGACATCACATCTAAAGCGACGGACGTAAATACACGTACTTACATTCGGAAGAAAAATTTAACGCACCAAAAAAGCGTTTTATTGAGAATCATTACTAAGCTGAGTACTGACTAGTGAAAAAAAACACGCCTAATGAATGTGTGACAACGGTCCAGTACTCGTCCAAGTTGAAAGGCAAGCACATTTTATGAGCCACTGAGCGTAATGCGTTGTATGCTCACCGCGGCTGCACCGCAACAGGACAACACTACAAATACACCAACCAACTTGCTGTGCATAACTAACGTAACTAGGTACTCAGTTATAAATGAAAAGACTTTGTGATTGTGACTGAGGATGACGTGGAGCTGTGGCGCCACACAAAGGAGTCTAAGGCTGTACAGTCGAAATCGCTTATTTGAAACTCGTTTAATTGACTCGTGACATTTTCACAAATCTCATAGAAGCTGCACCGCTTTATTGCAACCGGCTAAAGTGAAAAACTCTGATATTTGAAGAAGAAAATCTGAACAATGTATTACTTTTCGTGGAAAAGACATGGCTTGTACTGCTGTGATATGTACTGCTCGTTAAAACATTGGCTTGTAATCTTACTTATTTCAAAATACGTCCGCGCCAAACGTAGTTACAACACTGCCAAGGTGATGTAGGTCAACAAAAGGATCCCATTCGCAATGTTGCTGCACGGACCCAGAATTTGTCCATAAAACGCGTTCGTGTTTGAATCAAAAAATGCTTGGATCCACTAAGTTATTCGTCTCAATGAAATCTTTTATCAACTATCCGGAACTTATTTGCAAGACCTGGTTAACTGAAATAAAAACATTGCACTTTTTCGTCATTTCATTTAAACGCGTTCGACTGTACCTTTCAGTTTTAGGTGTTGTTGCAAAGTTGTCGTCAAAGTTGTGCAGTTGAGGTGCACACTGAAAGCGACTTAAGTTTTAAGGGGACTCCTAATATATATAAAATGATCTTTCGAAATAGGCTCTATTCTCCGAGGTTTTTGACGTATCATACTTTTTTCGATTTTGGACCAACTGCCACGTATGTAGAAAACGATCAATCTTGCTTCAACTGGAGTAATAAAAAGTGAACGAAACTTAACGAAACTGCTCGAATTCCTTATTAGGGTCACAATGTAGTGCTTTTTATCGAACCCCCTGGTCCTTTAATTGAATGAACAATCTAGGCTAGATTAAGCTATTGGGCTGGCAGCAAAATTGCAGCACACTTAGACTATTGTCGGTCCATTGAGATACCCACTTCCGTTAATTTGATCCCAACGCAAATGGTGAATGGACCAGATTTTAAAACCAAACAAACGCATAGGTACATATTAACTTCTGCTTTCGCTGGAACTCGAACCTGAGATCCCTATAACCAAGGGAATGCTCTAAGCAATCAACTGCGCTTGACATTCACAAAGCCAGGGATTTCGCTTACCAAGTGCAAACTTTTACTGTAGGAGATAAGAATCTATATAAACAACCGATGATGCGAAGCACTGAACCACAGCTAAATGCGACGAGATGTCAATGCTATGCTTTGTTCAAAACGTCGATGTTGTGGGTCCTTCTCGTTTTTCCATGCCGTGTTGACCCTAGTGACAGGAAACGCTTCGATGATCATGGCCATGTCATTCGCATATGCTAACAGTTTCACGGATTCTGTAAGATTGAGCCTCTGTAGATAGGTCAGCTTGGTTTGGTGGACTTTACTCAAGAATGATGATGGACAAGTCTCTGAGCCGAAATAACCACTTCCGGCAAGCGGAAGCGAACAAAATTGCTCACTTCGTGAGTATGTGACAGTTACTGTAAAGGCCCTTTCATATGAGCGGCGAATTGCGAACGTGAACTTTTAGAAACCACCCCTTTTCCAGAAAATATGGACAGTAAGTTATATTTCTTGGTATGCAGAAAAATTGCAACCGAATTGTCGAGTTTTTTCATCGAAAAAAATCTCAACAAGAGTTAGTTTAAATATCCTAATTAATGGCTTAACAGTTTTTCTCTATGGATCATTATTTTCTTTGCGAACTGTCAAACGCAATCCACAACCAACACGACCAATTTCGCAGTGAAGTGTCAGTGTGCCCGCAGTTGCGTTCTGCGAATGAGAAAACTCCATATGAATGAGTTGTCAGACTTTGCGAAGTTCGCAGTTCGTAGCGACGTCATTTAAATGGGCCTTAATTCAATTTTGCGATAAGTTCCCAAAATCAATTGTGTGACGATCTTTCGGATCTGCCATAAGCATAATGCTACGTATGTCAAGGATGGATGAACCGAAACCGCGCCATAACAGCACAATCACTAGACTAATGGGCGCCACTAACATTAGCCCACCTCCCAACGCTTGCTGTGAAGTCTATTCAGATCGTGCCGCGAGGAAACTGTGTTAACTTGACTTGGCTGAGATTTCACACCCAAAAATCTTTCCTAACACCGAAGGTGCACTTCGGAGAGCTCTGAAAAAAAAAACCGAGGGACGTTTCTGAAAAAATTCCACTGCCCATGGAATCCACAAGAGGCCACAAAATTTTCCACGAAACCAAATTCCAGACGAGCTGTGAAGCAGTTGGATGTCGTCACACTTGCTCGCCCATCGGTTGCCCCTCCCAAACCAGATCTACCCCCTTCCATGGCAAACAATTTCCCCCCATTCGTGAGCATAAAATTTTCCATTGATAATATTCCGAAAAATTTATTGAATGAATTAATAACTCCACCAACGTACCACGATCGTACCGCTTTCAGTAACGACGGATTTCTGTGTCGAAATGTTGCTAATTAGCGGTTATTAGTCCCATCATTGTTTGCTCCGCGCACACAGGGTGATGATGAATTCGCGCAATCGGATATTTTTATAGATTTCGTTGGGATGGCTTTGCTGTTCCTTCTCGGAATTCAAGTGTTGACTCGAACTCATGACAAATGCAAACATTTACCTGGTTTTATTATTCGATTTTAAGAGACAAGCACCTCTGCCACCTCCACTAGCAGCAACAACCACGGCAAACACAAAATAAACAAACAAACAGCAACAACAAAAACAAGACACCGAACAGCGTCCCCGAAAGGTGAATGAATCAAAACAAATCACGCAGCCAGCACACACTTGAGAGTGCGCGGGTTTTGTGTGCCTGCACCGCGCGGCCGTTGGCAAAGTGACGCCGTGGGAGGAACGAAGAGAGAAAGAGAGAGATGGAGTACCATAAACAAGATATTTCGCACACAGACGCGAGCTATCTCGGCCAAACAAAGAGCAAAAGCAGCGACGCGCCGTTGCCTGTTGCCCCATCAAAACATTCGAACATCCGAACATCAAATGTACACGATACCGCGGTGCTGCGGCACATTGACTAGTGTTCGCCGATGTTGTTGCCGGTGGCCTCCTTTTATGAAGATAATGACGGATCCAGAAAACGAAGAACAACAACATAACAATAAAAATGCTCCACCGCCACCGCCACCGCCGCGTCACCGCCCGGCGAGAGATGGAAATGTGAATGAAACGAGATGACTGCTCCCCAGAGAGAGAGAGAGTGGCAATGGACGGAGCTCTGGCCGGGCCGGACCGCGGCCGAGCTGGCAAATCCGCCGCTGACGAGCTGAACACCATTGAGTCGATGCACATTTATGAGCCCCATCCCGTCTCGGAGAATCACCGGCGGCGCTTAAGAATTTACGACTCTCACTCGTTTCCGTCGTTCCTTTGTGCTTGCGATTCGGCGGGACTGTTTGCCAGCGTCCACGTTCGATTGTTGTGCTTTTGAGTGCAATTTAGGAGTCGAGGTTATGGCACCATTAAGCATTCAGTCGCAGTCCCCCCGCCCACAGTCCGAGGGAGGTGTTGGGGCTGGTCAGAGACACGGCGGCGGGGGATGCAAACAAGAACACTTGGTCAGTGTAATCAAATAAAATTGGTAGCCTCCAGACAGGCGATTTGTCTGATCTGATGCGCGATGGGTCTTCTCGTTTTCCCGCCAAAAAAACAACAACCATTCGATCACCCAGACCCGTGCGGACGGTGTTGTTCGCAGAAAAACACAACAAAGGCTGTTGTTTTATTCGCTCCCTCAGTGTAGCGTTGGGTGTCGTGTGACTGCACGGGAATTCCAATTCGGATGCGTGGTGTCGTGCGAATTCCGGGAAAAACTTCAGTTTCCGGATTTAAATTTGAATTGTTTTCGCGAACAATTACTGCGGCGCTGGGTGGTTATTTCTGGCTTCGGCTGAGGTTAGAGAGGTTACTCCTCCGGAAGACGGGCGGCAGCGATTGTGCAAACCACAGATAAGGCTGTTTGCTCGTAGTGTCTTGAGGGCGAAGCCGAAAGTTCTGGGAAACCAACCGGAGGCGAGCCGAACGGATGTATGACTTGTGGGCAATTGAATTATGTGCGAGCTTGGTGGTTACGTAAGGCGATCGCGGTGATTAAAGTGGGAGTGGGTAGAGGAACATCTCGATGTGTTCGGTTAAGTGGCAGAGGTTGAGAGGGTGTAATTCATGTTCAAGCTCAGCTCTCCAGGTGATCGCATTTGGGAAGCAGCTGCAGTCGGTATTGAGAAGAGGCATTGTTCAGCACGATGGAGGAAGACCTCCCTACGTAAACGAAGTCTAAGAGTGCTACGAGTGGCTGGGGATGGACTAGGGCTTTATAGCAGCTTGACACTTAAATCTAGTTGGTCTCATGAATTACCTTTTCCGTAAGAAGTGGTCTACGAAGAGCACGATCGACTGGTGGCTTCTCATGATAGTTCGCGCCATCCACAAGAAAGGAGACCTCTTTGACTGTATCAACTGCATGGAAAAGTCTTAAAGGATGTTCTCAGCCGTTTTGTATACTCGCCTAAGCGAGGTTTCAAGCCGGGAAAGTCCACGCCAAAGACCAGATCTTCGTGAACGATCTTGGAAAATAACAAAGAAGTTCAGATAGTCATTCACTACCTAATCGTCGAGCTCAAGGTCCTACATACTAGCGTGCATTAGGACTAGTTGCTGTGTGATTTTGGAGGAGCTGTGATACGACGACCTCCTGGACAGTGCATACCGAGCCTTTTTTAAAGTAAGTTGCGAAGATCGTACTCGAAAACTTCAATGCTAGATTGGTAATGAATACGGAGTGATCGGATACCCTCCACTACACGACAACAGACAACGGCCTTCGACTCACTAGCTTTGTGAGAGGTGGTAACATGGCACACAATTCCCTCGCCACCTGGCGATCTCCGTACAATCGAACCGCCAATCAATTCGACCAAGTGCTCATTGACGGAAGACATTCGTCATATATTATGGATGTGTGCAAATTCAGGGGGGCAAACGTCGACTCAAACCATTTGCTCGTGGCAGCAAGAGCCTGTGCTCGACTGTCAGATGTCATAAAGCTTCTTCTTATGGCGCTACACTCCGGGGTGAACCTGGGCATCAGCCAACAAGCCTCTCCAACTGGCACGATCCTTAGCCAGCTGCCTCCAATTTCGCACTCCAAGTTGGTTGAGGTCCTTCTTCGCTTGAGTGCTCCATCGGTTTCGTGGTCGTCCTCTATTGCGTTGTCCCACTCGGAGTCGAAAGCTCTCTGGCTGAGCCGTACAATTCGTGGTCGTGGATGTCAGAAAGCTGCACCAGCCAATAAAGAGAACAGCCAACAGCAGCAACGTGAGAGAATCTCCGGTATGACTGCGTCAAGCTCAGTCGCTAAGCCATCAAAGACATGCTACCTCCCGACAAGAAGCAGGTATGATGGTGAGCTTGACAAAAGCTTGACATGCAAGAAACCACTGCACATCTGGACGAAGCATCATAAAAAACTGCTACAATTTTGGTGAAGGAGTGAAGGACTAGAGGCAAACGTGAACTCTACAAATGACATCTTAGTGGAGGTCCGGCCAAGAATCGACCTTGGCAACTGATGCTGTTACAGTTTGTCAAAATAACTGGGTTCGCGACTCCTGACTCAAAGGACCAAAATCATGTTCTACTCTCTTTATGGAGCCGAAAGCTGAACGCTGAGCATAACTGCAGATTCTTGGTTCCTTCGAAATTCTACGTAGGATATTGGTTCCCTTTGCGAGGAAGGCGAACGGAGGAGAAGACACAACTGTCAGCCCTATGAAGTGTACCGGGATGTTGATGCAGTCCGGAAGAAAAAATCCGTCGACTACACTGCCTCGGCCACTTCGAGCGCATAGACATCAACGCTCCAGGGTCTTCGAAGCCGACCCTCCTGATAAAAAAGTGAAGGGAAAACAATGGACCTCCAATATAGAACCCAAGTCATTGCGAATGTAAGACAGCTTGGTTTTGATGACTGGAAGCACCGTCAGCAATTGCTAAGTGCTTTTATGAGTGATGGATTTATTCATCAAACTTCGTTCTCCTGATCCTCGTGGACTTCTACCATTCGGCCGTCAGAAGTGACAGCTGTCAAAGCAAATTCAAGCCAAGGTGTCAAAATTTCAAGCTACCTAGTACCCATCCGTAGACAACGAGTTGAGGAGGTGATTGAAGGGCCTGATTTGTTCTTCAGATGCTTAGATACAAAACCTTGAAAGATTCGATAGTCAACCAATGCAGACTTACCTACAGTACATGTCTTGTTGGGGAATATCCTCTACGACGCACAAATGTGCATTGAGTCAAAGCTCACACAAGTAGATCCCTCAAACTGGCATTTCCCAGGTTTCCCGTGTCAAACTGGATCCTCTTCTTGTATTTATTCCACTAGCAACCTTATCAATTGCCATGGCCTTCGAATAGAGGTTTCTAGTATTTTCGATGAATAGATGTGGGTGGTCCGTGGCGTTGTGGAATGTGCGTCGACTCCAACGCACGTGAACCTCGACGCCGTAGGTTCGTTCCCGGTTGTTCACGGTCCCACTTCTTTCGAGTAACTAAAAATGCTTAAGCACTTTTTCTGTCAAGAAAAGCTTCTCCAGCTAGGCCGTTCTGAGTCGGCATAAAACTGTAGGTCCCTTCCAATCGTGATAGAACAATAGCATCCTCGAGAAACATGCCGCTTCTCTACTAAAGACGACTCACCCTTGGGTGACAGATGTCGGATTCCGTCAAGTTGTTCATAAAAATCAGGGATACCTCGTCATCTTACCGCTGAACAGGATCGGCGTTACATTCGTGTTTGGGGAGGCGTCATGAATGATGCGTTAACCGCATCAATCCTAGGCTCACCTAGGAACAGGCGGTAAATGTAATACTGCCCAACTCGCCGCCTTCCACGATCTGCCACGAATTAAAAATCTGCTTGAATTTCTTGCCATGGCCAATATCAGACAAAGACTCACTTCACCCCAAAGCAGCACAACGCTGCGACCATCCATCAACGATTTGTCAAGAAATTAGCTGTTTCATCACGACGTGTGAAGTCATAAGTCACTCTCCATCATCGGGTGTCAAAGTTTTTCATATTGCACCCCCGCTTAAATTCCACCACCAACCCCCCGGTCAGCTTAGCAAAGCAGGGCAACACGTGCTGCGCTCCCTAATGAAACTATTCCCTCCCATCACGTTTCTGTTCCGCACTACAGAGGCGCCCTGCCTAAGGACTACACCCTCCGCAGGATTAAGCCATCTCGAACTCCCCCGGCTGCCGGGAGTGCGATGGACTCCCGTTCCACCCTCGTCCAGGCAATTTATCAAAAAACAAGATTCACTGTCTCCCCCGATGTCTGATGCTTGGCAGCAGCAGCTCCGCGCACGAGACACGGCCCGTGTAAGGTCTAAGCCGACACGACTCTCCCCCAGTTACTTTTCCTGTGTGTCCACGATAAAAATATCCCGAACCCATTAAACACGGTGTCACACCAGGGTGGGGCCCGGATGCGGCGAAGGCGGATGGGGGGCGGTGGGATTATCGAACGGGGGGGCTACTCACTCGATGATGACGCAAATGACGCTCGTGTCACATCACCCAGCTGCAAGGGGGACCGACCAAGACGCGCACCGTTACGTCAGTGGCACAGCTACAACTACTGCTCCTCCACCTCCTCCTGCTCCGGCTGCTGCTGGCGATGGTGGCAGTGACAGTGACAGTGCTGATGGTCGTGATGGTGCGTCTACGGAATACCTAATTGGGCGAGGGCGAGCAGTAGCCACGGAGCGACAGAATTAGGAATATGCTTTGCTGCTATTTGTTAAGGCATTAAACGTAATGAGGGGTATCGTTCTAAAATTAAAGACCGCCATATGCTGTGTGCACGTATTTTTCACCGTCGAACGCACGGATTAGACGCCTAAATGACGTTAAGCTGGAAAAATGATGTCGGAAATCGCAGCGACTTAGGCGGCCGTGCAAAGGCGACGCGGCGGTGGACTGCTTCTGGAAATGTGCCGAGTGGACTGCTGAAGGAGGGTTGAATTTCACGTTTGTTGAAACTTCAGGCGAAAGCAGTTGTCCTGGAGTCATTGTTAAGTGGTTATGTGCGGGACGACGGAGGCAACTGGTGCAATGGGCAGCTTTGTTGAGAAAGCGGGGGACAGTTGGGGATATGCTCCAGGACAGGCTCATGTGTTGAGCGAGCTTTGGGAGTTGTCGTGATGAAGTTGAACACGGTCTACGCTTTGCTAGGGAAAGCAGGAACGCAGGAACGACAACCTTCACTGCTCTGTCCTTACGTAATTCCAGCCTAAAAAAAAGTCTAGACCTGTTCAATTTGAATCCGTCTGGGGAATCTGAGCCATTCTGTCTCAATTTTTCACGTAACAGGTTATTGACGTACATACCTGATGGGGAGGAGTGACCGCTCTTTTGAATATGTTGCTTTTCGGGAGCTTTTCAGAAGTCATGTTTTTATGTGGTTTATGTACACAGAGCTTCTCAAAAAGGAAAAGAAGGAGCATGAGAAGCGCGCGATCGAGGAAATGGAGAGGTGGTACGGCAGAAATAATGACCGAAAGTTTTACCAGCGGGTGAAACAACTATCCAAAGGCTACAAACATCGGACAGAAGCCTGTCGGAACGAAGAGGGACAACTCGTAGTAGAGTCGCAGTCGATACTGAGAATCTGGAAGGATCACTTCTGCAGACTGTTAAACGGCGAAGAGGACACCAATACCGCTGTCAGGCAGAATGTTTCACTCCACGCAATGGACGACGATAGAAGAGAATTCCGTCCCCCCGATCTAGACGAAGTCAAGGTAGCGATATCGAGACTGAAGTCGAACAAAGCTGCTGGAGCGGACGGATTGTCCGCGGATCTGTTTAAAGCAGCTGGAGATGATCTGGTTGGGCGCATGCACCAGCTCATCTGTAGGATATGGTCGGAGGAAAGCATGCCCGACGAGTGGAATCTTAGTATCGTTTGCCCGATCCACAAAAAAGGAGATTCCTTTGACTGCGCCAACTATCGGGCGATAAGTCTTCTTAACATCGCCTACAAGATCTTCTATGCCGTTCTTTGTGAGCGCCTGAAACCATTCGTCAACAACCAGTGCGGTTTCAGGCCTGGGAAGTCCACTATCGATCAAACTTTCACATTACGGCAGATCCTCGAAAAAATCCAAGAGATGCAGATCGACACCCACCACCTATTTGTCGACTTTAAGGCCGCATATGACAGTGTGCATAGAGACGAGCTACACAACGCCATGTCTAGTTTTGACATTCCTGCCAAACTCGTCAGGCTGTGCAGGATGACGATGGAGAACTCTCGCTGCTCCATCAAGGTCGGTAACGAACTCACCGGGACCTTCAATGTCAAAAAAGGCTTTAGGCAAGGCGACGCGCTGTCATGTGATTTCTTCAACATCGTCCTGGAGAAGATCGTGCGACACTCACACGCCAACGCTAGAGGCACAATCTTCCAGAAGTCCGTTCAACTGCTAGCATACGCCGACGATATTGACGTGATTGGCCGAACTCAGCGAGCCGTCAATGAAGCCTTTGCTTGTATTGAGACGGAGGCGGCAAAAATGGGCTTATCGGTGAATGAGGGCAAGACAAAGAATATGCTGTCATCAAGAAAGGACACAAAACATCGACGACTCGGTCAGAACGTCACCATAGGCAGCTACAACTTCGAGGTAGTAAAGGACTTCGTCTACCTTGGCTCTCAAGTAAATAGTGCAAACAACATCAGTACCGCGATTAAACGCAGAATAAATCTTGCCAACCGCTGAGTAGTAGAGCCCTCTCTCGGAAGACCAAGCTCACGTTATATAAGACCTTGATCATCCCTGTCCTGCTGTATGGCGCGGAAGCTTGGACTATCTTAAGAGCGGATGAAGACGCACTTGGTCTCTTCGAGAGAAAAGTTCTGCGTTCAATCTTTGGTCCTGTTTGCGTTGAAGTTTCTTGGAGAAGGAGATTCAACCACGAACTGTACGGGCTGTACAGCGACATGAGTCTAGTCAGGCGTCTACGGATTCAACGCCTAAGATGGCTAGGCCGTGCAGAGCGCATGGACAACACTGCTCCAGCCCGAAGAGTCTTCGACTCCGAAACAGTAGGACAACGCAATAGAGGACGTCCAAGAAGTCAATGGCGCACAAAAGTGGAGAAGGACCTCAACCGACTTGGAGTGCGGAATCGGAGGCAGCTGGCTAAGGATCGTACCAGCTGGAGAGGATTGTTGACCGAGGCCCAGGTTCTTCCCGGACTGTAGCGCCACACGAAGAAGAAAATGTACACAGAGACCGATTGGCAACATTTCCACATAAGAAACGAAATTTAACGAAACTCAACGAAACTTAACGAAACTGAACGAAGCGCTGTTTATGGTCACAGCATTAAAATTAAAGAGTTTGGAATGAAAAACTCCACTAAAAAGAACATATGGAGGTACTATCTTCGATATGGACTAAGTTCAACCGTTCGATTGCATAATTATCTTCGTTACCTTAACGACCTGGGTTCTACAAGAGGAAACAAAATTGACACGGCATTTCATTTACGCACATTCGATCAATTGGCGACGTTGACTAAATCTGCAAGCATCTCTCCAGCGTCCATTATGGTTGGGCCTTAAGAACTTCCACTTGGTTCCACTTGTAAACAAACAAGACCAATGTTGTATTCGTTTGTTGAGGTCTCAGGTGTCTTTAGCGCCGACTCCATGGGACTTCTAGTGAACTGTTCCAAGTCGCAAGCTGCCTACCACCTGAACGAGCTACAAGACACTCAGTCATGACCTAGGTTATAGTGAAACCGATCGCCTCCAAAATTTAACACACTCATCCTTCCCCTACTCCGCCTCCACCATCCTGTTTCTGGCCCAACTCCCAATCAACTCGATCCATTAGCGAGTCGCGATCGATTCGTTCACTTCCTCATCACAAGAAGGCGGCCGGCATTCCTCACCCAGCTAGACCACCGCCAGGCATGGAGACTTACAAAATAACCCCTCCACCCAGCTAGACGCTCCACAGTCTTTGTGTGCGTGGACCGGACCACGAACCATTGTCTCCCGGGTCCCGAGGTGAAATCAGCCATTCAAATATTTAGTTCCACGATAAAGCACGCCGACGCAGTCCGCGGCCACCTCTGCCATCGCTGCCATCACACCGTGGTCGCAGCGGCATCAACAACGCCCAGCGATTGTTTACGGCCCATAACTGCGCACAATTGCTCGCCGTAGTCGTCGTCGTCTCGTCGTGGCGTTCCACCTAATTTTATGGCGCACGATGCATCCACAGAGTGAACTCCGAGCGTCCGTCTTACCGAGCGCGTCACAAATCATGATTCGGAACACTTTGGCCATTTCGTTGTTTCTTCATTTCTTTCAGTTCCCGTCCCCGCTGGTGTCCTGAGAGCGAAGCATTGTCTCTGTGCCTCTCCTACGCGCCACCGCTGCACTCGGACGTGACCCCGAACGACTCGACGTGGCGTGGCGTGGCTAGAAGTCATTGTTGCATGCAATATGCTGTGTTGTCTGGTCGTGTGGTCTGAGACGACACGTAAACAGGGCATCTCCTTGGACTCCGCCGCCTCTCCCAGACGAGGCCATGTCATTACTCTGGGAACAGCCGTTAAGTTGTTTTTCACTATTTCCCCAGGCTGCGCGGCTCCGCTTGGCCATTCCCATTCCCTGTGTTCGTCGCCGTTCCGTGTGCCCTGCCCGCGTGAACCCGATGTTATTGTTTGGGTTCTGATGGTAAACATCGTTGACTGATGAAGTGGCCGGAGCTGACAGATTATTGACAGTCGCAGATGCGGGTTTCGCGCTGCGGTGGCCGGCGGACTTGAGGGACACGCAGGGCTGCGGCATGTATGACCAGGTGCCGCGCTGTTTACACTGCCGAAGCAGTGTTTTTTTGTTGCTCGTCCGGAGTGGGGGGGCACGAGAGTGACTTGACAATAATTGCATTACATGCTATGCATCCTAATGGCTGGGCCGTGGAGGGGGGGCGGGACGATGGTCTGCCGGGCAACGGATGGATGGATGGGGGCCGCCGATGGTGTTGGCTTTCCATGGAACGCTAGCGGCAGATGCTGAGACGATGATTACGATGATGGGGATGGCGCGATACCTTCTTTTTCTGCTGCGGACATGCTTCTCTGGAACCACTCGCGAAGGCGGCGTCGGCGTCGTCGGTGGTGGTGGTGGTGGTGGTGAATGGTGGCGGCGTGACTGAGTGGCGGTGGCTTTTGCCATCAGAAATGTGGGCATCGTGTGTACACGCCGAACAGGAGTGGGTACCTCTTGACTGACGTCGGAGTGCATGCAACGCGTGGTGTTACTTTGTAGTTAATTGTGTTTACAATGTGATGCCAGGGGGACCAGAGAGTCAGAGAGTTGTTGGATTGAATGTTACCACGCCTGTAGCAGGCCATGGCGGAGTATTACTTACGACGAGTGTGAGTGTGTGCGCTTGTGGCCTTTAGGCTTGGAGGTTGAAATCGATAGCGCAGCGGTGGAATCGAATTCCAGAAACTATAACAAAGTGCTTGCCTTTGTTTACAAGACGTTGATGGGCTTCCCGGGTGCCTGCTGACGTAGTTCCCATGATCAGCTGCAGACTAGGGATGGTGCTTGTTTGAGTATCGCGGTTAAGACTCACAGTCGAGGATTTCTTGAGCGTTGAGCAGGAAAAAGTTGACTTTGATGCCAAAACGGGGAGCTCAGGCCTTCTGATCCTCTCCCATCGACTGTGAGCACACAACGCAGCTCTGTTTCAAAAACGATTGTTTTAGCTTCCCGCAAAATCAATCGTCCTTGAGTCAATGGCAAGTGATTATGTGCGAAACGTCGGAGGCAACTGGTGCAATGTGCAGCTCTGTTGAGATGGGGATCTGCTCCAGAATGGTGCCACGCCAGGATCAAGTGTTGATGAGCGAGCTGTGGAACTTGGCGTTATGAAGGAGCATGGTCTACGCTTTGCCAGGGAGGAACTACAGCCCCCACTACTCTGTCCTTACGCAGGTCCTGACTAAAAAAAAGCCTAATGTTAGGCCCCATTGAAAATGAAAACTTCGGAAGAAGCCGCTCTGCCTCAAGGATTCATTTACAGGTTATTGCCGTAATAATGTGATGGAGAGAAGTTCAGTTTACAACATCATGTTGCGGATCATCATGATTTAACATCAGAATTCATGTTTTTATATGATTTATGTACACAGGGACCGATTGGCTACGTTCCCGCACAAGAAACGAAAACTTAACGAAACTTGACGAAACTTAACGAAACTGAACGAAGTGGTTATTATGCTCAGAGCGTTAAAATGAGAGATGTCCTCCTCTTGAATGAAGATCCCAGCAACTGTGAGCACACGGAGCATCTATATCGAGCAATCCCATTCCCAAGCCCTGTCCATGGCCGGTCACAAATCGCTCCAAATCATTTGCTCGCGCTGCAGTCAATGACAAATGGAATCAATCAGCCCCGGCCCTTAAACAGCCACCAGATGTCATCACAAAACGTCAACAACGACGCCAGTGGTCCACTTGTCGCAATCAAGTCAAAACAACAACATCGCACTTTTGACGTCTCATTCCGCTCGGGTCACAGTCTCTCTCTCTCGTTTCACGACAACCTGTTCCCTTTCATCTCTTGACAGATGAACGCAATCAAAGATCAAAGCTACGCGTGAACTTATTTCACAATTTGTTTTCCATTTACTACTTCTCCTCAATCCTTTCGTAACAACCCCACAGCCATCACCGCCACCAGCAGTCATCGTCGCTGATGTCTACCTGACCCTGGCACAGTCTCATTACAACGCAAGCGCTAATTCACCGCTACCCAAATTGTGCTAATGAACCAAATGAACTCGTACACACTCGTGTTGAAACAAACGGACGGAGTGTTATAGTTTTGTCACTTCCACTTGCACACAAGGTTCAAGACTCCATCTGACAGGCCGAGAGTGAATGACAGATGACGGGCCTGACATCATCAAGTCAATCGCTGCCTTCCCAGTGTTCCCCCATGTCAACGGCGATGCGCTGCGCTGTGTGTCGCATAATCTATTCATCGCGTGTTTCAAAGTTTTGTTCGTTCGCTCGCTCGCTTTGTGTGTCGTCTTGATGACATTCAGACCCATCCAGAGCGACGAGCGACACCGTGTAAAGGAAGCGTGTACGTGAACGCCTCGAAAGTAATCATTTAATTAACACAGAACCACGCCATCATTGCGTCGGTGTGTGTGTGTGAGAGAGAGCTCTGGAAAAATCCATGCACCAATCCCCAGCCCTGTCCAATTTGAAAATTGAAAGACGGGCGGCTGTGAAGACGACAGCAACCGGGAAGGAGCGCAAGTTGAATGAAGTGCCAAATGAGATGGATTGTCAAATCAATCTTAATCAAGTTTCCCCCCGAAACAACAATGTTGTTGAATCAATTTGATTGCAGGCGCTCGGCCGAGGGAGAGGGTAGCGAAGTGCTGGGCTTCGGGAGCGTTAAGTGATTTGATTGGATTTTCCATGCCGCACAAGATGCTGCCAAGCGCCTCAAGTGGCCGAGATTCACTCCCGGAAGCGATCTCTGTCGCATGACACTTAAGCGCGGGGCAGATCACGCCACTCGGCGCGACGGGATTATCTTCAAAGTGTTGCCTTTGTGGTTCATGTGAGCCGCTGACAGTTGTCAAAGTGAATGGGGATGTAGTCGGTCTCGAATCGGTTGTAGGGTTGACAAAGACAAGGCGCTGGATGATGTGAGTTGAAATTTGAGGTATACTGCTTAAAAGAGGTAAGCTGTGATTGCATCAACATCCACGACTGAACGACGAACAAAAGAGGGCTGTACCTCCAAATCCAGACTTTTGTTCTCCAGGAATTGGGAAGGTGATGCAACGCACTTCCTCTGCTGTGTGGTACTTGAGGCCAGATGCCTAAATATGCGTCTAAATCAACTTAAGTCCGTCTAACCAATCGAGTGAATACACAGAAATGATACACTATGACCGCAATAATCACTTTGCTTGCTTTCGTTAAGTTTCGTTGAATTTTGCTTAGTTAAATGGCAGTGAAATGAATCGCTCCCTACGTACGTAAGTTACAGTCGACGTTGGGATTATGATAGGCACACTTTCTGGCTACTTTTCGTTCCATTCTGACATAAGCTTAGGTTGACTGAAGCTTCGGGGCAGTTGCTTCGTCGTATGTCGAAAATTCGTAAATTCACATTTGAAAGCGAATGAAGACCGAACGTCGAATGTGCTTTATGTTCAAACTTCGATGAAATATGCTCAACGCCATTTCGTGGCACGATTTATGCTCCAACTACAGTAACGAAAAATATTGGTCACTTTTGAAGTTAGTACAGTCAATAGCGGTCTTCTTTGTATGGCGCTACAGTTCGGCGGACACAACAAACTAGTGCGATCTTTGGCTCCTCCCTTTGGACCTCGGTTGAGGTCCTTCTGCACAGATAATGTTGACATACAGCCTCCTTCGTGTTTCACCTTAGACGGGCGTCCTCTATTTCGTTGTCCCACGCTTTAGTCTACCCGCGTCTTCGGATGATGCAGCAGCTCCTTCGGATGTTGCGTGTCCCTTTTCTAAGCCAAGCGCTCATTCTGGTGTAGTGGTTATTGGAAACAGGCCTTAGCTTGATAGCGTAAAAGGGATTGCTGCTGCAGGTGTTGACTAGATAAAGAAGTAACCATTCCAGCCGAACTCGATGAAGTTGAAGTCGATCTCACTGTGCTGACTGACTTACAAATGTTGTTCACGTTTTAAACCACGCAGCAGACGACGATCGATGTGTTTGATCAAGGAGCTATGCCTATTCTTGGTTGTTATCGTAGTACTTAAAGTGGATAGTTCAGGAGAGACATCTGCCTCCACCGTTCTGAAGCTATCCACTAACTACAGCCCGTGGAGGACCACGTTCTAGCTTCTACAGCAACTACTCATGTTGGGCGTGCTATTTACCGACATGAGGCCAAGAAAAGTATTTTGGCAAGTCGGTCAGTGGGCCTAGACACGATTTAAGAGCCTAGGAGTCGACACACCGGTCCACACCGATTTGTTCGGCAATTCTGCGTCCAAAATCGACTCCGCCCCGTCGTACTCCTTCAAGCAACATCGTTCATCACTCAATCCATACGGCGCGTGTAACCAGTCTATTTCCTGTTTCATTCAATCGCTCATTCCTCAATTCCTTAGCGGTGTCTCCTTCACAGCATAGGCTTAGTCTAAGGCCAAACCTTCGCAAGACTTTGAATATACTTGATTGAATCTAACTTTCCAGTTGTAGTCCATTTAAACCGGGCTTCGTGTGTCTCACGAGTAGCCGCCAAATTGATGATCCACTGCGTCTTACATGCTAAACGGATGACGTCTGTACCGTACAACAGTTTCATAAACTTATCAAATTTTGAATGATCGTTGAAAGGAATGAGGGTCTTGTCTAAGATCATCGACGATCGGTATTTGCGAGTATCAATGTTGCTCATTTCTTATTCTTACGGCGCTACAGCCCTGGGCCTCAGCCACAAAGCCTCTCCAACTAGCACGATCCTAAGCCAGCTTCCTCCAATTTCGCACTCCAAGTTGGTTGAACTCCTTCTCCACTTGACTGCGCCATCGGTTTCGTGGTCGTCCTCTATTGCGTTGCCCGACAGGTTCGGATTCGAAGATTCTTCGGGCAGGAGCTGTGGTGTCCATACGCTCTACATGACCTAGCCACCGTAGGCGTTGGATCCGTAGACGCCTAACTAGGCTCATGTCGCTGTACAGCCCGTACAATTCGTGGTTGAATCTTCTCCTCCAAGAACCTTCAACGCAAACATGACCGAAGATTGAACGCAGAACTTTTCTCTCGAAGAGATCAAATGTGTCATCATCCGCTCTAGAGATGGCTTCCGTGCCATACAGCAGGACAGGGATGATCAAGGAGGGCATGGGCCTGTTCATCCAGGGCAAAGTTGTTGATTGCTCTCACAAAAGTGTGCCTATCACAATCCCAACGTCCACTGTAACTTAGGTGCGTAGGGAGCGATTCATTTCACCTTCACTTCAATAAGCAAAATTTAACGAAACTTAACGAAACCAAGCAAAGTGGTTATTGCGGTCAAAGATGTCAGCAACGATCCCTGTGAAATTTGAAATACAGCCTCCTCGTGGCGCCCTCTGGACAACCTCTACTGCAATTGCCAGGAGGTGAACCAATGTATGCAGCGGTCCCTTGTGCGGTGGTTTAAACCAGGACCCGGTTCTCCAGGTTCGGAGGTTTCGTGTGGGGCTAACTTCCCCACCGTTTAAAAATAGTTTAGTTCAAAGACGGCATCAAGCCTCGGATACGGACGTGAACGACTTGCCGGGAGCAAAATATACGATCATCCCTGTTTCAGGCAGGGACACCTACGCGGCAGAAGCAGAGGATACCGCTTTCATAGCTACTCTTCGTATTTTTGTTGCATAGGCACTGAAAGAGAGCTGAGAAAGAGATAGGGCAGAGCTTGAATTCCACAGAATCAGGAGTTTTTTGTACGATTTCACAGACTAACTGGCATTGCTTCTGCAAGCTTCAAGATGATGCAGGCTGCTCCCAAGAACTGATCCACACTGGTCCTCGAATGGCCGTCAACTTGATCACCTCTATGAACTCGGAGGCACTCCACCACATGCGCCACCTGCCATAGAGTGTTGCTTAGAGATCGGTTTTTGATTCAAACATGGGATCAGCATGCCAAGGAGCTAAATATGCGATCAATCCTGTTCCAGCCAAGGACACCGTTGCAAGATTGACCAAATTCGAGTGTTTGCAGAATATGCACTGAGAAGGGAGTTTGGCTGCAGGTGGATGCCGTCAGACTCGCGATTCCAGACAGAATCTCAAGGGTGAACATTGTAGGACGCTCACTAACCACATTTCTTCTGCAGCCTCCTCGATGAAGTGCTAGAAAAGTTTAATATCACCGATTTTTCATAGCCACCGCCCAAGAAACCCCACTGATCCTCAAATCGCGATCAACTCGACCACCTTTATGAACTCCGAGACCACAATTCAAAACCCATCCAAAGCCACTTCCATCCGATCGACTTCAACATTCAGGTCGAGGACTCAACCGCCCTTCGTTCAGCCGCGATCGTTGCGTCCCGCAGTAGTTGTTGACAGAGTTAATGTGCGTTGCTTCTAATGAGCTGCTGTGCTGTCACCCGGCACACTACGACGCACTTCCAGCCGATCTCTTCACCTGTCGCCACCCGTTGGCCCGTCATTAGTGCACTAATGCTTTCAGCGGTAATCACCAGGAATGCGAAACACCCCGCCTGCTGCATTCCTTTCAGTTCATTACGTCCACCAGCGGCCGGATTGCGATTTGCCGCTCGGCCTAATGACTGGCAAATACGAGTGCACTGCGTCTCGTGTGTCTGCACATTCCATGCAAGGTTTCGTGATGTGTTTTTTTTTTCTGCTGTTGTTTCTGCGAAAACCCCATACATCACCTCGAACGCCATTGACACAAATAACTTTCCAATTGTGCCTGCCTACATATGTATGTGAGCGAGTCGGAGCGAGCCTTAGAAAACACTTAAATCAGATACAGTGTGCCATTGCAATGGCATGACACCGCGCGCTGTGCTGTGTTGCATGACTGAATTGGTGAATTGTATCTGCAGCAGCAGCAACGGCGGCGACGCTGGCGGATGCAATCCCAGATAGTGTGCGCCGTTCGCAATTGGATACAGCACAGACACCTGTCTTGGGCTCCGAGCGGATGACGATAGACGGTGTGGTGATTACGTCTAGCTTTTGTCGTCGTCCCCCCCCACGGGGGTCCATCACGGCCTCTAGACTTTGCACCGCACAGACAATGGAACTGCGCACACAGTGCCTCTCAAGTGGACGATACACGGCGAAGTACACGACACCGCCATCGATACCGCCACCAAATGGCTGAGGCGGCGGAGAAGAGGAGCGCGCGCAAAAATACAAAAAAATGCACAAGCCCGCCTGAATCTAGCTGAAAAGAGACGAGCGCGAGAGGCAGACAATTACACTGACCCACATTTCGATGTAAACAAACATGACCTGGAAACGACGACTCGACGACGACGACGACGACGACGAATGACGAACGAATGTTTGTAAACAAATACCAAGCCGAGGCCCGAGACAAAAGAAACAACAGAGGATGCGTGTGTGTGAAGCCACCGAGCGCACAGGTGTCACACAAACGACAGTCAATTTCGCATTCCAACGGACCACGGAGCGTTTCCTCCGCGAGCCTCTGCAGGAGCTTACGAAAATTGATAGGCACCCAGCACACGCGGCAAACATTTTGGCCACAAATAGAGCGTGTGGTTAAACGGACGAGCGCTCTGCACTCGGGGAGGACACGCCATCCGCCGGAGACTGCCGGGCGACCAGTGGGTGACGAAATTTGTCGCGCAACTTTGGTCAGACGGCACACGCCTTCGGCGGCTCGCGCTGGGGACATTCGCTCGCCGTGAACCAGAACCAGTGGCGGTATGCGGTCGGGGTTAGTCAGCCAAGCCTGCTGGATATCAAATCCGGGACGAGATTGTTGGCGGTTCGTTGACACTTTGACAAATTGTGTGTGTGTTCTTGAGAATAATGCCGGACGTTCACGTAACCCTGTCTTAATGGGCTGGCTGCTGGTCAATGTGCCGGACTAACTGGAAGTGGCGAGAGGCGAACGTTAAATGGACGCTGCGCAGCCACTCCGTGTGTAGACGGCGGCGACGGCAAGGAACCGATTTTCGACCTTGAAGCGAATTGCCGAAAGTCAGCAGGTGCAGACGCGCTGAGAAAGTACGTTGTTTCTGATAAGTACGTCCGAGGAATAAAGACATCTCTCGAAGAATCAAGGTATAGGACCATTTAAGACCCTGATAGCCCCAGTCCTACCATATGACGTAGAAGCATGGATACTAACTAAAGCGGACGAGGATATTCTTGGTCGCTTCGAGAGAAAAGTCCTTCGAATGATGGTGCTTGGAGGATGAGACTGAACGACGAACAGTACGGGCTTTACGGCAACATCGATCTGGTCAAACGATTTCGAATCTCTCGTCTCAGATGGCAGGGTCACGTAGAGCTAATGGATACCAATGCTCCGGTCCGAAAAGTCTTCGACTCCAACCCCGAGGGAAAACGCGGTAAAGGAAGACCACGCCTACAGTGGCGCACGTAGCTAGAAGGGGATCTGAATAAGTTGAGAGTGCGTGGCTGGAAGCAACTAGCACAAGACCGGGCTAGATGGAGTGGCATATTGGCTGAGGCCCAGGTCCGCCCGGACTGTAGCGCCAGTCAAAGAAGAAGTGCGCCTGTGTGTCGAAAACCTACAACAGCAGCCTATGTTGCTGACGGAACTTCGAGAAGTACACGTCACTTTAGAAGATCAAACATTTTTTTAAATCACTGATATCAGCAGAAGGAGACAGCCCGGAGTTGACAAATCTGTGATTCTACAAGATAAGTTGATAATAGAAATGGCACACAGACGTGAATAGAGAGCTCAACCAGTCGACATGCAGCGTAGAGGGCTATTAGCTAATGTCCTCAGACGGGGATAGTGGCACTCGTTGAATGGGACACGTCGAAACTGAGGCGCGCTAAAAACGTCACACGCTGAATGACACACAAAGCGCTTCAGTCAGTGGAACTAGACAGACATGTGAGCATGTTGAAGAGACGATGGGGAGCTAGTTATGAACAATGACTTTGAACTGTGCCGTCATATCAGAAAATTAAGACCACGACATCCACAATACTTTTCCCTGCAGAATTCGGCGCCGAACATACAGAGGGTTCAGGGAAGACTCTACAGACTTGTTGTCTATGGCGAGGAACACAGCCCTTCGACGACAACCCAATGTGTTCCTCCAAAACTCGGAGATTATCTGTGTTCTCGTACATTGAGCACAAGGAGGCAATTGTCATAAAAAAAGTCTTTGTTCGCTAAACGAGCGGCTCAGCGAACATCATATCAAATGTTTGTCTTCGATTGCAAAGTGATTTGCATGGTTTATGATTAGTTCAGGTAACCCACACCAAGCAAGTGCAGACTGCGCTGGTTGCTGTAGCAGCTGTTTGTTTCCGAAAACCTTCTTCTTTAGTCTTGCGCGGCGGGAGTTGCAATAGCGAGTTGATCGTCCCTGATCGAGAAAAGCTCAACATTTTTTCCTCGTGAAGGATCTTGTCCCAAAAGACCATAAACAATTGGTGTGAACAAATATGTAGATGCAACAGCAATAGGAATAGATGACCTCTCTCAGGGAGCAGTACTCAGATAGTGCCATTTCTAGTGGGTTCAATTGAACTAGAACTGATTACTGATCACAGTCTCATCTTTTACACTTACCGATCGTGGGATTCCATAAGCTTTGCCTACCAGTGGCGGCTCCCATTTTCTAGTTCAGAAGCACCTTTCACTTCCTCGAACTCCACTTTGTCCTACTAAGTTAGATTAGGTTGGAGTGACTAACTGTAGAAGCTTGGAATCAGCTGGTGTCATAAGCAAGGTTTGGATGAGAATTCTGACGCTCGATGAAAATGTCGAAATAGTAGGCTCTTCGGTATGAGCACCTACGACTTGCCCTTCTGCAGCAACTATGCAGTACTACACTACACTGTATCCGGCTGGGACACCTATATCGGTTAATATAAGTTGCTGACCACATTTAATTTTGTTAAAGGCAGGTGCTTTCTAGCAGCTAGATGGAAGGCTGTAGCGATCGACATAGGAGATGAATCTTCTACTGGTGTTGGAGAAGGAATTGTGCCATACACAGAAACTTCACCGGTTTTGCTATGGCATCACTGCGTCCCGGCAACCAAATGGGGTTCATATTGAAATGCTCACCCATCTCATTAAGAGATAGAAAGCAATGAGGGGATCTCTCTATGTTGCACATTAAGTTGTTCAGGGATTTTGTTTGAGTTGACTGTCGAAATAGGCAGTGATAACGACAGTTCCTCTTGGACGTTCAATAGGTTTTGTGTTTATAAATATAGAGCCGTGGTAAGGTCTTTGGAGTAGACATCTACACTCACACCGTCGGCCACCTGATTGCCATGTGTCATGGGTTGTTTGACGTTATTGGGAAGGAACTAATGAAATAGTCGAGACCGATGGTGACTTCGAATGACAGTCGAAATGTCTTCCGTTTTAGGCCTGAGCTGGCTGCCGTTTGTTTGCCAAAAGGATCCAGGTGGAGGAGTATGGTAAGTGCGCTAATACATATAAGGGCCAGTGCCTTACAGTTCACGACTCAGCTAAATGCTCTCCACCAAACTGCTTTCGGGTAGTTTAGTTAATGTCTGGCAATCGACGTGAAGGGGCTGTAGTTAAAGGATGTGTGGCTGTGAACAACATCTTCATCACATGGCTTAAGAAGAGGCTCTCTCAACCCTATTCTGAGTACTCAGTTGCCAGCTTAGCTCATTATCGATTTTATGTATAGACGAGTACCTATCCCAGTTAATCGACTTGGATATTTTTTTACGAGCTTATAGTCTAACTTTCCTTGCCATAATCCGGCGTGACGAATGACGGGCTTGGACGATATTTTCTTAACACGGCTTGCTGACATCTAGGCGGGTTGAGTTTAAGAAGAATCCTTGCGTATAAATGCTGAGGACTGTTGTGCGCTCAAAGGGACGTCTACTCATTCATATGCCCGAGATCAATGGCATGGGTGAACGAGTTGTTTGCTCGATTTATCATCAGTGTGCCTCTAGTGTGAAGTTCTTCGCGAATTCACTGCAAATTGTTGCCCTGGACGGCGATGTAGTCAAACATTTAGGCAGTCTGTCTGAGAAAACGAATTGAGAACTCAAAGATAGCCGATGGAGGCAGCTGACTCTGGGCTTAGAAGAGCACTGGTCTGAGGTCTGTTTGGATCAACGATCTAGCAGAGGTTTCTTGCTTCTTATGGGCCTACAATCATGGGAAGCGCTGAGCACGCCAAGCTGAAGGTCCTTCCAAACTTGTATGCTTCTTAAACTCGGTAATCCGCAGGTTCGTTGTCCCACAGACTTAAAGTCGAACACGTTTTTCCAAGTGAACCACCCAAAACAAGACCATGTCTGCTACAAGCTTGAGTTTGACATTTCCCTTGTTAAATAACAGACTTTGAATGAAGTTCCTGTACACCATCTTCAAAAAAACGCACACCTTCTTCCTCCTTCCCCATTGACAGCTGTCAACGAGTTGAGACTCCTCCAAGAAGTCCCTGTCTACGTCAAGAGCTAGTCTCAAGCCCATTCCCAGAAAAGACGAATCGCATTTCATCCATTCACCTGTCAATCTGCCTCGCGTTTGACATTCACTCCCCGGCCCGCAGCCAAAATAGCTCACCGATGACAGCCGGATGCATTCTCGTCGTAAAATGCCAACCGGCAGGCGCGTATGAAAGTGAAAACGCACTCGCCTCGGCCGCGCCAAGTACGGATTTAGTCTAGAAGTGTCATTTATTCTCGGACGCGGACACGGGCAGTCCCTTGGACGGCGGCAACAGCAGGGGCAGCCGCTCGCAGTGTGATGGCCAAAAACTTTCGTCACACTCAACACGCGCCAGACTAATTAATTACGGAATAAATCTCACAGCACGGCAAACAGAATGCCGCACTCTGCCAATCTAACGAATCTAACGGTGGCGTCTGCAATCTAGACGCATAAAAATGCAATAATTCCAACCGCCAACAGGCAACAACGGCATCGCATCTCGCGGCGGCGGCGGCGGGCTGGTGCGCCCGTGGCATGCGATTTGCAGCGTGCGCACCCATCTGTCTCATCGGGCCGTGGCCGGTGTTGTGCCGCTGCCGCTACCGCTGTTTGGGCTCTAAAAATAGACCGTCACCGTCCTGTGAAAGACGGCGAGCTTGCGAGCCAATGCACAATTGTGCTGCGCATGTGTGCGTGCGTGAAATTGTACCCCAGCCGGGAGGGGGCCCCCAGCACCGATGGGGGGCGCTGGCTGCAGCAAGCACAGTACTGCACAGATGCAAGATTTAGATTTTCTATTTTCGACGGTCTTCACCGCTATATATAGACTCAGGGGCATGCGGCAACCGACTGCATCTTGCTGCGCTCCTGCTGCCGCTGTGCTGTGCTGTGCTGTGCGCCTCTGCCATCTACGGTCCAACGATTTCGAATCAACCGCACCACAACGCCATGCCATCTCGGCAAGCCAATCTGTTTTTGTTCGTCTTTGGAAATGTGCAAGAACAAAAGAAACTGTGAATGCAGCACAACATGGGCTCAAGCAACAGCCGCAGCTAGAGCAGAAGAAGCTAACGCCGCAATTGCAGCGACGACGACGCGACGTTTCAATCGAAAGGAGAAGTGCAAGAGGCTTGAGGTTGTCTGGCTTTTCCTGTCCGTGTCCCTGTGGCTGTGTGCGAATTGTGTTTGGTTTGTGTGCACTTTTGGCGGCGACCTACATTCCAAGGGAATGCACGCCTGGCCCCCCTGTTCCCCGCGGCAAGCCACTTCACCAGCGAAGCGGCGAATTTCTGCAAACTCGACTCCGAATGCATGCCGTGCACTTCTCGCGTATGTGTGCCGTTGTCGGCGTACACAATTGTACGTCTGGGTGCCAGACCGCCACTGCCACTGCCAGCGCTGGTGCCGTCCTGCTTGTTCCAGTTGTGTGGCTGATGAATGGAAATGTATTCGCTTTGAGTGGATACGGTTTGTTTGACTTCGGTTGTCCCCTTGCCAGTGGGGGCTTGGGGTAGTACCCGAGTGGGGGCTCAAGCGAACTAAGCCTCTGATGGCGGTTTCCGCAGACAGGAAACGGAAATGAGCTTAGACGTGTACAAGAATCGCAAATCAGGGATGAAAGTCACAAAATGAAGAAGCCGGAAATGGAATGGAGGAGGCTTTCGATTGTGGTGCACGAAGCTTTTCTTCAAGGATGAGTGGCAAGCAAGATTATGTTGAACTCTAGGCGGCTATTAACAGGACTCAGCCACAATCATATAAGGAACACGTAGACAATTTTGAACGCCACACTATCTAGGCCAGGGAATGGAAGATGAACCGTATTCTTGCAAGTACGCTTGTAAGTCTCGAAGGAGATAGCAGCGAATGCAGAAATGCTAGCATGTAGCCTGATTTGTAAGAATACCGGTGAGTTTTAATTTGAAACTACAACATTTTCTGTAACCTCTCTGAATTCCAAAGTGGTAGGGTATGCGGACGATATGGGGATCTTGCTGTCAGGTAAGGATTACCCTCACAAAGCCATCCACCTTGCCAGGGCTTACGTACATAAGTTCAATGACAGTAGAATCGCAATTATTTGAGGACCGAAAAGTAACAAGTTGTCAGGCCTATAATGGAAAGAGCAGACAGCAAACCGTACCTAAGAACGAAAGGTGCTCACGAACGAGACCATTCGAGGGCCTGTTGTAAGGTCTGGAGGTTTGGTTCAACGATCTAGCAGAGGTTTCTTGGCTCTTATGGGCCTACAATCGAGGGTAGAGCTGGGCACGCCAAGTTGAAGGTCCTTCCAAACTTGCATCCTTCTTAAATTCGGTAATCCCTACAATCGGTAAACAACTTTTCCCGTGTATGGCGGCTCTGGTCGGGCTTCCGCTTGTTCAAACTCGGACGGTAAAAATTCGGCTCTAACTCTTTCACTGAGTCATTGAGAATGCTCTACGCTTGGTTAAGTTGTTGTGCCTAACTGCGAGGTGACAGCTGTTACACTTAGGCTAGAGTAGACCCTTTGTGTTCTAACTCGGATTTAGTTAAACCCGCTCCGCAAACCAATGAATTTCTTGAAAAAGCGGTGAAGACGACTTTTTGTCAAATTGTTGAAGTAGTAGGCTTCTGAGTGACTTAGGTTTTGCAGTTACAAATGTCAGCGATGGAGGGTGTGGCATTGCGAGTTCGTCCGCTTCACGATTCTCTGGAATGTCGCAGAGTCCCGGCACCCACAGAAATTTCGAGAGAATTCAGAAAAATCTTTGAGATGAATGTGACGGCATTCAGAGATCGGATGGCAAAGCAGATAACGATAAATGTGTGCCCGATTTTGTCAAAAACGATTTGGCGAGTGATCTTGTTTTGCCATTCGGAGAGTAATACACACGTTGCGATTTTGAGAAACAGTACTTGAAAAGTGGACCTATGAAACGTGTGCTAATTGGCTTGAATAGAGTGACAGTTTGGTGTCAAGACACTTAATTTATTATCCGTCAACTCAACTCATACCGATTTTCCTTATGAAAATGCCTAGAGCATCGAACGATTCGACTAACCGATGTAGTGTGATCTTGCATATAAAGCAGGGCTCGGTCCTCAGTAGACGATCAAAACGAAACAATTTCGTCCTTTTTTCAATGTGAAATGGTTAGACCAGTAGTAATAAGCATGCTGGTAGTCAGCCATTGTAACCTAACCTCCGTTAAGGCTGGGGATATGGTTAGCCAAGTCTCAAGTCTTGTTAACGATTCAGAAGTAGGAGCTACAGATTTAAGAAACCTAGCGATTAAACAATTGATCAGTTCGAGGTCCACATTTATAGATTTTCCTTTTGTTCTGATGAAGTGAAGAGAGTTCATCTCGAAGAAGAACTCACCTTAGAGCTTACTACTTTAACAACCTGGTCAGTGTCAGAAATCTTAATCGACTTAATTTGTAGGCTAGATCTTTACAGTAAAGAAGTTGGACTGGAACAAGTGTGACTAGTTGGGACTAGTAGTTGATATGTGGCTACATTAACCCAACCTAACCTTAGTTCGTCAAGTCGGTTGTGACATACATTGCACTTAGGCCAAACTAGGTCCATTGTATCGCCAATTTCATAATTTATATTAGTAAGGGTATTAGCCAGTCAGTTTTTCCAGTGTATTACTGAGTACGTGGCTGGAGGAAAGGACTAGTCTCTTTGCGTAAAGGTCTGCAGTGTTAATATTTGATCGTTTTGAGGAGATCAGTTTACTTGATGTTTTTGGATGAGGCCACATTTGTTTTGTTGCTTGCAGGTGCTGCCTGTCAGCCATCTGACATTTATTGTCTATGTACACTGCACAGATATCACTGAGCTGTAACTTAAAGGCAGTTATACGCTTACCTACGTTTCATGAGAATCCATCAGCCAGCAGTCTAGTAGCGCGTTTAGCCAGTTCGCCAGCTCTGCAGTTTCCTGGAATGTCTCTATGACTTGGCACCGAGCACAGGCGAATTTTCAACTGCTCAGTAGCTCAGCTCAGTAAGACATGCACGAACGATTAATATTTTTGAGCTTATAGAGAAGGATGACATGGATCTAATTGCCGCCTGTGTATTCGCAAAGATACATAAATCTCGGGACGATATCATGTTCCACCTTAGCCAGGGGCTTCGCTAATAGCCATTATTTTTGCTTGAGAGACGCAGCTGTGATTGGGGAGTCGAACAGATTTATTCAGGTTCAGAGACTCTGAGAAAACTCCGCTTCCTACGACATCTTCCGTCGCGTATCCTTCCGTGTAGAGGTGTATGGCTTTACCAAAGGCTATTGTGTCACAGTAGTCGGAGTCCTACCAAGTCGTCTTGGTTCTTCAAAGCCCTCGACTGGAAACAACTTTTAGTCGTCAATGTTGCGAAGTGTGTTGATTTCAGTTTTAAGTTACAAGTCGACATTAGTTCGACTGGTTCCTCGTCGCATTCAGACCGAATCTTTGTCCATTTTTATCAACGTCGCCACGGTGGGAACAGATATACATAGCATTGAAGTGTTCGCCATCTTCCAATGACACTACTAACACGATACACCCTAGCTGCCTCCAGTTTCGCAAACCACTGGTTGAGGTCCTTCTTCACTTGTGAATGCCACCGAATAAGAAGGGCGCCATTTACTGACCCACCTGCCTGGCTCGGAGTAGAACACTCTTCAAATCGGCCAAATAGTTTATGTGATCTAGCGCACTAGTCCGGATTCTAATGGAAGGAAACATATTTTAGTCGTGAATGTTGGAACATAGTCAATTTAGTTTTCTGACACATCTGGAACCATCAGAAAGTGTAGCGTTTTCGGCTTTAGGTCACATTCCAAGGCGTCAGGAGATCGATTGGTGCCTTATTACCTTCAGACCAATTCTCTATTGTCATCGATGTTGCCAATTGAGGTCCTTTTCACTTGTGTATGACCCCCGAAAAGGTGTCATCGGCTGTCCCACTAGCTTGGTTTTTAAGAATATTCGCAAGTTGTTCATTTAATCTATACCCACTAGGCTAGATTGTAGCCGTCAGACTTGGGGGCTGCCCCCCGCATAAGATAACTCCTTTTCTCCTTGTTAAGGTTGCCTGGAGTTTTGTTCATTATAGCCAGTCATCTTGTTCGCTGCCGATGCCTGGCTAGATCTAGTTTGTTCTACAGACGATTACAATCTGTCACCAGACATCACCCAAACCACCCGAAAACATCAGCCTCTCGTCATTGACCACAACGCGTTCCCCAAAATACGAATAGCAATCGGATGCGTCATAACAACGAGCTCCTCTGTGAAGCAGTGTTC
Organism: Eristalis arbustorum; assembly: GCA_916610145.1. Taxonomy (NCBI): domain Eukaryota; kingdom Metazoa; phylum Arthropoda; class Insecta; order Diptera; family Syrphidae; genus Eristalis; species Eristalis arbustorum. Next base: position 17,536,591 of record OU744318.1, on the reverse strand, counting down.
CGCCACCCCACGCCAAGGAATGCACCTCCTGACACACCGCACCACGAGAGGAACCAGCTGTTATTGCATTTTTTTTCCGCCGTTCGTTCAGATGTCGATTTGGCAATAGTTCTGAACCCGGCTATATATAGCAGTCCGTCTGCCAGTGTCATGTGAGGAGGATGTAATTTGTTTTGTTTTCGTTGCGCCCCTGATGCAAGTCTTATCACGAGACATAAACGGCATTTTATTTGAAAAAGGGCGCCAACTGGTCGTGTTTTATGTGCCACACGACAGATTTGAGACGAATTTTGAAACGAATTCCAACGGCAGCGGCGGGATGATTGTTGGCGGCACAGCTAGTCGATGACGCAATCTCGCCTTCGTGCCCTGGAAACTACGAGAGTTGAATAGTTTTGCCCGACCGAAGACGGCACGTGGCAGGGCAGTTAACTGGTCGGTGTGTGTGGTTTTAATTGTTCTTTTTTTGTTCTGTTTTGCTTCGCATTTTTAGCAATGAACGCTTGATGTACTCACTTTTATGATGTCGCTTGCTGGTGGTGAGCCGATATGGGGATGCATGCAAGTGGCTAGTAATTGGGGTTTTTTGATGGCTTTTTTATGCTTCGGCTGGTGGTCGTTTTATCTGCGAGGGGTGTCACATCAGCATGGGAATTTCCATCAAACGAGGCGACAAGCGCAAGCATACTTGCGAGGGTTGTGGCATTTTTTTAATTTGAGGACATGGTGACCAGCAGATGGAGGAGGTCTGGTGAATGGAAGCAACTCTGGCGTCTTCTCACAGAAATGCATTGCGCTACACTTCCATGCGCTCATTCAACTGAACACCACGCTGTCTTCCATTCGATATCGGCATTCCCTCGAGACAGATCCTTATTCAGCGTGGAATAGCCGAGGTGGAGAAGGGAAGGTTAACAACGTCAATAAACTAACTTCGTTGCATCATGCACACACCCACACACAGACCAGCCAACATTCCATTAACCATCAGCCCTTATGGGGTAACATCATTGTCTGCCAGCGACGTCACTTGTCAATTAACATGCAACGTGTTCGGCACTAATTCCGCGTCAGGACGTGTGCGCGAGTGTCTCCCTCCCTGTGTGTGTGTCTCCCCCTGTCACTCCAGCCCAGGCAACATCAGCACTCAACAGAAAAGAATCCATGCGGTAAACGCGACTAGGGATGATGGAGCTCCTCGCAGTCGCCCCGGACTCTGACTCTGCCTCAGTGGCTGTGGCTCTGCCCTGGCCCCGGGATCCCTTCGACTAACATGATTTATTCTCGCAGTCGATAGTCTAATGTAAAACGTAATCCAAGCACATGCCTTCGACAGTCGTACACCCCCTCCTTGCCCCGTCTTAGTCTTGTTCTTCTACACCGATGAATGTACGAAGAAAATTGAATTTTCCTTTTAATAGATAAATAGATAGGAACAAACAAGACGAACAAAAAAAAAGGCGAACAAGTATGAAACGAAAACAATCCATATCCCTGGCGGAAGACATGTGGGAGGACATCCACCCCGTCCCCACCCACGTTCGGTAATTTTTCTTGTATTCCGAATTGGGGCGCTGCTGCTGCGTCGTCTTGTTGTTTCTCCTTGTGCGAGGGAACAAAGAAGCCGCAACCACGACAAGCCGGGCGTGCGAGTCTGCTGATCGTCCTCGTTTCTCACCAGCCGACCCAACGGCACCACCCTCTCGTCGTCCTGACGTCCCGACGTAATTAAATTCCTCGTGTCTTCCTTTAGCAGCGAACACACACAGCCGATGTCAGGGAGGGCATGGCGCTGCTAATGCATTTTTTGCGTAATCCCCCCTCGATGCTGAGTTTTTCGCACCCCACCTCGCCGTGCAGGACATCGATTCGCACTGCATCACGCCCACAGAGCCATGTGTAAACAAGCAACGCCCGTCCACCCGCGACGAGCGATCTCATTTAAGTCCGCCGCGGGATCCCCCGGAACGATCGCAAATTCAGCACGCTCTGGCCTATTAACTGATCGTAAACGCGGCGCGGCGTTTGAGTGTTGCCAGCGCTCGTGTAGCGGTTCAAGGAGAAGTGTGGCGCAGATGAACGTCGAAAACATGTTCGAATACCGCGTGTGCCCGCCCGGCCGGGGCATTAATCATCGCAGCTGCAGCCCCGTGCTCGTCGATCGCCGCACTCGCAAGGTGGGCCGCAGCACGCCTGGATGTGCACTGGGCCCGATTGTTGAGCATCGAATTCCCCCGCAGATGCAGTCACCGTGACGCGGTCGCTGCCGAGCGATCCGCTGGCCCGTGCGTGAGTGCGAGGCTCGTGCAACCATTAAAGTCAATTCAATGAATTTTGGCATGTTTTGCGAAACGCCATTCCATCGGTCAGACACCGAGGCAGACGGCCGGCCACCGGCAACCGACTCAACTGCCAAGGGAAGAGCGGCCCCTAGAGCCCGCGCTGCCAGATAGCTCAAGGTGAACGGTGTGTGTTTTTATGAGCGATTTTCACGATGTGCATGTGGGAGCATCGAAAACAAATTTATCTCAAGCAATTCTGTTTCCTGGTGATCAAGAGGTGTATTTTTCGAGAAACACAAATATTTTTGCCTCGGGGATGGGGGCGGGCGCATGTTGCTGCGTGAGCGGTGTGCAAGGACGAATTGTTGAGGAAATTGTATTCGCGTTCTTGGAATAGGACTGACGGGCAAGTCATCACTCAAGTTCGGTGCGATGGGGTTTTGCGTGGCGGGCAGACAGCGTGAACCTTGACATTCAAGTTGGCTAGGTAGGGGGGGCTTGGATGGCATGACAGATTGTTGGATTGCCAAGAATTTGCGATGATGGATGGTACGCCGAAGTTGACACTTAAAGTCACAGCCATGTTAGATTGGAAGTGAAGAATATTTCAAAGCACCGCCAGCGATCCGGCTCGAAGGACCATTTTTTTCTGTACAACTCGGCTGTTGGTGTGGTCTCTTATAAATTGAATTTATTTTAAGTGAGCTGGGTATACTTTCTTGTTCTTCACGCATCACCTGAACCGAGGGACTGGCTAATGTCCGACTTCCTGCTTGACATTGGGCGCCATTCTTCCACCGGAAGTTCAGTTTTACAACATTGCCTGCGTTAATTTTATACGAATTTGTTGGAGTTCTGTGATGGGTCTACTTAGCCAGAGCCGGAGCCACACCAACAGCCACAGCCACAGCCACAGCCAGAGCCAGAGCCAGAGCCAGAGCCAGAGCCAGAGCCAGAGCCAGAGCCAGAGCCAGAGCCAGAGCCAGAGCCAGAGCCAGAGCCAGAGCCAGAGCCAGAGCCAGAGCCAGAGCCAGAGCCAGAGCCAGAGCCAGAGCCAGAGCCAGAGCCAGAGCCAGAGCCAGAGCCAGAGCCAGAGCCAGAGCCAGAGCCAGAGCCAGAGCCAGAGCCAGAGCCAGAGCCAGAGCCAGAGCCAGAGCCAGAGCCAGAGCCAGAGCCAGAGCCAGAGCCAGAGCCAGAGCCAGAGCCAGAGCCAGAGCCAGAGCCAGAGCCAGAGCCAGAGCCAGAGCCAGAGCCAGAGCCAGAGCCAGAGTCAGAGCCAGAGCAGTCGAGTTGTTAAGAAGAAAATGTTCCTTCGAGCCGGATCGCTGATGGTGCCTTGATGCCAGAGCCAGAGCCAGAGCCAGAGCCAGAGCCAGAGCAGTCGAGTTGTTAAGAAGAAAATGTTCCTTCGAGCCGGATCGCTGATGGTGCCTTGATGCCAGAGCCAGAGCCAGTCACACAGAGCTTCTCAGAGTCCACGTGTCACCTCACTCTTACAGAAGCTCTTCAAAGCATAACTCATATCTGCAAGGAAATCAACTTCTTGACTCGATAGGTCCAAGTGGTTGCAGGAAAGTGTCCTCCACCCTCGACGGGATCCAATGCAACCACCAGCAAACTGAATATTTTCAACAAATCCTCAAGGAATATCTCAAAAAGAAATCCACTGCTCACTCTTAACCTCCTCGAATGGATGCCGTTGTGTTGTCTCGCCATCGTCGTCCATTTCATAGACGCCACTTTACAGAATCTGCATTGGAATTTGGCTATCATCTGCTGCTTCAAATGCAATCACATTTTCCAATTCCGAGCGACCCGGTATCTCGGCCTGTGCCAAGAGAAAAGTGACCCTTCCGAGGGGAAATCCGTTCAGATACTTCGCAATAAACCCCAAGTACCAGCCACCGAACGATGCCACCGTCTCAGCATGAATGGATAATGTTGTTATGCAAATAGGAAACGTGAAAGAATAGAGGATACACCCTCGACCGCCATCGCCGCAACCAGGACCGAACCGTGGCGAAGCCAAGGTGGTGTATCCCACTTCAGTTCGTCCGATGATCATGATGAAGGAGAACCGCATCGGAATGGCAGCGCTATTGAAGTGGAAGTGGCAAGACATTGAGAGTGAATTTCCGCTTAGGAATGCTCAATCGGTTTTTCCTCTTGGCGTCTTCGACTGTATGTATCTGTCTGTATCGTCCTTCCATTCTTCATTGACTGCGACTTTAATGCCGCATATTGAATGGGTTTCTGTTCGACGCTTGCGGTTGTCTACACTTTATTTTTGGCACAAACACAATAGGGGGCGCGTGGTGCGGGTGGATACGCTCTGGATGTGCGCTGGGATTCAATAATCGATTAGGTCAAGTAAATTTACATTTAAAAGAGTGAAGTGCTTGAATGGATGCCGGTGGTATCACTTGAAGTGGAGAATGTCTCAAACCACTGGCAGTGATCCGGCTCGAAGGACCATTTTTTCTGAAAAAAAACTCCGCTGTTGGTGTGTACTCTTGGGAGACTTAATTTATTTTGGGTGCTCCGAGTGTATTTCGGGTCATATAGTCGTTCTCACATCGTATGGATCCAGAGGTAGTCTAGTTATTGACAGACTTCCTGTTCGACGTTGGGCGCCATTCTTCAACCGGAAGTTGAGTTTCACAATGTTCCCCGTTTTAATTTTCTACATTTTGTTGATCCTTGCAGATTTAAGTTTCGTGCCAGAGTCAGAGTCGGAGTCAGAGCCACTTTGCGTCTGGACCAGAAATGTGTATACTGGCTAATGCACTAATCCGTGCTCGACGTTGGGCGCCATTTTCTACCGGAAATTGAGTTTGACAACGTTGACTGCGTTAATTTTCTAATGCCTGTTGGCCTTTAGAGCTTTAAGCTTCCTCCCATAGTCAGATATAGATTCAGAGCGAGAGTCAGAGCGACAGTCAGGTTCAGGGACATACTTCAACCGGAAGTTCAGTTCTACAACGTCACCTGCGTTAATTTTCTGCAATTTCTCATGATTTTGTGATGCATATGTACGTTGATCTTTAGGATTCGTGCCAGAGCCGAAGCCGGTGACGATGCAGGAGCCAAGTGCATTGCCAGAGTCATAGCCAGTCCCAACCTCAACAATGGCCAAGCCCTCGCCTTCCGTGGCTTCCCTTTCTTCACACCTCCATTGGAAGGCGGCAAGACCACGCCAAATAATCTGCATTCTCCTTCCCAGAGTGGCGCATGACGCCAGGCACGTCATCACAGCTCCAACACACACGCGGCGAGACAAACACCTTCCCTTCACCAGCCGAACAACCATCGCAGCAGCACGTCAGCGTCACCTAAACCTTTAACCTTAATTTCACACGCGAAACACGAGCACAAACCAAAACCCCAAAAAAGCAAAACAAAAGTCAATGCCAACACACAAGCGTTGTGTGCGTTTCCTTTTGTTTTTGTTTTTATTTTCGTTCTTTTTGTGCGCCTTTTCACTCGGTTCGGTGGGAAAAGTCATTGACTGCTCGATACTTGCGCTTCAGAGTTCGGTTCAGTTCGGTCCTCGCCTTTTGGATTATGGCGGGAAACCGAGAGCCAAGTGGCGTGGAAACGATGGAATGCCTGAAGAGGCCATTTACCCAAGCGTTTACCCTCAATTAAACTGAGCACACGAAATCAGAAAACCTTATTGCGCAGTGCGTTCCGTAGTGCTTTGCTCTCGCCCTCGCCCTCGTCGTCGCGTCCGCGCGCTTTCTATCGCCGTCCCGCTCTCCGGCACTGCCCCCGGTGTCCGTCTGCCGACAACTGTCAGGAACTCTGTAACCCAGAAAGAACATCAACGCGGGCTGCCGGTGGGGCAAAAAAAAAAAGTAAAAGCAGCAACTCCACTCCAGCTCCGAGGCCCGGGGCCAAACAAAACGCACACGAAGCGTGTGACACACCGCCGCGCCGCCGAAGAAGGAGGACGGGAACGAGGCTGGATATGGATACCCACTGACTGAGTGAAGGTGAAGCCGAGCGAGGCGGCGAGGACGCGGAGGACTGCCAAAAAATTACAAACGAAGACGCGTGGGTCTATCGGCGGCGCGGTTATTGACTCCTTTTTTGCCGAATTGGCGAATACTTTGAGTCTATGTCATTACCCGGCTGCGAAGCAGCACTCAAAGCGCGCAGCCGAGAAGAGAAAACGCGCGCGGGTTGCCTTCTGTTGGCTTTGTGCGGGGCTAAGAATGTTAGGCGCAGAGTTAGCGGCGAACACACAGAAGTACTCAAACACGTGGCCCGCCGGGCGCACACGGGGGTTGTTGCCTGCGAACTGGCTTCTCTAAGTTGGTTGCCCTGCGTGCTGCTCTTCGCGGACTTGTTTGGTTTTTGCGACTGATTCCGCTTTGTGTTGATGGATTGGGGGGACTGTTCAGCTGGACGAACTGCGCCACCACCACCATGGTCGCGACGCGGTGCTTGGATGGCCTTAATTATTCCAGTCGCTTCGAGTGGCCCGGGCTCCGCGTGGATGACGATGAGGCCGTCGGAGGGATGGGGGATGCGGATTGTCGATGTTTCCAATCGCGTCTATTGGGGTGGCATTAGCCGGCAAGCAAATGGAGAGATGATGAGTTGATTCGATTTGATGAGCTCGTGCTCGTTGCGGAGTTCATTGGACTTGCTGTGTGTGCGGCGCAGATTAGTTATCGACGGGCATCGCTAGGTGACAGGAGACACGTTTCCGAGGGGTGTCATGGCGCTTTGGCAATCATCTGGGGATGTGTCGGATATTGGCGGGGGTAATTGCTTGGCAGTTCATTAACTTCTTTTATTTCGTCGTGTGTGTTTTTTTTGCTCGTTGAACTTATGTACTGTGTCAAGTTGTCGTCGATTGGAGATCGAGTGGCGAAGGGTGCCTGTGAAATGTTGCAAAGACCTATACGCCGCCGGTGACATTCATGGAAAGCTTGAGTAGCATGAAGATGGAGAGCTCTTGCTGATCCTTCAGGGACGGTAAGGATATCGTCGAAAACTTCAATGTTTGAGGCAAGGGTCAGACTGCCCACGAGAGCTCTGCTTAGCCTTGATTTGCAGCCGTTGGACGAACATAGATTTGCCCCAAAACGCAACATCTGATTTTGACGCCACCTGTGCAGCAGATTCTTAGCAATACTGAACAAAATTTAAATTGACAGGCGATACTCTAGGTTTAGTAAAAAATCTGAGCGTCGCGCGACACTAGATAATTTTTTTGTTATTCAACAATATCTCTCAAAAATAATCGATGGTTGATGGCTACAGTTTGAGAATTTGATGCAAAACTTGGTCGGAATAGCGTTTCTCTTCGTCAACTGCTAACGGATAAGTTTTAAAATTTAGGGAGACTGGATCAGTTGCAGACGCTTAACACAGTGGTCGCCAAAAAATAAGCCAATATCGAAGCAGTGCATTACAGAGTTGGCGAATATGAGGAACCAGTGACCTTCTGGCGAAAGTGGATAACATTGGGTGCCCAATATGGGGGTTCGTCAAGACGGTGCCAGATGCCATACAGGCTGTGAAACAATTCATTGAGACTGCATGAGACATTTCCTCGTCGTGTACTCTCTCGGTGCCGTGGTCAGAGTTTGCCCCTAAATCCTGTGATTTAACACCTTCAAGACCAAGCTATGTCGAAAACACCAGCAAGGCCAAGCTAACTCTCAGCTGAGATGTCTTAGTCTTTGTGTATGTATGTATGTATGCCAGCAAGGCAGTGGAGACCTGATGCGTTATTTCATAAATAAGCCCTTTATAGCTTACAATTCAATAAGAAAACATTCAAGACTGAAGGCTATTTATTTAATTATTCAGATTTTGGGTTAGTTTTGGGACACCCATTCCAAACGCATTCGTCAGGAGGGCACATATGCTATGTAGGTAGGTAGGGTGACTGCATGATTAGAAGTGAAATCATGCCCACTTGGAGTATTCAGTCCACTGTGCTATCACGATCGGCTTTTACCTATTTGAACCCCCTCTTCATTGTTTGGCCCTGTTGTTGGTAATCCTTCTTGGGATAGGTCGTATGAGATTTCTTCTGACCCTCTTCATAGCCATTTAGTGGCTTTGTGGAATTGAAATAATACTTGTCTAGAAGTTTACCTCTGCTTTCTGCAAGTGCAGAGTATGTGTCGGTGCTTTATTCTTTCTACTTCTTCTTAATCACGGTAGCTTCTCCGGAGGTCGTTTCATGGTGCCCCGAGGCCCTGACTTGGTTGCTTATGAGACAGTGGCCAGCTAACTTCCCTATTACTTTACCAATATCCTTCCTCTCTAATTTCAGGGACTCAGTTATTCTTTCCGCGGGGCTAATAACCCGGCTTTCTTGCATGAATCAAGAGGACACGCTTTGAAGCTAACCTTATTTGAAGCCACCCTTAAAGGTACCAAGCACCATTTTCGATTCGTAAAGTTGAGTGTTTCGGCTGGAAACTGGTCATGTGTCATGTGAACGCTTCCCTGAATGCAGTGAGCTCTAATGAATCTGGCGCTGACGAGGGAACCTCGAATTTTGTGGTGTCCGAATGAAAGACGCATGGTTTAGACAGAACTCCACAATCAACAACTATAAGATCGATGTCGTCGATGAGTCTAGAAGCGCAGTGGATAGTACCTCCCGACATGAAATTCCGAATATTTCCGAAAATTTTATTTTCTTACAGAGAAAAAGGTCAGCGAGTGATATTTGGTTCTGACCATAAACTGGCGTCCACAATACCCAGCGAATTTTTTTGTTGGAGGTTTTGACATCACGCTGGAACACTCAGATTCAAGACTGGTCAATTGTACTACCAGGCAGTGACCTACAATTACTGTAGTTTATTGGTCAGGCGCCGGCACTTCTATGACGATGGGCCTAGAGACATCAGCGTCGAGGACTTGCCACCTGATCCGAGCATAGGCGGGACAATAGCAGAGGAAGTCCTATGCCGAGTCGTCGTTCTCCTCACAGGCGTCACAGTGGGTGTCTTCGTTTACACCAAGGACATCTAAGTTTTTGACAAAGGTCTAGTGCTCGGTTATAACCCTGTCTGCAGTCTTTTCTGTCAAGGGACAACAAGAATGCCGCGGATCACGCACAGGCGTTTGGGGGAACCAGAGATGGCAAGAAAAATGCAGGAGTGGACAGTCACTGCCTGGCATGTTGCCTTTTTTCCTTTTTTAGTGTGCGTTGTTTACTTTCAATTACTTTTAAACGTCTGCTGACTAAGGCGTAAGCAATAATGTACTACGCGTCTACAACTGAATTCCTTATATAGGGCGGTGTAAACAAGCTTGTTTACCTAAATTTGGTTTGTTGTCTGATCTGATCTGATCTTGTTTACGTGAAGTTGGCCCAGCAGTTTTTTAATGGAATCTTTGTTCAATCCCTTTGTCGCGTGATGCACGATGTTAACATTGCGCGATATGTGTTACAAATGTTACAAACATGACTGCTTTTGGGCCGAAGGTATAAGAGAGACGTGGCATTAGATGTGTACTTTTATGATTGGCGCTACAGTCCGGGGTGGACCTGGGCCTCAACCAACATGCCTCTCCAGCCAGCACGATCTTTCGCCAGCTGCCTCCAGTTGCGCACACCAAGTTGGTTGAGGTCCTTTTCCACTTGTGTGCGCCAACTAGTGCAACTGCTGTACAGCCCGTATAGTTCGTGGTTGAACCTTCTCTTCCAAACGCCATCAACGCAAACAGGACCAAAGATCGTACGCAGAACTTTTCTCTCAAAACAACCAAGAGCTTCTTCATCCGCTTTCAATAGCGTCCATGTCTCTGCGCCATAGAGCAGGACTGGGATGATCAGGGTTTTATACAAGGTCAATTTGGTGTTTCAAGAGATGGCTCTGTTACTCAATTGCCTCTTGAGCCCAAAGAAACAGCGATTGGCAAGAGTAGTTCTGCGCTTGATCTCGGTACTGGCATTAGATGTGTACACTGGTTCTAAACGGTGAGAGATGAAATAGAGTGGCACGGTAAGTAAAACTAGACGGTAACGTCTGGACTTTAACAAATGGACTGTGTCGGTCGCACAGTGGGGTATTTGACCCCAAAACATGGCATAAACCTCATACAGGATGGGTCATGTAGTGCATTTTTTTAAGTCATAGGGTATTTTGACACTGAGAGCTGTTTCCCGTTCGAATTCTAAATCTGTATCTACAATTCTGAGGCCCATGTCCACCCCGGACTGTAGCGCCCATCAAAGAAGGAGAATCTACAATTCTACGAATTGAAAGGTGTAGTCAGAAAATTTCGTTTGTTTAAGGCGCCCACCTCCGGAACTCTCCTTACTATGAGTCTAGTCAAGAATTCGAGATGTTCTGGTACATCCTTCAAGAGGTCCAGCACTGGAATCGAGTCCACTCACTTCATGCAGCTTACAATCTTCAGATTTTTGACAAATTATTGTGCAAGACTTTATCCCATAGAAACCTACTGTCCCAATTTCCAAAGCGTGTAGTGATCCCCGATGACGTTGATGACAACACCACATGCGCCTCGGTACACCTTCGAACCTCAAAGCGCTCAAACAAATTCGCCAACAAACCTGTACTAGTTACCGCGCAAATCAATGACACCGACGTTGCCTTCGTTTACGTTTGCAACACTCTCGGGTGACCCCAGCTGACACGCGAGACTGAGAAATACAGGTAATTACCGAAAAATAGGCTGCTTTGGCCATAAACGTCAATCAAAATCGATTCGTTGCGTTGTATTTATGTGAAATGTCATAAACAGCGCCGACGGCGCACGACATCCGAGACATAAGGGCGGTCGGAAAATATGACAAGACCGCGCGCACCGTCATTCGATCGTAATGCTGTCAGTGTGTTCGGTTATGATTTGATGGCCATTAAATTTATTTTGTTGCGGCTTCAATTCGGCTCTGGCAACCTAATGGCTGTCAGTTGGCATGACGCTGCTCGGCACACACGTGTCTGTCTGTCTAGACATGGTGTGGCGCGGCGCTGCGGCAACGTGCGACGGTGTTGGCGCGAAACCTATTGATCGTTTCGAATGCGACGTCGTGACAAATTGGACTAGACTAGGGGTGAGTGACGAGTGATGTCGGAGAAATGTGAATGCTAGGGGCTACAGAAGTGATTTTTGATCGAGGAAAGTGGGGTGCTTAATGATTTTAGAAGTTGGCTGCGTTTATTGTTTACTGGAAGCCGATGGCATTGGCTCCTTTGGGTAACCTTAATTGCAATACTCCCTCGTACACAAGGTTCCACAGGAGAGGACCCAATACTGATCCTTGCGGTACCCCGGCGGAGATGGTGTAGTATTTAATCCCTTCATCTGATTCATATACTAACTTCCTGTGCGATTATCTTTTACAGGTAGTAAGGTCCATGGTGGCCCGTGGCGTTGTAGACATGTGCATCGACCCCAACCTCAACCAGGTAGATTCGATCTCTGCTCTGTGCGACAATGCTCAAAGAGTATTTCCGGCCTACAAAAAGCTTCTCAAACTTGACCGTTCCGAGTCGGCATAAAATTGTAGGTTCCTTCCACAATAGCTAGGCCCTGACCCTCTGCGGGCCGTAGCGCCATCCAAATTACTTAATTATTATAAGGAGTCTCCAACCTTGCAAGTGATCCATTTATTTGGGAACTCTCGTCAGTGTTTAATCCGTTTTTGACGTCCAGTTTGACCATGGCACAGTCTTTTTTTTGTGCCCCACCTCCAAGAATGCCCTTCTATGGCTGCTAACGCAATTTCGACTACTGGTTTGAAAGCATCGACTGTGGAGTTTGGATCATGGTTTGTCGTAAATTACATGATCCACTATCTTTCCTATTGTGGTCCCATGCCAGGAGACCAGGTGTCAACTTTTCCGACTTCAGGTAGGTGATATGACATCTAGCAGAATTCACCCAGTTACCCAAACTTGACTACGGTACACAAAGGGACGTGCAAGTGGTCTCATTTATCTTCTTCTTTCGGTGACGCCCCACAGTCTGTGCGGATGGACGCCTCAACCAACAGGTCTTTTCAACTAGAGCAACCTCTGGCTAGGTCTGCCTCTAATCGCACACATTAAGTGGATCGAGGTCCACCATCGACATCGACGTCCCTTGCCGCGTTGTCCCATCATCTCAAGCCGACCTATCAAATAGAGTACCCGCAGTCGCATGTTGTCACAATCTCCTTCAATGGCACCGGAAATGATTATGCGTCTTCACCGGCTTACCGATTTCCCCCTGCAGCAGCTTTCGTGCACGGCATCACCTTTCGCCATCGTCAAACAACAACTGCAACACACAGCACAATCAACAGATGTCATTCCCAAATGCGGCGGCGGCGGCTGCAGCAGATCATTGCTCATTTCGCACAACCCTCACAACGTACAGCTCAGCCAGAAAAAACATCTGCTCCCCGACAGTAATTACTGCAGCCGATGTGCATCTGTACCTCGAGCCGTGTTTGTGCATCAACATCAACCATCAACCCCAAAGTTCACAGTCCGCACCCCTGTGAAAGTGGATTACAGACAAAAGGACCCCAAGCCGCCGTTGAAACCACTTGGTCCTTTGAGCGGCACTGTGCTCCTCACCTGTTGGCACGGGCGTATCCCAAACAACGCACACCACCAGTCACTGATTGCGTAAGTCCAACCAGCACTTACAACCGTCATCGAGACGACAGAGAATTAGCTGCGTCGAGGCATGCACACGGCAGCGGCAACGTCAGCCACCCTTTTTGCTCGTCGTGAACATTCTCGACTCGGATGATGCAGGAGGAGAGGATGCGCCGCGGCAGGTGGTCTGACTGCTGACGCATTCGCCAGGAATCCCTCAAAGCAACGCTCCGCCAATCTCGAAGCCCCACCACGAGCCTCGGCCACGACGACGACGAATGCTCGTACAGCAACGACGACGACGACAGCAGCGGTCACTTACGTTTGGACACATATTTGGAGGAGGCCACTGCGAGTGATTCATTTGTTTTGATTCGCAAGGCCGACGTCGCTTTCACGCTGAGTTGCAAGCGAGCTGCCTTAGCGCTTCTCGTGGGATTTTCTCCTCTCTGCGCTTCCGTTTCAATGTTTACGCTACATTGTCAGCGATTTCACCAGATTTGGAAAGAAGTTGCTCGATGGCATCTGACATCTTTTTGATTCGCTTGTTGTTTTGTTTTCTCCTGTCACTTGCTGGCTTTGCTTTTGTTTTGCGTTTCGTTTTGTTTTCAATCTTGTGTGTGCGTGTGGCGTGTGTGATGTGACACTTTTGAGGTGCATTGTGCAACTCAATTGGGATGGATTGCACTGCTCGTTGCATTGAATGCGGCTGGCTGGTTTTTTGTGCAGAGTTTTCAAGGCCCCACGCGCATACCTAAGACCTTGTTAAGGAATGTCCAGCTAAGGAGGTTTTCAAATCGCCGAGAGCGCCTAAATCGTGGGAGAGGTCATATGTATCGTAGCGTGAGTTATAGACAAGCCCCTACGCAGATCAAAATTCGATAAACGATGAACTTCGACGAGCGGGTCGAAAAAAGAGGGACGGTTTTGAAATTAGGACTTCAGTGGTTACAGGCGTCGATGACAGGAGGACATTGCGTCAGTTGTCAATTGTTCGAACACAGTGTCGGTCAGGCAGTGCGGATGATCATGTGTCATTTCGTAATTTTTGAGGCAACAATTTCGCAAAAGTGATTGTTGGTTACGTTTTTCAGAACATGTAGTTTGGCATAAATTATTGCTAAAAAATGTCATAGCCTTCCAAATATAACAGATATAACATAACTATCCAACGACGCTGTATTCAAGAATCGAAGCGTACAAACTTGAAGAAGGACATACATTTTTGCAGAAACAAAAATACAGCACATGTCTGTTGAAGACTCTAGATGAAACGTTGATTTATTTGTTCTGTCTTTGTTCTATATTGACAAATTTAGTCTAGATTAATAAGAGCCCATCACCCGCATCGACCGTAATTTCGCGGTCAGAACTAGAAATGTGCCGACCCGAAACTTTCTTAACTCGAGTTGACCCTAGTTGGAATTGAAGCGAACCGAACACACAAGTCCATTACTTTGGCGGGAAAGTTTCCTTTCGAGGTTCATCGCAATAACTTCCGGACTTTGAGCTGTCGCCCGTGGACAAATGACTTCTATCATCGCGCTTGACAACCGATGAACCTGATTTAAAATAGGTGTATTCCTTTATTTAACAGTTAAACTAATTTAAACCAAACTGCTTGGAACACTATCAGCGCAATACATTATACATTCACAATAACAGAATGTATACTCTCTGTATCATACTACACACACTCAATTGAATTGAGGGATCAGTGATTGAGATCAGTGTTACCAAAGGACCACACAATACCTTTGAATGTCTCTCGTGCAACGCATCCTTGTGCCACCTATGAGTCCCCAATCAAAGCTCAAAAAGATGAGTCCCTTTTGACTCCATAGTGTCACTGTGGTTACACTGTTTGAAGACAACGAGAGCAGATCAAGTAGACTGGTAGACAAGGTGCCACATCACACATGACCTCATCCACACGCGTCTCATGAGAAACAGAAGTCAGTGCAACTCGGTCTCTTTGCCTTAACCAACCAAAGCGTAGTGTGTGTTCACATTATACCGAGATCAAATTATGATGTTCAATTTTGAGAAGGCTAACCGGAGTCAACCGAATTGTGTCTTCACACCGTGTTGGTACGCAGATTTGATGTTCATTTTAGTTTCACCAAATCGGTTTGACATAAATTCAATTCGGTTCTACTCGTTTTCGACCTAATTTGGGTTAATAATGGTTCATCAACTCGAGTTGAGCCATCTCTAGTCAGAACCCACAGCTGAGTGGGATAACTCAATTAACGCGTACAAAGCCGGCTCCAAGGAGCAAGGCAAGACATTAAAACCTGCTACAAATTGAACAAAAGAAGCAGTATCTTTTAGGCGGAGCTAGTGGCCATCCAGAAAGCTTGAGAATGCCCGGTCCGCTGCACAATCCCTACGTGCATTATTATCTGTTTAGATAGTCAGACGGCAACGGCTAGATGGTGCTGTTGGTTGAGAGCCTGCCCTTGGTTATACATAGGTATTAAGAAAATGGCGTTTGGAAAGTGGTGTTATAAGGAGCACATACAATGACTTATAGGACAAGTTACTTAGTCTGCATGAGGTGATAAGTCCACTCATACCGAACCGAACTGCCTGCCCCAACACAGGTCATTTAAAAGTGTCGGCAATTCTCTTTGATACCCGTTTCCTTAGCGACTAAACGGCTGGATGGCCAGCTGGCTATAGATGTCCCCGGTTCGAATCCCAGTGAAAGAAAAAGTATGCTTTTTTCTCGATTTCAAATTAGGTCCAGTCATTATTTGCCGTTGGGATCAAATGGCACTGGCTATTAAAATGGAACAACAACGGTCTAAGTGTGCTGACGACGCCCAATAACCTAACCTAACCTAACCTAACCTAGTAGGGCGGCACTCAAGGCACTGCAGAAGTGAAACAGTAAAGTCCAAGACGGTACTCACTTGCGATGTTTCGCAGGACCCCTGTAGCAAGAACGCAGTCTCCCTCTTGTGAGTTCCTGAGCATTTGCCAAGAAACGAAACAACTGACGATCTAGCTGCGAGTGGTGTCACAATGTCGTCTGAGAAATTAAGCATCGCAGCGCCGACAAAATCTTTCTTCAAGGCAACAGCAAACTACGCATTCAAACACACTAAATCATGCATCAAAACCAAAATCGTCTGGCCTGAATACAACACCGTTAAAACCAAACAAATAATCTCGGTACCAAGAATAAAATACGAGGAGAATCATTAGAGGCCACTGCCTGCTGAGCCACCGTGATGATGACTGTGATGACTGACTAAGCCTTATTCCCACAGATAGATGCAGAAACTGCAAAAAAGCAGAGGTGGTTGTACTTGACTTGGAAAGATGCCAACACCAACTCATCTGTAAAATCTGGAAGGATGATGAGACCCTCAAAACTTTATCAATTATAAAGGGATAAGTCCCCTAAATATATCGTATAAGATATTTTCTGCCGTTCTGTGTAAACGCTGGAAAGCCTACGTTAAGAGTGCGGGTCCAAGAAAGTGATTGACCACTATTCACATTATGGCAGATCTTGGAAAAGAGTTTCAAGTCGACACTCACCACCTATTTATCGACTTTAAGGCCGCGTATGATAGTATTATTTAAGGCGACGCACTGTCATGCGATTGCTTCAACATCATTCTCGAGAAGATCGCGCGGAACTCAGACTTCACCACCAGAGGTAAGATCTTCCACAAGTCTGTGCAACTGCTCGCATATGCTGCATGACAACGGGCTGTCAGTGGGGCGTTTGTGAGCATCGAAAGTGAAGCGGCCACGACGGGGCTTGTGGTTAATAAGGGTAAGACAAAGTATATGCTGTCTACGAAAAAGGTCCACCAACACCGACGTCTTGGACAAAACCTCACTATAGTCAGCTTAACTTTGAAGTAGTGAAAGACTTTGTCTACCTAGGCGTCGAAGTTAACACAAGCAATGACACTACCGTGACAACCGTGGAGATAAAACAGAGGATCACGCTGGTCAATCGCTGTATTTTTGGACTTGAAAGACCACTGAGGAATAAAGCCATCTCTCGAAGAGTCAAGATATCCCTACAAAAGACATTCATAGCCCTAGTCCTGCTGTAACTAAAGCGGGCGAGGATATTCTTGGTTGTTTCGTGAGAAAAGTCCTTCAAATTATCTTCGGTCCCGTATGTACGGATGGTGTTTGGAGGAGGAGACTAAACGACGAACTGTAAGGGCTGTACAGCGGCATTGATCTGGTCAAACCAGTTCAAGTCTTTCGTCTCAGATGGCTAGGTCGCGTAGAGCAAATGGAACCACCAATGCTCCGGCAGACTCTAACCCCGGAGTACAACGCGGTAAGGGTAGATCACGCCTGAATAAGTTGAACGTGAGTGGACGGAAGCAACTAGCTCAAAACTGGGATAGATAGAGGCATGTTGACTGAGGCCTAGGTCCATCCCGGACTGTACCGCCAGCCAAAGAAGAATTACGCACTCGTAATTCCATTCGTTTCGTCCAATTAACGAAACTCAACGAAACTGAGAAAACTAGTTACCATGGTGACAATGTGTTTGTTCAAGTAGACTTATGCACGTCCTTGTCGATTGGCGTGAAATGTTGCTCCGTTGATTTATCCTTATTTCAGAAGACCTGTTCTTAGAATAGACAACAGTGTGGGCTGACTTTAGTATCAATTCGAATTTAAAGCCATTGATACTGACTAAGTCAGCATTCATTTGGCAATCTTCAGGTTCGTCTATAGAACGAAGTTTTTTTACTGAACAGCAAGTACCTAGTTACTTAGTGAAAAATAAATTGAAAAAACGTCGTAGGAGAGCTTGTCACTTGACAAATGCAAACGACTGGCAGGGATCAGATATGTGAATCATTAAAGGGTTCTCACCTCTGCAGACATGAAAAATTGTCGTTGCGACAAACTGAGCTTCAGAATTCAATGACTTCATACACTGCCTGATGGAAGACACTGTTCCCCTTCTGGTACATTCTCCCTTCAACTTCTTCCGCTTGTTTTGTTTTTAGAAACACCTTCCCAACCACTCGCATCGTCATTAATCCCCGTCTTCGCCAGCATTGCATCGCTCTCCGGCTCATTTGTTTCCGAAGTTTCCACTTGGAGTCACATCTGTCCCGGTGTACCTACGCTGTGGCGTCTTAATGGCCGCCTCTTTCAACAGCGAAATTCCTCAGCCAACGTTGCAACATTATAGCCGTTCACGTAACCAGTTCTATTTCTAGTCTCCTTTCGTATTTACGGCAAATCGAGGACAGTCTTGTTAAAAACAGAACACCGCCCCATCACCAAAACAAGCACCGGAATCCCCTCTCACGCGTAGACGCGCCCCGGTTCATCAGGTCGATCTGAACTATTGGACTTGATTCTGTCGTCGCCGAGAGAGGGGGCCGGCGGTAGCTGAGGATCCTTCGCAGCGTCGCATGTCATTCACCATAAATTCTTGAACTCAATTTAGATTCGCCCCGCCATTGGCACCCCAACGATCGTGTAAACAACGCGCACAGCTGTTCGTGTGGTAAGAGCCGCGCCGTGCCACCCCAAGACGGAACCAAAAACACAGTGAATCACCCTCGATCCGACTTCAAATCGGTTTATCATAGGTACCGGGATCGGTGTTGGATCTGGGATGGATCTTGACGAAAGACAGCCAACTGTACGCGGCGCGGAACCCTCGCGTCACACTCAGTTAGCCGCGTCATCGTGACGCAGCCACGTAAGCTGGCACACACCAGATCGCGCGGGTATTTTTGGCCGCGTCTATTCTTAGCGGACGCACACACTGCGCAACTATATTTCCCCCCAATCATATGGTCCTAGATGGCTCTCCGCTGACACAAGTCGGTGGCAGTCCGGAGGGGCCGAGCGAATCTATTTTGTGTGTCCCCATGCCGGTTTAACGTTTCTCCGAAACCACTTTCTGTGGCCGATTGCGTGCCGCTGACGCCCTCACTTGCCACGCAGTCATGTGACCGCGGTGATTAAACGCTCTTGGATCGGGACCATGGAGATGCTAACGTCACCAACGTCGGCCACCTCTCCTGAGCCACCGGCCGAGCGCCCGTCCACCGTTTGTTTATCGAAAATTCTGAGAATTATTTTGTTTTCCCCCCGGGGGCGGCTTTCGCAATATTTATCATTTGCCGAGGAAGAAGAAGAAAACAAAAATCTGGGTTGGAAAAATAGAAATGACGCCGATGCCGATGCCGGCCAGTGAGCGCCGCCACCTCTCTCCATGACCTAGTCTAATGACTTGGACTGCCGAGGATTTGCTGAGGTGAGCGCCGAAGGAGGCTGCGCCGCGGGGCTTTCTTTTTATAATTTAAGAGGAAAACGTGTGGATTTCGGTGCCAAAAACGTCGATAGCACGGCGCGAGCTAAGGAATGCCTTTGTGGCCGATGCTCGTTGTGGCCTAAAATGGAAGTGTCATTTGTGACCGCCGCCCCCGCCGCCGCGGCGTGTAGGGAATTTGGTGTTTGTTTGTTTTCCGATTTGTGAATGAAGACGGGAATTTTTTAAATTTTTCAATTTTCAGTTTGTTGTTTGTTTGTTTTTTTGGGTGATGGTCAACTTTTCGAAACGAAATTCTGTTTGTCTGCCGCCGCCTTCACTTGTGATCTCTATCTGGTGAGGGACGCCGGAATGTCGTTGTTCGGTGGCAACATTTTCAACGTCAGACTCCAATTTACTCCCAACTTCAAAGGGCTGGCCGCGCCTCTGAAAATCAAATCTGATCAACCACCGAGCAAAACATCACCCAATCGGATGTCCTTCAAGCGTGACAAACAGTGTGTTGCTGCCACTCGTTTGATTGCACGTATTTTATTACAATTTCAGTGCTGTAACCGAGCACATCAACCACGACGGCCCAGTCAATTTATTTTTATTCCCCCACGAGGTCACGAGAGTTCACTTCTGGTGTGTTCGGCTTCGAGTGAATTTTCACACAGAAGCGAAGTGGAAGAGGAATTTTCACTGATCAATGGCCTTCGGTTAATTTTTACGTCTCAATCACTTAAGACAACGTGCCAGAGACTGTCAATGCGCGCCGGGCTTAGTGATGAGTGTGTGTTTTAGGGCCGCAATCGTGTGTGGTTTCGCACCGAACGGCGAGAAGACCGACCCAAGAAGACATCAGCACTCAATGGGTTTACGAGGTTTTAATGATTTGGAAATTGAAAATCTCTCGATGATCAGAACAGCCAGCAAACACTCCCGGCCCCCCTTTTTGAGCGGATGCTCAGGTCTTAATTGGCAATAAAAAGTAGAAGGTCGAGACGAGGTGTTATGAATGTCCGACATCTGCTGGTGATTTTTATGCCACGCTGAGCGGATATCTTTCATCGCAGGGCAGGGAACGTTTGATGTTTTTTATGCGTGTCTGCGACCTTAAATTGGCGATAAGACAATTCCCCCAGTGGTGAGGTTGTGAAGGATGTACTTGGCTTCTGGCGGGAAAAAAAAAACTGGTGTTCTCAGGGTGTTGAAAGAGGAAGTGAGCAATATCAAGAAAATAAAGTGATTCACTAGCGCAAAGGTACCTTATCGATAGGAGATCAAACACACCACAGAATCTGACTCAGTAAGCGATGAAATCTTCCTGACGGCAGGGTGCCACGTCATGAATATGTTGAACAAATAATTGAGGACACTCATGGATCATCGAACACAAGAGATCATAAAATAAAGGCTGTTGGTTCTGCGACTTAAAATGGAGGACACAAAAACAGGAGACACTTCTTCTACTTCTTTGTATGGAGCTACAGTCCGGGGTGAACCTGGGCCCCAACCAACAAGCCTCTCCAACTAGCGCGATCACTGGCTAGCTGTTTTCAGTTTCGCACACCAAGTTGGTTGAGGGTGCGCCACCTTAAACAGGGGCATCCTCTGTTGCTTTGCGTTCGAATTCGAAGATTTTTCGGGTAGGAGATGTGGTGTCCATAGGCTCTACATGGCCCACCCACCGTAGGCGTTGGATCCGTAGACGCATTGTGTACAGTTCGTGGTTGAGCCTTATCCTCCAGAACCCGTCAATAGAAACAGGACCAAAGATCACACGCAGACATTTTCTCTCGAATAGACCAAGAACTTCTTCATCCGATTTTGAGATTGCCCATGCCTTCGCGCGGAATAGCATGACTGGGATGATCGGTGTATAGTTAACTTGGTCCTTTGAGAGAGGGCTCTATTACTCTTTTGCCTCTTTAGCCCAAAGAAACAGCGGTTGGCAAGAGTTATCCTACGTCCTTGACTACCTCGAAGTTATAGCTGCCCGTTGTTAAGCTCTGTTCAGGATGTCGGTTTTGTGTGTCCCTCCTTGAGGACAGCATATACCTCGTTTTACCGTCATTCACCGCCAGACCCATTTTAGCCGCTTTCGTCTCAATGTTAACAAATGCCTCATTGACGGTTTGCTGAGTTCTGCCAATCACGTCAATGTCACATGTGACTTCTAAAAGTGCCTCTAGTGGTGGCGTGTGAGTCTTCTCCAGGACGATGTAGAAAAATGACGTGACATCGTCTCGCCTTGCCTAGGACCTTTTTTGACACTGAAGGTCTCGGTAAGCTTGTTACCGACCTCGATAGAGCAGCGAGAGTTCTACATCGTCATCCTGCACAAGCAGTAGATACATCACAGAAAATAAGGATGCCCCAATGGCATTGTGCCCAGCAAAGCCAAATGTGGCGAATATCGCATCGTGGGATGCCCGGCAGTCAATAAACAGCTTAGAGATTATAGAGAGTGATGCCGGAAACTTAATTCGTGCGGTTCGCTAAGAGATGGCGTTACTTGTATTATTCCATTGGAAGTAGCGTTGGAAAGCTACTGTCATTTTAAAAAGTTGTCATTGAAAAACTCATAGCATAATTCGAATAAAGAAAAAAACAGCACGAATTGAGTTATAGGCTGCTGGGCTATCATAGATATGGATATCGCTTAGTTCCGAATTTTAGTATGGGTCCGTAAAAGTAGTTGAATATTTAGGAGTAATCTTGGACAGCAAAATTTTTTTGGGAAAAGTAAGGCAGCAGCTTGGCGGCAAGGCCTATGGTGATGGAGTCCAAGTATCCTATGATGGAGGTATAATACAACATCGACGACTGGGTCAGAACGTCACCGAAGGCACCCTAGCCAGCCACATTACCTCGATGTACGATTCTATTTTAGTATATTTATGTGGTTTCTCGTTATGCTTTCCTTGAAAATAAAAGTGATTTATAAAAATTAAATCTTAATCAAATATCATCGGCGGTGGATCATAGGTTGTGTGAAGTTTGCAACCAGTTTTTTTTTTTTCAGGTTTTAGCGTGCTGCGGCAAGTGGTCTATTCTCTGTACCCGTACAACCTTCGTTGGCAAAGGAGCAACATTCAATCGACCGACCCCGTTTGGCAGTAATTTACCAGATTTTCAAGCCAACGGTATGCCGGATTTCTTAAGACAAATAGCCACCGCTCAAACGCGTTGATGATGGCCATGTTTTATATGTGGCAGAAAAGGCGATGTGCAATTGTGATTAAATGAGGATGCATAATCGACCCTAGCACGCGTCCATTAGATAGAAGCCACCCATGGAATATAGTCGTGTATCACTCAACGATTTCGACTATTTATTACAATACTGAACAGCTTGAGCCTCTTACCCAACCTTGAGATCGTAGGTTCAATCCCTAGTCTGAGGCAAAAATAAATCATTTTCACGACCCCACCTCTTTCGAGTCACAGACAATGCTCAGAGAGTATTTCCTGTCCAGAAAAAGTTTCTCAAGACTTAGCCGTTCGGATTCGGCATAGCATTGCTGGCCCCTGCCAACCGTTAGAGAAAGCAATAGCACGCACAAGACGAGTGGTTGCTAAGAAACTAGGCTCTGGCCCTCTATGAGCTGTGGCGCCACCCATATTATTATTATTGTAATTGCACTTTAAGTCCGGCCGCAGTTTGATCTCATTATGTGTTAATTACCTCGATGCAAGCAGAGGCAAGCAAAGCAAATTCTCAGTACTGTTTAAAAGTGCACCCCGAGTTCAGTCGTATTTTAGAAAAATATTTTTTTAAAATTCGTTGAAATATTTAAGGCAGAATAATGAATTTTTCGCGGAAATGGGTAATGGTCTTAATTGCAACTCATACTGAGAGGGATTTAAGCACAAACCTGCGAGAATATGGGAACAAACAATGGATGAAGATGCCAAATTTTGATGTGTACGAAGAGGAAAGTGTACACATTTATTCATTTTAGCTTCAAGCTAGAAACTAGGGGAAGGCAGCGGAAAAAAACTGGACCTTATTTCGATACCTTACGATACCAACTCCATACTGCTTCAAATGGGCTTAAAAAGAACTTCACGCACCAGTTGCTAGTTGTATTTAGTACTAGAGATTGTTTGTTGTGCAACATTTAAAGTGTCATCTCGTTTGCAATTCGGCGTCTTCAAACTTTTTTGGTGGTCTTCCACGTTCTTCATTTCTCACATCAAAATCATTATTTCTGAACCCGTTTAAACGATCTTTTGCATGTTGCTTCTGATAGAGCACGATCACCATATACCTCGACAAGCATTCGATGCGGCTCTGCAGCACTTTTCTTCAAATGAAAACAAAAAAATTAATGCTTTCCGCAAATCATCACTTTCTGGTACAAAATTCGTCATTAACACGTTGAAAAAATATGATTTTGTCTGTTCAATGACTTGATGTATACCAAATATTTTTCACAGATGTCATAGCAAACAGAAACAAAATAAGGGATCGTTCACAACAAATGTTCCCTATCGAGACATTTGTATCAGCTCACTTCATACTGGTCCCCCCTATGGCATAGAAGATGATAAGTTATGAACCTCAGAATAAACAATTTTAGTCGATCCCTCCTCAGTCTAAGGGAACGGCAATATGAGCTCATGTCCATCGGGGATAGTAATGCACTCGTGCTTGATCCCCAGAGCTGCAGGGACTTTGCAATCGAATCGATCGGTTTCATAAAAAAAACCGGTTATTGGACTCATCAATCGCCTTTCCGAAAATATTCCGAAATTCCGTTCGATTCACTTATCTCATTAGAGGCACGCTGGGTGATGATTAACTTCATCCCTCAACTTCCTCCCAATAACTCATAAAAAACATTGCATAGGCGAAGTCAATGAAAACCCCATGTCGAGACGCATAAATCCCAAGTTCAGCTAAATTCACGCACCCGGAAAGCTCAAACCAATTAGAATCACATTCATCGACGCGGGCAACATGACTAGCGAACAATAAGCTACCATTCGCCAATCTCCGACTTCTGGGAAAAAAATTCTGTCTGTCTGCGCAGCAAAAACCAAAAAACAAAACCACTCACACTCGTCGTCAAGCGATCTCACGCAGGATCATACCAATTTTTCAAATCCATTCGTCTCCCCGAGGGGCCCACGTCATTCTTTGCAAAAATTCAGCGCACCAAGGGAAACGACACGACAAGGCCAACAAAAAGAAAAGAAAACAAATACCAGCGAAGAACAAACAAAACGAGACAAAAAAACCGAAGAAATCGAAAAATAATTTCTTGTCGCGACTACGCCAGTCAACCCCTCGGAAGGGTTGCAAATATTTGCTTCTAGATTTATTCCGAGCCGAAGTCGAAAGCGAAAACGAAAACAGCAGACAAGCGCAGAGAGGCAAATGACCTCCGATGAGACGAAGAATATTCATGACTAACCTTGAACTTCTAAATTAAAGCCTTTGCCGAGTTCCTTCATCCCTCGCCGGTGGTGTTCGCCGCTCCAGCGGCTTTTTGCTTGCTCCTTGCAAATTTTAGATAAACAACCACCGACGGCTGTCGGCACTGATTGACGCGTTGTCTGATGTCGCCGTGCAGCCGTCGTCGCTGCCAGGGTGCACTGCTCCCACGAGCACTTCGGTTAATTAGGCGCTTCATCGCGTAGATGAGTGATAAAATCACGCCAATCCCGTATCGTCTCAAATATTAGCACTCTGTCTGCGTGGGATGTCAATCAAATTCCCGTTACAATGACCCACAACATCTGCAGGATGAATCCTCAGTTTTGCCGCCTCGTCGAGGAATTTGTTTTTTTTTTCTGTTTACACCTGGCCGCTGGTGCTTTGCGGCAGATCAGGTTTGTGCACCTTTACGGCACACATCAATTAGCGCGCGCCTTTCGGTCGAAACGTTAATGTTTCCGATAATCGCTGCGGTCGATGGGGTCGTAAGTGTTTATTGATTAAAGGGGGCATAAATCAATTTCAGTCGCATGCAAATGTGACATCGATTCGAGGCGGGAGTTTAACAAACTGCATCCATGTGGGGGAGGGAGTGGATGTCGTCTCTGTCGGCGCGGTTCAGGGCCGTTCCGCGCGACGACGTGGATGTTGACAAATGTGTGGGTTGATTATTCTGGTACCGTCTTTTGTTTCTTTTTTTGGGGACGTGACCGTATTGCGTCTTAGATGTGCGACCGAGTCGAATGGCGCGGAATACGTTTGCATTCGATGGGGGAAATTCATCGGAGATCGATCACAGAGAATCAGGGAGGCCATCAAACACGAGTAAGACCCCAGTCAAGTTGTCTAATCTGATCGGAGAGCCAGCGTAAGCCGCCCAAGAACTTCCGACTTCTAACCCGTTTGATCTTCGCCCGATCATTTCCGCCGGTCGCACAATTGCGCGTCAACATCGGCGCACACACTCCATCATGCTACCACGCGACGTCCATCTAGATCGCATCGTAAAACCGGCGGGTTAACGCACCTGAGCGTGAGTCAAGAACCCTCTAAGCTGTCTCTCCCTCCGTGCCGACGACTAGAAATCCGTCCAAAGCACTGCCAAAAAATTCGCTCAACGCACTTGCCGCGATCGGCACACACACAAAATCATTGTGTACGCAGTTCTAACCACCCCAAACCGAGTTTGAACGAATCAGAGCGGTCAGAGGGAGATTCCCATGAGCCTCACGGGCCCGTACCGCGCACCGGACATCGCCTCGCCGTGCGGCGTCGTCGTCGTTGTAGTTTGGTTTGTTTTTCGTTGTTTTTTCGCGGCGCTTGAATATGGCTCGGATGTGAGAGCGTAATAGGTTGGCCTTGAAAACGTCTATTAACCTGAGCGCTGATGAGCGTCGCTGATAGCCCGGCTAGCTGGTGTGATGTATGCGCCGCGGACTTGTTGTGTGCGCCTGTCAGCGGGAGATTACCCCCGGCCACCATGGAACACTACAAATAAACACAGACACACACGGGCGGGCTCACCACTCTTTCACACACACAGTTGATCAAATGAAGTCGCATTAACTAAATCTAATAACAAACAAATTGTGTTATTGCTACGACATGTCGACACAGCGACCGGGATCCGCGGCGATGATAGTGCGAACGTGTAGCACCTCATTTACGTTACAACTGAAAAGGGCGCACGCAGGGCGATGGTGGGCGGGAGGGAGTGATGAGGAGGAGGAGGAGGCATGATGTGAGGCTCAGTTGGACAGTGGGGTGTTGTTACAACACCCAGAGAATACATTTGATATTGGATTAACTATAAGACCTTAGCAAGGGATGAGTGTGACGGAAGGGGCTTAAAGGCACACATGCGAGTAGCGTGTAAATCATGGCACACTCGTCGGCCCACTGTGTGTATGCCCAGTGAAGTGGTGGCGGCGGCGAGTGACAGAAAGAGATACACGTCGCTGAACAAATACACTCGATGTGGAGAGGAGCGCAAATCGAAATACGACAACTTTGACGTACGAATATCTACAAGTACGGGTATCTGCGCGTTTAATTACTGTTTCTAGAGCAAAGTTTTGCGTTTCAATCAATTTTCCCGTGTTTTTTTTTTGTTTTGTTTTGTTTCACTTCAATTGAAGAATTGATTCCGAGGGAAAAAAGGCGAAGATAGTTTCAGATGGTTTTTCTGTTTCGGTCTGAGCGGAGGTTGCCCCATTCGTGGGAGACACATTTTCATCAGGTGGTGAAATTGGATGGCACGTCATGCTGGCAACCGGTGGCTTTTGCGGAAAAAATGCTTCGCATGCGATAGTGATTGCATAAATATTCCAATTATTTTCGATGTGTTGTCTATTCGAGAGGTGGGTGCTTGTGTCAGTCCTACGCGGTAGTCTACAGTGAGTTCTTAAAGGTCGACAACGCGGCGCATGTGTAAACAGGCGGATAATGTCAGAACTGGGCGAAAAGTTGCCAAATCCATCGTCTAGTTGGGCACCATTGGTTCTTAGCACTTACGTACAATTCCAAAACCAATTGTACCTTCCGTAATTGCGCGGCTTCATTTAAGGTAACCATTTTTTCAAAAAATTAACGAAACTTAACGAAACTCAACTTAAAATAAACTTAACGAAGCCTAACGAAACTGGGAAGTGGTTGTTATGTCTAGGTAAGGTGAGGTAAAAATGGTTGACAGCAGAAAACAGTCACACTTGGGCCAAAGTAGGCCCAATTGGATACCATCCGGATGGACTTCTCCTAATAAAAGAACCACTTTGTGCTGCAAATGAAGCGATTGAGCTGACCTATGCTTGTTTAACTTTTTGAGACTATGTTGAACTTGTCAGAGCGCTACACAACCAAAGTAGGTGATTTGTAGTCTCTACCTCCTCTTCATCCATGCAGCTTCTGCAGGACTCTTTATACAGGACACTCAACCTGCGGGCAGGAGTGGAAATTCCGCAGTGATCGTTTATGACCCCTATGAGGGCCCTTAGAAAGAGTCTGTTAGTCTAAGGAGACTGAATGCCCGTTTAAGACTGAGTGCTGGCCATATAGTCTTCGATACCGAGCCATTGGGACAACGCAACAGAGGACGTCCTCGGACGAGATGCACACCATTGGAGATGGACCGCAACGAACTTGGTGTGCGCTGCTTGAGGCAGATGGCGAAAGATCGTTCAGGCTGGAGAGGCTTGTTCGTTGAGACCCAGGTCCACCCCAAAGAAGGAGAAAGCTGGTCAGTATCTTTGTATCAAGGCATGCGGTTTAGATGTGTGTATCTTAAGGCGATGGCAGGCTGTGGTACCACTCCTCCAATTATTGTAGAGGAGGTTCTGTCACATCTAGGGAGTTTGCAATTGTCCGGGTATGTCTCAATTCCCAGCAGGCGGTGTATGTTAAAATGCTCAGCCATGCCATCTGAGGGAAATTTTTGAATTGAACATAACATTATCCAACATTATTCGCTGACTTGATTGCGGCATGACTGTCCGAACACATGGTCATTAAGACATAACATTTTTCTTAAGCCAGGACATCGCCTCTTTCATGGCTATGGTCTCTGCCTGAAAGGCGCTACAGTGAGCTTCAGAGAGATGTTTGCATCATTTTCGTATTTTTGCACGACTTCTCAAACAGATTACTTTTAGGGATGGGACTTAACGTTTAGAGCATGTCTGGATCTGGTCTTCGACCAAAAGGCATATCCACCACCTGTAACTGATTACATGACTGTATGTTGTTCCTCCACATCTTATTTACTTACTTATCAGGCAGACTAACCATGAAGGGTCCGAGCCTGAGCAATTGCTGCCGTCCATCGGTGACGGTTCTGGGCACGCTGCTTCCAGTCATCAAGGCCAAGCTGTCTTACATCCGCGATGACTTGGCTTTGTACCGGAGGTTCGGTCCTCCTCTCCTTCTCGAACCAGGAGGCTCAGATTCAAAGACCCTCTTTGCTTTAGCGTTGTTGTCCATTCGCTCGATGCGGCCGAGCCAGTGTAATCGACGGATTTTTGCCTTCCAGACTACATCCACATCCTTGTACAGCTCGTACAGTTCGCGGTTGTGTCTTCTCCTCCATTCGCCTTCCTCGCAGACGGGACCATATATCCGACGTAGAATTTTTCTTTCGAAGGCACCAAGAATTAGAATAAGGGATTTCGGCCATCGCTTCGAATAGCTCCTTGCGATTAATGCTGTCGTATGCAGCTTTAAAATCGATGAAAAGATGGTGAGTATCAATTTGAAACTCGCTGGTCTTCTCCAGGATCTGCCTTAGTGTGAAGATTTGGTCTAGATATCGTCTAAACCAAAGGACATCTTCGATAAAACGACATGGGTTCCAGGCGGCCAGTGGGTGAGGAAATAGCTTCACTGTCGGGACGGTGTGATGGACTGGACCTCGGGTGATGTTGGAATGATGGATTGGCTTTTAACAATTGCCTGAGATTATGCGTGCATGATGTTGACACGCGTGTGGCGATGATGAGCCCCAATTGAGGTCCACAGCAACGAATTTATCTCTCCGCTGACTCCTCCCAACATACAACTGTAGAGGGATGATAATAAAGACGCTTATTTGAATTATTGAAAGGTCGTCGCGAACATCTTGTGAGTGCTCCAACAGTTTGAGACTGGCTGGCTTAGAACTGTCAAAGAAATAGATTGCTTCTCTAAAGCCACTTCCGGTTGTGATGTGATCGATTCGAATCGACACTGTTCAAATTAGGTCTTGTTCTCTCTTGTTCTCCCCTCGGTGGACGTCTGGGGTGAACGTGAGCATCAACGAGCTGGGTTGAGATGACTGAAGGTAAGCACTTCAGGCTTTGAATCGCTATGTGGATTCGTAGTTGATAATGAACTGCGCTTAAGTCCGAGGTGCAACTGGACCTACCTTTAACAGCAGCCACAGGAGCTGGAGAGAACCATCTCGAGCTTAGGATGAAGCAAAAAAGACTTGCGATGGGCACTCTACATTGGTGTGGGAATTTGTGTCAAATAAGTGTTAAAGGTTGGCAGCAGTAGATGAGTCGTGGAGTTTGTGTTTCAGTGCGTTTCTTCTGAAATACTGTGGGCTGTAATGACACCAGTCACATCAACGATGTCGTCAGTGAGAGAAATTTTGGATTTTAGTCGTGGCATGGTTTGCCAACTCGCTTCTTTGAATACCAGTTTATTGCGTGGCTGGCAAGTGCCAACGGGCATTCGTCTATAATTTCTTTTCAGAGAAAGAAGTCTAACCTACCAGCTTGACATCTGACAGGAATGTCCCCCTGCACGTCGAATTGTATTTTGCTCAACCGTCTTCTTTCGAGGCGAACAGCAGCTTGCAAGACAGTCTGATTACGGTGTTTCAATATCATCTCAACCAGAGCACGGGTCAATCAATGGCCGCTTGAAAGGCACCCCGCGATGCAAATTGGGCTAAAAGTCGTGACGTGTTAAGACAACTATAGTGTTCGCCCATCTAACGAAAGCGCCCACATGGCCATTGTCTTGTTGATAGACAAATGATATTGTGCGTCGGACGGAAGCAGGGCGCCGGAATGGAATGGCAAAGGTCGACAAAACTTTTTTTTAGATTCGTTTGGGATTCCATCACTTCCGGCAGTTATCAGCATGAAACTGACCTGTTTTCTAAGTTGCCACATGTTTTCCAAGCGATCGTCTTTAGCTGATGACGCGCTGTTGAGTGAATATGTTCGCCGTCACGTAAGGCCGCGACTGAAATGAAAACATCGATTTAAGACGTGAGTCAGGTTCGGGGACAAAGAGCCTCAGAATGGTCACCCTCGGGCTCAAAAAGTCGCAATGCTAGTCCTTAGTCGTCACCCTCGGGCTCAACTCACTTAGAAAGTGAAAATGCCAGTCCTTAGCACAGGAAATCCCCCAAAACCTGTTGTGACGACAGCTCCATCCCATGGCCACCTGCCTCTCGCGCCCGATCGCCCCCATTTTAGGGGCTCATCATCGCCACACACGTGTCATCATCACACACGCAATTGCCAAGAACCAATCCATCATTCCAACATCATCCGAGGTCCGGTCCAGCCCACCGACCCGACCGGGCCGAGACGGACAGAAACAAAGAGGAGCGCGCACCAGTTCATCGGTGATCACCCCTAGAACCGGAAATATGTAGTTTTATGGTTTCAAATTTCATCATCATCATCACGGCCGATTGGACGGGCCTCCACACGTATCGCGCTCGCACACCACGCCAGCAACGCTTATCTGCTGGACTCTTCCACTCACCGTGCCGCCCGGGCAGCGTTCCACGAACTTGGAGTAACCTTTGCGCCTGACCTGCTGCCCGTCCCGGCGAGTGTGCGTCCGTGGCTGTGCCAGAGGAATTCAAAATTTCATTCATAAACCCAACAACGCACATCGCTCCATTGATAACGCGACAAAATGCGATTGTCATGCTATCTGCCGCGCGCACACACACGACCACCGGACGGCTCTGAGTTATCAGCCGCCACAGCACAGCAGAGCACAGCGGATGGTGCGCCTGAGTCTGTGCTCTGCGGAGCGCACAGATGCGGGACACGCTAGTGTTGATTGAAATTGACAGGCGACAAAGCGGAAACTGCCGTCGAGTTTCGAGATCTCGTCGCCCGCCCGTGCACTTAGTCTCAAGGATATCGTGTTCGCTTGTGTGAAAATCACCTCCGTGTTGGCACCTAATCTCCTCGGGATGTTCACCTAATGGGCTGTGGGTGTGAACTTCCTTGTCACGTCCCGCCGGGAGATGCATTAACAGATCGTTTTCACACACAAGATCACTCAGATGCCAAATTGCTGCCGGCGGCGGGACCGAAGGGTTGTCCCTTCGTGTGCATCAAAGGAAATGCCGCCACCATGTTCCTAATTCACTCCGACAGAGCGACACGCACTGAGGGCGTTGTAAGGCAACTTTGTTGCCGAACGATCATCGCTGCCAGAGGATGGAGAATATTTTCCCGTTGACTGCAAGAGCAGTTGCGAGACGCGACGATCCCGTAGGCGACGACGTCTGTGTAGGCTTGTTCGCATGTTGTACGTGTTTATCTCTTGGCGAGGAAGCACTGACGGTGACATCTGTCATGTGAGCCGAGAGTGTTGGACTCTTCCCAAGTGTTTTGTGAATGGCCATCGATCTGGCGTGCGGGTGGCGAGAGGCGTGTGCACTCTTTGCCAAACAATTTTCCGGTGTCTGCATGTGACGTTACTCGCAGGGTACTCGTGCTGCCGGCATCGAGGGGGATTCTCAGACATCCCCTGAGGTCGAGCACTGCGGCGATGCATCTTGGTGCGAACGTGGCAATTCAGCGGGAGATCTTGTTGGGCTTGAATGAGCACTTGCCATGGTCGAATGCGACGGTCGGCGGAATGGATTCGACGTGTGTGAAGATCCTATTAGGCCGCGTGAGACGCGATGCCGGTTAAGAGGATTTCGTTGTTGATCAATTAAAACTTTGGAATGTTGAACTTTTGCGATCTCGACCGTTGGGAAGGTATTGACTGAACTCAGTGCAACAGGATCGTGTTGTGATGGGTTCTCAGATGACTTACAGGAAGCGACATGGCTTAATGGACCAAATCCGTGTCAGCACCAGCTGTCATGGGCTCTTACCACCTTTCTCCAGTGCCATGAAATAAAATTGGAAGCGTCACTGTCATCGTCATTCACGAGCTTTCTAAAAACTTCATTGTTCTTCGGGCGAATTGATGTTTCAATTGACATCACTCTTGCTTGTTGTGACGTAAGGTGGAATTGACACAGGGACACTTAAGTTAATCCCAGCGAAAGCACAGAAATGATACACAATGCCACACCGTGATTGTAATGGCCACTTTCGTTAGGTTTCGTTGAGTTTTTTTAAGTTTGGTTGAGTTTCGTTAAGTTTCGTTAAGTATCACACACTTTACATAACTTGATCTGAAGCAATTTCAATCACTCTCAGCTTAATCTCTGCACTAGTTCCCAGAATCTTATAGAAATCTGAACAGTTTGGACCATTTTGAGACCGATTTTGCAAAGATTGACTATAAGTCATTTCAAATTATTGCCTCCTACCATTTTGTAGCAAAATGAAGGCTATCCACATACAGTGTATTTGTTCGCCGAATTCAATAACAATGGCACCATAAGATAAAGAACGGTTGGTCAGTGTAAATACCCAACAAGCTTCGGGAATAGCTTCTTTATTAAGTGTATTAGAGCTTCGCCTCGCTGCATCGTCGGCCATGACAGTCAATACTCTCTAAGAAACGGCCACAAGTGAGAATCGTACGCATAATTGATGCCGACGCGTTCAGTAAATCAGTAAAAATTCAGTAAATCAGTACAAATTCAGTAAATACAAGAGACATCCTGCATTTCAGTTCTCAATTCAATTCCAAATTTTGTTGACATTCACCTGACAGACGCTTTGACATAAAAGCTCTTTTCGCCCTAGGAACTCAACGAAAAGCAGCACTTTCCCTTCAAAACTGTGTACATGGTATGGGCACGGTGCGAACCAATTCTTGACCTCGTCCAACTGTGACATCACACTGACAGCTTAAAGGATTGCAAAGTGAATGTGTCAAAAGTCTTGGGGGAGTGAGCAGTGACTTAACGAAATTCGAAAATCAAGGCGTGCAAGTGGTTCTTAGCAAAGCACTTACCTGCTTCGTCTCTTTACTTCTTTACTTCAGTTTTTCGTATTGTTTTGACACAAGGCTGGCTGGTGGAAATTGCGTTGAGCTTTCTCAATAAACACACACAGACATATACACACGCGCACACAAGCACCCTTTGAACACTTGAGGAAGAAAGTTTATGAACACATGCAACGAACTACGAAAAGCTCTGAACACATCTTGAACACACGCACGAGAGGCTGACACACAGCGAAAGGAGTCAACGCGTTGATGACATTTGATTTAGTTGTATTAGTGCGCCCGTAACCCGGCCCCCGTGGGCAACACTCAAAAAAGCGAATAACATTCCGTGGAAAACCAACTAAGGCCAGCAATTCCGAGAACCGAAAAGAAATAGAGATTACATTTGTTCGATGTCAATGCAAGAACAAGGACGACCGGAAAGGGATTTGTGACATGACGGGCAACTAATTGACCAGCGGACACAATTACTGAACTGCCATCGCGACAGATATCGCAGTTAACTGAGGCGAATACGTGCTGTCGCTTGTTGGAGTACACACAAAAGCTTGAGTGGCTGAGGAGGATGTGAGGGATTCAAGGACATTGTGCAGCTTTCGGTGTTCACAGCAAGATGGCGCCGGAGCAAAGCAAAATGAAAAACCTCACTGCTGCTGGTGAGCAGGTCAGGAATGTTGTAGTTTCGATATCGCTGCCAGACGGTATTATCTTCGTCTGCAAATCGAATACGTTTCGAGAAGCCAGACGTTACGTGTACCCGGTACCCGGGACGGTGGACGGAGAGAGATAAGGAGACTTTTCGTTAATTTTCATTCCCAAATTTTAATTTTCATATCTTCACGTGATATCTTATCTTCTGTTGGCTCGGGTGGCGTTATGCTTTGCGGTGTCTATGGTGGGAATGGCTGACTGGAAACAGCGTCAAGGATAGACGGCTGTTTTATCTGAGGCTCTGTCAGAAGACAGTTGAAGGAAGGTAAAGGCGTAGGCGAATTTTCATTCCCGCGTCATTGACCATGTGGTATCTCTGGCGCATACAAGCGGTGGTTTGTGGCTTATTGACATATACCTGCGACTTTAGAAAAGTCCACAGGAATATGTCAACAGGGTCAAGTCGTACGATCTCAGCGGCCAGTTCACATCACCTTCGCGTGGGATGACGCTTGTGTAGAGTTTCCATGTGACGTGAGCTGAGTGGCATGCAGCACCGCACCGTGTTGTTAAAACCACCTGTCATTGGCGTCCATATCATCCAAGTCCGGTCATAAGAAGTTGTCACTCATCGATCTTTAGCACTTGGCAGTGCTGCCTTGGACAACAAATATTACTTATCTCATAGACATGTGGACCGATGACTCCGCGAGAATTGATATTTCTCCAAATTCGTCAGTTTTGTAACTAGATGATTTAAAGACCTAACGTGCAGTGAACCGAATAAAATATTTTTTGGAGCCTACTTTGTACTCGACAACTGGCACAAATTCTTGCTGCGCAAGTATAAAAATCAAGTTCTTTCATGAGGCGAGCATGTTCGGGAAACAAACAACAACAAGCACAGCCTTGAGACTAAAAACACTCCGATTGTGGTCCGAACTCAACACTGGCCACTCAACCATTCTCAAGGAATTCAATTTCCTTCCTAGCGACACTGACCGCCTATTACCCCAGGCTATCTTCGAGAAGAAATTCTCAATCAGCATTCCTTCCAGATCGGGCTGGATATCAGACAGGATCCTCTGCGCATTTTCACAGATGGATCAAAGACAAAAGAAGGGGTGGGTGCGGGTGTCTATTCTCAAGACCTCAACTTCGTGAAGCTCCCTGATCATTGTAGCGTTTTCAGGCAGAAGACAACGTGATATCAAAAAGGGATATCACCATCAGTTCCGATCGTCAGGCCGCCATAAAATCCCTGGACAGTGTCATGTTCTACTCAAAAACATCCCATTTCAGCAGCATTTCAACATTCACCTCATGTGGATACCAGGAAACTCCAAAGCCGATGAACTCGCCAGGTATGGTACAACCTCATCCTTTTCAATAGCAAGGGTACCACCTTCCATGCCGGTCGCTACAGCTTAGCATCTTCTTAAGACACACCATCTTCCATGCCACACAATTAAAACCCCTAATGACAAATGGCTAGAAGGCACCACCTGCTTTAAAACAAAAGAAATCTGGCCATCCCTCCACCTAAAACTGTCACTCAGTCTACTTGGACTCAGTAAGCCATCATTAAGGACCCTCATAGGAGTCATAACCGGGCACTGTGTAATTGGCACTCATGCTCGCAGGATGGGTGCTCCATATAATGATTTTGGCAGAAGCTGCATGGATGAAGAGGAGGAAGAGAATACTCATCACCTTCTCTGCTCCTGTAGTGCTCTTGCCAGTCGTAGGTTCCTGAACATAGGAGCCTACTACTGCAGCAGCCGTAACGAGCTAAAAAGTGCCAGCATTGGCCAACTAAATCGGTTCATCAGCAGCACCAACTGGTTCCAGCATTAGGAGAAGTCAATCCGCGTGGTATCACAATGGGCCTACTCTGGCCTAAGTGTGACTGCACTGCAGCAGTCAGCCACTACAGCATAACCTAACCATAATGGACTTCTGGAAGACCGTATTCTGTGTAGTTGAAGAAGGTACATGACAGAGCTCAGCCTTTTTTTTTGTTTTTGGGTAGTAAAGGTCTCGTTGAATTCATTACCGGCCTTGATTATACAGTGGGACCTGGCATGGTGGTGAATAGACCGACTTGTCTCCAATAGACAAATTGCTTGTGAGTGTCTATCTGGATTTCTCGAGTTCTTTAGAGCCTGTCCAGTTTTTTGTGACTACTCTTCCAGAAACCAAATTGATTGAATAGAGCGCAGCGAGGATCTTATGCGCAGAGATAGTTAGCACAGTCTCTTATAGAACGTATTTTTTTCTGAATATATCA
Organism: Eristalis arbustorum; assembly: GCA_916610145.1. Classification (NCBI taxonomy): domain Eukaryota; kingdom Metazoa; phylum Arthropoda; class Insecta; order Diptera; family Syrphidae; genus Eristalis; species Eristalis arbustorum. The sequence continues at coordinate 17,500,404 of OU744318.1, read as the reverse complement.
TGCAGCCCAATGAACATGAATTTATGAGGATTTATTGCGTTAATTAGTGTTTTAATTTACAAGTGTCTTTTTGTCGCTCACAGAAGGTATACGTTTCTGAACGAAATGAGCGGTTGACTTTGGAGGCAAACTACTTCTGGAACCATTTGTTCGCTTCATAGCGGTGTTCCGAAAGTCCTTACGACACACGACGATTCACACAAGTAATCGGAATCACGGCAGTCTGCTAACGTACGGAGACGGAGAGAGATAATTGCCATTCCCAATTTTCAGTCTGCTAACGTACGTCTTTGACAAGATTTGTTCTAATTGACGAACGCGTACATAGTTCCTATAGTCCCTGTAGACTCGGGCCTCCTTGCTTTAGTAAGATCGATTTCCAATGAAGTTGCACTCCTTTATTCCACTAAGTAGTGAGTGGCCGCCACTTATAGGAGATGTGTACTACGACTATTCGTCTATAAATGCATACGCAACATATTGCGTATTATCGTATTAGCCCGAGCGCATCCTAATATCTCCAATGAACGCCTTTTCAAGAGAACGGACCAGGACCCAATGTGTGTCAGTATGAAACGACGAAAATACCAGTGGATTGGTCACACACTATAAAAGGGCGAAGCTATGCAATGAAACACCTCTACAACAGGGCCGCAGAAGACCTGGTTATCCAAAGAAAAGTTGGTCCACAACGGTGAAGATTGAAGTGCGGCAGTTGGACAACAGGTTTAGACACATTGGCAGAAAAAACGTGATGGCGTGTGCGCATAAGGAACTAAAGCAGAAACTTCCTGCTAATTGTCCTTATTTTGCCCACACTTCGAGAAAAAAATCAGCATAGACCTGCTGCAAGGATTTTCTATTCCCATACCGAAGGTCCGAAGACTGTATAGATCGATAACGAACTGTGATTATTTGTTTATTTGGCTGTGTGTACATATGTACATCGAATCGTTATCTTGTGGAAATTTCCATGCCAAAGGCCGACCAGTATCGGCACATGTTGAAAATATTACAATTCGAATATTTTTGTGAATGCTTTGGCATTTACAGTGCCATTCTGCTTTTCCGTTTGTCCATGACTTTTCGCTCTGATTTTATTGTACATAGGTTTTCACCATTCCTTTGAATAAACAGCAAGATGTTCGTTTTAAACCGAGCGAATATTCTCCACTCCTTTGGTGGCTCTTGGCGTCGTGGGTATTTGCGTCGATCTCAATCTCGACATAACGTAAGTTCGATCCCTGGTCTATGCGACAGAATTTATTTTCACGGCGTTACCTCTTTGGTGTCACTGTAATTAGTATTTAGTATTCCCTGTCTAGGTGGTGGCCCGTGGCGTTGTGAGTATGTGCGTCGACCCCAACCTCGACGTCGTAGGTTCGATTCCTGCTCTGTGCGACGAAAACAATTTCCACGGCCTCACCTCTTTCGAGTCACTGACAATGCTCAAAGTGTATTTCCTGTAGAGAAAAAGCTTCTCAAACTTGGCCGTTCGGATTCGGCATTAAACTGTAGGTCCCTTCCACTCGTGAGAGAACAATAGCACGCACAACACAATTGGTTGCTGAGAAGCTTATCCCTGACCCTCTACGGACTGTAGCGCATATTATTGTTATTATGCCATGCTCCTGGTCCGAGGGGAGGATGATAGAAGCCATGAATCAAAAGTGGGATAAGGGGCTGGAGATGCCATGATGACAAATTAAAATAACGAGTTGGTTACCAAAAATGTTGGAAGACATCTGAAAGTCTGACTCGGTTTGTTTCACTTGGTCGATAAGTGAGTTAAGATCCTTAGAGCTCTCGTAAAATAGACATCCATTCAAAGCCCACACATTCAATTACTTTTTTGAAAACCGTGTACCCAAATAATAAGCGAACAATTGAGCAGTCTTGCAGAGTGCCATTTCTTTATTCTTGATCTTGTGTGTCAATCCATCTGTCGTATCAACAGATTAGGAACTAGCTGAACGAACGGGTTTAAACGGCATAAGTAATAAAATGTATGTAATGCACATGCTATCGTCGCGATCCTTTTCAAAGACAGAACCGCTAGGTCACTTTCGCAACAAAGTAATAAACGATCGCCAGTGCAACTGATAATAGAGATGTACCCTGGTATAAGTTTCATTACAAATTATTGATGTATAATAAGGAAGTCTTAAGATAGATCTCAAACGTCTTAAGAAAGATGCCCAACCAGCACGAAATCTAAAGATGGACTTGTGTATAGGGATATTGAAATAAACAGTTTAAATAAAAGAAACTCACTTCGTTAAGTTTCGTTGTGAACCAATAAGTTTTGCTATACTTGTTTAATTAATCGAAAACGGCGAAAACACGTTCTCAGCTTTAGTAAATGACAGTCGGCGGTGCAATCTTGTGTAGTTTCCCACACCCAATTGGTAGCACATCGAAGTTTGGCAAAGTTGTGATCGATGCTGACAACAGTTCATGTTTAGTCATAAAAGAGCCTTAATCGGTCTATCGGTGGAAATACAATCGAGGAAGGATAAGTGCAAAATTTCCTATAAATTCACTGCTCTTTCAAAACCTCTAATTAAGGCGTGTTTTTTTGACTGGTCAGTACTCAGCTTAGCAAGATTTCACACGGGAAGCAACAGCAAAACAACTCACTGAGTTAAAACTCCTTAGTTAAATTTCACTTTCATCACTGACTAGGACGCGTTGAAACATCGAAATCATAGAGGATACTATTTGTTTACTAAAGGTTGGTATCTGGTATATTATTTCACACTTGTAAGTGTTGTTTTCTATTTACTTGTTGATGTTACTTGTACAAATATGTAACATATCAAATCATTCATATTATTTATTACACATCACATCTTATGCAATGGACGTAAGAACACGTACCAACGTTCGGAAGAAAAATTTAACTCAGCAAAAAAAAGTTTTATTGAGAATCATTACTAAGCTGAGTACTGATTGGTCAAAAATACGCCTTAAGTTGTCTATTGTTTTTAAAATTCATAGGTATGTGCACAAAAAGTGTACTTGTCCGTTCTCGACTGTACTACACGGTGTACAGTCAACCTAAGCCATGACAAGACAGTATGAATCACATTCACACGATGGACACTCAGCTGCTTGCGGACCACACCAAACCGAACACCTGCCACCGTTTCATAACCCTCCGCGTCCACATGTACCGAGCTCTTGAACGAGGTGTGACTCCGTCACCAAACCCATTCGAATCGCATTTCTCACCTCTAAAACAATCACGATTATGATAGTCCTGCCAAATTCGTCAGCACACCGCCAAACAGTGTCTTGTGTCATCGCCCTTATTTCGAGTCCCATGACTGTGTGTTGTTTTGCCAAAATGTGTAAACAAATGCTCAGCGTCATTTCCCACAGCAGAAGACGTCTCAACCGAAATGAATCATCTTCTGGCAAAAATGATGCGCTGCTGTCTCGCAGGGGGAGAATGCAAAAGGTAAACAATTTGCAATGTTTCCCGAATCTTCGCCGTCCTCAATTCCAAAGCCCGACGGTCCGTTAATGAGAACAAGTCAGCGATTTGCGGAGAGAAGAGCTTTCTGGCTGCATGCCTCTCTTTCTTCCCCCCGACGACGGGGTAAAAGACTCCGACCAACGCCGCAAATCCTTGTCGTGCCAATTATGTGTCGGAGTCGCTGTACAGCGCGCACTGACCTATTTCCCAGTCGAGTGGTGGTGGAGCAACACCGCGGAAAAGCTTTTTTCCACTCACTGCCGCCACCGCCGCCGCCATTCCGAGGAAGTAAACAACAAAATTTTTGTGTTTTTGGTTTTCTATTTGCCTTCCAACACCTGCCGTCGAGTGGAAAATACTGTAAGGTGTACAAATTCTTCATCTAACTGTACACAGAGAGAAGTGGTAACGACAAGGAGGATGGTCATATGTGGAGAGACGCGCGAGAAAGGGAGACAGAAAGCGAAGGAAGGGGATGACATGGTTAGTGCGTGGTGTAGTAAAATTCCGGACTCATCCAATCTCTCGCTCTCTCACACTCTCGCTCTGTCTCTTCCGTCCCATCCGTGGCAGGGAAATTCCATTCCCAAGAAGGAAAACATCCCGACCGCCGACGTTGGCGATAAAGATGGCGCGATAAGGCAACAGCAACAAAATTCACTTCGCGCAACCTTCTCAACTTCTCTCGACCTCATCGGCTCTCGTGTGGAATGCGACCAGCGCGGCCATCAGCCGGATGAATTGGGGACTGAGCGAAATGCGCGCTTGTTCATCGGCTTTTTTCCCCAGTTTTCCACGTTCCACTGGCGATGGAGGAGAAATGTTCCACAATTTATCGTCCACACGGTGAGTGAGTGAGTGTGTACGTGTGAACTCATTCGGTCTCACGGAACGACATGGAATGCGAGCAAAGGCCAACGACAAGAAGGAGCGCGAAGCGAGGTACGAACGGTTATGCGCACAACAAACGAGAACAAAAACAAAATGACGAAAACAAACACTTACCGCCGCCATGCTGCCTCATCCCGTTAACTAAACGACTCGCACACTGGTGTTGGTTGTGAGCGCGCCAGTCAGCCAGCCAGCCAGCATCATCATTCCGCGCCTCCACCACCGCGGCCGTCTTGACAAACGACGAACACCACACCATTGCCATCCTGGCCCACGACGTCGTCGTCGTCGTGTAGTCGTCATCGTCATTGAGGTTGAATGAAATCCGAAGCCCGCTACGCTAGCGCTAGAGAGGGACGCAAGAATAACAAACAATTTTCGCTCTCTCCGCTTGTGTGGTTTCTTTCTTCCTCTTTTTGCTCGGATTCCTTCTCGGTTCGTGTGTTGTTTTTATTTTTGTTCGTGTTCTCTTTCTCCTCGCATTCGCATCATCCATCGTCGGGTGTGTATCTGCTCAAGACGTGGACTTCGGGCAGAGCGACGGGGAGCGGATCGAGTAAACCACACACACCACCACTGCTGCCGACAACTCTGCGCGTTTGTGTGTGTTCTCTGCGCCCAGTGACGTAACATTTTTTTTGAAAGAAAATCGCTTACGAAGGCTGGTGTGCGAGAGTGTGTGTGTGTGTTGGGGCGAAATGTGAAATTGGAGAGGGGGTGTGTTGTGTTTGTGCGTCACAGCGATAGTACACGCGTGTACTATAAAACAGTACGTGGACGGCTGAGGGCGGGTGGGGGTTGAATGGTGGTGGTTGTCGGTGTGGAAGCGGGGTGAAGGCAAAGCGTGGCGTAGCTTGATGGCGGGAATTTGTATTTCTCGAGTTGTTGGAGTTGGGACCTGGGAGTTTCGTCGGGAGGAAAATGTTTTTATATCATTCTCCCGAGAGATACGCGCGCATTTTCATTTTCTTTTTTTTTGTGTGCCTTCCTTTCTTTTTTTTGAGTGGTTTCGAGTGGGGGGTGGAGGGGAGGTTTATCTGTTAGATTTACATTAGTCATCGATTAAATTCGAGAGTGATAGCTCGAGGTGTGACCCAGTTTTTGGGGGAATTAAACTCCGAGATATGGAGTGGAAAATCAGGACACACCACAAACGGTGGTGAGTGTAATTTTCGGGGGTGATTCGTGTGTACACACTTTTGACCTGAATACGAGAGAGACTTCCGATGGGGGTGGGGAGGTGCGTGGGATGCCACGCTGTAGAGTGGGTTAATGACGCAACCGTCGAAGCCTTTATCATCGTTAACTATGACGCAATAACAGGTTGGCGGGTGCTTGACAATCAGTCCTGTGGGATTAATTTTGCATTCAGTTTGTCCTGGCTGCAGATAGCGTCACACGAATGCTCGTTGTGAAATTTGTTGATTGGCAAGCAAAAGCAAGAGAAAAGCAAAACCAAACGAACAAGTCATTAGGCATTCCACTCAGGCGCTGGGGACTAGATCAAAGAGAATAGGGAATATGAATTGAAGCTGTTCCGCGCCGAGGTGGGGATGGTATTGAAGTCATCGACCCAGCAAATGAATGGATCGAGAGCGTGTGCGTTCTATGGAGCGGAGATTTGCCCGATATGAACTAGATTTATTGCAACTAGACGACGGACAGTTGCCAGTTGCTGTTTGAAAGACAGCCGAGCATTTGTCTTCTGCGGCGGGGACCATTGGGTGTGTTGAATGGGTTGCTACAATCGGTCTTACTGTTCGTGCGGATGTGTGGATGAAGCGGGTGAAGTTTGTGATTTTAAATGACATAGGTTGTGTAACCTGATTAATTCGGTGGCCGGAGTCAGTGGCAAACGCTCAAAGAGTACTTCTGTCTAGAAAAAGCTTCTCAAACTTGGCCGTTCGGAGTCGCCATAAAAATGTAGGTCCCTTCCACTGAGAGGAGAGAACCAGAGCACAGACACAACAGGAGTGGTTGCTGAAAAGCTAGGTCCTGGCTGACCCTTCAAAGGCAACATTTGTCAATTATAACAGTTGAAGAACACACGGTGGATCTTCTTTTCTGGGTTGTTTGTTGGTACTCGGCTGGTTGAAACACTCTCAGATTCCGTTAAAGAAGATAAAAATTCTTCGCAGGATTCTCTTGAACCTAGCTCTGAACAAAGTCGAACAAGAAGCCATCGTAATCTTCTCTATATCCTGCAGGAATGTCTTTCGGGAGAGTATAATGGACGTGGGCAGACTTTAGTCAAATCAAAACAGTCGTAAAAATACACAGAAATAACACTGCGACCAAAAAAATGAATTCGTTAAGTTTCGTTAAGCTTCGTTAAGTTTCGTTGAATCTTTTCAGCTTACACCTGATGATAAGTGCAAACGTTTTAAGCGAACTGTAGTCATTTTTCTTGTGCCATTCCAATTCTGTGATCTGGGGTGGTCTTTGTCCTCAAGAAACAAGCTTCTTAAGCAACCGCGATCTCATGCCGTCCTCCAGTTTCGAACAAAAAGTGGTCCTTCTGTTCTCACGTGTCCCACTGTTGTTCCATTGACTCGAAGACTACCTTTTGGTGCAGATGTTGGCTCCAACATTCCATCAACTCACACGGAGGGCAATAACATCGGCGCTATCAATAAGTCAACAAACAATTAACCTTCACAGGATGCAATCTAAAAGGGCGTTGCCACGAGAAAGAGAGAACATATCGTGCCAATGCCTTCAGTCAGTCAAAATTGACACGTCCTCGCGTGTAACAGCACAATGAGTGCATTACCAATGCGATGACAGGATGATGTAATCGACGAAAAAGGACACGTAACTCATATCAGCCCGCACAGTCTTCACTCATCAAAGATCCCCTATCGAACATAAACAACGAGACAGCATTCCGTTGATGTCATCATCGCCATCACCAACAGCGGAGCACCTTTCTCCGGCCGATTACCATCTCGGGCGACCTAAATAAACTCAGCGCGGCAGTGGCTGCGGTGTGCCCTATCTACGAAGAGTGTATCTCTCTCTCTGTCTCTCTATCAGCCTGTGCCGGTTCTAATGGCCAAGTAAACACACTTAACAGCGAAGCCATTCATGAGCACAAACACGTCACACGACGTTACTACGCACAGCGCACGCACCATGGCCCCTGTGCCGTGGACTCCTCCAGTCGACCGTGCCGCCTCCAGAATCGACTCCCCCATAATTGTTATCGCTACCATTACACAGTCTAGATGTTTCTTCGCTCTGACTTCGACTCCGAAGCCGTGCTTCTCCACCACCATCTGGCCAAAGGAAGCGCTGTGTGATGTGCGAGTGCACACGCAGTGCGTGCACTGTTTGCCTTCGTCATCAGTGCGGCCCGTGCGTATGTGCGAGTGTTTATCGATTGCATTCCTCTGGCGAGCGCCTGCTGCGGCACAGCCACACATGTACGTGCAGAGGTCCGCGTACGCGTACCACCTCGTCCAGGCACGCGTCTATCACTCGCCGAGTATCTCTTCATCTGAGCTGACTGAACACAATCTGCTTTGTTTCTTGCTTTTCGGTTCTCGCATGCCGAAAGCCCATTTGTTCCTCCCGAATGGACGGCGTAATCTTTCATCGTAATTGTCGTGTTTGCTCGGATGTCGGCTCTCGTGACTGGGGCCGTAACTAGGACACACAGCGATGTCTACAAATTTGATAATAACCAAATAATAATAATTAGTGAACCTTATAGGCTTCTACCTGCCACGGCACGGCGCGGCGAGAGCATATCTGTGCCGGGATCGCTGCTCTCACATTTGTTCTTCGTGCTGCCCTCGCGCACACTCTCGCCCGGCCCGATTTTGATTGAAGGCCCCCCCTGTGTGACACACATGTCGAAACGTATTGTTACAGCAAATCGTTATTAACTTAATGACACATGAAGATTACACGGCCTAAATGGGCTGCGGCCGGGTCCAAAGTACCGGCTAATGAAGGCTGTGCGCACGGATCGTCGTCGAGTGGAAAATTGTCAAAACATCGCAGCCGTGGCATCGGTTTGTTTAGAACTCGAGCGCGGGCCCAATTGGGCGTGAGGCTGGCTGGCATTTTGGCGTTCTTAGGCGGGCATTTAGAGCGTGAAATGGAAGGCTTTTGTGACTGCGATCGGAATTAGCTGTCAACTATGCTTGACGGTGGATCTGTTTCGAGGGCGGCTGCCGTGGGCTCCGTGTGGCGGCCGAAGGCCTAAGTGGACCAACTACGGTCCCTTGTGGCACCACAAAGTCTCTGGAAATTAGGAGACCCGAAGTGATTGGGTTCCTCGACGACTATTGTCCTTTGGAAGAACTGTGAAGCGAACACTTCGTTGGCGAGTGTTCTAGGTTGTGCTCCACGATCAGTCATTAGTGCCCTGAAACCCACGAGAATCTTGTGGCAAACTCAAGCCGTCCCCTCGCTCTCTGTTGCTGCCGAAGACTCGCAAAGCACCGGCAACAGCACAGCCTTACCCGGATCGGCTCACCTGAGAAAAGACCTTCAAGTCGCGATCAGATAAACGCATTTGATCTAAAGTCGATGCCGCGTTTCTCAGAAGCACTCTCAGATTACTTGAATATCGTTCTGTTTTTATTTTTTGTGTGGAAAAACGAGTGAAAGTCAAGCTAAGCCCCTGAGACTAACGACAGTGAATTGCCGCAGTTTTTTGGGCGAAGTTTCGCGAATTGTACCGAATTAGGATATGTTTTGCGTGTTTTGATACAAATCTGCGGCGTCTTAATGATGGCAATTTCACCAGAAACCAGGGCGAATAAACTTCAACGGCCTTGAGTCGCAATTATTTCAACATCTAAGGCAACAGGAACGATAATGTTCCCGTTGTCGTCGTTGTCGCCGTGAGTGCGACACTACATCAAGGCATTAAATGGATTTTGTGTTTTTTGTTTGGTTTGTTTTGAAATGAGGCGGTTATTTGTGTGTCTACGATTCATGCTAAGCGAAGGTCAACGGGCTGGTGGTCGTTATGAGAACAATGTCGTCTGGGATCGGATCAAAGGCGAGTGAGATTTACGTTGCCGAATATAATAGAGGTATCTAGTGTGCGTCTGAAGGTCAATGATCTGCGAAAGGGGCAGGAGACCCGAAGTGATTGGGTTTCTCTACGACTAGGCTGCGAGTTAATTGTTCTGTGGAATGGTACTCGAGGGATGTTGAAGACTTTTTATTCACGATTTTTACAATTTCCCTAGTCTTTCCTTTTACAAATTCGTTTTTACCTCCCTTGTAAAAAATGAAAAATCAGTGACGAATTTAGCGGGTGTAAGTGCTACCTAAAAGAATCCTCCGTGAGTGCGAGTGTAGTGTGATTTAAAATGTATCAATTTTAAATTGAAACTCGGAGTTAGGAACCTTAATCAGGAAAAAATCCTATCCAGCGTACTGTGTGAACGTCTAAAGCCGTTTTGCACCGCACTAATCAGCACGTACCAGTGCCGCTTCCGGCTCGGCAAATGGACTAGAGCAAATCTTCACACTAAGGCAGATCCTGGAGAAGACCAGCGAGTTTTAAATCGATACTCACCATCCGTTCATCGATTTTAAAGCCGCATACGACAGCATTCATCGCAAGGAGCTATTCGAAGTAATGGCCGAATTCGGGATCCCGGTAAAAATGGATCCGGGTGTGTAGCACCGTGCAGTTCGGTTCAAAAACTTCTGAACCGTTCGAAACCTGCACCGAATTTCGACAAGGAGATGCGCTGTCGTGTGATTTCTTCAATTTGGTACTGGAGAAGATAGTGCGGCGGGCAAAAGTCAACACGGAAGGCACTATCTTCTACAAGTCAGTCCAGCTGTTGGGATACGCTGATGACATCGACATTATCGCGCGGTCCCAACGTGCCGTAGTGGAAGCTTTCACAGCAATTGAGGAACAGGCGAAACTAGCTGGTCTAAAGGTCAACGAGGACAAGACAAAATATATGCTGTCGAGCAAAAAACGATCCGCCGCAGACCACCTAGGCCAAAACGTCACAATCGACGGCTACAATTTCGAGGTAGTAAATTAGTTTGTCTACCTCGGGGCAAATGTAAACTCCACGAATGACATCGTAGTGGAGATCCGACGTAGAATCGCGGTTGGCAACCGATGCTACTTCGGTCTGTCAAAACAACTGGGCTCGAAACTCCTCACTCGAAGGACCAAAGTCATGCTCTACACAACCCTTATCCTGCCAGTCCTCCTTTATGGAGCCGAAAGCTGGACATTAAATAAGGCTGCAGAGCTGATTCTTGATGCCTTCGAAATAAAAATTCTACGTCGGATATATGGTCCCGTCTGCGAGGAAGGCGAATGGACGAGAAGACACAAACGTGAACTCTACGAGCTGTACAAGGATGTGGATGTAGTCCGGAAGGCAAAAATCCGTCGACTACACTGGCTCGGTCACATCGAGCGAATGGACAACAACGCTCCAGCAAAGAGGGTCTTCGAATCCGAGCCTCCTGGTTCGAGAAGGAGAGGAAGACCGAACCTCCGGTACAAAGACCAAGTCATCGCGGATGTAAGACAGCTTGGCCTTGATGACTGGATGCAGCGTGCCCAGGACCGTCACCGATGGAAGGCAGCAATTGCTCAGGTTCAGACCCTTCTTGGTTCGTCTGCCTGATAAGTAAGTAAGTGATCAGGAAAATAGAAGAACATTTGCGCAATTCTTAAGGAAACTTAACGAAAGGTGTTTTAGTTCTTTGTATCCACTCGATTGGTGAAGTTCTCAATTCTGAGTGGAACCGTCGCATGATACCAAAATCAGCGTATGCATCTTAAGCCACAATTCATGTCCGCAAGATGGTCGCTATCTTGAGGAAATCAAAATGAAAACTTTGGGAAGCCAGTGTTAATTGAATTCTAGTGAGCGAGGGTTATTGTTCAACCAAGAGACACGTGTGTATACTGAATCATGTGAATCGTGACTTAAATTCAAATCCGTGTGACATTTCCTCGTAGTTTTTGATGCATGATGGTCATGACAGACCATGTCTACACCACGTAAGAGTGTTATCTCATTAATGAGGGCAACAGTCTTGAATGGAAGAAAGATCTCACATAGACCGAATCGATTGGCTATTAATTGCCTGGAAGGTTTTCACTAAAATCTGATTTTAAGGACTGAACGACACCGCCAGTTGCAGCAGCAAAGTTCGACGCATCGTATGTGGCGGAAAATGATGAAGTAATGTGTGATGAATCTGATTTTAATGCGAGTTCATTTTCGAAGCGTTGGTAAAGTGAAGGAAGCATGGACAATGACAATAGAATTCAGTTTTCAGTCTGAAGCGGTTTTCTGTCCAATTCAAGCTTTTCTTTGACTGCCCACTTACAAATATTAAAAAAAAAACACCCGTTTACTGTCAATATACTTCTTCTTCTTCTTCTTCGTGTGGCGCTACGGTCCGGGGTGAACCTGGGCCTCGGTCAACATTCCTCTCCAGCTGGTGCGATCCTTAGCCAGCTGCCTCCAATTTCGCACTCCAAGTTGGTTGAGGTCCTTCTCCACTTGAGTGCGCCATCGGGTTCGTAGTCGTCCTCTATTGCGTTGTCCCACTGGTTCGGAGTCGCTGACTCTTCGGGCTGGAGCAGTGTTGTCCATGCGCTCAACATGGCCTAGCCATCTTAGGCGTTGAATCCGTAGACGCCTGACTAGACTCATGTCGCTGTACAGCCGGTACAGTCCGTGGTTGAATCTTCTTCTCCAAGAACCTTCAACGCAAACAGGACCAAAGATTGAAAGCAGAACTTTTCTCTCGAAGAGACCAAGTGCGTCTTCATCCGCTCTTGGGATAGTCCAAGCTTCCGCGCCATACAGCAGGACAGGGATGATCAAGGTCTTATATAACGTGAGCTTGGTCTTTCGAGAGATGGCTCTACTACTCAATTGCCTCTTGAGCCCAAAGAAACAGCGGTTGGCAAGAGTTATTCTGCGTTTAATCTCGGTACTGATGTTGTTCGTACTATTAACTTGGGAGCCAAGGTAGATGAAGTCCTTTACTAGCTCGAAGTTGTAGCTGCCTATGGTGACGTTCTGCCCGAGTCGTCGATAATGTGTCTCCTTTCTTGATGACAGCATATACTTTGTTTTGCCCTCATTCACCGCTAAACCCATTTTTGCCGCCTCCGTTTTAATACAAGCAAACGCTTCATTGACGGCTCGCTGAGTTCGGCCAATCACGTCAATATCGTCCGCGTATGCTAGCAGTTGAACGGACTTCTGAAGAAGTCACATGACAGCGCGTCGCCTTGCCTAAAACCTTTTTTGACATTGAAGGTCTCGGTGAGTTCGTTACCGACCTTGATGGAGCAGCGAGAGTTCTCCATCGTCATCCTGCACAATCTGACGAGTTTGGCAGGGATGTCAAAACTAGATATGGCGTTGTATAGCTCGTCTCTATGCACACTGTCATATGCGGCCTTAAAGTCGACAAATAGGTGGTGGGTGTCGATCTGCATCTCTTGGGTTTTTTCGAGGATACTTATGTTAGGTGAAAAATTATGATGATGTAAGCACACAAATATGTCTCAGGAAAATGTCAAGGGAGTGGAATGTTGGAACCTCTCGGAATGATGATTGCATCAGAGTGATCTATTACAGCGATTGTTGAAGTACTCCTTATGGCTGCGGTTGAAGTTGGATGTTTATACATTTTCAACTGAAAACGGGGCCTGCAGTGCACATTTTCGCAGGAAAAGGGCGATCTTTGCGCCGCAACCAGTTGATTGTCTGGCTTTTTTGTCAGGTGTTTCTGGACATTTTGCATCGCACATTTATACGGCTATCGGCAATCAGATAGCACGATGGATGGACCTTCAAAGAGTTCCAAACTTCGGCCATTAGGTGTGTGATGTTTTTTTCTTCAGTCGGTGAATAATGCAGCACAGGTAGTTGCCCATGGCGGTTTATGTATGTGCCTCGAACCCTATGAACTTGCACCTCGGCGCCTAGGTTCGTTTTCTGGTACTTCCAACAAAATAATTTTCACGGCTCCACTTCTGTCGAGTTACTGACAATGCTCAAAGAATATCCCTATCTAGAAGAAGCTTCTCAAACTTGGCCTTTCGGATTAGTCATACAAATGTAGGCCCCTTCCACTCGTGAGAGAACAATACCACACACAGCAAGTGCGTTTGCTGAGAAGCTAGGCCCTAGTCCACTACGGGCCCATATTATTAAAAAAAGCAGGAGAGCTGGCTTTACATAGCTTGCCATGATTACAAGGATTGGCAATGCTGTCGAACAAGAACTGACTAATTTCTCACTGCATGCGACAAGAAATCACGATTGTAAGCTAAGGCATGGGTTTGTTTAACCAGTGGTAAACGTACATATACTCAATATATGTCATCATAGTGCGCTTGCCACGAAGAGGACTGCACCGATCGGATTTGGTTGTCTTAACAACTAGATTTATTCTGCGACTGTTTGGAACTGAAATGACAAGCAGATAGGCAGAGCTGGTTCCTGGTGCCGTGGCTAGAATAATTTTGCGTCAAAAATGTATCCTGTCTGCGAGGAGAGTTTAATGAAGAGCAGACCTAACCCCGAGCTATAGGCACTGTTCAGTGGATATATGTGGACCCCATGGTAAAGATCCAATGCTCCAGCCAAGAGTGGCTTTGCAGCCGAACCTCCTCGGTCGAAAAGGAGAGGACGACCGAACCATCGCGGATTGATGGAACCATCGTGCCCAGCACTGTTACCGATGGAAGGAAGCAATTGCTCAGACCCCATGGGTCGTCGGTCTAATAAGTAAGAATCATGTTCCAAAGTAGCCCTGCTTCTCTTGTACGTCAATTTTGTGCAACTTCTTAACCTGATCAAAATATACATGTCCGCACTTCTGTAATTCTAACCAGCGAATCGGTTCTAAATACGATTCTTTGACAGATGACAGGCGCTTCCATTTTGTAAATTGTGACACAATTTTAACTTGACTTGATTGCCCTCATCTGCCAATCGACCTCGTTTGTGCATCGAGCACTTTGTTTGTGTCTCTGCGTCTCTCTCTCATCTTGACAGTTGACAGTTGTGATTCAGTTGAATTCAAATATTTGTGCAGTCAATAGACCCCTTTCCCCCTTGATCATCCACCACGCACGCCAATTGTAAATCATTTCGCTAATAAACGCCATGTAAGCGGAGTGCAAAGGAATTGTGTCAACATTGACACAAGATACGACCACAAGTCAATTGTTCGTCATGACGCGACGGTGCTTTCGCGTGTTCAGATCATTTAGGATACACGTACCGTATGTACGTCGGAGCGTACGTACGCCAATTGCCTGCGGTTAATGTCTGCGTCTACATACTTGACGGGGCGGCGTAATCTCCTCGGATATTGCATCAGCCTTTGAGGTCATTAAAGAGATTCATCTACGCCGATCTGTGATCTAAATTAAGAACCGAACGCAAGCCAATCCGAGGCTGACGCGATACGGTGCAGACTCTCCGTTTATGGATATGGGCTGACCTCAAAAATAAACCCTACTCGATGCAGGGATCGAATTACCCGGAACATCATTCAATCGGCTCCCGACCACCCTGTGGCCGACCGGCTGAGCAGGAAGAAAGTCCGTCTAGTGTTTGACATTTGTGTGTCAACTGCAAGCAGCGGATGGCATTTGGCTGGATTCCCTGACGCGACATTGGCGGCAGTTTACATTACATTCGAGGTCCAGCCGACACACAACGTCTTGACCGCGACGCTCAATTGTTGATATTCGACCTCACGGGGAGAAGGCATTAATCATTTATCCTTTGACTAGCTGGCTATAGGGTGGGGCGGCTGTTTTGACAGGCTAATGAATGGGGCTTGGAAGGCGGAATGATAAATTGTGTGTGCTCGAGATTGTGGGTCGTTGGAGGTGTCATACTCACGGTAAGTGACCGTAGGGCTTTGAGCGGAGAACATGCTTGTCAAAAGATTTTGACCCGCCAATTGGTAATGGTGTCTAGTGAGGTGGACGGTGCGGCATTTACGTTCAACTCTCTCTGATTCGACTTCTTTTGTTGGCTTCTGGGTATCTTTGCCTACTTTGTAGATGGTGGTGTTCTCTGAGCGCCTGTTGCTTGATGTTGACGGCAAACTGCTGTCTTTTAGTTCAAATTAGGAGGATTACTCTGTAGGTGTGTTCGATTCACAAGTGTATGGTCAGCTTGGACTTTAGCAGCTTTGGATTGAGTTGACTGGGCAACAGTGCTTAGAGCTCTTGTAAAGTAAATGTTTGCACAGAGACTTGCATGCCTAGGTGTGACAGTAGCAATTTGTACTACTCCAACGGCGGGTCCGACTAGAGCTTCTGCTACCTTACTTCCACATGCCGATACCAACACAGCGCCATCATGCAATCCAAGGAATGGCACGCAAGCTGTATTGCAAATCAAAGTATGATGGATAGACTATTACTAGCGGATAGTCTCCCCCATTTCTTGACTTAAATATACTCTTCTAGTTCTAGTTCCTGACAAGAGAGGTGGGAAACACAAAATAACCTATCACAAATTGACGATTAAAGACAGAGACGGGGACGTTTTCTCACTGCTCTATCAGAATCCCTGTTTTTCAAGCGGAGGGCCCGCCAGTCAAGGAAGCGACCAGCGTGATAATCAACATTGGCAACACCCCCGTCATTGTCATTTATTATTGCCAGTCGAGCCTTGGTGTCACAGCCATTAAAGCAACAAAAATGCAGTCCAAGCTGACCACATTCTGCCGCCGAAGACCTCAAGGTTCTCAGTATGCAGAACTGTATTACTCGATGCTGGAACTCAGGTCAGATGGATAAAGGCAGTAATAAGGCAGCTGATGAACGTACAGGAAATGTGCTGACACCGATCCATCGAAGGTAAGCCTATGTATTCAGTCACATCTTGCAAAAATCATAGAGATCCCTAACCAACTGTGAGACAACTCTAACGATATGGCAGATAAGATTGTACAACAAGACAGATAGTTGCTACGGATGCTGGTTGGAGCGTTAAATGGCCTTAATCAGGCGACGTCTCAAGAAACGGGACCTACCCATGACTTTTTTTTCTGCGAAAAACTTCAATTTACGATAACTTTATTACGAAACAACAAAAACTACATTTCAATAAAAAATCAAATGAGGAAAAAGAAGGACATGTCGAATAGAGAATGCTGAAACTTCATCTGGGATAGCTTACTTCGCATTTCCGGCATGGTCTTGCGCACATGTCACAGCAAACACTGTGTCCTTTTTCTTTCAGAGCTTGAGGTCACAATAACATCAAGGCAAGTTTTCTGGGGTTGATGAACCAATGTGTTAATACCAACATTGTGTCAAATTGACACTAAGCATCAGATATGTAATAGCTCTTAGTCAAGCCTTCATAGCCCTCTTACGATACGAATTTGTTCACGGAAACCAAAGGAGAAAGTAGACTGTTGAGTAGCGAATTTGGCAACATAATACTCAAAGTCTGTGATGATAAAGAAGAAAAATAGGCTATTATTCACTATCTCTGCCACTGCTCAAGTCTCTTCCAGTTGAGGCATAGAGCAATTGAAGAACTCTTCGTCAGGAACCTCTGTGACCAGGATCTGCAAGTCTAAGGTAGCCTCTGTGAAAAGAGACCTCAACCAGTTGGTTGTCGTGCGAAACTAGTTTGTTGAAAACGAGGTCCACACACGGCTGTAGAGCCATAAAAAGAAAGCCCCGTCTGTCAGGTCATTTGACAACGTTTTTCATGTCACTTCGCTCAGCAGTCCATCAGTCAAACTCCAGCTTTGGACCTTGGAATAATCTAACTTCTAGTCACGAGAAAAGCTTCAATATTCGCAACATAGAGCTGTTCACGAGACTCTCTGATCACTGCTATCAATTCGTGAAACACTGTTCTGGCTGAAATGGAACTATTAGGATTCCGGAATCGATCTTAATAAACCCTAAAGTTGCATCCATTAATCGACATCTGGATGAAATGATGGCAGAATTAAAACTTCGCCTGATATAGGTACTTAAGGTTGAGAAGCCAGGCCCTGGTCCCCTACGGGCTGTAGCGCTACCCATATTATTATTATTATGATATAGGTACCGGGCCATCGAGCCACATTCCCGGAAATTGTGAAGTTGGCTGGGTACAACCATGCAGCTTCCACCATAAGACTCAAATATAGACATTCGCCCAAATTGTAGCCAAACGCAATATGCAGCAAGCACAACGGAGGCCAAGCTCTTGACCGGATTCACAGGATGCACTAGTAGCAGTGTCAACCTGTAAGCCAGAGTGCTTACGTCCAGAATGATCTCGCCTATGGTGGATATCAAATCCATCATAAAACTGCCACCTCGTCCCAGTGCTTAAAATACTGGTTTTTTTCACTGATCAATCTGATCGGCGAGTATGATGTTGGAGGACACAATGACTTTTGCGGAAGCTGTTATGACGAGGACGAATCTTAAAATATTTAACACTCCTACGCCCGATTTCATAGTGAGAAGTTAAGTGCCGATCAGTCGGTGAGCTCAGAAATTTCGTTTACATAATCCACATTGGGCCCCCTATCTATGTGAAAAACTTGCCAATACATGACCTTCTTTACACTGATTGCTCCAACAGTTTTCAGGACGATACATGGCCTTGACGCCCAGGTCTATACACGAGTGGTAACACCACGGACCTTACCTGTTTGGAGACTTACCTAGGCAAGCAGCAAAAGCAAATTTGACTTTTTCATCTAAAGTTGCCACTAATTAAAGTCAAGTTTTTGGTTAAGGCATTTAGTTCACTTAACTGGGTCCAGCGTTCTTAATCAACGCAGCACGATGCATGATGTTGGATTGGTGTCGAGCATTTTCACAAATTTTGAACCTTTCATCATTCATCGTCTTCTTCTTCTTCTTTGATTGGCGCCACAGTCCGGGGTGGACCTGGGGCTCAACCAACACGCTTCTCCAGCCAGAACGATCTTTCACCAGCTGCGCACATCAAGTTAGTTGAGGTCCTTTTCCACTTGTGTGCGCCATCTCGTGCGAGGACGTCCTCTGTTGTCCCTGTCCCAATGGCTCGGTGTCGAAGACTCTTCGGGCCGGAGCTGTGGTGTGCATCCGCTCTACATGACCTGGATCCAAACACGCTTAACTAGGTGTATGCCGCTGTAGAACCCGTACAATTCGTGGTTGAATCTTCTCCTCCAGACGCCATGAACGCAAACAGGACCAAAGATCGCACACAGAACGATTCTGTCAAAAAGTGACCGAGAGCTTCTTCATCCGTTATGAACAGCGTCCATGTCTCTGCGCCATAGGGCAGGACAGAGATGATCAGAGGGGTATATAAAGTCAGCTTGGTGTTTCGAGAGATGGCTCTATTACTTAAATGCCTCTTGAGCCCAAAGAAGCAGCGATTGGCAAGAGTAATTCTGCGTTTGATCGTGGTACAGGTGTTATTGTCCCTGTTTACTCCAGAGTCAAGGTAAAAAAACCTAGAAGTTACTTCTGCACATTATCATGCACGCTCCGAGATGTCGATATTGTGCGTCCTTCAGTATGTACTTTGTTTTTTCCTGGTTTACCGCCATACTCATTTTAGCCGCATCCGCTTCAATGTCAGCAAACGCCTTATTGACAGCTCGCTGCCTTCCTCCAATCACGTTGATGTCGTCCGCGTAAGAAAGCAGTTAAATGGACTTTTGGAAGATCGTGCCTCGGGTGTTTAAGTTTGAGTTTCGCACAATCTGAGAGCGTGTCGCATTGTCTATAACTTTTTTTGACATTGAAGGTCTGCGTAGGTTCGTTATCGACATTTATGGAGCAGCGAGAGTTCTCCATCGTCACCAGACTGATCCCTCCATAGTTGGCGCAGTCAGTGGAGTCTTCTTTTAACGTCATCCGTGAAAATTTTACCAACATTTTAGACCATTCTAAACCAACAGCAGAAACTTGATGCGAAACTACCAACAATTGGGGACATAAGGAGATAGAACGTAAACCTAAAACTGGTGCCAACTTCACTTTTTGGATCAAGGATCCAGTTTTCTCACTTTACGGCTTAAGTCCCGAGCAATCAGAAATTCTGGGAACAGTTGAACAATTCATCTGACGTTCGTACGAAACGACAAAAGCTGCAGCCTTGTCTCCGCTCGAAGTCCACATTTCTGAACAACAAATAGAATTCTTCGTAAATGGCAAACACGAACGAAGATTCCGCCTAGATCACCTCGAAAATTCGCAGTCAACATCTTTCTTTGGACTCTGCACCCTTTTTCGAAGTAAACACGACAAGAGTGGTAAATATTTTTGCCAAAATGCCACTTGATCCAAATTTCGAATAAGGTTACGAGTGTGTGAAAAAAGGAGTCCCCTTCTGACAAATGTCAAATATTGATACAAATGTCTTTCCTAGTTTACCGATCTGCGTCATAACCTTGTGCCGTGCAGTGTGCCATAAACTGTTTACACAACCGTACGGTACACATTTTTTTGTTCCATTTCAAACGCAAATTGAAAGTTGACAGCAATCCAAAACGCAAAATAAAAATCAACGACAAAAGAAATTCAATTTTGTGTGTGCTGTTTTTTCGCGCACACTCAACGAACACAGCCGAACTAACATCAAGTGAAAACACGTGTAATGATTTGTTTCGCTTGGCTCGATTTTTATACGTAAGCGCCATCATCGGGCTACCGCCGAACGAAGGACGGCCAGAGGAAAGTTTCTTCGAATCAGTTTTGTGTTATTTGCCGCTCGAATATGTGGGTCAAAGACTGAGAGATGTATCCCACACACGGGCACGTGCAAGTACTTAGCCATGAACAATGACATACCGTCATTCGCACTGCACGAAACGTCAGAAAAAAAAGCCAACATCCATGAACGAAGTATGTCGAACGAGGTTTTGTGCCGTGAGACCTCCCTCGGAGATGATCCGCGTCAAACGATCCGGCAAACGTCAACATCGTGACAACCAAATGACTTATCCCGAGGCTGTCAGAACACGACAAAAAAAAAATAAACAGCGAAAAACAACGAAAAAACCATTCAAACAAGAAAAACTGCTGTGAAATGACAAAACGGTGATCAAAAAAATTTGAAAATTTGGACCATTTAGCTAAACGAGCCGAAAGAAGAACATAAAAAACGAATGAAAAGGTGAAACGAACATAAAAACCCTATTGACGAGCGCAAATAGAGGGCGCGCGTGGCAGATTATGGCGATATAATGAGTTTAATGTTTACCTCTTCTCGTGGCGGGTTTAATGGATTTCCAATTCGGTTCTCAATTGAAAGGCACACACAGCCGCACAGCACAGCCCGATTTTGTTTGGCTTGCTGATGATGTAGTAAACACTTGTGACAGTTGGCCAATATTCAGAGCATTCTTGTTCCTCCTGTGCTAACGCTGCGGCTGCGGCTGGCACCGACACTGACACCGACACCGCTCCGCCGGTATGTTTGCGTATCTGTATCGGCTCTGCCAGGGCATTGACATCGTTTCAACGATGGATGATGGGATTCGCAACGTCGTTCGTGGAGAATGACCTCGACACATGTGCGAGCGAGAGCGAGTGCTTTTTATGCCTTCACATGCGTTTTTTGCGTTCGAGCCATGTGCGGCTCGTCAAAAAAGCGACAGGCACGAGTTCCTTTTGACCGGGTTTTGTATCGCTTCACTTTGGCACCCACTGTGTGCGAGTGGTGGGACGGGTGAAGTTTAGCATTTATTGGAAATATTTCGTGTGAAAAAGAGGTGACAGGACGTCGTCGTCATAGCGTTTGACGTAATCAGTGATCTCTTTATAATCGAAAGGGTAAACGGTTGGCGATGTCGACGGCGGCGATGGAGGCGGTGGGTATTAGGTTTCAGGTACGTCGATTTTCTCCCCATTTTGCCGGAATGCATGACGGAAGGGACCGTCAATCGGGAGCTGTTAAGGGTGCCAATGACAGTCCGAGTGGATGAGTGAGGAAATTCAAGCGGAAGTCGGCCGGGAAAAGTTGACTTTACTTATGACAGGCGTCATTATTCAGGAGAGGGTCAAGCTGTTGGGAGGGGGGAGGGGTTGATTGGGATAATGGCTTTCAATTATGGTATTTTATGCGGCGATAGGATTCTAAAGAGGTCATTGACAGTCATTGTTATGACGACACGCCGAAAGGGTGGTAGTGATGGGTGGGCAGTTGGGTGGGAAGTTCGCCCCTGTTTGACGTGGATTCTGGGGAAAAAAGTGACACTTTTCTTTAAAGACTCAGGACTTAAGTGAGGGATGTCTTCGGAATAACAGTAGTGTTTGTTGAATTGGCAGGATTTTCAGGGAAAATTTCGAGTCGCCATTGGCTCGGAGATCAGATTCGTTGAACACTTCTGAGCTCATGTCTTTCAAGTTCAATTCTTTATGAAACATTTGACAACTCAGTGCCATCATCAGCGTATTGCAGGTAAAATAACAAATGATTGACTAGAGCCTACTGTGTGAGGAAATTGACATTTCAGCCGTTTCTTCATTTCTGACATTTAAGGTAATTACACTTATTTGATTATTTATTTATTAATGACATTTATTGGTATTTTATTGGCAGAAGGGTAGTTTCTGTGAACACAGGGTTTTAGATCGCTCTTTTCATGGCCAGATGCCAGCACGGAGGGCACTATCGTCTATAAGTGAGTCCAGTTCTTGGATCCTGTAGACGACATCGACATTGCCGAGCTTTCCCAATGTGTCGTAGTGGAAGCATTTAAACAATTAAAGAAGAAGCGAATCAAGCTGGTCTTGCAATTAATGAGGAGAAAAAAATGTATGCTGTCAATCAAGTATCGTCCCTAGGACAAAATACAACGATATCATTTGAAGGTAGTAAAAGAGCTTGTCTACCTCGAGGCAAACGTAAAAGACATCACAATTGTGATTCGACTTTTAACCGCCTTTGTAAACCGATGTCACTTCGGATTGTCGAAACAACTGGGCTCACAACTCCGGACTCAAATGACCAAAATCAAGCACAATACTCTTATCTTGCCAGCTCTGCTATGAAGAGCTGAAAGAAAAACTGCGGGCGCCATCTTCAAGGAACGTGAATGGAAAAGATGTCACAGCCGCGAACTCTTCGAACTGGACAAGTGTCTTATTGTTCGGAAGGCAAAAATCGTTCGACGCAGCAGGCTCGGCCACGGCCAACATGGATGGACAGCATGGACTTCGAATCCCAGCCTCCTCGTTCGAAAAGGAGAGGGAGGCCGAGCCTCCGGTACAAAGACCAAGTCATCGAAGATGCAAGGCAACTTGGTTTTAATGACTGGAAGCAGCGTACCCAGGGCCGCCAACAATGGAAAGCAGCAATTGCTAAGGTTCGGACCTGCCACGAATCGCCGGCGTGATAAGTAAGTGTTAATTGGTTTGCTTCCTTTTTCACCAAATCTATGTTCACCATCGCTGGTGAGTGTACACAACCTAATCTTTAGACATATGTACAATTTAGTACCACTTGCAGTCGAATACTTCGCAGTGTCAAGTCTTTTGTTGACGTGTTGTGAAGTTGTTCAGGTTGGCGATGCAGAATGTCCCCAACACTGTCAGGGCACGGTTGTCTTTAGAAACTAAGCTTTCGGCTCAAGAAAATAAAGACAAGCAAAAACAACGATATTGCTAAAATTTACTTGCTAAAATGCAACAGTTCGAGTTTTTTTTTCGTGCAAGGCGTAAAGCCTTAGATGTGGAGAGAAAATCCAAGGTGACTAGATAAGAACGAACCATTGTTTGGATGCATGTTGCAGCTCCATTCATGCCATTATATATGGAATTGCACATCATTAAAACGACCGCCTTAGGCTTGATGGCAGTACTACAAGTGGTCGGTTTAATTTTCGTATAACTCGGCTCCAATGTTGGCTTCGTGCACGAAAATGAAATCCTCGGGATTGAGTGCAGTACTACGAGCGGTCGGTTTATTTTTTGCATAACTCGGTCTATTACTCGGCTCTAATGTTGCTCTACAAAGCTACCCGGCTGTCAGTGCTTACACTAAGGACTTGATGTAGTCATAGAGAATTAAGGGTGCGGTTGCACTAATTTATGGACACCCTCTGATCACCCAGTCGGCAAATTTAATTTCTCCTTCGCTACTTCAAGCGCTGCGTCCTTTGGGCGAGCTTTGTTGTCGAACCCTCTTCTTGGAACCACAGCTTGGATATATCGATGTTCTCGAGCTATGGCCACAAAATTATCGTCGACGGTAATAGTGTTTCTTTCTTTGTTTCGAAAGAAATGAGGTCGATGTTGCCATGCCATAAACCCCACCAAATAGTACATTTTTGTGAATGCATTGGATGGTTAGTCGAACACTTGTGGATTGTATTGTGCTCCAATAATGATAATGTGTCCCTTTTGGCATATGTAGCTGCTGATCCAGATATTTGGTTCCGTCTGCGAGGAAGGTGAATGGAGGAGAAGACACAATGGCGAAGTCTACCAGCTGTACCAGGATGTGGATGTAGTCCGGAAGGCAAAAATCCGTCGACTACACTGGCTCGACCACATCGATGCAAGACAGATTGGTCTTGATGACTGGAAGTAGCGTGCCCAGTACCTTCAGCGGTGGAAGGCAGCAATTGCTTAGACTAGAAACTTCATAGGTCGCTGGACTGACAAGTAAGTGAGTAAGCTGCTGGTCCAAAAATCTGCCTAGTATGATGATTTTTAGCTTCTATGGGTGTCACAGTTAACCAACGGGGTCTTTTTAAGATCGACCGGCTAATGCTTACGTCACCTCAGTCTTGTGGATACCATAAGGTCCATCAGCCTAACTGATGTAGCAACTGTCAAAACTCAAACGTCCCATAACCCATTATTTACATCACACTATTCTTGGACCTCGGTCAGAAATTCAACAGACTCTATGCTCCAGAGTCCAACAGGTTACCACAGTTTCAAACGAAGAAATCGGAAGAATCAACCAAAATGTTCTTAAAAATAAGTTAAAATTAGCGGAAATCTAAGCTCCTTCAGCAATTTATTTGAATCGGATTTTCGAAAATCGACCCCGGACTATAGCGCCAATCCAAGAAGGATTTTCGAAAAACCGTGGTTCATTTTAAATGAGGTTATGCCCCAAAGTGAATGTTCTACGGCTTTTGGTAAAAACTAAGCTGAAATCTATACCTTGCCCATGGCAGGACACGCTGCATATCTGAAAGGTACGTTCGATTTCGATTCGAATTTGTGGTCAAAATGAAATATTTAACATCGAATATCTGGTCAGAATTTATTTTTCAAGAAGCACTGCAGACATCTGTCAGAACATTTGACCAGTGTTCAGTCGGTTTCCTCCAATTTCCACTAGTTTAGGCCTACAAATGGTACACGACAAGATTTGGTCCAAAAATAAGTCAAATAATCCCTTTGCCACGTATGAAGGCATGACCAAAAATCAAATCATTTACAAAATTAGCCCAGAATCCATCCGAGACCACGTCACAATTTCAAAATACTCACAAGTCATCCTCGCTCACTCGACACGAAATATTTGTTTAATTTGTTTTCTTTGGTCGAAAATTGGTCCAAACGATTAATCGAAAGACATGCGGCAGCGTTGCCCTAAAAATTCGACTTAATCGCATAAATAAGATGACACCGCTCAAGTATTTGCCCCAAAAAATGCGATTTTTATAGACCTACGGCCGGCATGATAAACCGTCCAATGTCCAATGAGCTGCCTCCCAAGTCTCCCACTTGATCACTGGTGACTGCTTTGTGCTTTGTGCTTTGTGGCGCGCTGCTTTAGCCCATTTATTGTCGTTTTCCCTTTCATCTTTCGCCTGTCAGCTTTGTGTGTGTAAATAAATAAATTTAAATATTTTCAGCTCTGTTTCGCGGCCGAAGACTTTTATTACAACGCAGCCCCTCATAAACCGCACGCCGAAACACGTGTAAGCGCTCCGTGTAAACACAAACTGTCATCGATTTGCGCAAATAGCATGTGTTCGATTTGCTTGTTTTCTGCACGCTTATGTCACTTTGGTTAATGTTGACAATTTCCCGGCGGCCTTTGGACACGGCGAAGCGGTTATTTGTTCGCTTTTGAAACAGATTCTCCGTGTGACGTCCGCGCTAAGCTGTGGGGGCCTATAATTAGGTTAGAGTGTGACACAGAAATAGCTTGACAAACAGAAGTCGATGTGACGCGATGGCTGGTGACGCTGATGCCGATTGCAGGCTTACAGGTGTTTGTGGGGTGCCAGGACTGGCGGGGACGATATCTGGAGCGAGGCTCTTTGGGCGGCTCACTTCCGTGAGGCATGCGTGCGGCATGCCGTGTTCGGATGGTTCTCAGCGGGCATTGACTCTTCGGGGGTATTTATGTTTATCTAGGCACTACAAGGTTGCGCAGCTATCAACTCGCACAACACGCTGTGCGTAGGTGTTGTGTAAGAAGCAAGAAAAAAAAATAAATAAATATCGCGTAGATTCACGATAATATTTTCAATCGTCTTGAGATATTGGAGTCGGCAAACTACTAAGCAGATTGTGCGCGATGTGAAGGCCTTACTGGTGGGAGGACAAATGCTTTGATCTCAAGGCTGAAGTTGCGACTTGGCGATGAAACGATTTCGCAAGGTTCGCTCTGCGTGCTGTGGATATTCGGGGATCCACACGGGCTGGCCTTGGTGTCATTGCGCCGAAGAAGGAACCACGGGTGTGGCTTTGCAGATGAATTTCTGATGAAATCTTGTGATTGGTTTGGGTGTTCGTGTGTGGTGGGCCGAAAGAGTTGCTGATCATGTGACTGGAAGGTGAACCAGGCAAGGTGACTTAAGGTTCACAAGCTGACGGCGGTTTACTACTAGTCAAGGGGCTGATTGACACTCACAAATGCATAGTAAAGATGTCATGGAATTTCTATGACATCCATTTGTTGGTGTGATTGCACCAGGAGCAACTGAAGACAGCTCCTCTACTTGATCAAATGGTTTTCTTAACGACCTTTCTTCGGTCTGGGCAAGGAACTCAAGCCACCTTTTAACATTACAACATCATCACCTTCTTCCACCTTCTAACATTCTAGTTTCGAGCTTTAAAACTCAACCTCAAGCCTTCATCACAGAAACAGAAACATGAGTGGAACAATGCAATGGGTGACACAAACGCAAACGATAGCGTTAGACACGATAATGATCGTATCAGCTGGAGCAGCTTGTGGGCTGATAGCCGGGTACACCAAGAACTGTAGAGCCAAAAGAAGAAGACGACTGCGGTTCTGACTGACAAACAGACAGACGGGGTAGCTAACCACTCGGCGCAAGCCATTTTGTCAGATATAGTGGATGTGCAAAAATTCAGAACCGCAAATGTGGATCCTGACTACTTCCTTACAGCATCACAAGTCAGAAAGCAGCACAAGACATTGTCGCAAGGGGCTAATGTTCTGTTTGTTGGCATCTGCTGCTGTCTAACTTTAGACAGTCGAACTAAGACCTTTATTGCCTCTGCTGTATACCTGAGCACACCGAAGATTGTCAGATCCTACCAAGAGCAGTTCGCATCAGCTATTCTGTATTCATCTCTTTCAAAGCCTAGAGCCAGAAATAGGAGAGCAAGAAGATATCCAATTGACAACGTTTTGTATGAGCTTATATCCCCGTGTCTGTGAATACATATGAGCTCATGGGAATAGCTGATCCCTTTCCCTAACCGTAGTACTGGGGTGGATTGAATGTCTCATGAATCGGCTTGTTACTCGCGATTTTTCAAATTTCTGTGTTAAATATTAAACACATTGATTACACGAGATTCTGTCTGCAACACATGGGTGATATTAATAAATAATTAGATAAATGTTTGTTTTTTTAAAAACATGATCCAACATAACACTCTTCGAACATGGTTGTCTGATTTTCCACAAAAGCCACGAATCTGTCGCCATTATTCCATAAAATTCAGGAATCTGCCGCCATGTTGGGTTGCAAATTTTTGGTTGCGCTGATGACTTCTTCTGTCCCATTGCCTTTTTCACAGTTTTTGGAGAATACAAGAAAGGTGTGAATGAGGTCAAACCAAGATATATGCTATCGAGTAAATATTAACTCGCACCCACCATCTCGGACAAAACGTATCGATCGACAGCCAAGATTTTTAGAAGAAAGGTCGGCTGCCATTGGTGTTGCGGATACATGATTCGACTCCTATGCTGAAGTTTTTGGATTCAAACCCTGACAAGAGAAACCTTCTTAGATCAAGGCTGAGCTGGTGGCAGAATACGTCTTTCTAAAGTTCTCATTTCGGAGTTGGTATTAAACAGTAGGTGGTCCGTGGCGTTGTGGGTATGTGCGTCGACCCCAACCTCGACGTCGTAGGTTCGATTCCAGCTCTGAGCGACAGAAATAATTTTCACGGCCCCACCTCTTTCGAGTCACTGACAATGCTCAAAGAGTATTTCCTGTCTAGAAAAAGCTTCTCAAACTTGGCCGTTCGGAGTCGGCATAAAACTGTAGGTCCCTTCCACTCGTGTGAGAACAATAGCACGCACAACACGAGTGGTTGCTGAGAAACTAGGCCCTGGCCCTCTATGGGCTGTAGCGCCACCCATATTATATATTATATTATATTAAACAGTAGGTCTCCTCCACTCCTGAGACGCACATCCATGTTATTATTTTTGCAAGGATCTTGTCCACGTCGTAGCAGTCGCAGCCTCCATTACTGATGCTTCAGATGGGTAGCGCTACAGCCCATAGAGGGGCCAGGGCCTAGCTTCTCAGCAACCACTCACGTTGTGCGTACTACTGTTTTTCTCACTAGTGGAAGGGACCTATAGTTTTAAGCCAATTTCGAACGGCCAAGTTTGAGAAGCTTTTTCTAGACAAGAAATCCTCTTTGAGCATTGTCAGTAACTCTAAAGAGGTGGGACCTTGAACATTATTTTGTCGCACAGAGCAGGAATCGAAGTTACGACGTCGAGGTTGGGGTCGACGCATATTCCCACAACGCCACGGGCCACCACATTCTAGTGGATACCCTCTTGTCAATTATGGGTACTTCAGTCTGTCAAAAAAAATGTTTGGCTAAAAGTCTAAGCTTGCACTAGCATCTTCCAAGCTGAAATCTTCACTGGAAGGAGTACTTGTCCTTAAATCAAATTACACTCGCACATAAGACCGAAGCAGAGTATATCTAATCATGTGGTCAGGCAAATTGACGTCAACGCTAAGTCTACGACTCCCAAAACCTCAAAACCAGCAAAAGAATGCATCAGAGAGCCGGAGAGTCTTATATCTGTTCGTCTAGACAGCAGTGAATCCGGTGTTTGAGTCTGACGATCTGGACTTTATTGCTCAGCGGGCATATCTCATATCACCTTTAGACCGACAGCTTGAGATGAACTCGAATCACTAGCTGCGTAAGACATTCCAAGCTTAAAACAACCGGCACAGGTTCATTCCAGAGTATAGCGCCATCAGAAGCAATGGAGCACAATCAAGGCACCGCGAATGACGGTCACATGAGCAGAACCGCAGAACTGATTCTACGCACATTCGAAGATTAATTTTTGTGGCGGAGAATCATAAGTCTAAATTTGTGTTTCCGCTGAATTGATACTCCGAAGGATCTCCCAACGCGAATAAAAGCCTCCCTCACTGCGTTGGATTCACCACACACCACCAACGGAGTCTCACGCACGCGACGTCATCGCAAGAATGCGCCTTTTTTCAACGAGAACTGGAGCAGTTCGACCCTCAGAGCGAAAGAGCAGGGCACCCGCTTCATGCATTCTGAAGCCAAGCCAAGCCCGCAATAAGGCCTTGGCACCAGCATTCCGCTGTTGTTCGTTAAGCCATCAGTTCGGCGGACCAACTTCGAATGAGATTGAGCCCGTGTCCAGGGCCGAGTGACCTTTCCGCATCGCAGAGAGGGCGAAATGAATTGCTTGACGCTCGAAGGAATTCAACCCCCGCAAGGTGGAGCATTGAAAGGCAGAATTTACGGCCTCCACCGGTGCATGAAGCAACCACCAGCGCATTATGCAGCCACGAATGAAATCATAATCTACGCCCAAATTGAAATGCAATACCGTCTGAATTTTCATTTTGCCTCCATTCAAACCGTGCGGCGTGCCACCACCCACACTCGCCCCCGCCAAATGGTCGCTGTCCAATTAAAGGAAGAGCCGGAGTCGGATTACAATCATAATCCTTTCCACCGCACACACAAGCGTGAGTACATTCACCGCACCCACGCCACGGCTCGACTCGAGACGTTACACTCGACATCGACGGGAAGACATTTAGAGACGGTTTCCGAGGACGCGCGTTCGTAGGGGGAGGATGCATCCGACAAATCAATTTCCAGCTGCCCTCCCTCAATACCCACGCGCGCCCCTCCACCGTCCGATGCGCCCCGGAACAATGGCACAGACATTGCCACAATCTGCGCGAGTACATGATCCGACTGTGCACAGGAGTATTAAGTGGCGTCTTTACCCTAAAACCCACTACGTCCTCGTCTCGCAGCGTCTTCGCACGGAGCTGGAGGGAGCCCCCTCGGGTTGCTGGGATCGCAGAGAGCTCAAAATGTTGTCGTTAAGATTACCTGTTGGCCGAGGGAGACGTCGTCGTCGTTGGCAGCGGAGTCACAGACAAGCGCGCTAATAGTGGGTGGTGCACATAATGACGGCGTTGCGCCGCACGAGAAGTGGGTGATGATGTGGCCGCGCACAAAAGACTGGAGGTGGAGCGGAAATGGCAATAATCAAACAACGAAGCAGTCGTGGCTGACGTAAAAATATGATCCACAGACTGCATTCGAAATCAGTGACTCCATGGGAACGGGAGCCTTCGCGATGGAGATGCAATGAACGCCAGTCGGCGGGCATCCGGGGGGAGGAACACATTTTAATGAGACGCCTGATGACCGGAGGAGTGATTTCGTGGATAATTAAAATAGTCGACGGTGCTTGAGTGCCTCGAGACCACTTGAGAGCGCGTCAACTGTGTGACGTGTTTTCACTCAATGGGCACTTGAGGTGTGAAAGGAGTTGACGCCGTCTTGGCATAACGTGGGATACAAGGACAGCAGTGACGCGACGAGATGGAGGGTGGGAAAGATGTCTGTTCCGTGGTGTGAGAAGAATCGGAAAACTGACGTGAAGGTGGCTTCCATATTCTTCTGTAGATGGCAATGCAATTCGGTGCAAGCAAGCCTCGGATCATCGCGTTACTCGTCAGGATTCGAAATCATCAAACGGAAATGGACAAAAGACTTAACGACGAACAGCTGTCACAAACTAAGTTTTTCTTTTTCGACGTAATACAAGCTACAAACCGAATCTCATTTTTGGAAAGATTTTCAATGCAAAACACACTTGGGACTTCATATCAAATTCAGTGAAATGCAAAGGCCTGTTCAAAGTCGGCGTTGATAGCAATTAAGAAGAAAAACTGATACATTGTCGATGAGTCGTCGCAAACACCTGCATTAGGAGACTCCTTCGCCTTATGCAACTAAGGAAACTTTTGATCTGCTGATATTAGTTTACCACGGATCTAACCATCAGTGTGATTTCAGAGCAGGTAAGTTGAAGCCAGATGAAGATCCAATCAGTAGACAGATACAATCAGCACTTTTTTACTGGATTTTTAGGCGTGCAAAGAAAGCTGAACTGCAGGTACACCCACATGTCTAATTTCGACATTCCTGTCATAATCGTTTTTCGGTCAAGGATGACGATGGATAACTCCCGCTGCATGAAGGTCAATCAGATATACAGCATCAAAGAACGAGGCATACCTAACTTCTTCCACTTTATTTCAGTGAAGATCGTCTCTCACTGCACAGTAAGAGAGGCTCGACTTACCGGAAGATGGTCCAATCGCTAGCAAGGTGATTGTCATTGACGTACATAGCTAGTTGAATTCAAAGAGTCGGCGGCGTTTACTGCCATTGGGACAGAGGTCGCTAAAATGTGTCTGGTGGTGAATATGGTGAAAACATGGTATTACATACTTCTTCTTCATTTTCTTTTTATGGCGCTACAGTCCGGGGTGAACCTGGGTCTCAGCCAAAAAGCTTCTCCAGCTGGCACGATCCTTAGCCAGCTACCTCCAATTTCGCACTCCAAGTTAGTTGAGTTCCTTCTCCACTTGAGTGCGCCATCGGCTTCGTGGTCGTCTTCTATTGCGTTGTCACACTGGTTCGGGCTGGAGCAGTGCTGTCCATGCGCTCTACGTGCCCTAGCCATCTTAGCCGTAGACGCCTGACTAGACTCATGTAGCAGTACAGCCCGTTCAGACCATGGTCGAAGGTTGAGGCATAAGCATCATCAATGGACAGCTACATCTAGGAAGTAGTCAGGAACCTGAATTGACACGGATTCTTTCGGCTCATGAAGTAATAGACGCTTCTTTAGAACTGTCAAGTTCACTCTAAGCAATACATAAATTCAGTTTACAGAGCATAGGCATTCACAATTTCAAAATGCGGTGAAGAAGTCTTTTATTATCTCAATAAAGTCAATAACCGAATAAAGAAACCCCAACCCCCAACGAATAGGCTTAGACTGACACAAACGTTTCACTAATATTCACAACTATGAATCGTTGAATACTTTCGAAGTGAAGTTAGCTTGAGTGATTTGATGCATTCTCCGACTTCAACTGAGTTCTGTTGTCTGATACAAAGTTGTTGGCCTCTGTCCAGTGTGTTTATTTGACAAGATTCACACTTAACAACTTCACCCACTAAAACATTATCGATCATCGGCCCGCACCAGCTTGGTAATCGCCAATTAATGTGGTGAAGACGATTAAACACCTTCGGCTGGAATGCTTTGCAGTGTTCGATTTTTGACGAAATTCAACGGAAATAATCTTAAAAATAAACCATTGATTTACTAAACAAACAAAAATTGAAACATTTGACATTTTTTGAGTTGAAACCACTGTCAATAAGTAGGTCTGGCCAAACTAGCGATGGGCAATTGCGAACAAAAACAATCGAATAATTCGATTGTTCTCGCAATCGCAATTATTCGAATTCAAACTGAGCGTAGTCGATTGCTGATTTTCGATTTTAGTGGGTACGATCCCAATCGTCAACGAATGTGTCTATTCACCGATTCTTCGAGTCGGAGACAGATTGTTAATTGTTGAAAGATAATTCGATTCGATTATTATTCGATTGTTTTCCAATGAGACCGAATAAATCGACAATCGGATAAAATTTAATAATTGCCAATTTATTCGATTGTAAGATTCATTGCAATCGCCCATCGCTAGGCCAAACCTTTTTCATCTGTAACAAATTTTCTTGCTATAGTGAAGACAATTAATTGCAGAATCTGAGTGGATCAGAAACAAAAAAGTTTTTCTACAACCACTTCTAGTGTCAATCGAATATGTGTGGCGAAACCTACTTATTGACAAAAGGGTCAAGTCACTGTCATATTTACAAAAGCCTGCCATTGAGTCACCTTTGAAACAAGTGAACACAGTAAAGGACAGCAAGCATGATTTTAGTCGAAGCAAAGTACACACATATCACATAACTTTTCACTTTTATTGTGACGAACGACTAACAAAATTCAATTGTAATTTTAATTTTGTTGACCTGCAGCAAATAAGTTCAACTGTGACTCATTGACGCAGCCTGTCAATGATGAAAAGTCAAATTGCTGTCAAATTACTGCGTCCACATAGAACTTTCGCAAGAATGATTGCTTGGCTTTTCCTGTCACAAACAGAATAAGTTTCGCGTTTGAAAACATCTCAAATGGCGGCAGTGCGCCTTGCATCGGTGCAAGTTACAATTTTTATTTCCCATAGATTGCCTCGAACAGCAACTGCAGTGCAACGGTGATGTGAAATAATTCCTGCCTTGAAGTGCAATTAATGGCTGTGTTGCAAGTTTGACAACTATGCGCGACGCCAAATCATTCGCATTTGACTAGTTAACGGTATTTCAAAATCAGTCATTCCGGACTCCGGACTCCGGTCTCCAGACTCGATCGAGTGGAAAATTAACTGTGCCCAAGCTTGGCGCATGATATTACACTTTTTCCCGTTGAAGACGGCTGTATTTTTTGCCTTGCCCCGTCGATGTGGATTTCATTTTACATTCGCCGGCCCGACTGAGCATATTCTCTCAGGTTTTAACCGCAAAGCAACGTTCGTCGACAGCACAAATTGAATTCGTTAACAGACACAGACCATGGGGGGATGGGGGGAAGACGGCGCAGCGTGATAAAGAACAGGAGCCGAGTAACGAGTCAACACGCCCATGGAATCGCCAATGAAGAACTTCCGGCACCAGCAGTGCAGCTAAACGAGGATGAAAAATAATCCCGGGATGGTTGAATGCAGAGAGCACGGCCAAGACGCAAAATGCAGTGCGAAGAGGGCTGTCTCTTAAGCCTCGAATTGCAATTGCATTATCCTGCCCGCCAGCGGTCGCTGAGGGACGACCACGTCGAGTATCACATTTCGAAAGGGGCCAGTGTTCGGTTAATCCGAGTCGCACTCGTTTTCTCCCTCCTCCTTGCTCGCATTAACTTCTCACGCACTTGGCGCCTGGAAGGTGGCGGCGCGATGGCCCAGTGTGACTGTGCACCGCCCGAGGGGAAGGAAGCAATACAATTACGAGGCCCTTATCACAGGGGCACTTGGCAATTGTTTGTGGCACCTTCACACGACGCTCGTAAAATGGTCTCGTTTTGCGCACACAAAGAGGTGCTAAAGTGGGGAACAACTACACGTCCGCCTCACCCCACTCTCGGTCTACTGAGGGCCCTTCTCGAGGAGGAGCGCTGGAATGTAGGTTAGACAGATACCGAGGCGGCGCTGGTGGAGACCGACGGCGACGTTCAGAGGAACTCAACCGTGTCCTAGCCCAAGAAAATTCTCTTAGATCGCTGGCAGACTGTGCACTCAACTCGCAGTCGTAGACGATGCAGAGGGACGTGCGTTTTGTTCTAAAATTAGAATTATTGCGGAGACGCCGCCGCCGCCGCGGTGCTGGCCTATGCACCGAGGCCGACTTTATGAGCATTCCAGTGCGAAATGCAAATGAAATGGGGCAGGGTGTTGCCGGTGAAGCAAGAGGTGACTGGTAGGCCATAAGTTGTGCAGCATATTGTTGCGGAAGTGTGCGCAGCACAGGTAGACGGTTGGTTAAATGCCAGCTCCCGTAGGCTGTGATATGGCACGTGTTGTGTTGATAGTGAAACGTAATTTCAGAGGGACGGCTGAGGGACGCTGAGGCGCATGGTATTAAATGTTTCTCGAAAATTCGGAAAGGGAAGGGTGTAGTTTTTTGTTTTGTTTGAATGCTGGCGCGGTCCAGGTGGCTTTGCTTGCAGATTTTGTAGCGAAATCTTCGCTTTTATTTAACATTTTGCTTTCACTTCACGTCAATTGTAATTTTTTAGAAATGATGAAGGACTGAGTATGCAACCTTGTGGCACACCATTAAAATTGCATAAAAATTGAACAGTTTGATCACGATTAGTAGAATACGATGAGAATGATTTACTAACTTTCTGGAAAGTATGTAAAATCATTATAAATTCACAGTCTCGACTCTGGTGCGTTACTCTGATCTGGTGATGCTAACAATTGGATTAAAATTTAAGTGATTTTCGGACTGTATAAAATTAGCACCGCACTACACGTCCTCAGAAGAACTTTGCAGATCCTTTTTGTAAAAATTTCATTCATCCTTTTTCTTGTTGACAGAGGGATAGCTCAGAGTGTGTCTTTAACAGAGTGTGTATACAAAATTGTGCATAGAAATAGGACTTACCGTGCAGATGGATGTATCTAGACGCTGTTGGGCATGAAGTGCTGGCACTGAAAGAGGAAAAATAAGAAAAATATTGGTAAGTTGGCTAAAATCTACTCAAAAACTAAGATATTCATGCCGATTATGGAATCCACCGGATCAACTGCGGATGGAGTAACTCACATCCGCAATCGAAGTTCGACCCCATTATAGAATCCGTCGGAAGAACTACATAATCGGTCCGCAAAACATTCCTATTGACCCTTTTGTAATCAGCTGTTTGCTGTCAATTTTGATTTTTTGGATTCAAGTGTTCCGAAGAATAGTTATTTACGGAGTGGGTTAAAGTATATTATGGAGGTAAGTGGCCTTTTTATGCATTCAGAAGAGCAAGAAAATTATTCCAAGACATTGGTTATAAAATTAGTAGTAGGGCGAAGAATATTTAAACGAAGTAGAAGAAGTCCTTCTTGCAAGTCCTTCCTTGCAACCTTCTTTCAGATTTGTAAAATGATTCAGGCTGACTAAAGCAGGATTAAGATATGTTATCTTGACGAAAATACTGCCACCTGTGTTACGATCCACATCCTTGTTGCCGGAACATAAGTTCGCAGCATGCTTAATATTCCTGGATGAGAATGGATATCGGAGCAGTACGGTTGACAGTTGTTTCAGTTGTTCTTTCCGAGTGTAGTTATTAGAAATAAGTAAAGCATGAGCGAAAAACGGGAAGCAAATTATATTTGTATGAATCTAAAATCCCTTGTTATAAAATTTACTTCCGTTGCAACCACACATCCTTTTTTCCTCCAAATCCGCCACTCATTTGTTTCGGATTGAAAACGTCACAAAATATATGAAATGCGGATGAGTTTCGTTTTCTATAATAGCGTTTTCGCACTACTTCACCGACATCCGCTCACTTTCTGGATTACGTTTTCTATAATAGGAAAATATGCGGATGCGAAAATTTTCCCTGCGTAGTCGATACGCCGGATTCTATAATCGGCATGAATAATAAAAACAATGACAAACATTTAAAACTTGAAATAATCGAAATAGCTATTACTGATTTTTGAGTCTTCCAATCCGAGCCATTGGGAAAACGCAACTAAGGACGTCCTCGAACGAGATGGAGCACGCATTTGGAGAAGGATCTAAACGAAAACGGTGTGCGCAGCTGGCGAAAGATCGTGCTGGCTGGAGAGGCATGTTGGTTGAGGCCAAGGTCCACCGGGGACTTTAGCGCCGAACGAAGAAGAAGTAAGCTATCATTACGATGTTCTGAAGCTTGTAAACGGATGAAGTGGGGTCTGAAATCCTCATGGAAGGACGTACCAAATCGATCATCTCATAGACAATTGTCACAGTGGGCACTTTTTTGATTTCCTACCTCGGTTTCGCAACATGAGTACAGAACGCAAGTCCAGGACAAAAATTGCTATCCCTTTTTCCTTGGGCTTCGGAGCCCTCCACCGAGCACTCCAAGGAGCAAAGACGAGACATTCACAGTGAATTAAGAAACCATATGCCTTTTCAAGAGAATTAGAATTGAAGCATGACATCTTTGATCATTTTTCTGCGTTCATAGCGACTGAAGAAGGCTGTGCGTCGACATCTGTTCAAATAAGCGTCTAAGGACAGGTCGGCAAAAGGGGCTAGGCCATATAAAGTAAAGGGTGATTTTTTAGTTATTATTTTGGCAACACTGGTTTAAGCAGCTGACTCACGTTTCGTGATTTGTTTCACTGTCAAACATCTTCAGTTTGGTCTATAATTTAACCATGAATCGTCTTACAAACGAACAACGCTTGCAAATTATTGAATTTTATTATCAAAATGCGTGCTCTATTAAGGAAGTTCATCGGGCGCTTCTTGCATTTTATGGTCATGGCGTAAATAAGCAGAATTGTCGATTTTGGAGTGAATATCAGCCAGAAGCATTGCAAGAGCTACCAATGTATCCAGAAAAAGTCACAGTTTGGTGCGGCTTATGGGCTGGTGGCATCATTGGACCGCACTTCTTCAAAGATGATGCGAATTGTAACGTAACTGCGAATGGTGAGCGCTACCGTGAGATGATATCCAACTTTTGCCCAAAATGCAAGAGCTTGACTTGCATGACATGTGGTATCAACAGGACGGTGCCACATGCCCCACAACACAGGCAACATTGGACTTATTGAGAGGCGAGTTCGGTGAACATTTTATTTCACATTCGGGACCGGTCCATTGGCCGCCTAGATCGTGCGATTTAACGCCTTTAGACTATGTTTTGTAAGGCTATGTTAAAGCGCATGTCTATACAGACAAGGCCGCTTCAATTGACGCATTCGAAGACAACATTGAAGCATTTATTCGTGAGATACCGGCAGAAATGTTGGAAAGAGTATGCTAAAATTGGACTAAGCGGATGGACCATTTGAGGCGCAGTCAAGGTAAACATTTGGATGAAATAATCTTCAGGCATAAAGTTATATGGACCGTACTATCGATTCAAATAAAGATTTCAAGCATTTTTCTGAATGTTATGTGTTTTTTTTTTTTTAAAAACTTTCCTATAGCTTTTAAAATATCACCCATTAGGACATGACTAACTCGTTCCAGCTGGAAGTTTTCGACTCTGAACCTCTAGCATAACGCAATAGATGCTAAGGGACTCAACACAAATGGAGAAGGACATCACCAAATTTGGTTGAAACTACTGGCTGGGGAGACTTGTTGGTTGAGGCTCAGGTTGCCGCCTAAGAACTGGAACCACAGCCTTGGGTGAACTTAGGCCTCAGTCAATATGTCTCTCCACCCAGCACGGTCTTGAGCAAGTCGCAAATTCACAAGTTTAGCAGATTGAGGTCCCTTTCCAGCAGTGTACGCTCGGGGTTGTTGTTCGACCCTTTCAACCCTGAGCCCATTCGATCAGATCGAGCCATCTGAGGCGACCGACTCGATCTCGTTGGACAGCGTATGCTTTGCCTTGCTCTTATTCACATGAACAATACAAAAGCATTTTTGCAGAGATACCACAGCTAGGCAAACTCGGATCATTAAATACTGTCAAACGCTATTTATGAGGTCGGTGAATGAGATATGAAGGACGACGTGGATTTGTTTCGACAAATCGATCAAGGTTGGACATAACATTTAAAGTCTTTCTGTTGTCGAATGGTGGTTTCATAGGCCTATGCTAACTGATATGTAATTAGATGGATGGTGGCTATCGGCACAGACTCCTCAGCAGATCTTGTATTCAGGACAGGTACACCTCTGTAGTAGGCTCAATTTAAAGGCTGCTAAGATTACACGAGACGGGAATAGAGTTGGTGTATGCCCCAGCAGCTTTAAAAAGACGGTCGACACCAGCAGCCTTGTCGGACTGTGGTTTAAGGAGTGCGAAGTTCTCATCCATCGTCGCATATATTGGATGGATTATTCTACCCCAAAGCGAGAGTTTTGGCCGTCATGTCTATTAAACAGGGCTAAAATGTTTGAATCGCCCGAACGACATCGATTTGGACGATTCGCTAATGCTTCGTAAGACAATGAGACTACTTTGCAGCAAGTATTCCAAATTGAATAAAAGATTCACAACTAAATTGATGACATTTCGCAATTTCTGGGTATGACGCCTGCTACTTGAACACTGATGACAAGACGAGACAATTCGATTTTAATGTTAAACGAAGCAACGATGATCGTCTCAAAAGTTAAGCGATGAGAGCCCTAATTTTTACTGTCTAATCGTTTGTTCGTCGCAGGCACATTGGTGTTCAGATCGAATCCCTTAACCGCTCTATAGAAACAACATTGAGTAAATTCCGCTCGATTTCGTATTTGTCGCGCATATCCCACTAAATGCAGACAAATTTACCAAAACAGCACCAAGCCGACCTGAACACCCCCGTGTGCTGTGTCACGTCAAATTGGTCGCTCGTCAAGAGCCCTCCGGCCATCCCAAGCATGTACCACCGCCCTGTTCAACATCCATTTTGGCACTCATCCACTCGTTTAATTTCGACAAAACCCCTCCAGAAGACTCGCGCCCGATCTCTCATCTTCTGTGTAAACATTCAGTGTTTATGTTTAATTCTCAACGAGCGACGACGTCTGCAACCCTTGTAATTTTTGCATGTGACATTAAATACACGTCATGTAACGTGCTCGTATGTAAATCATTCTTCAAGACCTTCGTCGAGACGGTTGTGCGCCGCGCCGCCCTTGGCTTCTTCCACAGTTGCCTTCGACGGGTGGCCCTCGTCTCGCATGTGTACTTCCGCGTGTCTATTTGTTATTTATGCGCACATACCGAGAAGTCCTCCACCAGCTCAATACTGCGCCTCATCGCACCCCAGCTGGGGAGAAATTTAATATGCAACCCAGCCCCCTGGGTATCGCAACTCCTCGCCGAGCTGTGGGTTTTCTTTGTCTGCAAACATTTAGACCCTTTTTCAAGCGATACGGCAGCACGTCAGCAATTGCCTGCCAAATTTGAATTCCAACCGATGAAAGATGACAAACATCCTGCCCCGCGCTCCCGTTAAAGAAGCCAATCGGGGAGAACGGGCAGCAAGCAGGGTCCTTTTGTCTGGCATTCCGTCTGACAATGCCGCCAAACGAATTCCCCACAAGTCTCCGATTCACCGAAGAGACAACAAAACCGAAACGACGTCTCCAAGCAGCCGCGTCTGGGGGCCAATCGAGGGCAGTGTCTTCCCATAAATTCACGCTCGACGCGACGCGACCGGCCTTCTTTCCCCCTCGCTTTCCCCCTCCGCCCCAAGCGGATGTGTGAGATACTCGACTGCGAACCGAACGTAATTATAGCGCGCTAGACGAGGAGACAGAGGTACCTCCAGACAGAGACCCCCGTCCCACGGCCGCCGACGAGATGACTTTTGAAAGATCAGCCGACGCAGACGCTAACCAAGATGTGATCACATTCTAGAGACGCGCGCGAAATTTCAGAAGAATGAACCTGCGGATACCACACACCAGCAAAGAAGCAAATATCATATAACGGCACGTTTATTGCAATACTATCCGTGTGTCACCCCCGTCCGTGGTGCGCGGTGTTCCGCGGCTCGCTCGGTTTCGCCGAATGAATTTGATTCACAGACGGGTGAGCGAGCGACAATAAATTGAGAAGAGCACAAAAAAAATGTATATTCACCCGAAAATTCGCATTCGCGACGCGCTGCTGGAGGAATGGGGATCCATCATGGCGCAACACGATCGAAGGCACGTTTGTGTGTTTGAATGGATCCTCTCAGGTCCCACGGACAAAGGCGGCTAAGGAGATGCGAAGTCAATGAACAGAAGAAGCAGACGACGGAGAAGGAGGACGCGCTGAATTGGATTCCGTGGAAAAAAATGAGTTCAATAAATTCTCAGACAGTGTGCAGATACACACAATTAAAGGGAGTGAATCTGTCGTCTTTGATTGTAGCGCCAGGGCTTGACGTCGCGTCTGGCCAACTGATTAATGCTTTATTTGTCAATTTAACTGTCGAATTGGGGACAAGGATGTGCACTTGGTGGCTGCGATGATGCCGTGGAGTGATTGTTTTCGCTTTGATAGAGCTGGTGACGTCGGAGGGAGGTGGTGGGTATTCGCCTGTGGTCGATGGGTAGTTTTGCTGGACACGCCAAAATTTACAGCGCCACTTCTCTTAATTTATGTCCACGCATCGTGGTGTAGTTTGCACCGACTCCCAAGACGAGGGTCAGTTCGGTGGTCAAGTTTCAACACACCAACATTTCCCTCGAGCCTCTGATAGTGCCCAACGTGTTCAACTGCCAGGAAGAAGATTTTCAAAATTTCCTGCTGAAAAGAAAGGTTCAGAAACGAATGAAAACATGCCACACACAGAGTTGAGTGTTGTGAATTTTCGAAATAATCAAGGCCAATGGGTACGTATGAAGCGGTATACTGTGTTTGCGAGGAAGTAAGTGAAAGTTAACGAAACTTAACGAGACTTGACGAAACTTAACGAAACTCGTTGAAACTGGTAAAAGCAATCATGTTCACAGTATATCATTTCTGTGCACTCGTTTGATGTCACAAGTTGCCGAGGAAGAAAATGAAAGTTAACGAAACTTATCGAAACCTGTTGAAACTGGTAAAAGTAATCATGTTCACAGTATATCATTTCTGTGCACTCGTTTGATGTCACAAGTTGCCGACGAAGAAAATGAAAGTTAACGAAACTTAACGAAACCTGTTGACACTGGTAAAAGTAATCATGTTGACAGTATATCACTTCTGTGCACTTGTTTGATGTCACAAGTTGCCGAGGAAGAAGATGAAAGTTAACGAAACTTAACGAAACCTGTTGAAACTGGTAAAAGTAATCATGTTGACAGTATATCATTTCTCTGCACTCGTTTGATGTCACAAGTTGAGGAGGAAGAAAATGAAAGTTAACGAAACTTAACGAAACCTGTTGCAGCTGGTAAAAGTAATCATGTTCACAGTATATAATTTCTGTGCACTCGTTTGATGTCACACGTTGACGAGGAAGAAAATGAAATTTAACGAAACTTAACGAAACCTGTTGAAACTGGTAAAAGTAATCATGTTGACAGTCTATCACTTCTGTGCACTCGTTTGATGTCACAAGTTGACTTGACGGCTAGTACGTGCCTTAACTCTTGATGTCATCTCTATATGTGGCAGACTACTTAAAAACTGCTTCGGGTATAGGGCCCAAGCCTGGAAGTTGTGCTGAAAAACAATGATGACGAACGTAACAGAGTTCGTGGCTACAGCCGTGGTTGAGCCAGTTCAGAGGAATCCGTGTCAATCCCACGGTCATTTCCCATGTTCTCACCACCGCCAGGGACTGGCCGCTTCCGTATCTCCACTCCACTCTTATCTCTCGGTGACATTCTTCTCCAGCACCGACAGCCAGTGGTCACAGCAAAGCAAAATCAAGTTATTAACTCTAAACCAACTCCATCGTAGTTAATCTACAAGGCACTACTCATCTTCCCCTGGCAGATGTCACAAGGGACAGCAGGGAGCATTTCATCTGTCACTCGCAGATATGCTGCCCCTTGAGCAAACGTCATAAAACCCCTCGCCACCCAGGAACTGTCCCGGCCACAAAAGAGAGAAAAGAAATTAAAAGGAAAAAAAGACAATAAACCCAAACCCCTGACGAAGATAACTCATTCACTCCGCAGAGCACCCGGTGCGTCGCTCAAGAATCCTTCAGCATGTCCTTCCTCGTCCCATTATCTCGATCGCCAGTCGAACAGAGAACAAAGAAAAAATAAAACAAAGCCAAATGACCAAGTGAGCAAGCAATTACCACCCAGTTCGGGAGAAAAGACGAATTTTCCATCACTTCACTTGATGCGTGGCACAACCCGTTCGATTCTAATCGACACAAGCTGAGTGCGCCCACCGGCCGATAACCATCCGGCTACTTGCAGTCCAATTCAATGGAACAACACCATGCCAGTCCGGGCAGAGAATAGAGTGTGAACCTCAACAAACCGATTTCGTAGAACGATACGGCCGCCTGTCAAGCATTTATGACTGCCCTTGC
The DNA here is from genome assembly GCA_916610145.1 of Eristalis arbustorum. Taxonomy (NCBI): domain Eukaryota; kingdom Metazoa; phylum Arthropoda; class Insecta; order Diptera; family Syrphidae; genus Eristalis; species Eristalis arbustorum. Next base: position 17,457,740 of record OU744318.1, on the reverse strand, counting down.
CTGACACAGAAATCTTGTCACTGACAGGTTCAAAAACCACTTAAGATTGATAAGTGTGTAGTTCGGGAAGCCGTCGGCCCAAAGCTGTGGAGAATCTCCTTCAAGTGCGGACTGGATGGTGTCAATGAAGGAGGACGGCGCGCCGCACCGCCACCGGACTAGAACGACGTCGTCGAGTGGATATGGTTTAATTTTTTGGGGCCCTAAAGTGATTATTTACGATATGATAAGGGCTGTTGTTGGGAGAAGGAAATTGTGTGCTCACGGGTGAGGAATTTATGGTTGGTCTACGTAATTTGCTCCGACTCGACTTTTATCAATGAAACCCCGGGCCGCATGAATGGGCCATGCCATCTTATCAAGGTTCTGTGGTTGTAAATATCAACAATGTGTTTAACTTTGAAGTTTGACATCAGTTCGTCTGTTAAGATAGCCATCGCTTGTTTGCTTGACGGCATGTCGGAAATGAGCGTCTCATTTGGAGTTGGAACTATGTATGTTGACATGTCATGTCAATGGAAAATTACCCAGGGTTTGTGAGTGCGTTCTGTTGGAGGCAGTTACAGAAGGGTACGAGGTTCTGAGGGACAGGTGGTGGTGCTTAAGGGACTGGGTGATCTTGTCAAGCTGTTGTAGGGTTGCTTCACACTTTGATCGCCATTGAGGGTTAATCGCAAGGGACATCGGGTTTTTGCCTGACGAAGCCTTTTAGCTAAAAAATCGGTTATCTCCTTCCTTCGTCACTTCAAGTGATCGAGTGACTTTAGACTCGAGTTAGCTTCATCTTATAAGTGTGCATGGGAAGGTCCATTCCAAAAATTCGCCACAGCGTCGTCCTAGCGACCGCTGAGGGACGTAGTGGAATCGACTCGTTCATTGATTCGTTTTGGGACGGACTCTGGCAAGGCACTTCAATCGGAACGTTGGTTCATTAGCACTATAACATCTAAACTCAAATTTAGTCACCAGACTACGAACTGAGTGCCTACTGGAACGTGATTAAGAACCAAAAATTTTGCGTAAACAGCCTTAAAGGAGCAACCACCAATTCGAATGAAGAACCACGATGAACACGTTGTTCCTACTTAATGTTTTGACATTGACAGTTTGGTTACCTGTTTAAAGGCTTACAAGGCCGCATGGCTGCTTCTTTTTCGAAGAGAGATTAGAAGACACATACAAAATCCGCCGGTTGCCCAATTCGAAGTGGATTATGGGCTGAAGAACGCCAATTTCATATCGTAAGCTTACATTTCTGGTGCATGTTCTTCATTTGCTGGTGAAAGTGGACGGATAGTGTGGATAGTGTGGATAGTGTGGACAGTGTCGTGAATAATAAAGGGTATCGTGTCCTTTTTATTGTTTGTTATAAAGAACAGTAATTTGTCCTTTCTTTAAAAATTTGTGTTCTTTTTGAAACCCTTTTTCTATGAGCTACACAGTAAAGTAAAGGGGTGGCCAAATACACTTTTTGAAAATCACAAAATTAAGAAAATTATTTCTTTTCCATGTAATATGGCTGTTAACCGCCTCATTTTCGAAGAAAGTCTCTACGACGACGGGGACCATGAGTGTGGATTAGAGGTCTGCACGAATGGACTCGTTTATTTACTCGTTTATTTCTCTAAACATGTACAGTACTTCAGTGTACTCTATTCTTTACAATCATATGAATAAGAATACTGTACAAGTAACTAAAACATAAAAAAGTTCAACCACTGTACACCATTCGATCACCTGATTTCAAAATGAATACTCTGTTTATTGTCATTCATACAAGTGGGTTCTCCATTCAAACAAAACATGTACCAGTTTAACTGTTAATAATACACCGAGCACACTGGGTGAAATGAATGCATTCATTTAATATTCTAAATAAACGCAGCAGGTATTTGAATTGTAGCTTTAAGGAAATGAAGACAAAAAGGTTGGTAACCAAATTGATGTGTAATGTAAGTTAATTTTATTTTGCAAACATGTACAAGAAATTCTTATTCAACAAACGATTCGGATATTTCAATGGCCAGCAATATCACAATGCAAACAAGTTTTGCTTTTGAAGAAACCTCCAAAAAATGATTGCGTATATTGAACGTTTATTTAATAAAACATGCACAGTAGTATTATTTAAAGTACTGCCCATCTGAAACCTTGATCTAGCCATCTTTCTGGCAATTTGTGGATCTTATCCCAAAGAAATGAGCCCGCTTGGTAGCCAAGAATGAATCAAGCCATTTTTTGATATTCTGCTCCACTCACTCTCACTCTCACTGCACGAATTAAGTTATAGACCTAATAGAAGGTGAAGACTACCCGACTCTTCAATTAACAACTGTTCATATTCATCGCCAATGTTCTGCTTCCTGCTTCCTTCAATGAAGAGGAAATAAAATGTAGCAAAGATTAATGTAAAGGTATCACGAAAACATATGCCAACGAAATAAGGGAACATGAAGATCAAGAACGATTTTTAAATGAAGAGCTGGGTAGACTTTTATCAGACTATAAAGACATGTTTCAAGATATCATTCCACCGGTGGAAGTTATGAATTCTTCAGATAAAGCGAATAAAGAATTATTCATTCAGAATTATGATAGCTTTAATGTCTTACAATGTTGGCGCTTGCACCAAATAGAGTTTCCGTCGTTATATAAGTTTAGCTGCAAAAATCTATCTACTCCAGTGAGTAGTGCTAAATCAGAGCGAATATTTTCCTCGGACAAGTAAGTAACTTTCGGCCAGACAGTTAACACCTGAAAAATAAGTTTAATTGGTTCCGACCCAATATTAGTGAAGCAAATAATGTTTTTACATTCCAGTGTTAAAAAAAATGATATTCATAAAGATTTGTCAGAAAACATACATTTATTTGGAAACAGTAAAAATTTTGAATCCATTGATTTGACATTTTAGTTTTCAAGATATGAGTGGAATGAATATGGTACTCGAAAAAATATGAAAGTCTTGAAACTGGTTTCACGAACTCACGAAGTTTCACGAACTTTTAGCGCAAGCAGACGCGATCGGTGCTTCGAAAACTTACACAGCACTCACGTTGGAAGGACGTTTTATTATGTTTTGCCAAATTTGTTCAAGCATAAAGCGACACATTTCGATCCGCGAAGGTACGTTCGTGACTTTTTGTCAAGAATTCGAGGGGCAAAAAGCTGTCAGTGTCAAAATAACCTATGATTTGAAAGAAACACGAGGAAGTCCACCCTGTACCTAGTTCTCAATTACTTCTTCGGTACCTAGTTACTCAATTACTTGAGCACTAAATGTAGGGGACAGTGGTTTGAATAATGTTTCTTTTTTTTAATGTTGTATCAGTTAGTTAATTATTGACCTTGGTATTTTCAGTGTTGTAGAATGCTTAATATGAGAGAACAATGAGGACATCAGATGATCAAAACACTCCGACTGTGGTCCGAACTCAACATCGGCCACTCAACGATTTTCAAGGAATTCAACTTGCTTCCTAGCGACACTGACCGCCTAATACCCCAGGTTATCTTCAAGAAGAAACCCTCGATCAGCATTCCTTCCAGATGGGACTGGATGTCTGATAGGCTGACGTTGGATGATCCTTTGCGTATTTTCACAGATGGATCGAAGACAAACGAAGGGGTTGGTGTGGGTGTCTACTCGCAAGATCTTAACATTGCTATCTCTTTGAAGCTCTCTGATCACTGTTGCGATTTGTCATGGCTCAAAAACAACGTGATATCAACAAGGGATATCACCATCTGTTGCGATAGTCAGGCCGCTATAAAATCCCTGGACAATGTCATGTTCTACTCAAAAACATCCCTTAATTGCAGGCTGTCTCTTAACGAGATGGCTGAGCATTTTAACATTCACCTCATGTGGATACCAGGAAACTGCAAAGCCGATGAACTCGCCAGGTGTGGTACAACCTCATCGCTATCAATAGCAGGGGTACCACCTTAAATGCCGATCGCTACAGCCTACCATCTTCTTAAGATTTACACAATCAAAACCACTAATGACAAATGGCTAGAAGGCTCCACCTGCCTTAAAACAAAAGAAATCCGGCCATCACTTTACCTAAAACGTTCACTCAGTCTTCTTAGACTCAGCAAGCCCTCATTAAGGACTCTCATAGGAGTCTTAACCTGGCACTGTGCAATTGGCACTCATGCTCGCAGGATGGATGCTCCATATATGCAGAAGCTGCATGGATGAAGAGGGAGAAGATAACACGCATCGCCTACTCTGCTCCTGCAGCGCTCTGGCTAGTGGTTCCTACACCTAGGGGCCTACTACTTCAGCGGCCTCAATGAGCCAGCATAGGCCAGCGGTGGGTGCTATTGTACCACCTGTGTTACCTCACAAGTGGCCAGCATTTCGTTTTATGACTCTTCTGATGTTGTTAGAAGCTTTTTCTAGGATTAGGTTCGGTTAGCTTATTGGGTTGCCAGTGACATTTCGAGCACACTGGGAACATTATTGGTTCATTATGATACTCATAGTCAGACTACTACCACTGATCGACCAGACTTGAAAACCAGTTAAAATCATATTAACTTTGCTTTCACTGGGATTCGAACCGAAGATCCCTTTAACCAAGGAAAGGTAGTTTCTGCGTCGACCAGCAGTTTTTTTTTTGACATTAGAAGTATTAGGAGTCGTGAACGATAACTTTGGGAGTCGGGGCACCTACTCATTAGCCAATCGTTTTGAATAACTAAACATATGTTTTCATTCTAGAAAACAGAAGCTAGCAATAACTCGAGAATGATCCCCCGCAGAAGACACCGATGGTTTCCCAATCAAACAGCCGCTGTTAACCACGAAAGTAGAGGACAGCTACAAGCTTGAACTTCCAATGTATGGTTAATTAAAGTGAACACACTGAACGCGGCAAACCTTGGCGTTTTCGTATAGCGTCCTTTCACACCCACATCCAATGCATCGACTGCAAATAAATGAGACGTCCAAGGCACTAAATTCCCCGCACCGGATGAACGTCTTTCACAAAAAAAAATCCACTGTCTGCCTGACAAAAACTCAAGCAACTCCACTGAATCTTAATTGAAAGCGATGGCCATCCCCCGCACACATATCCCCGCACGAAAATAACTCGTATAGTCAAAGCGAAAAATAAACCCCTAGGCCTAGCGTCTTCCTGATCTGCAAAATTAAAAACCGACTCATGAGCCAACAAAGGACTTGCTTCTTCGGCCGTAGTGCATTTTTGTGTCAACACAACACACCCGAGATGAGAGCAATAAATCTTCGTTTACCCGGAACACTGCCACCCTCGTGCCGCCGTTCAACCCCCATCGAGGCGAGAGTGTTCCCTTGACATGTCTTGAGTTTTCTTAAAATAGCATCTTTCGCCAGCCCATTCGATAACCGGATTCTAATTTTGAACAACAAAAAAAAATACTGAAAATCATCCTCCACCACAATCCATAAATCCGCATGAATATCGCGCGTATAATTACGGATACGGAACAGAATATTAATGCGGGCGAGCGAGGTACACCACCCGCAACCGCTGCGTTTGATAAGACTTCTCTTCGTTTCTTCGCAGCGACGACGACGAGTGGTGAATGGGGAGGAGCATGGGGGAGCGAAAAATGCCACACATACACAAGCGCACACCACCACCGTGATGGAATCAAATCAAGCGGCAACTAATGAAGGAGACATCCGAGGAACCGAGGAACCGAGGAACCGAGGAACAGGGTTCAATGGATTTTTGAAATTTTCGACAAACCGCTCAAGGACACAATTCTATGCACAGCACCACTCGCCGCCGATTGAACGCTCACTTCGGTGAGACTGTATGCGTGAGAAAGAGAGAGAGGGAGAGAGTTAGCCAAACACCATTAATAATAGAGGCACACATGGAATGAACTAAAAAGTGAGGGGAGCCACGGTGAATGGGGTAGCAGGAGGAAACGATCACGAAACGGAATGGGGACATACCGGCGAAGAGAAAAGACGCACGCAACGCAGGCGGCAGGACACACACACACGCGGGGGAGAAGTCATCACGTCCGGGGGTGGACTTAAGACTTTTTCTTTATGCTGCTGGCAGCACGCATGTGATGGCAGTGAGTCAGGCATTCGCTTGGAAATCCAATTGATGGGACGATGAGCACCTGTGGGGGTTGTGTTTCGGCGGAATGTCGATAATTCAATTCAACGAGGAGGAGCGGTTTGTTGTGTGACTTCCATCAAATGGCCATCAAAAGGGTACATTTGTGGTGTGCATTTGACAGCCGAGCCGAAATGACATATGTCAAACTGAAGTGTCTTCCCAGACAGTGTGTGCTTAGGCTAGGTTTGACATTAGCCGATGTACACTGGACGTCCTGTACAACGAATTGTCCTTTGAAATTTCAAAAGCGAATGGAGTGAACAATTTTATTGCTCCTCGGAACAAATGGTGTTCGATCTTAAGGAAGAGCGATAGTCATTGACACCAGTGAAGGGGAAGCTGAAGACAGAGGTGCTGATGAGCAAGCTCAAATGACCAAAACACTGAGCACAAACAAAGGATTGTTACAAAATGCATTGAAAGGCATTAATTATTCTATACTGGACGTCCACTGTAGGTCGTTTAGCAACTGATGAGTGGGTGAAAATGCCTATTACTTTCTACACAAAATCCTTATTCTGCAGTGTGAGCCTCAACCACTTTCACCAGATTCGGAAGGTCGACCTAGAATAGAAACACGCGTGATTGGTTTTTTAAGTCATCTTAAATCACATTGAGCGACAAAAATATGTATATCCTGTCCAATCCGGAATTTCTCAAGGATAGGCTTTGTTAAAGTCTTACAAAAAGTAATTGATGACATACTCTAAGCTGTTGAAAGTAACAACCTTCCTAGCTTTACTTGATTTTCCGAAAGCATTCGACAGTATCCAGCGGTTAACTTCTGTAACTCCACTGGTAAGTATATCACTAATCACTCACTAATCGCGTTAAAGCTGTCAGTGATTTAACACTTGTCTTTTAGCTAGTTTTGTGATGCTAATCTGATGTGGTGGCCCATGGCGTTGTGGGCATATGCGTGGATCCCAACCTCAACGTCGTAGGTTCGATTCCGGCTCTGAACGACAAAAATAATTTTCATGGCCCCACCTCTTTCGAGTTACTGACAATGCTCAAAGAGTACTTCTGTCTAGAAGAAGCTTCTCAAACTTGGCCGTTCGGAGTCGACATAATATTGTAGGCCCCTTCCACTCGGGAGAGAAAAATAGCACGCACAACACGAGTGTTTGCTGAGAAGCTAGGCCCTGCCCCTGTACGGGCTGTTGCGCCATCCATATTGCTATATATTACGTTTGATGCAGACCTCGATGGCGTGGATTTCGACTTGGAACACAGTATAACTTGAGCCCATGCGTACAGAGATCCTCACGTCCAAAGACTCCTGCCGGTACTCCTTCATTCGTCTGTGTAGCATACTAGTGCAGTGACACAATTGATTCCATATTCATTACAAAATACGGACAACATTCAAAATTCACCCAGCAAGCCCTGAATTTTCATGTTATTGATGTATGCAATATTATTGCCAAATCTGCCCGTGGTAGATGCCTTCAAAGAAGACTCTTCAGAGTGCAATTGAATAGAACCGAGTCCGATCATGGCGTCCTGCTGTATTACACTGAAGTTCGATGGTTCCAATTGGTTCAGTTTTTACGATCCAGCATTATGGCACAATGGACCTAAGATTTTCTACATGTTCTATGTGAGCAGCAGGTTCTAAAAGCACACATATACCTACCTACCTACGTACCTACTAATACTCACCGTCCCGGGGAACTTGATCAGCCAGTTGCTAGTCTCTATACTGGCGTTCCGACCTTCCTTTCATTCTGGAACGAGAAGACCCCTTCTAGCTGGATTTATTCGCTCAGTGGGACAAATCAGTTTAGTTGATAGATGTTTTCCTCTCGAACTACATCCGCAACTTGGTAAAGGTCTACTTTAGGCAGAGTCTTTACTTTCGACGAATGCATATAAACTTCTGTGAGAGCAAAACTCTGTCTACGAAAGCCTGAGCCTGTGGGACAACGCAGGAGAGGATGCTCGCATCAACGGTGGAGAATGATCCACCACAACGCAACTGGGTGCATCTAGCCAGATAACGTGCTTGCAACAGAGACACGGTTGGTTAAGGCCCAGATCCACGTCGAAATGTAGTGCCACACGAAGAAGAACCTACTGGTCTCGCCTTCGATAAGCCCTCGCCAATCAAAGGCCGACAAGCTGAGCCGTGCAACCGCAAGCATACTGCCCGCCTCCTCCTTGATACTAAAGCTACCCGCTTAGAGTGCTGCAAGAATCACAGCCCATCTGTCGTTCTTGCGTGACATGCAGTGACTCCTAAGTCCTTGCATTTGATTACCGAATGCCCTCCATTTCTACTCAATCACCGTCTAAGGAAACCCCACCAGTCATCCTCAAGTTCATCCAATTTTCTGTAACAAGATTCACGGTGTTCGTGTTCATCCTCGGCAACCGCCCTCTTCACGGGCCACGAAAGGTGGCGGCAAATTGCAAATTGCATTAATTATCGGCCTCATGCCACAGGCAGAGAAGAAATCCGAAACAGGCCTTCGACAGATATGCGAGCACATTCACAAGCCCAAACGGTGCTCCACATTGCAACCGCGGTGACGGCGGCGTCAAGGACCGACCGAAATAATTGTGCTTGCAACATTGTTGCACCCCACTTGCAGCCCGTCCTGGGAACGTTATTATCTTGCAAACATTTGCACTTCTTTAAAAACTCATTAACTTCCGCCCAAGGGGGTGAGCCCGTGCAGTGTCTGAGTGGAGCATCCGATTCTTGGAAAATTGTTCCCGTCACGGACGAACTTCGTAGCGCACCGCCACCATCACCGTCGGTACAAAGTTGCCCGTCGCCGGTGAAGATCTTAATCATCGTCGCAACCACCTGTGAGGCTACGGATACGTATACGTCTCTGTTCGGCAATTATTGAACAATTCGAAGGCGGCCACACAATGCATTTCATTGGGTGGTGGCGTGTTCCGACAACAAGGGCACACGCTCGTGCTGGCGGTCGTAAAACGAGCCAACACACTGTGTCCCGGACTTGAAATTGGATTCAGTGCTGGCCTTGATGGGCGGCGGGTGGAAGCACGTGCCCACGTGGAGCACATAAATAAATATTTCGCATGAGTATCCCACGACTTGGTGACAATAACCCACATAAGCACGGAACATTCACGCGGAACCGAGCGCCCAACAGCCCCGAGTAATCCAAATATCCGGACAGCTGCCGGTCGGTGGCGGGCAGCCTTAACCGTCGTTTCCTGCGCAATTATTGCTCCATTATCAGCAGTCGATAAAGAAAAAACGAACTGAAACAAAAGCGAGAGGCAACCGAACAGAAAGAGGTGAGAATGTGGCCCCGGGCGGGGGGCGGGCAGCAGTAAAGCTGCAATAAATTAAATTGACAATAAAATTAAGTACGAGCACATTTTGTGGGGCGGTCCTGCGCTTGTGTTGGGCCACGAATTAATGAGTCGCCATGTTCCAGCGACACCTAGGCGGCATAGGCGGCCTCTGTACCCACCTCCGGCCGATGGAAAGTGTTTTGTTTCAGGCTCAACCACAGCGTCTCCATCAGCCGAGCTGGTGGGTGGTGGTGGTGGCGGTGCTGGTGTTGATAAGAATCTTGCCTCGGCCGCGGTCTTGTGCTCCTTTACTCCTTGGTGGGGTTGATCACGAAATGTGAATGCCTGGACAAAATGGAAAGGAATTTTGTTTGGTTTTGACTTGCTCAATGATAACAGTGTGATTGTGGCAACATGCCCCGTGGCCTGGTTAAAGGTTAAAGGGTTAAGCACTTGAGGCGCTTGACTTGGGTGAGGTTGCTTGCGAAATGGGCATGAGCTGTGGGAACTATTTGATGGCGTCTGGAACCGCGGTGGGCTTTGAATATTTTGACGCGTAGGCCGGAATGTGATTGGTGCGAAGTGGCGACATTTGAGATTTTTGTGCTCTCCCATACGCGGCTCTTGGTTATGGACATTCGGACTGGAGGCTTATAGGTGCATGCTTCTAGGCGAATTCATCGCACTAGAAATGTTAGGCTGGACAGGCTGCGGACACACAGCTCATGTTGATGGAATGGCAATGGCCATCACTAGAAAATTCTCAAACATCAAAGACATGATGGACTCATCCCTTAAAATATTGGCAAATAGACAGACAATGTCGGACTGGATGTCAATCTGTCCAAGACCGAAATCGTATTGTTCATAGGAAATTGTAAAAATCAAAGTATCACACCAGTAAAGCAAGGTCAGACTTGTATCTAGGCGTTATAGTCGACAGCAATCTAAGCTGGAAACATATCATACAGGAGTTTAGCCCGCACTTACTTGCTTTCTTTACTTATCAGGCCGTTGAGCTATGAAGGGTACGAGTGTGGACAATCGATGTCTTCCATCGGTAATGGTCTTGGGTACGATGGTTTCATTCATCAACCGCGATGACTTGGTCTCTATACCGGGGGTTCCGTCTTCCTCTCCTTCTCGAACCAGGAGGCTCGGATTCGAAGACCCTTTTAGTTGGTGTCCATGCTCTCGATTTGGCCAAGCCAGTGTAGTCGATGAATTCCGAACTACATCTACATCATGGTAGCCCGTAGAGTTCGCGGCTGTGCCTTCTCCTCACCTTCGCCGCAGAAGGGACCATACCATATATCCACCGAATATATCCTCTTTCTTCGATCAAATTTCAATTAAAAAATGTCCTCCATAAAAATACACGCACTACCTGAAATGATCCGTCAAATACCCAGGTGAGCTATATGAAAAGTCGAAGAAAAGTCGGAATTGTCTCCTCTACAAGAAAAACTTGGGCATTAAAGGGTTCAATAGTCTCTTGTTGGCAAAGAGTCAGTTGAAAACCTCTGAACCGTTCCGGCACCGGATTTCGACAAGGAGATGCGCTGTCGTCTGATTTCTTCACTTTGGTACTGGAGAAGATAGTGCGGCGGGCGGCTGTAAACACGGAAGGCACTATCTTCTACAAGTTAGTCCAGCTTTTGGGATATGCCGATGACATCGACATTATCGCGCGGTCCCAACGCGACGTAGTGGAAGCTTTCAGGGCAATTGAGGAACAGGCGAAACGAGCTGGTCTAAAGGTCAACGAGGACAAAACCAAATATATGCAGTCGAAACAAATATGGTCGGCCGCATAACACCTAGGTCAAAACGTTACAATCGACAGCTACTTCAGGAGCAAACTTTAACTCCACAAAAGGTCATCTACAAAACTGTTATTCTACCAGTCCTGCTTTATGGAGCCGAAAGCTGGAAACTAAGCAAAACTGCAGAGCTGATTCTTGGCGCCTTCGAAAGAAAAATTCTACGTCCGCTAACTCTACGAACTGAACAAGGATGTTGATGTAGCCCGGAAGGCAAAATTCCGTCAACTATACTGGCTCGGCCACATCAACACGCTCCAGCAAAGAGCATACCGATCCCCCGGTACAGAGACCAAGTCAACGCGGATGTAAGACAGTTTGGTCTTGATGACTGGAAGCAGCGCGCTCAGGACTGTCACCAATGGAAGGTAGCAATTGCTCAGGCTCTGCCCCTTCATGGGTCGTTTGCTTGGTAAATAAGTAGCAGCAAGGCAAAGAGCGGCAACTCCATTTTATCGGGGTTAACGTTCGGTGATGGAAGGTACCTTTTAACTAAGACCCAGATCCTCCATCGATAGCGTGGGAAGTAGGTAAGGTCCAGTAGAATTCAAATCGAAGCTCTATGCCTTCCCCTTAAAGGCAAATTAATTTCACATCACAGCATCCAATTGATGCTGGGTGATGAATAAATAACTCGCAATCTTTCTTAACACTGACCGTCAATCGCGGCGACTAGATTGAGTATTCATAATTACCTTGGAGACGGGAAGCACACAACAACTTCAACAGTTGTAGACGCTCAGCAAAATAAATTCACAAATTTCTCAATATTTTCGAATTCGAATTCAGATAGAAAACTGCCCTAAAACTTCCCAAACGATCAACGGCTTGAGAGGATTCATAGAATTCAGAGGATCTGGTTGCGTGACTATGCTAATCCCGGCCTGTCCCCTGTCCAAAAGCGAGAGTCTACTCAGATCACATCCAGACAAATATTTTCGAAATCCAAATCCACTGCACTCCCCTCGCCCCCCAGCCAATTCATTGGAAATCATATTTCGCCGGCAATGCCAGCCAAACAAACGTCTTTTGTCTAGAATAAATAGCAAATCCATTACCACACCCACGGCTGTGTAATCGGCAGAAACACAGCAATTGACTCACCCACGCAGAATTTGATTCTTTTCGCTTCGAAACACCAACCGGAGACATAGAGAGAGAGGAGACAGGCCAAGTCACACACAAAGGAAGACAAGACGCGCGGCTGCGTTCCTTTTAAAAAGTATCCCGTAATTCGTTTCCATGTAATTAAGATTAGACATCACCGACGTCGTCGTCGTGGTCGTCTCCTCCGCCCAGTACGCGGAATCGTTGCAATAAATATTGACAGTCATAAATATCGGACCCCACAAGCCACCACACAGCACCATCAGCATCCACAAGCGGCCTGCTTCGAACAGGATTAGAGACCCAATTGAATGCCGACGGGATGGGGAGTGGAACTCGAGGGAGGGGGCCTTAAAATGTTTACACAGATCGTGCCACACAACAGCAACAGCCACCAGCCACCAGCCACCAGTCACCGGAAATTCCGTGGAACAAAGATTGAATGTCTTTCCCACACATAAACTTAATTTTCGTTTCGTTTGAAGCGGATTTATACTTTCGCGCACACATCATCACCGATCCGGAGCGAACCGGGATGCGGGCGAGGAGGACCGCGGCGGATGGAGAAAGATACCAGAGCTCTGGTCATCATCTGACGCCGCCAAACAACAGACAAAAGGCATCTCTGAATGCTCCCGCGCTCTCTGCCCCACCTGGCTTCCAACGTCGCATTCATCGCGGTCTCGGCTACATGCATCCCAGAGTCTGAGTGGAGAATGAGTCAAGAAATATTTTTGAATGAGTCTCCGTCGGTTGAGATACTTTCATAAAAACGCGCTCCACCGAGAGACCGAAGCGAAGCGGAGCGCACACAATTCAATGCAGAAATATTTAGGTTACGAACATTCTCTCTCTCTCTCCTCCAAGACAGCAGACATTGTTGACGAAGGCTGCCCGCCGACGACGACGTGGTGGCGATGCAGAATGCCGGCGGTGGGGGGAAGGGCGCAACGAGACCCGCCGCGCCGGCCTGGGTATGTGAACTTTTACTTAAGAGTCCAGTCCCCCCCCTCCGGCCAAGACCAAAGTCAGATTCCCCCTCGTTTCGTTAATAGAAATCGGGGAAAATTAATTGGAATCAATTCGATGGAAGTGCTCCCACATTCTTCACTTTTCGAGAGCCACCATGACATTCCGTTGCAGTCACCAGCCAGTGTGTCATGTCGTGGAGCGGCTGCTCTTCGTGTCGGTTCACTGATTTGTAAGCTCGTCTTTGGGCGAGCGCGACCGACACTCACTCTCTCACGGTGTACCATATTTATTGTTTTCGGCGATAAATCATCGAAGCGATGAATAGACCGACCGACAGACCGACAGACCGCCGCTAGACAGACGGGCTAACGGACTGATGGCCGAAGAATGAACAGGCCCCGGTCGGGTGAGGTGAGTTCCTGGAACGGTAGTTTTTCTTTCTCCGAATTGGCCCCGTTTGTTTGGCTTCGAATGGGGAGCCCCACGATCATCGTTTGTTTGGACTGGGTGAGCGGCGTATTTGGCACCACTGACTGGCTGGCTAATCGCTGCCATTACTTTCGACCGACAACCGACGACCGAATACCTGTGCTCTGAGGTGTTGGAAGCAGGGGTGTGATTAGATCTTTTTATTTTTCTTCATTATTTGTGGTTTCATTCGTTGCTGGCAAGGCCAGGTTGAGCAAAATCGATGGACGGCGGTGTGATGGGTGTAAACAAGCCAGTGAAAGGTATTGGCATCAGGTTTGTGCGGAGTGCGTCACCCGAAGCCTTGAAGAAGGGAAATCAACGGTAAGCGTGTGCAATAAAAGTGCACACGCCGACAAATCGTTTTGCGTTGGCTGATGGCGGCTCTAGAGGCTAGAGGCGGTCATGGTTTCCAAACGAAACCAAAATTAATTGCAATGACGATGCGTGATTTGTTTTTGTCAAGGCGTTTCGGTCTCGATCGAAATCGAATCAATAAAATGCCACGGAAGCACTGAATGTGCAAACTATTTTGGACTTCAAATCGAGCACGAGTTCCGACGAGATGCGGTGATAGATTCGTTGGAGTGTTGTAGACTCGGAGTTGATGGCAGGAGACAAGGGTTTAGAGGCAAATAATCGATTGACGCGTGAAATTGAGGACATCATAGAGAGTCTAAATCTGAATCTTCTGATAGTGACTGGTGAGATCCCGGGACAAGTTACTTCACTTAGATCTGAAAGGTCCGTTGCGCTGTCACTTACATACGTTGGCTTCTCGCGATGCTATTCGTTGACTTACTAATGCTCCATTTCACAGTACAACCTTATCTGCTGGTTTAGTTGGTGTGTCGTAGAGGACATTGCTAGGGCATGTGTGTCCAGCTTAAGTAGATGCCTTACATTAGCGATAGGCGCAAATGTTGGAGTGTACGCAATTTGTGCCCTTTCTAGTGAGTTCGTCTGCGTTGCAATTCTCTGGATGTCACAGTGTCCTTACACCCACATAACGATACTTGGAACAGTACGATGCTTGGCCGTCTCGTTAACAGAATGGTGGTAATTACGAGAGGTCTTGGAGTTGAAGGTGACTGAGCTCAGAAATTTGAGGGCTGTTTGGTTCTGGGAACAGATGACGATATCTGTTCTTGATGCCACCATTGCTTCGGACTGGAGGACGATACAATGTTTCGATGATCGAAAAGACAGATCCCAGCACCAGCACGATCTTCGATCCATCTGTGAAAATTCGCAGTGGACCTCCACCGTCTGATATTCAGACTTCCAGGAAGACCTGCGGGGGATGCGATTCTCTTCGAAGAGGATTCAGCTATCATGATGTTCTTCTTCTTCTGAAGATCGTAGAGTGACCAGATGAATGTTATTTACAAAGACGAAGCGATTTCAACCTGTTCACCGATTTAGTTGCTTCCTGCCTACAGACTAGGTCAATTGGTGGGAGTTTAAGGGGGAGTGGTCCGTAGTGCTCCGCTAATGCATACGGAGTTCATCCTCTGCATCCTTTCGAGCTGTTTCAGGTTGATGTGTCTATAGAGTGCGGTCCACCAAATCGCGACACCATGCAGCAGAATAGATCTGACTACCGATAGCTTGTGGAACATCCGGGGTTGTAGTCCTCATTTGCACAACAGAGAGCCGTGAAGGCCTTCCTGGCACGTTTCTGTATATTCAGCTTAGTTGAAGACCTAGACATTTTGCGCTGCTATTCAGATTTAAAGGTGTCCCACATGGTGAGGAAAGGTCATGGAAATGATGCATGTCCTTCCTAGTGAATAGGACTAGGTCCGTTCTTGTTTTCTTGGTTAATTATTGGCTTGATGCGAGAAACTTACGGCATCATAGAGTTTGTGAGTGTGGGTCTATCTGAATCTTCTGACAATACCGAAGATACTCAATCTAAACATGTTTTAAGCGTAGAGCGCAAGTATGATAGGTATTCAAGGTAGATCGGGTAAAGTTGTGCTGTCTTGATGGACATGGTCATCTGTAAAAGAAAGAAGGGCTCACGAAGCTAGAAAAGCGTCTCAAGCTTGGCCGTTCGCATTCAGAATATAATTGTAGGTCTCTTCCACTCGTGAGAGAACAATAGCAAGCACAGCACGAATGGTGGCTGAGATACTAGGCCCTCCCTCTCTATGGGTAACGGCATCCATTATTATTATTTTATAAAAAAGGCCACATCACCTTCGATGAACTACAGGGGTTCAATTCCGCCCATGTACAATTTGCTTTTTTTTATGGCGTTTGAGGTGTCTCCTGATTTTATGCCAGTGGTAGACTCGGTTCTTTCGTTGACCAGAGTACTATTGTTCCCTGGTACACAGCACAGGGTAAGGTTGCATCTGTTTGCTATCTCTCTTAGAAATAGGCGGCAGAGTTTCACCATTTTGGAGTTAATCGATGGATTATGTTTCCAGAGCCGCCATGGCCGCCAGACTATCTATGCAGTCAGGGACCTTCCGTCTATCGGAGTCATTGACAGCCGAAATGCTGTCTCTTGAATAGTTGCTACTTCTGCTTAAAAAACACTACAAGATTACGGGAGTCGCATGGCTATTGATAGCGGCGTATATCTGCGCCTTTTCCAGTCTTAGAACCATCAGTGTAGATGTCCTGAACAGAAGATTTGCACACCTTTCCTACATCCCAATCTGTTCTTGGTGGGATTACTGTTTTGTGCTTAATTTCGAAGTCCTCAGAGGGGATCATAATATAAGCTGATTGTTTTAGAATCTTCGTGTTATGGAGCAGCTCTACATGCCCTTTTATCTGGGTTTTTCCCCATGGCTTACATGCTTTTCAGTCTTATTGCTGCGTGCGTGGCAATATTTTACCCGTAAATGTCCATGGAAAGGAGATTGAGTAAGATTTTCAGTGCCGCCGTGGGTGTTGATCTGTGATGCAGATGCATGGATATCGCAATCAGTTGACTCTGGTGAGATTAAGTTTATAGTGCTTTCCACCACACTAACGCTCCATTAGTCGGTACCGGTTTTACAATATTAGACGTGTTTTTTTTTTGGCTTCTCAGCACTCGGCTTAATATGATTTTACTCGTAAAGCAACAACAAAACAACTTACTGAGTTAAAAATAAGAAGAGGGTTTAACTCTGTAAAAGGGCGTTTTTTTGGAAATCATTACTGCGCTGAGTACTGAGTTGTCAAGAAAAAACATGCCTATTGCTGTGTGGAGCCAGTGTGTTACTCAGGTCGATTTAGCCATTTGAGTCCGACAATTTCCTTACAAGTATAAAGGGCAACTGATGCTTTCCGGATGCCGCTCCAGTTTAGTTTACTGTAGACAATCACACCCAAAATAATTTCGTTCAATCAGTGAAAGGTAATTCTTTTCCGTTTGGCTTCGGTGAGGTGATGTTAGGAATTTTATATCTCTTTGTGAACATCACTAGCTTAGTCTTGGATGGGTTGACATCAAGTCTTCTAAAACTACCGCAGAAGCTCTACGAATATCTGTTAACCGAAGAGCACTGGTTCGACAGGTCTTCGGTATCGATTGTGTCAAATTGTGCTATCATCTGTCATCTGTAGTTCCTGGTACGAGAATAAAAGAAATTGTTCGGAGTCTCAATGCTCGCGAAGCCACATCCACACTACAGGCTCAAATTCTGAGAGTTCATCTGCCTAATTACACGTGATTACGTGACACGTTCGTACGTGTTGCATTCCCTCAACGTGAAATTAAAGATAGTGAACGTCACAAATCCATGCGCTCACGTACGTCGAGTGTGTGTTGCACAGAAAATGAGACGTTTCACGTACTATTTCTCGTCCATCACGTGTTCACGCACACACGTGAAATCGTATACTTTTATCCAGCTCGTTGTTTCTTCTCCAATTATTATAGTGTGTCCGATTTTAAATAAAAACATTGTAACTGTTTGGCAAATCCCTTGGTATTCAAGGCGAAGTCAGCCCATTTAGCGGGACGTATTGAGATTGCAACAAAGTAATTGGACATTCTCTGGCAAGCAGAGACTTCCTTTGAAAGACGGAGTGAAAATGGAGCCAGCGACGATGATGACCTAGAAAAAATCAAGGTATCCCCATCGAATCGAAATAACCCTCCAGGCCTAAGCCACCGCCACAAGTCCATGGCAATCTCTCGACCCATCCAAAAATGGTAGCATTCCCCATCCATGACCTATTTAATCACTCAACTGCTCGCTGCTACATGCCAGCAGGCCTCCGCATGGCAGCCCCAGCAGAAAAGGACGCACGCCCCATTCGAAAATAGCTCACAAGACGTCCCCCGAGAGGCACCGTCTTAAGGGAAGTTCATCTATCTTGCACACTTAATTAATAACCCACCATCAAGGGGGCGCAGGGACTCAGGTTCGATTCCCAGGAACGCGCAACGCCACCCAACATGTGAGGAAATCTGAAACTGAACGAAGTCGAAGGCGAATTAATGTTTCCATTTTGCACGACTCCGTCGTAATCACTGATTCACCCGAAAATAGACACTCGTAGCATCCTCCTGCTTCAGATTCTCCTCCCAACCCATCGAGCACCCAGCCATCACCAAATCATGGAACGAGAGGGATGCTCTCAAGTCGCAACCCCCGTGATGGTTTGGTTGTAGTCTAACTAGCGCGACTGTACACCAGGGGTACATGCCCATAAAGACGTCTGTCTGCCGAAACATTTGGGGCTTCTCCCAGGGAACAAACCGGCACTTGAACTCCCAGCAAAGATGCCGCAGATGGGATGTGTGCGCGGCGCGGCCCGAGAGGGGTTGCTGCTGCTGATGGAGTACGACACAATGATGATTATAATGCAGGGCAATGCTCTGTCCCTCACTCACACAGCTAGGCACAGCCAGAGATAGTTCAACAAAAGCGTGTAGAAAAGGGCTCCAAAAATTCCCTCTAGCCCGAAAGTAACGTTACGGCGAAGTGCCACTGAAGTGGATACAACGAGATACATACGTACATCAAAAGGTACTCATTTTCATTTTCGTTTTTCTTTTTGGCAGACCGGCGAGGGGTGGGCGTGGGGCAGGGTTTCGGGGCAAACACACACAGTGAAACCCATCGGCGCGCGCGGAGAACGCTTTGGAATGTGAAACAAGATAAATCAATAAATTCGAAATATAAACACTAAGCTGATGGCCGGGCGGGGGACGCGCCACCGGGGAGGGATGCCAACGTGCTGTAGTAGTGAGTAAGGGTAGCGTTTTTCCATATACACTTTTCGGTTGTTTTTTTTTTTTGGGAACATTTCATTCTTCTGCTGTGTGTTTTTCGGGGCGGTTGGGGTTGGGTGAATAACTTTGGCGGGACTTTTCGTAGATATTCTGAATGAGTAGATGGGGCGGGGCGCATAGGGTGACACTGGCGAAGGCAGCTTTACATAATGTAGTAAATACGAGTGCTGTGCTGCTAAAGTGGTTTCGTTTGGGTATCTTCTGCTTTTTGGCGGCAATTTGGAAATTATCTTGCGTGGATACGGGGGAAGTCGTGCTCTTTGAGAGAAGGACAACGTGTCCTCGGTTAGAGCTGTAGAGGCAGGCAGAAAGGTGCTCTGAGATGGGCTGGAAATCGGTTTAACATTTTGGACAGGTGTGCCTGGTCGGAAATTAAAGGCGGATTATGAATGAGGTGGAAAGGGAGGGTGAATGGATGCCAGATGGACGTGTTCAATTGACTTTTGTAAACGTAAAACTCGAAGAAATCGGGGCCCCAGGTGTTGTGCTATACAGTGGAACGGCCACAACGTGATTGTCGAGAGGCTAAGTCCTGGCTCTCTACGGGCAGTAGCGCCATTCATATGTATTAACAATAATAAGAAAATTGCAAGAAAAAAAATTCAGTCGACTCCTCTGATGCGTCGAAAGTGGCGATGAATGACAAGGCGGAGAGAGGTTCGGCCATGCTTGTGAGATTTTCTGTGGTCTGGTACGTAAGACAGGCAACGCACCAAGAGTTGAAGCACAGTCTCCTATACTATTTTAGAGTTTAGAGATATGTACCATTTCCCAATACCAGACCGTCTATAAAATGCATACATTTTAATCCATCCTCAATCCCCATTGACTACAATATACATCAGTCTGAAGCGTTACAATGTTCGGGCAGCCTTTTGAAAGAACGATGGTCAGAAAAAGACGACACAAAAGCATAGGTTGCTCTGAAATCAGCTGTACAGATATGTATTTATGTGAAGAGGGTGGAGTTGCTCGCCTCGAACTCCATGTTGGGGCATCAGTGTTTTGAAATTCTTAGCATGAACGTATTTTGTGTCCATGCAAGTCTTTTTTGACTAGGCTCCAGTTCGCTGAGCTTGCTTTTGCACTCGTCCACTTTCGCCACCTTGGTAAGGTTTGAGGCTGATCATAGTTTTCTGCTGCCACTTCTGGTTATGTTCTTAAGTCCCCCTATATTTGACTTATATCCCCATTTCCTCCATCCAGTCGGTATAGACTCCAAGCCAAGCTGGTAATTCTCCCATCAACTCTGGGTTTTACACAACAACCACCTCTAGGAGGGCCAACTTCAACCGATCTGGCTCTTAATTTTTTGAGCTTGTCATTGAGCGAATCAACAGCGGTTCCAGAATAAAGCCTCGGGTCAAGCTTTCACAACCGAATGGTTACTACCACTGAGAACCCATAACATCCAGGACTAGTAGCCTATAATGTTATTTTCATTCAATGAAGCTCAATCTACTATGAGTTTGAGCAGTCCATAAGCTCCATTTTGTACCATCTTTGTTGTCAGCTTAAAGGATAAACGCTACCTTCTTCATCGAATGGGCCACCACGTCTAACAAAAAGAGCAACTGATTGATGGCCAAGTACGTAGGTCCAGTGAGTATTTTGTTGTTGGAAACCTCAGTACGTTAAAGAGGCCTCGAACGAAGTAAGTTGTTGCAGTTACTGATGTCATTTCATCTGCCGAGGAAACATTATGTAGATGATCTATAGTACTTGCAACAGAATGTAAATAGTCTCTTTACTTGCAATAGTCTTTATTAATTTGGTTTTATTTTATAACGAAAATTGGATAACGCAACGTAGAGTAATATAATGTGAACGATTTCAGATGTCTACCGAGAGTGTCTCTCGTATGTGTGTGTCAACCCCGCGGTTATAATGATCGAGGAAGAAGAAGGATTTCACGGCGTCTAAGGCCCGTGGCGTTGTGGGTATTTGCGCCGACCCCAACCTCGACGTCGTAGGTTCGATTCCAGCTCTGAGCGACACAAATAATTTGCACGACCCCACCTCTTTCGAGTCACTGACAATGCTCAATGAGTATTTCCTGTCTAGAAAAAGCTTCTCAAACTTGGCCGTTCGGAGTCGGAATAAAACTGTAGGTCCCTTCCACTCGTGAGAGAACAATAGCACGCACAACACGAGTGGTTGCTGAGAAGCTTGGCCCTGGCCCTCTACGGGCTGTAGCGTCACCCATATTATTATATATTAAGCCCAATCACTGTGTTTGACGTGTACCCGTCTGACAAAAATCCTCTGTCCACTACTGATCTGGGCATAGAGGCTCCACTACAATTTTTTCGACCGTTTAGACGTTACTACATATTCAAACGTTAAAAATTTTCCATTGATTTTTAAATAAAACACAATTATCTTCTGACAACTGCTCATAATGTATACACAAAAGAACAAAGAAAACCTACACCTGATAGTGGTATAAAAACGATCGTTTGTAAATTCCTCATAAGACTGTATGAGGACAAAAAAACATAAGATATTAAAACAAACAAACCAACTTGCATTATGGGTCTCTTTACTTACTAGCTTCATAGAGACTTGTACTACTTGATTACCAAGTTCTTCCCTGCTTAACGTCCTCTACACGATCCTAATGAGCGTTCTGTGGAGAAGCCGTTTTGCACCGAACTAATCCAATAATCGGCACGTAACTGTGAGCCAACTGCACCAATTACTGAGGGAAAAGCCTTCTAAACATCGCTTATAAGATCGTCTTTGCCGTTCTGTGTAAACGAGGTTTCTGGCCAGGGAAGTCCATCATCGAGCAAATCTTCACACTACAACAGATCCTGACAACGACTTAAGACGTGCAATTCGAAACCCACCTATTCGTGGTTTTCGAAGTGGCATATGACAGCGTGGAGCTGGAACCACGTCATGTGTCAATTAAATTCCTGCCAGAGCCTTAGACTGAGCAGAGTGACGATAGAGAACTTTCACAGCTCCATCACTGTCGACTCCAAAAGGTTTTAGACAAGCCGATGCGCTGTCAAGTGATGTCTTCAATATCGTCCTGGTGAAGATCGTGCAAAACTTACTTGCCAACAGAAGTGGCACGATCTTCCAGATGTCTGTACAGTTACAAGCATTCGCCGATGAAATAGACGTGATTTGTCGAACACAGCTAGCCGTCAAAGATGCGTGGATCTGGTGTGGATCTGGTGTTGAATAAGGGCAATACGAACTGTCCTCAAGACATACAAAACCGACGTCTTGAACAGAGCGTCATGTGCAGCTATAACTTCGAGCTAGTTAAGGACTTCGTCTACCTCGGCTCCGGAGAAAAGTGTACGAATAACATCAGTACTTACTTACTTATGAGGGAGACGAACCATGAAGGGTCTGAGCATGAGCAATTGCTGCCTTCCATCGGTGACGGTCCTGGGCACGCTGCTTCCAGTCATCAAGGCCAAGCTGTTTTACATCCGCGATGACTTTGTCTTTGTACCGGAAGTTTGGTCTTCCTCTCCTTCTCGAACCAGGAGGCTCGGATTCGAAGACCCTCTTTGCTGGAGCGTTGCTGTCCATTCGCTCGATGTGGCCGAGCCAGTGTAGTCGACGGATTTTTGCATTCCGGACTGCAGCCACATCCTTGTACAGCTCGTAGAGTTCGCGGTTGTGTCTTCTCCTCCATTCGCCTTCCTCGCAGACGGGACCATATATCCGACGTAGAACTTTTCTTTCGAAGGCACCAAGAATCAGCTCTGCAGCCTTACTTAATGTCCAGCTTTCGGCTCCATAAAGTAGGACTGGCAGAATAAGGGTTTGGTGGAGCATGACTTTGGTCCTTCGAGTCAGGAGTTTCGAGCCCGAATAACATCAGTACCGAGATCAAACGCGGGATAACCCTTGACAATCGCTGTTTCTATGGTATCAAAAGGCAATTGAGCAATGGGCTGTCTGTCGAAGGATCAAGTTGACTCTCTATAAGACATCCTATCCCAGCCCCTACTGTACGGTGCGGAAAAGGGAACAGTCTCAAAAGCGGATAAAGAAGTCCTTGTCTCTCTTCTCCTTATTTGTTTACCTCTTTAAGTTCAGTAGCGTCATATTCTCATTTTGTTTCCAAATGTTCGTTGGTAACTATTAAGACGGTTGCTTTGTGAGTGCATGGATGCTGTTTAGTAAGTAAGTCTATGAAAGACCTCAAAATAGGTAGGAATTATTAAGTTTGGTGTTTTTATTGAATAAATAAAGTTTCTATTCATATGTGTTTAATTGGAGATCGTCTCGGGATATTTCATAACTCGAACGATCTTTGGTTCTGTTTGCATTGACGGGAACTGGAGGAGATGATGCAACCACGAATTGTGCGGGCTTTGTTGATGTGATGCTTTGTAGATCTTATGATGCCTCAGCACCGAACTGAAAAATTCTTAGACCCTAAGCGTGTGAGACAATGCAACAGACGACATTCACGCACAAGGTTGCGCGTACAAGTCGAAGTAGGAGACGTCAGCCGATGTCCGATACGTGCTGACTGGAGAGGCATGCTGGGTGAGGCACAAGTTCACCCCAGACTGTGGCGTCTGAGCGCGTAAGAAGATGAAGAAAAAACACACCCCTTTAGAGAGGGCACATACAAACGCATCGACAAATCAGATATTTGCGGTGGTGCAGGAACATCCTGAAACTTAGCTCAACAGCTCCAGTTTCATTGGACCAGGGCGGAGGAGAACCAGGGCTGAGGAGGACCAGGGCCTAGCTTCTCAGCAACCACTCGCGTTGTGCGTGCTACTGTTCTCTCACCAGTGGAAGAGACCTACAGTTTTATGCCGACGTTTTATTATCGAACGGCCAAGTTTGAGAAGCTGTTTCTAGACAGGAAATACTTTTTGAGCATTGTTAGTGACTCGAAAGAGGTGAACATTATTTTTGCACAGAGCAGGAATCGAACTAACGACATCGAGGTAGGGGTCGACGCACGTACCCACAACACCACGGGCCACCACTCATTGGATTTGACTGAGAAGCAGAAGTTAAAATCGAAATTACAAATGTGATTTGTTTAAATTCACTTTCAGAACAACTGAAGTACTGGCTACGGCAACCTGCTTCATTTCAAAGTCTTGCAACTTCTAATTGAATCGACCGCCCATTGAAGATGCTTACTGGGTTCAATGAATTTAATTCAATTAGAAACACACAAGTATTCACTGGCAGACTTTGGGAATTGCTCACACCTTCAAATGAAAAAGATATTCCCCTCCTCCCCCCACAAATTCCATAATTCCATTGACCCCCTGCTTGACAGACTCGAACAGACAGTCGTTACCAGCGCAGACCACCTGTAACCGAAATCCATGTTTTGACATCAACCGCAGACAATTTGTTTGGATTCGTGTATGCACACCGTTAATTACCGAGCCCAAGTCCACACCGATAAATTGTCTCCATCAGATAGACTCGCTCCAGCTGTCAAGGACCCCTTTCTAACATAAATTTGCAACTTTCGTCGGTTGTTCACTCTCCGGT
Organism: Eristalis arbustorum; assembly: GCA_916610145.1. Lineage (NCBI taxonomy): Eukaryota > Metazoa > Arthropoda > Insecta > Diptera > Syrphidae > Eristalis > Eristalis arbustorum. Next base: position 17,433,207 of record OU744318.1, on the reverse strand, counting down.
TTCATCATCATCATCGGCCGTGCCGTGCCTGTCATTGCTCTTGCCGCTCGCCGATCGCCGAGCACTGCTTATCGAAGAATTGATGACAAAATATTGAGTTTTTACGAAACACGCTCTCTTGTGTCTGCCTACCTGGCTGGCAGCGCCATTGCCGCTCGCTGGCCTCCCAGTCGACTGGCCGACTGGTCAGGCAGACTGCCCGCTGGTGTAGTTCATGATAAATTATGCTATTAGTTGGTGGCTATTCAAATCCAAGCGCCAAATGGTTGACCATAACTCACCCGCCGGTCCACTGGACAGCAAGTTTTTGCCTGTGTGCGTGTGTGTCTGTTTTTGTTTGTCTCCTGTTTTCTTTACTCCGACGCTACCGCCAGCCGAGCCGAAAGCCGATGTCATTGACGGTTGGTGTCTTGTTTTGAATTTAATTTTGCCTTGTGTTGTTTCGTTTCTCATTTTTTTTTTTCGCGAAAATGGCGACCGGAATATAATTGAAATTGTGTACCGTAAATTACACAAAACTCAGACAGGGCATGAAAAAAAAAGAGATTCTAAACAAGAGACCGCAAGACAAGTACGAGCGACGTTTCGTCCTCGTGCGGCTCGAGTTCAAAGACCGACCGGGCAAGGGGATGCTGGCGGGCGAAGGGTGACTGCGGAAAGTTTGCTTAACTGCGTAACTTCGGTGATACACCTGCTAGCGATACCGATAGACATCTCTTCGGCGAAGGACGGTGACAGCAACGATTGCGATTCCAGCCACGACAAGTGTCGGTGTGTGGCTTTGGTCTCCCTAATCCGGAGTAACCTTGACATCGGGTTTAGCGACCTTCGATCTGTGGAACGATTCGATTGTGGGAGAACCGAAGCACACGGCTGAACAAACAGTGCTCCCTTGGGTGGGCTGTGAGGACGTGCGTCTGTGGGCGGCATTTGTCGATTTTCGATGATTTGCGTGAGCGCGTCGAAGTGCTATGAATAACAGATAATTGCGTGTCTGTTGCACAGTCCACAGCTCGCACCCCTCTTAGAGCGTGCCATATGCCATTTTAGGTGTCTAATTCGTCAATAAAAAATTAATTTTACTTCCATTGTTCCATTACGTTTTATGGCTTTGCTGTTTGCGCTTTTTGCTGGTCGGCCTTAATACGTATTCACACTCGCTTCGTGTAAACACTTACGAAATTGTTTCCTAGAAACGTAAGCGGGGATGATGCAAGCGCGTGATGGGTGGCATTTCAAAACTTGGTAGTGCATTTTTGAGGGTAAAAGGTCAAGTTTTTGAGGGAGGTCTATATTTTTTTGTTCTCTGTGTGGCGCTACAATCAGGGTCGGACCTTGGACCTAGGTACGAAGACTTGGATCTCGCCGTACTGCATAACTTTTGCACACAAAGGAGCAACGCAAGGATGCCCACTCTCACCTCAATTGTTCACAATTGTCAAGGATGCAATTATGATAGGAGTCTGCGTGCAGAGACGTCACATAAGCTCAGCGACATTCCAGATATAATTAAAAAAAATCTACAATAATAATTAGAATACATCGTCAAATTAGGTCGATTCGCGGGATTAGAGGTAATATACAGAAGCCTCAGGCTCAGATGGCTTACCAGCGGAGCTTTTCAAAGCTGGGGGCAATGTAATGGTAGGGAGCATGCACCAAATCATTTGCCGAATTTGGGAAGATGAAAGCATGCCCGACGACTGGAATATCAGCTCCATATGCCCCATCCACAAAAAAGGCGATCCTAACTCCTGCAATTACTACAGAGGTATATCCCTGCTCAATGTCGCCTACAAGATCCTATCCAGCTTACTGTGTGAACGTCTAAAGCCGTTTTGCACCGCACTGATCGGCACGTACCAGTGCGGCTTCCGACACGGCGAATCGACTATAGACCAAATCTTCACACTAAGGCAGATCCTGGAGAAGTCCAGCGAGTTTCAACTCGATACCCACCATCTTTTCATTGATTTTAAAGCCGCATACGACAGCATTCATCGCAAGGAGCTATTCGAAGCGATGGCCGAATTCGGGATCCCGGGAAAACTGATCCGGTTGTGTCGCACCACGCTAACACATACGCGATGCACCGTGCAGTTCGGTTCAAAAACCTCTGAACCGTTCGAAACTTGCACCGGATTTCGGCAAGGAGATGCGCTGTGGTGTGATTTCTTCAATTTGGTACTGGAGAAGATAGATAGTCTGCAAGTCAGTCCAGCTGTTGGGATACGCTGATGACATCGACATTATCGCGCGGTCCCAACGTGCCGTAGTGGAAGCTTTCACAGCAATTGAGGAACAGGCGAAACTAGCTGGTCTAAAGGTCAGCGAGGACAAGACAAAATATATGCTGTCGAGCAAACAAAGATTCGTCGCACACCACCTAGGCCAAAACGTCACAATCGACAGCTACAATTTCGAAGTAGTAAAGGAGTTTGTCTACCTCGGGGCAAATGTAAACTCCACGAATGACATCGTAGTGGAGATCCGACGTAGAACCGCCGTTGGCAACCGATGCTACTTCGGTCTGTCAAAACAACTGGGCTCGAAACTCCTGACTCGAAGGACCAAAGTCATGCTCTACAAAACCCTTATCCTGCCAGTCCTACTTTATGGAGCCGAAAGCTGGACATTAAGTAAGGCTGCAGAGCTGATTCCTGGTGCCTTCGACAGAAAAATTCTACGTCGGATATATGGACCCGTCTGCGAGGAAGGGGAATGGAGGAGAAGACCCAACCGTGAACTCTACGAGCCGTACAAGGATGTGGATGTAGTCCGGAAGGCAAAAATCCGTCGACTACACTGGCTCGGCCACATTGAGCGAATGGACAACAACGCTCCAGCAAAGAGGGTCTTCGAAGCCGAGCCTCCTGGTTCGAGAAGGAGAGGAAGACCGAACCCCCGGTACAAAGACCAAGTCATCGCGGATGTAAGACAGCTTGGCCTTGATGACTGGAAGCAGCGTGCCCAGGACCGTCACCGATGGAAGGCAGCAGTTGCTCAGGCTCAGACCCTTCATGGTTCGTCTGCCTGATAAGTAAGTAAGTTAATATACAGAAGACTAAGTGCATAAGAAACAACGCCTGCAACAGAGAAGACATTACTATTGAAGGAAAACCCTTGGAACATGTAGAAAGCTTCTGCTCTATAGTTAGTACAATAATAACTGATGGCGGCGCAGAAGCAGATGTTGATAGCAGACCTCAGAAAGTAAGAGCAGCATTCGGATAACTACGACGTGCAAGAGTTTTTAGCTTTCTAGATAGACGAAGCTCAGAATATCCAACTCTTGTGTCAAATCAATTCTGAGATAAAGTAGTGAACCTGGTTAATTTGAAACGTCATACAGAATTTACAAGCACTGATCAATAAATGTCTCCAGGATAATAATAATAACAACATAGGTGGCGCTACAGCCCGTAGAGGTCCATGGCTTAGCTGCTTAGGAATCATTCGTTCTGTGTGTGTTACTGTTCTCTTCATGCCGACTGCTAACGGCCAGGTTTGATAAGCTTTTCTTTTTAGATAGAAATCTTCTTTGAGCATTGTCAGTGACTCGAAAGAGGTGGGGCTGTGAAAATTGTTTTTGTCGTACACACCAGGCATCGTACCCAGACGTCGAGGTTCAAGTGAGTTGGGGTTGACGCACATACCTACAGCGGTACGGGCAACATGTTGAAAATTATGGCCAAAAACCACCTGCATGACAAGAGAGGAACCAATTGTGATACAGATTAAGATGCAAATGGATCGGTCATACCATGAAAAAAAAGCCGACAGCATGGCCAGAATGGAACCCACAAGGCAAAAGAGCTGGAGGCCGGCCCAAAATCATCTGGAGAATGGGTCAGGTGGTGAATGAGGCCAAAACGAAGTATATTACTTACTTACATAAGGTGGCGCTACAGTCCGGGGTGGACCTGGGCCTCAACCAACAACCGTCTCCAGCCAGCTCAATCTTTAGCTAGCTGTCTCCAGTTGGTTGAGGACCCTTTCCACTTGCGTGCGCCACCTGAGTCGCGGTCTTTCTCTACTGCGCTGTCCCTCGGGGGTAGATTCGAAGACTTTTTGGCCCAGAGCATTGGTTTCCATCCGCTCTACATGACCTAGCCATCTCAATCGTTGGATCTTCACTCTTCTGGCTAAGTCGATGTCGCTGAACAGCCCGTATAGTTCGTCGTTATATCTCCTCCTCCACTCACCATATATGCAGACGGGACCGAACATCTCCAGAAGAATTTTCCTCTCGAAGCAACCAAGAGCTGCTTCATCCGCTTTTGACAGAGTTCATGCCTCCGCGCCATATAGCAGGACTGTGACGATTGAGGTCTTGTAAAGCGTTACCTTGGATGTTCGAGAGAGGGCTTCTTTTACCAATTGCTTTCTTATCACAAAGAAGCAGCGATTGGCAAGAGTTATTCCTCGTTCTTCGTTTGATTTCAGCAAAACGAAGTATATGCTGTCCTCAAAAAAGGACATACAAGACCGACGTCTTGGACAGAGCATCAAAATGGGCAGCTATAACTTCGAGGTAGTCAAGGGCTTCATCTACCTCGATTCCGGAGTAAATTGTACAAGCAACATCAGTACCAAGATCAGGCGTACTCTCTTTCCAACCGCTGTTTCTTTGGGCTCAAGAGACAATTGAGTAATAGAGCCCTCTCTCGATGAACCAAGATGACTCTATACAAGACACTTGGAATCCGAACCTGTGAGGAAACGCAACAGAGGACGCCCGCGTTTATGGCGACGCACCCAAGTGGAGAAGGACCTCAACTAACTTGGTGCGCGAAACTGGAGACAGCTAGTCAGAGATCGCGCTGGTTGGATAGGCTTATTGATTGAGGCCCAAGTCCACCCCGAACTGTAACGACACACAAAGAAGAAGGACTAGAATCCGTAAACATTTTAAAGCCTTGTCGTGAGGCAGTTGGCGCAATTCGGACGCCACACGTCGCCGTTTGATTCCGTAGGCGCTTGCGCCTATCAGTCGAGAGGTGGGAGGAGGATCTCAACCCAAACACAAATCTATTTGCCCATTGCTTAATTTTTTGCCAAACACGATGCACCATATCTCATCGAATTCAATGCCTACGGTAGCTGGATCAAGTAGGATGCCTACACAAGATTGTTCGGCGTCATTGACACAAAACAACAGTGGACACTTGCCCCTACCAGTCGAATACAACTAATTCTGTGTACGAAACTCTCTCCATTTTACAAAATCTATCTGTCCATGGCTTTAATTCAATGTCATGTTTTCGAAGCGGAGTCCCCTCAACCATCGCCGTTCTAAGTAGAATGGCCAACGCATCAGTGAAAATTCGAGTCCAATTAACATACCCGTTCAAAGCGGCAAAATATTTATGCGAGCATCTGCTTCGGCTTGTTATTGCTAATTGTGAGTACTTGTTGTTCGAAATGTATCAATAAATCGACGAACCCAATGAACTTTGACGAACAATATGTTTACAGTCTGAGTGAGATATTTGGGCTAACGCAGATGTCAAATCTGCTTTAGGCATCAACATGTTTACAGGCTGACTGTGTAAGGATGGAAAGATACAAACGATTTGGAGGGATTTTATATGCGTAGTCCATTTCTCAATTGTTTTTGAAGGTCCACTTAGAATTTCAGGTTACATCTGTGCCGTGATGGGGAAAGAATCATAGCAGTAGATGAGGAACTCAATGTTGAGTAGATTCAAACGGAATGGGCTATGCTTCGACGACGGTTTTGTCGCGGGTTATTACGATTTTTGAAGCGTCTCCAATGCGTCTTCATCTCCCAGGCGACCGCTTGGCAGATCCAGGATGATTTCGTTGTTGGATCAAGTTGAGCAAATCGCCTAATAGAGTTTGGGCACAATTCCTGATGAGTAAAAGTCGAGGGAGGACCTTGTGGCCTGGAAATCTCTCGTGTGTGCTTAGCCGTCGCGAGCCCTTTAATGGATCATGCGAATGAGATGTAGGTGAAGGTTTATCTTAATAGAAAGTACGACGATAGACGATAGTTCCGTCTAGTCTTAAACGAGGCCAAGATACCTACATAGAGATTCTATCAAAATGGCTTGTGCTGGCGGGCAGTCTGACGAAATTTTTGAAGCAGCCGGGTATGATCTGTTTGGACCATGCTCCAGCTCATCAGTAAGATATGGTGGACCAATGTCAATTGCAATCAGCAGGGTTATCCCATACAAGAATGGTGGGAAGTAGGATATCTTCTTAACATCGTGTACACGATTTTATAATTTTGTGTGCTCGCCAGAAGGCAATTTTTAACAATCTGATTGGTCCATATTTGTTTGCTTTTAAAACAGAGAAGCAAACAAGTTCACCAAATTTTCATTCTGGAGCTGATCTCGAAAGGTCCACATTGCCACTCACTAACTATTCATCGTCAAGACATGACAGTGTGCATAGAGAACGCCGAAATTTGGGGGAGGGGGATTGAGCCAGTATTCCCAGAGACAGTACACTACGGTTACGATCACCATTACATCCAGAAAGGTCACCATTTTGCTGCACTTTACATGCTGGTGGATTCATTGATCCATATGCCCATAGGTCCTTCTTGAGATGATCGTACTCGACACATTGACACGCATGCGCCAATACTTGTTTGATGACTTGTTCTGCAAGTTGGTTCACTTGTTACCACACGCGAAGGACATGTTCATGTTCCTAACAATGTCGCGAAAGTGGCTGTGTCTGGCGGTGAACAAAGTAAAAATTAAGTAAAAGTTACGACGGAAAAGTACCAAGATTCAAGCACCGGCTCTCACAGTCGACTTTACAGCCATTCGGGCCTGTTCCAGTTCCAGACAGTTTCAAAACTAGACGAAGGGGTCTTTAGCCTATTCCAGGGACAACTTGTGATCTTTGGTTTATCATAGTCTGTTGCAAAGAACTAAATAAGCATTAGTCAATACGGCGGTTGTTTGCAATGCAAATTAAAGAAGTCGGAAGCGATACTCCTCCGTTCTTTGATAACCTGCCGGTGCTGTTTGAAGAGAGGGAGTAATGTGCCCCAAATGAGCCAGTAAACAATGGGACTATCCATCTACCTAACCTAACTTCGGTATTGGTTTCTGGAGGAGAAGTTTCCTTACGAAATGCTGAATGACCTGAGCCTGTCTAGACGTCTACTGTTGCAACGCATGAAATGGCTGGGCTATGTGGAGCGAATGGCTTCTGACTGAAGAGTTTTCGACTCCAGGCATATGGGGAAACGTAGCAAAGAACACAACAACACACAGAACATGGGTGGCGCTACAGCCCGTAGGGTTGCTGAGAAGCAACCACTCCTGTTGTGCGTACTATTATTCTCTCACGAGTGGAAGGGACCAGGCACACAGTTTTGTTCCAACTCCGAACGGCCAAGTTGAGCACTGTCAGTGACTCGCCATGAAAATTATTCGCACAGGATCGAACCTCCGATGTTGAACTCCACGAGCCACCACAACGTAGCAAAAAACGCCCACTTTTAAGTTAACGGAACTGAGTGAGCAATCAACTAGGTGCCCTCAATTGGACATCGTTCTAGCTGCAGAGGCTTGGTGTTTGAGGACAAGGATCTGTGCCGAGCATTCGTGTGCTACATCTGAGTACGCTGCTATATGAACGGCCGTCCATTGTCCCACAAACCACCGACTCGAAGACAAATCACAACCACTCTTTTCAAATCCTAGCATTCCCCTCATCGCACCACAGACCAAGAAAACGAGACATTTCTTCAAGAAATATCTGCCAGTTTGCCAAAGATGCTTCACTCATCGACAGATAAACATCAAGCTGCGGCCCGTCTCGCTGAGTGTCCTCCTTCATATGTCCACGTCCCATCACCACCTACACTGCATTGAATTGGCGCATCATCCTCGGGGACACAATCCCCTGCAACAAATCAGTGATTGTGCAAAAGTCTCAGCACAGCGCAGTAAAGTTCAACGACACGGGTCACGGTCTATGAGTTTCGCCTCAAACTCTGCCCTCAATCTACATACTTTTCTGACATCTCAAGATCTCTGATTTATCTTACGGTTACAGTTTACGATACGAAACCTCCCACAATTCCGGTACACAACGCTCGCTTGGCCAATATCCAATCAGTTATCGGCGGCCCATTGTTCTGCATCTGAGTGAGCCCATTTTGCAGAGGGAAGTCCTCCGCCCTCGACCTGCAAGAATGGACACAATAATTACCTCTTAATCGAAAAATAACTGATGCCACAGTACCTGCACTGTTGCCAATATTTGTAAGGACGGAGGCCAAGAGACGCTGCAGCAGGCGCATCGTTGCCCTTGGGGAGGGAGAGCGCTGCTTCCCTCACTTTGTCTGTGGCTGTGTGTGCTGGTTCGCGCGAAAAAGTCGTCGGTGCTGAGCTCTAACAATGTTGCACAGTGCTCGTGCCCCTCTTCAACCATAGTGCTCATCTGACAGGTGGACCGCCTCTAATTTCTTAACACATGTCCACGCCCCACCCCACTGCCGATTATGCCGGTGCCCAGGCCCACTTCCTTCATCCCCATCGCCCCATCTCGCTCCACCGGCCTCCGTTCATTCGCCGAGTGTGCCGCTTGCCTGCAAGTGCCTTTCCACTCGAATGCTAGTCGAATGTTTATGTTTTCAATTATCATTTGCCTACGTCGAGCGTCGAGCCAAGAAGAAGAGCTCCGTCGCCGGCCCCAGACCGTTTTTCTCAGCCCCCCCTGGCAAAAGGTGCAAATCACTTAATTTATGAGACGACGAACATGCAATGCGAAGTCCGCTGCAACATTGTTGCACAAATATTCCACTTGAATGGGTGGATGAACAGAACAAAAAATAAACCAGCAAACAATTGCGCTTTCTCGGTCGCGAAGGCGCGCCACTACAGATCTCATCCGCGGTGAATTTATCTCCGGTCGGAGCGCTCTGTAATGGGCGCTCTACACTCGTCTGCACACACAATCCAGCAACGCACACAAATGGATTATGGTCTGTGCCGGCACGGTCCGGCCCGCCCCGGCTGACTGGCTTGGCTCTGATGTGCATTGAATGTAAATGAAGGATCATTTCATCTGTAACTTGGACTATGAGTGACGGCCTCACGAAGAGACCACGAATCAACTTCAACAGCAGCTACGACGCCGTTGGAAACTGGAAGACGACCACGATGAGAAGACGAAGAAACGAAGGAAAAACAAACAGCCAAGTCAAAGACGGCTTTCTTGTGAGAAATAAACGATAATTATGAAGTGCAACTGCAACATTGTGTAATGACTCATACAATAGATACTCGCACTTAGCCGGGGCCAGAATGGAATAGACCTTGTGCTCATTTGTATGGAATTGTAGATGGAATTCCGGTTCTCAATTTACAATCAGATTGCAAGTAAATACCGCAACAATGTTGCACACTCCACGCTGGCAGTGTGGACGGAGTTGCTAAGAGTTGTGCAGTGGTCACCGTTTCGAGGCAGAAGGACATTCCGTTCGTTGTGTGTGATGACAAATGACGGCGTGACTAGATGAGGATGCGACTACGTGCAATGGTAAATGCACCACTTTGGCGTGTCTTGTCATGAATATTTGATTGGCTTCGAGATTCCTTTTGACGTACGTACGCCGAGTGTACATGGATGCGGGGAGATCTTTGGAAGTCCTTTCTTTTAGCACAGGACTAGCGGGACGGATGCGATTATTTTACGGTTACTATAATGGATGAAGAGGAAAGATTTGAAAAACTTTGCTCTATATTCGCGGAATCGAGTGGAATACGGGGAAAAATGTCGGCTATTGATTGAGAACGGCGCTACGGAGCTCCTAAGCCATGTGTGCCTCCAATGTTCTACATTTCCCTTGCTGCACGAACTTAATTAGACCGATCACCATGGTGAGCGAAGAAGTTGTGCTGAAGTACTGGACGCATGCAAAGTCGTTGCACTTGCAAATATAAAGGGTGACCAGGCAGGACTGAAAATTTCTTCAATACGTTACGTATTAGCAGCTGTCAAAGGTAGCAATGACATCCTCTGTCAAAATATTCAGTGGCTTTATTTATTTTATATAATATATATACATAATATGGCTGGCGCTACAGCCCATAGAGGGCCAGAGCCTAGCTTCTCAGTAACCATTCATGTTGTGCGTGCTATTGTTCTCACACGAGTAAAGGGACCTACAGTTTTATGCCGACTCCGAACGGCCAAGTTTGAGAAGCTTTTTCTAGACAGGAAATACTTTTTGAGCATTTGAGCAGTGACTCGAAAGAGGTGGGGTCGTGAAATTATTTTTGTCGCTCAGAGCTGGAATCGAACCTACGACGTCGAGGTTGGGATCGGCGCAGATACCCACAACGCCATGGGCCACCACTTTATACATTTCATTAACGTCCCGAAATGATTGCAAAATGTTATAGAAATTTCCAACTGAGTGGTTAATACGCAACGAGAATGCGATACATTCCGAGAGGAACTAGGACCAGCTCCTGGCCTTTTATTGTGTTTTCACAGGTGGTGCTCCAGGCATTATCTCTTGATGTTGGTCTTGTGAAGAGCTTCTGCCTCATTGACTTTGTTTAAAACTAGCAATGTGCAGCAATTGTGTGGACGTCCACAAAATTTGCTTTTACTTACGATCACCGAACCATACTTGTTCATATCTGACAAACTGAGGCGGGAAAGTTTGAGTGTCTGGATGATTTCTGGAGATTAAGACATTAAGACACACAGATTATGTTGTGGCCCGTGGTGTTGTGGGTATGCACGTCGACCCCAACCTTTACGTCGAAGGTTCGCGACAAAAATAATTTCCAGTGCCCCACCTCTTTCGAGTCACTGACAATGCTCAAAGTGTATTCCTGTCTAGAAGGATCTTCACAAACTTGGCCGTTCGGAGTCGGCAATAGCACGCACAACACGAGTGGTTGTTGAGAAGCTAGGCCCTGGCCCTCTACGGGCCGAAGCGCCACCCATATTATTATAAGACACCAATCAGTCGGAGATTGGTGCAAAGTAAGACTCAGAAATGCAGATTACCTGAGGTGGAGATCGCAAGAGTGACTTTCTTAGCCGGCATATCATGCAAAATTGGATAGACCGCCTGAAGCCCTTTCAGATAAGCGTTGGCGGCAACTTGAATGATTTTTAGTTCCATACAACATGACAGGAATGCAGCTTCAAAATAGAGCTGTTGTCAATCTTACATTTATTGCGTTGTTGTCACATTTAAATGTCTTGACCTATAATCCAGATAAGATACGGAGCTTCTTGGTGTCCTCAAAGGCTAACATTCGGCATCTAATACCTGGTTTCTGAGTGGAATGAGCAGAAGACACAAATGCTTAACAAATAAGTATATGAGACCCGTAAGCAGGTCTCTTTTGACGATCGTCCTCTTTTAACCATCTTTGGTACTAAGAATCAACTACAGTCTGAGACACAGTTAAACTGACTCGGTTACATTAAGAGAAATCACCAATTCCTCCAAAGTTAGGAGGAAAAGACCGAACATGCGACATGCAGATCAAGTGATCGCGGATGCAACCAAGTTCCGTCTTAATGATTAGAAACAGCGTGACTCGTGCGTGTGCCGCCGAAGGTGAATGGCAGCCTTGCCTGCCTAAATGGGTTGATGACGGAAATTAACCGATCGTTATTGCTTCCTGATAGATTTAGTCAGTGTCACGCGATCCTGTTCCAAAGAAGGTTCATATTTCGATGATGCCACAAATAAGAACATCCCTCACTTATACTCGAAGCTGCTCCTAAGTTTGAAGATTTACTGGTGCCATGCATCGTACGATGGATAACTCTCGCTGCTCCATCAAGGTCGGTAACGAACTCACCGAGTCCTTCAATGTCAAAAAAGGTTTTAGGCAAGGCGACACGCTGTCATGTGACTTCTTCAACATCATACTTGAGAAAATCGTGCGAAAGAAACTCAAACGTAAACACCCTAGGCACGATCTTCCAAAAGTCCGTTCAACTGCTTGCTTACGCGGACGACATTGACGTGATTGGACGAACACAGCGAGCCGTCAATGAGGCGTTTGCTGGCATTGAAGCGGAAGCGGCTAAAATTGGTCTAGCGATAAACCAGGGCAAAACAAAGTACATGCTGTCATCACGGAAGGACGCACAATATCGACGTCTCGGACAGAGCGTCATATTGGGCAGCAGAGACTTTGAGGTAGTCAAGGACTTCGTCTACCTAGGCTCTGGGACAATAACACCAGTACCGAGATCAAGCGCATAATTACTCTTGCCAATCGCTGCTTCTTTGGGCTCAAGAGACAATTGAGTAACAGAGCCATCTCTCGAAACACCAAATTGACTTTGTATAAAACCCTGATCATCCCAGTCCTGCTCTATGGCGCAGAGACATGGACGCTATTGAAAGCGGATGAAGAAGCTCTTGGTTGTTTTGAAAGAAAAGTTCTGCGTACGATATTTGGTCCTGTTTGCGTTGATGGCGTTTGGAGGACAAGGTTCAACCACGAACTATACGGGCTGTACAGCGGCATGCACCTAGTTAAGCGTCTTCGGATCCAACGCTTAAGATGGCTAGGTCATGTAGAGCGGATCGACAGCACAGCTCCGGCCAGAAGATTCTTCGACACCGAGCCATTGGGACAGCGCAACAGCTGGCAAAAGATCGTGCTGTCTGGAGAGGCGTGTTGGTTGAGGCCCAAGTCCACCCCGGACTGTAGCGCTAATCAAAAAAAAAATGCATCGTACGAATGTGAAGAAGGCTGGCTTAAAGAAGTCTCTAAACTCCCTTGTCTTTCAACGTGTTCAACCACACGAGAGTTGAAATCGTGTAGGAAGTCCTCTTTGTCACCTTCGCTACGGATTTAGTTTTGATTTGAACCATCGCCTGGGTTTCAGCGCCTACCAAGTAAACAATTTTTTTTGTGCGGAGGACGGAAGTGTCGAACACAGCACGCTTGTGTTGGAACTGCAAATCAGATGTGTCGTGCAAACGAGCCTTTTAGCAACAACCAGTCGCATGAAAAATCCATAGTCAGTGGAGGCACGGTTGAGTCGAAGGACGGTAAAAAACCGTGTAATTTTCGTTACAAAGTGAAGAGAAGTGTTTTTATCTTTACTTGTGTATAAACGCATATAAGCAACGATCGATCGCTCAGCAAATAAGACAAAATATCACGAATCAAAACCTGGGCATTTGTCTACCTTGAGGCAGACGTGAAGTCCACAAAAGATGTTCCTGACGATCTGACATCCTTGGCAGCAGTAGCTTAGCTTGAATTTCCCTAAAGAATGTGGCTCGAAGGACAAAAATTCTCTACAAAGCGTTTATTTTGGTAGCTTTGCTTTGTGGAGCGCAGACAGAATTATCGTCGAATATCTAGTCCTGCCTGTGGAGAAGGTGATTTGCGGAGAAGATACAACCGCGAACTCAGAGGCTATTTTCAAATCTGGTTCAGTCACCCTTTGTCGTTGGGATCAAATTAAAGGCGTTGGGTATAACAATTCACCAATGCTGGTCGTAGTGTGCTCACAGTCTAACCTAAGAAGGAGAGGAATATGGACACTCCGGGGATACAGGACAATTTGCTATGGCTGAAAGCACTGGAAGTACAAGACCGTCAAGAAGATTAGTTCGAACTCACACCTTTCTTGGGACTTTAGCCAGGGATACAAGTAAGTAAAAGTCGACCCCAACCTCGACGTCGTAGGTTCGATTCCAGCTCTGAGCGACAAAAATAATTTCACGACCCCACCTCTTTCGAGTCACTGACAATGCTCAAGGAGTATTTCCTTTCTAGAAAAAGCTTCTCAAACTTTGCCGTTCGGATTTGGCATAAAACCGTAGGTCCCTTCCACTCGTGGGAGAACAATAGCACGCACAACACGAGTGGTTGCTGAGAAGCTAGGCCCTGGCCCTCTATGGGCTGTAGCGCCACCCATATTATTATTATTATTACAAGTAAGTAAAGACGACAGAAAAACTCAGCAACAGCTGATGCAATGAATGCCTATATTTAGGTAACTGGGTCAAATTACCTCTTGAAAGGAGGATAAAGCCAATGTTCCCCAAGTTCATCGAACCATCAAAAACTATCAAATATATCAAACCTCACAATCTGTATCCAATCAACTTTCTAAACTCTTTTGCCGAAACCAGTTCACATAAGTCCACTTATTTACGTCTACAACATCATTCAATTTGAAAATAAAACCGTTATGCATGCTGGTGTCAACAACATTCTAAATCAACAGCGAAATTCCCCCAAAAATAGCACCGCTAATAAAACAAACTCAAACTTTGACACTTATACCCACTTTCCAAAAGACATTGAGCATTGACACCGTTAACCTTTGATCTGCCAAAACAAAAAAAATGAAAACACAAAGAAATCAGCAATTAACGGTCTTTCCCGCCAACATTCTCAAAAAAAAAATATAATGAAATGAAGAAAAACAAATTTAATCACTTCACCAGATTCACCTCACTCCTTGACTCTGGCCGACCACCTGTCGAAACAGACCTGTAGGTAAATTGTTTTCAAAACAAAAATGACAACAATCAAAAGCAATAATATTCATACGTAATTGTTTGTTTACGATCAAATTACCCCGCCATTTAATTATTTAATGTTTCTTCTCTCTTCTTTTTTTTTGAGGTTAATAATTCGCCCATTACTACGCTCGGCGCACTTGACAGGTGGCCGCACTAAGCGATGCGCGTAGATACGTCAGTTTTGCGTACGCAAATCGTCGTAATTCTTTGATTGAGAATCCAATGGGGAGGAGAGTTTCACAATGCATATTAAGCGTAGTCGGTAAAGGATAGACATGATAACCAACTGGCGGCACGGCGCCTTGATGCATTAAGATGACAGTTAATACGTAATTTGAATTACATATATTTATCATTTTTGTTTCTTTTATAACTGGTTTTTTTTGTTTGTTTAGAAGCAAACATCCGCATGCTTTATTTTATGACAGTTATTCTGTGTGCGGAAATGTCGTAATTATGACAGTTGGTGACGTGTAATGTTGTTTCTTTTTAGTGAACGACCTTATGGACCTTGATGTGGTTGCATTTTAATTTGGCTTTCATGTCGTGCAATTGGATGTAATGGAGGACTCTTGATGGAACAGATGGTGGTGAGTGTGCTTGATAGGATGCTGGTCAATTAAATTGTTAAACTTGTTTTTATAGTTCTAACTTGTCGTGAACGTAAATGCAGAAAGACGTGTGCCAGAGCATGTTCTTTGAGAACTAAGAATGATTTAGATTTAGCGGGTTGTGTTTTGATTGGAAGGTTTTTATTTTGGGGGGTTTTTTGCTTTTAACGATGGACTTAATGTTCGTATCTATTTATAAAGGGGACTTTACCACGATGATGTGGTCCGTAAGCCAAGAACCCGACTACTAAACTGGACACAATAAGTGCCGTGTTTCTGCAAAGGGAGATTTTAAGTACGAGCGAACTGGTTGGAGAAGGAAAAGACTACTGAACTTCTGGTTTAAGGACCAAGTCATTGTAGGTGCAAGACAACTTGGTCTCTATGGAAAGAAAAGAAGGTATAGCGATATCCCAAAATCAGGATATCACTATTTTCGTAGACAGCAAGGCTACACTGTAGTCAATAGGATCCTCGAAATAAGAGGCTGTTATGAAATGTCCTGACTCAATAAAGTCCATTAGACATCAATTTCTGCTGGGTCCCAGGCCACAACTTAATCGTAGGCTACGAAAGAGTGGCCAAGTTGGCCAGACATGGATCTGAAATGAACATCAGCTAGACGGACACACCACTGCAACCATCGATCAGTACATTATACTGGATCATACATGACACAACAATAAAAGAAGTCAACTTTACTTGGCTAACAAGAATCGACTGTTAAACGATAAGATCAATGTGGCCAGAGCTTAATATCAGCAAAAAAAGAAGCTTCTGACGTTAGACCGATCGGAACAGTTCTCCGGAAATGGAAGCAAGAATCCAGTGATCTCTACCGGATGCGGTGCGGCGACGAGCCGATCTAGTACCTGCTTTGCCACTGCCCGCCCCTCACCAGAAATGGCGTCAAGCTTCGCTGGGCAACAGAGACTTTCGACACAGAGAATGCAGGTATATCGGATCCTTTTAAATTCAAAAAGAGCACGGGGTGGTTTCAACCAATCGACAAGTTATGCACAAGAATTGTGTACTCCACAAATGAAGGGATTCACAATGGGCCCCTTGGCCACAAAATGGAAGTGATAGTCACACCTAGACCTAACCAAAGGTAGGTATACACTTATGTAGAACAACATAGACTTGCCAAGGACGTGGCCTCTAATGCACAACTCGTTGAGATCGCTAAATTTGTTCAAAAATAAATTCCTCAGTGCAGATAGGCTCTGAGTGACTGATGGCAGGAATGTGGAGAGAGATCAAATAAATCTGGCGACAGCCTGCATTTAAAAAAAATTTTCAATCTTTTAAAATGTCTGATAGTTATGGGATGATATGATATGTACCAAATTATCCATTTCCCATTTACCCGATCGCTGTTGAAGCAACGAGGTCTGCGATTGCTCTCTGGTTGAGGAATTGGGTCAATCTTTAGATTCATTGGAATAATGAATAATTTTTTCTGCCTCATTCAGAAAGGGGAGGTGCCACTGATATGGAGGTTTCAACAGGACAATGATGCGAAAGACACCAACAAGCTAGCCGCAAAGTGGTTTGCTACCAACAAATTCCAGGTTTTAGATTAGCTTGCGCAGGCTCCACTGGATGATAGTACACAGGCGAATAAACCGGAGCCTGAGCAACAATTTGGATCAGAAATAGGAAACAGTAGAAGAATCCTGGATAGACGTACATGGATATAATATGCATGGCTGTGATAAAAGCGAAAGTGTTCTTGGTTGAGTATTAATAATACTGTATGATTTATTTAGCTTTTGTGGTTTTAGTGTACGTCACCTGTACCATATTTCCTCGTCTCAATGAAGAGTTAATGACAAGTCGGTTCAGTTCATTAAAGTTAAACACAATTTAACACGGTTCCGGTTGGCGCTCTAAACACAATGTCGCTTTCACCATGGAAATCTGTCTTCAGATTGACAGCACGTACGGGCATCATGTCGATTCATATGAAATAGTCAAATCCCGTGTCTTTTTTCGTTTGCTCAGGAAGTCATTCAGTTTTGGAAGCATGCCACTCGTTCTTTTAATATTTAGCTGAGAGACTTTCGCCGGTGAAGCTCGCTCCAATGCGATCTTCGAAATAAACACGCCTCATGTTTATTGGAGCCAGAGTGACGCGAATGTCTTGATCGAACCAGTGGCGCTATTTAATCTTCTGGATAATCTTATTTGACACAGTTCATGAAATAGATACACGGGATCCACTCTCTAAGGCGGTACTGCCAGATTTTGGTAAATGTAACTTTTCGAGGAACATTCGACGCCTTTTTGTATTAATTTCGCAAGACGTTGGTTAAAATTCGGTTTCTTCTGACAATCCGCCCTTGTCGAATGAACGAAACTTAACGAAACTCAGCGATGTGTCTATTTTAGTGAATTTAAATCATGTTGTGTTGTATTAAGAACTTTCATATTGGTTATGTTGAACAGCTGACGGAGTGGGTGTCCTGACTGCTGTCTTCACGTGCTCCACAACATGCTTCTGACAGAATTGCTCAAACATCCCCGACGTAAAGGCCTCGGTCTGTAACGACTCCTCTTGGCAGGTCAAAATACCCGGCCACTTCTTTCAACATGGTGATGATGGTGAAGTTATCCCCCAAAGCCAAGACATACCTCGTACCACCCCCTTCCTTTCTTGAATGGTAAGAGGTGGTCTAGGTGTATCGTGTCGAAAGGTATTGCGACGTGTCCTACCTCCTCGCATACGCCCGAGTAAGACACAAAGGGCGCTCACCCGGGTGAGTTCGGCTAACAAACTATTAGAATTAATCAAATCCAAAGATGATTCCAGTGAGGTGGATATTTTGCTTTCTGGGTTGCAAATCTAAATCCAGACACTGTGTGTTCGTTCACTTACTTGCGTTGACTTTTAAACTTTCCCTGTAATTGCTTTGACTTCCTATTCGCGTGGATCAGCAACTAGGGGTGGAATTATGGTTACTTGCTGAGGTTACCTGGGACCGAACGGGTCGTCGAGTAATACCGTTCTAGTCAGAAAGCGTCCGGGCATTGTTTATCTTGGGAAATGTGAGCAAAGGAGCTACTAATTTGAAGGAAATCCGCATGATCAGATGGGAAAGCTAAGGGAACTCTGGTTAGACTATCTTCCAGGAGTCATTTTAACTGACTGAATGATGTTGATCGAATGCACAACTAGTCGTTAACAAGGAGTTTGCTGACATTGAAGCGAACGTGACGAAAATGACGATGAATGAGGCCAAAACGAGGTATTTTGTGCAGGTTAGAAAGGACACACAACATAGACCTTTGAAGCAAAGTGTAACAGTGGGCTACTCTAATCGTCTCAGTCTTCTACGGCGTGCAGGGTCGAATGTAGGGCAAATTAACAACTTACTGTTTATTGCCAATTTTACTTAGCATCAACCGTTCGCTCACAAGTGGAAGAGGGCGCGTGTACAACAGTGTCAAGCGAAATATGTTGGGAAAAGCTTTTAAGTTGCTTCCGTCAACTCCGGTTTGCAGTTGGTCACTTAGAAAAATTCACACGCAATTACACAAGGAGCATACGACCCGATAAATTCTTGCCACCACAAACTGTAGCTGCTTCTTCTTCTTGTCTCAGCCAGTAAGCCTCTCCAGCTGGCACGATCCTTAGCCAGCTGCATCCAATTACGCACCACTCCTTCACCACTTAAGTGCGTCATCGGCTTCATGGTCGTCCTCCATTGCGTTGTCCCACTGGTTCGAAGTCGAAGACTCTTCGGGCTGGGACAGTGTTGTCCATGCGATCTACATGGCCTAGCCATCTTAGGCGTTAAATCCGTAGACGTCTGACTAGACTCATGTCGCTGTACAGCCCGTACAGTTCGTGGTTGAATCTCCTTCTCCAGAAATTTTCAACGCAACCAGGACCAAAGATTGAACACAGAACTTTTCTCTCGAAAAGGCCAAGCGCGCAGAACTGTAGCTGCTAGAACCGAGAAATGGATTCGAATGCAGGAGCACGTTCAGAACTGACGCTTTCGAACTTCGTCGCCTCAGAATAGCGCAAATCACATCGCCTCCTCTGATCTAAAGAAAGTCATTGTCAAATGAATTCCTCTCGAACCGGATGCAGTATGCGGACTTTCTATTCGTTTCGCAACCGAGCTAGATATCGAAAAACCTTCGAAAAAGGAATTGTCCTCCGCTCGAATCGACACCGATTCTCTATCAGCGACCGATATAAGGCTCGCCACATGCTACATGCGTCAGTTGTGGCCTTAGAGGACGCTGAACGCTGAACCAGCTCACATTAAAGTAGACCCACCTCAAAAAAAACCAACGAAAAAGTGTATTTTTTTCGGTAAACAAATCCATCATCAGTTTGTGTGTGGAGAGGTCTACAGTTTCGGTGTGAAACTTGTTTATTTATTTGTTCGAATGGAGTGTGTGTAGAGTTTTTTTTTCTTTCTTTATGTGTTACTCATACGCCCCCCAAACAGAAGAACATACACGTGCTGCACATAACGTGATTTTATGGCCCACTTTGGAATTTCACTACACAAACAGCCACCGAAGGTGTTGGAGGGGCAGAAAGGAGAAGGAAGTGAGGGAGAGAGGGAATCCATCATAGTTGCGAGGGGCCACGGCGACAGGGGGGCGACTGATCAAAAGCAGAAATTATCTGAATTCGAGAGTTCGTAAAAATTCACACGAGTATGGTCTGATTTATGGGTGCCGTGATTGTGAATACTTCGCCGACGTCGCGGTCGCCACTGCTGTAAAACCGCAACAGCACACCGGTGTTGAAGAATCTTAGCCCAGTCGAGAGAAAGAGCCATCAAACGCCAAAGCGGCCTCTAGGCGGTAGTGGGTACGGGGGAGTGTTGCAAAATTTTACGAGCATACCGAGCGCAACTATAAATAGCCGCCACTTTGGCTGCGATAATTGATTCCAAGTGATCCGACGCGGCGGCACGATTGCTTGCCGAATGATCTGCTTATCCGCTGAATGAATCTAAGTCAAGACTAGTTTCCCTACACCTGGACGGGTGGCCGGTGGAGGTGCGGGCAGCACACCCTTACCGCGCTTCGTCGCCCCAAAAAGACCACGGCGAACCACTGCGGAGCGCGTGTGGCCGCGGATGTGTGCGCAGTTGGGTTGATGCTTGCATCGGTATGCCTTAGCATTTTGGCTTTGACCTTAGCGGCTATATTTGTTTTAATTGCTGTTTGCCCACTCCAAACAGTCTGGGCAAAGATTGCCGGAGCGGCGGTAATGGACAGGTGTGGGTTGCCGGCGCGATAGGGTGAAACTGATGGAAAATAAACAGAGCACAGTGCGGAGCGGTGCCGGTCGAGGTGCTGATATGATTATCGATTCGGGAGGTGATTAGGGAAAATGCGTATCTACTTAATTTTCAATTCTGGACTTTGGCACGGAAGTTGATAGCGACGGTGTGTGGGCGATGTGATGTGGGAGAGAAGGAGGAGGACGGCGTGAATGTGTGACGGTGAGTGGTTCGATTATTTGATATTCCGTTCATTAAATGTCATTTGTGGTTGGCTGGAACGTTGCATAGTTTTAGGAGGAGGCGAAACTATTTATTTTCAGTTCGTCGTTATGGCGAAGGCTTGAAGATTTTTATAGGAGATCTGCAGTGTGGTTGAATATTAACTTCGGAGTTCCAAAGAGGTTTTATTTGGGGAGCCACAGGGTCGAAGTGAATTTT
The DNA here is from genome assembly GCA_916610145.1 of Eristalis arbustorum. NCBI lineage: Eukaryota > Metazoa > Arthropoda > Insecta > Diptera > Syrphidae > Eristalis > Eristalis arbustorum. Next base: position 17,412,367 of record OU744318.1, on the reverse strand, counting down.
TATATGATACGACGAATATTTTTTTTTATTCGCGGCACCACTGACAATCCTCAGAGAACTAAGCTAATTGTAGTTCGTCTGCGCTCGTGAACATACAACATTTAAGCTCCAAGTTACATTGAAGTCCAAGATAGACGTTGAACACGGTATGCTAAGAATCGCCGCAGAGGTTGCCTGTCTCGAGGAAATATGCTCACTGATGCAATGACAACAGAATTCACAGACTTCTGAAGAGACAATTGGTTACAGGATTGATGGAGGAGAGGTTTTATTTCTTATATAATAATATCTTGGTTCTTCGAGACTTTATTTTTCAATTGCAGTCTATGTGTAAATGCCCCACCGACAGTCCTTTGAATCCTTTGCCCAGAAGAAATCTCATGCTGCCTAATCCACTGTTGCGTAGACCGTCCCTATGCCAATTTGTCCAGATGTGACTGACAGCTTGTGTTTATTTGGAAATTGGATTCAGCAAGAAACAAATTTTGGTTTGGAGTCCGATTGCAAAGTGAAGAAGAGTAAGAAAAACATGCCAATGGTGTCTTAGAAATCACTAACATTTTAATTAGACCACTACTCTGACTTTAATTATTTTGCGACATCTACTATGACTACTACTGCAGCAGAAAGAGGCGCTTATTTGTATGTGGATTTGTTATTCGTGGCAGACTTAGGCAAAAAGTCTTAAGCTTTGTCTGTAAAAGCGAACGCCTCATAACAATCCGCATGAAGGCTAAATTCGGCAACATCAGCCCGATTTGCGCCCACGCCCCAACAGAGGACAAAGACGACAGCAGCAAGGATGACTTCTACGATTTTCGACACCAAGATCGTTCTAGGAAACTTCAACGCTAAGCTGGGTAAAGAAGACATCTTTAAACTCGTCGGGAAACGCAGCCTACATGACAACACGTCCTACAATGGACTAAGGCCGGTGGGCTTTGTCATGGGACTCAACCCCTCTGTTGCTAGCACGCGGTTCCCATCCTCAGATCAATGAACCAGATTGATCACATTGCGATCGACGTCAGACACTCCACTCCAGTATTCTTGATGTTCGAACGTTCCGTGGAGCCAATGTTAACTCGGAACATTTCCTTGTTGTAGCCAAGGCAAGAATCAGGATATCAAGAGAACAACGGAGTTGAGAAAGAACACCACGGTTTGACGTCGCAAAGCTACAATCGCAGCGGACTGCTAGGATCTTTGCCGACCGAGTCTCCCAGAAACTCTCTGTAAGTCCGACGCCACCTGCACAAACCATCGAAGAGGGATGGAGTCGTTGTCAAGAAGCCATCAAAGAAGCTGCCACTGACGTGCTGGGTTTTACGACACCACCTAGACGGAACCCGACGACGAGTGCAGGCAGGTACGTGCAGCCAAGCAGGAGGCCTACAAGGCAACGCTGCATCGAACAACGAGGGCTGTTCGTGAGCTCTACGAACAGAGCAGAAGTGAAGAGAACCGGCTTCTCAGAAGAAAAAAGAAAGAGCATGAGAAGCGCGCGGTCGAGGAGATGAAGAGGTGTTATAGCAGGAATGACGTCCGATAGTTTTACCATCAATTATCCAATAGATATAAAACTCGGACAAGAGCCTGTCGGGATGAAAATGGACAACTGGTAGTAGAGTCCCAGTCGATACTGAGAATCTGGAAAGATCATTTCATGACTGTTAAACGGCGATGAGGACCAAAATACCGCTGGCAGGCAGAAGATTCCACTCAATCTGGACGATGACAGACGAGAATTCCGTCGCCCAGACTTAGACGTGGTCAAGATAGCAATTTTAAGACTGACGTCTAACAAAGCTGCTGGAGCGGACGGTCTGTCCACTGAAATAATTAAGGCAGCGACTCAGAAGAGCCCAGCACTTGGGGGCAGTTAGCAAACCCATGCGGGAGTCAATGTTGGGACTTAAAAGTCAAAGTGTGGTAGGTTAAGTTAGTTTAGGTTGTAGTGGCTGACTGCTGCAGAGCAGTCTAACTTAGGCCAGTGTAGGCCCATTGTGATACCACGCGGATTGACTTCTCCTAACGCTGAAACCAGTTGGTCCTGCTGATGAACCGATTTTAGCCAATGCTGGCACTTTTTAGCTCGTTACGGCTGCTGAAGTAGTAGGCTCCAAGGTGCAGGAACCTACGACTGGCAAGTGCACTGCAGGAGCAGAGAAGGTGATGAGTATTCTCTTCCTCCTCTTCATCCATGCAGCTTCTGCAAAAATCATTATATGGAGCACCCATCCTGCGAGCTGGGATGAGTGCCAATTGCACAATGCCCGGTTATGACTCCAACGAGGGTCCTTAATGAGGGCTTGCTGAGTCCAAGTAGACTGAGTGACCGTTTTAGGTTAAGTGATGGCCAGATTCTTTTGTTTTAAGGCAGATGGTGCCTTCTAGCCATTTGTCATTAGTGGTTTTAGCTGTGTAGATCTTAAGAAGATGATAGGCTGTAGCGGTCGGCATGGAAGGTGGTACCCCATTCGATCGGTTGGGATGAGGGTGTACTACACCTAGCGAGTTCGTCGGCTTTGCAGTTTCCTGGTATGCCACAGTGTCTCGGCACCCACATGAGGTGAATGTTGAAATGCTCGGCCATCTCGTTAAGAGACAGCCTGCAATTAAGGGATGTTTTAGAGTAGAACATGACATTGTCCATGGACTATCGTAACAGATGGTGATATCCCTTTTTCATAGCACATTGTTTTTAAGCCACGACAGCGCCTCTTTAATCGCTATGTTTTCTGCCTGAAAAACGCTACAGTGATCAGGGAGCTTCACGGAGATAGCAATGTTGAGGTCTTGTGAATAGACACCCGCACCCACCCCTTCTTTTGTCTTTGATCCATCCGTGAAGATGCGCAGAGGATCTTTCAGTGTTTGCATGTCAGTCATCCAGTCCGATCTGGAGGGAATACTGATTGAGAATTTCTTTTCGAAGATGGCCTGGGGTAGTAGGCGGTCGGTGTCGTTAGGTAGGAAATTGAATTCCTTGAGAATGGTTGAGTGGCCAGTGTTGAGTTCGGACCACAATCGAAGTGTTTTCAGTCTCAGGGCTGTGCTTGCTGCTACTTGTTTCCCGAATATTTCCAGAGGTGGGAGATGGAGGATAATATTCAGTGCGTCTGACGGAGTACTTCTCAGTGCCCCGCTGATACACAGGCAGGCCAGTCTTTGTACTCGGTTGAGTGCATTGCAGTTTATAGCCTTGCTTAGTGCTGTCCATCAAAAAACCAGTGAGCGATGCGTGGTTGTAGGCCCCATTTGCATCCAATGGCCTTTTTGCAGCTAAAAAGTGCAGAAGAGGCTTCTTTACCTTTTCCTGGATATTGAGCTTCCAATTTAGCTTGCTGTCGAAAGTGAGACCCAGAAATTTCGCACTGGTGGTTAGCTGTAATGTAGTGCCGCACAGCAGTGGGGGGTCGAATTAGGGGATTTTGTATCTTCTGGAGAAGAGTACGATATCCGTTTTTTGTGGATTGACGCCGAGTCCGCATGTTTGTGTCCATGCCTCTAGCTTGTCAAAGGCATTCTGCATTATGTCTCTTAGAGTAGAGACGAATTTGCCGGATGCTGCTTTGGCAATATCATCCGCATATGCAACAACTTTGCACCCTACATCTTCTAGTAATTAAAGTTCATTTACCGCTACGTTCCAAAGAAGGAGTGAGAGAATACCTCCTTGTGGGGTGCCCCTATTAACTCCTCTATGGATCTTAGCGTTTCCCATCAGTGTGTGGTAGGTTCGGAAGTAAAATAGTGGTAAGATGTGGTGAAACAATGATCTACTAAATTGCATAGAAATGGAATTACCATCTCCTTATTATCTATTGTCTTCAATTGTTTGCTAACCTGTATTCAGTTGCAACACTTTCTTGTAATTTTACGCACATATATTCCTTTGCAATTATTATTGCGACAAGCTCAAGAAACAACATAGAGTGAAAGAATTGCAATGTAGTAGTTGCACTTTGGGTAGAAGATGGGGTAGATTTGAAACGTTTGCAAAACGAATTAGATCTATCAAATTTGTGGTAAAGTTTCAACACTACCGATCACATATTCGAGGTCGCCAAAAATGCTGCGAAATGTTTAGGTTTTCTTAATCGATGCACGAAATACTTCACCCCTTCTGATTTGGCTTTAATCTATAAGGCGTATATTCGCCCTAAGCTTGAGTATAACGCTCATATCTGGTCTGGTGCCCCCAAGACCACCCTGCATCTACTAGATAGAATCCAAAAGCGAGCGATGAAACTTATAGGAGACAACGATACCGCGGGTTCATTAGACTCGCTTGAACATCGACGTACCGTGTCTTCTTTGTCCGTGTTTTGTCGTTATTTTAACAAACGATGCTCAAGTGAGCTAGCCAATTGCATTCCTCCTCTCCTTGAATTCACCCCAATACACGTCTCGCCAGGAATGCACATCAGTTTACCCTTAAGCCTACTTTCGGACGCACAGTGAAATTTAGAGACTCGTTTTTTAGCCGTACCACACGACTATGGAATGCTCTTCCCAGCTCAATATTCCCCATAGAATACAATCCGCAGATGTTTAAGACCAATGTGCACAGGTACCTCCTCCTCTCTCCTCTCTATGCCTTCGGCCCGTGCTGTGTCTTGGCCTCGGACAATTAAGGGTATTAATAACCCCTTCAGCACGCTCAAATTATAAAAAAAAAAAAACTACCGGGAACTTACCACATGTGGTCCCTGACTAGCTCACAGATTAGCTTTGGATTGTGGAAAGCATCATTTTTTAACAAACATAGAGACACGTCCGAGACAAGATTCAAGAGAATATCAAATGGGAACAAGCAAGATTACATGGCAAATAATGACACTCGAGTGGTCCACGAAGTGCAAGTTGAATGTGACAGGCCAATGACCTTAGTTTAAGTGATCAACTGAACTAACCTAACTTTGGTTGGACTGGTTACCAGAGTTTGCAATATGTCACTGTCTAGCCAGGATGTACGGGACCACAAGCCGCAACCATCCCCCCTAGAGTGTACTAGCTGACGGCCTATAGTTGCGCACACCATATTTGTTGAGATCTATCTTGTCCTTATTAGAGCCCTTAGATAGCGACCTTGGTGGTGGCCGTGGCGTTGTGATTATGTGCGTCGACCCCAACCTCGACGTCGTAGGTTCGATTCCAGCTCTGAGCGACAAAAATAATTTTCGCGGCCCCACATCTTTCGAGTCGCTGACAATGCTCAAAGAGTATTTCCTGTCTAGAAAAAGCTTCTCAAATCTGGCCGTTCGGATTCGGCATAAAACTGTAGGTCCCTTCCACTCGTGTGAGAACAATAGCACGCACAAACACGAGTGATTGCTGAGAAGCTACGCCCTGGCCCTCTATGGCCTGTAGCTCCCTGCTGCGTTCGACTGCGTAAGCTAGCCTTTAAAGGCATTTCTGAAAAATGGCGCCTGTAATTTTGCACGAGCGAGGATTGTCAAGCGTTAGTTTAACGTCTCCATTAGATAGTTGTGGTTAATGCCTTCACACTACTTCATCTCCGGACAAAAAAAGCCAAACAATCAACTGATTGAGGCGCAAAACTCTCGCGAATATCCTCCGCAGACCCCCTTTATCCGTTGAAAATGTATAAACATCCAACATCAACCGCAGCCATCAAGAGCACTCCAACAATCGCTGCGATAAGAGCATTCTGATGCAATTTCAATCAAATTTACGAACTCACAATCATCATTCCGAGAGCCCATCATTCCACCCACCCATCTTCGTCGCCATCATCATGGTCGTCGCATTCCTCTTCACCACCATCAACCAGCCAGCCAGTGGCACTCGAATGGTTGGAGGAGGTCGCCTGCACTCCAGGTGAATGACATCTAACGCGCGCCCCAAACCGAAACCGGAGGGAAAGTTACGACCGACAGGCAAACAATTCGCTGTCGAACCACACCCAGAAAAACATATGCAAACCAAATGCGCTGCCAGGAGCACCATCAAGGATGGATGGACTGAAGGATATCAGGCGGCGGTAGGTGGCGGCAATGGTGGTGACGGTGACGGGCCCTGAAGAGTTCTGCGAACTGCAAAATTCATTGCAATTAATTTCATTTAATCCATAACTCTCAACGCGACCGAATGCGGTATCGTATCTTTTGCATGTGTTGGCAAACATTGATTTGTTGGTGGAAAAAAGATAGTGAGCGTACTATCATCAATTCTTAACCCCTACTACACGCCCTCTCATCGGGCAATCGCGTATTCCCGTACTACCGCTACGAGTCGGCACTCTCGCTCTCTCTCGCTCTTGCTGGTGTCATTGTTGTGCCCGATGGATCAAAATTAGGAACAAATTGCGCGCCAAACCTGCCCTGCCTTGCATTCAGATTCAGTGTACACATCATGGCTGGTGAGCTCGACGCTCCTACTACGTTTTATCGATTTTTCTGCGCTGACATAAAATCCAACACTGGCAAGGGTAGGGAGGTGCTCTCGAGGAGCCTGAGCGCCTAAACAATCCCACACTTGCCCTCGCACAGTGTTTCGAATTCCAGTTCATTCCTTTAGACGGTGACGGTGCCTGCACCCCCTCTTGCCAACACACACACTGACACACAGTCATTTCCGCTGCCCCACCGAGCTCGCTCGAGCCATATCCCAATAACAAACACGACCAGCACAATCTGCAGCAAGCGCGCGTCTATAGTGGAGTCGTCTATAGCGGTAGCGCTGTGTGCTGTCAGAGGGGGTTGGTGGCATCACCGTCAGCTCCTCACCAGCTCACCAGATTGCCAGCTCTCTGCTGATGGTATACAAAACGGCCATTGACCTTTTTCTGCGAATGGAAGAGAATCTGACGCTGGAAAAGCCAATACTATGCTCCTACTCGTACTCCAACTTCTGCACTTCTGCACTCTTCATCGAACCGCCCGCTACTCCACACCAACCGCCATTCGACTGTGGCGCTACATCGGCCTTTGCTGTTGCTTTTGCTGGTGCTACGGCTGCTCACTGCTGCCACCCTTGCATCCCTTGTATTTAATCTGGGCTTTAACATTATGGCTGTCTTTATTGCTTCTCGATGGAAACCCACAAAAAATGAGCAAAAAAAGCGAGAATAAAACAAGAAATAAGCGAACACAAGCGCACACAAGACGCGCGGCAAGGCACAGGGACTCAGGGCGGGATAGTTGCTGGATGGCGAGGAACTGGGAGCGCAGTGGTAGCGGGCTGGCGCTGCAGCACCCCAGCTTAGGCGAGACGGTGAGAAATCGGAGGCGGCTGGGGGTCGGCTTGCTGTGCACTGAACTGCTCCCATTTGTGCTGCCCTCCTATGTAGTACACAATCGTCGAGCATGGGCGAGGTTATGTACGCGACTCCACACAAGATTCAGGGCATATGAGTTTCTTGGCTTGCGTTCTTATGTTTGCCGCTTTCTTGCCCGCCATCTTCGACCGTCTTGGTGGCCACCACCCCTCGCTCAAGATCTCCGCTCTCTCGACGTCTTGCTTCATCCCCCATTCCAGACCGGGGTGTAGTAGTACGCTCTGTAGTATTGGAGGGAAAAGTTTTTTCCCGCGCGCGTCAGGGCATCCTTCCCAGCGAGTGCGCAGAATCTGGACAGCAAAAAAAAAACAAAAACGAACGCTCTAGCAAACGAAACCAAATCCAAATTTAATTGTTATAGCCTTTTGTCCTTTCGTTGTTGTGATGCTGCCGGGCGACGTCGGGGATGCGCGGCGGCACGAATTGGATGGCTGGAGAGCTAGGCTGGCTGCCACTACTTTCGCTGGTGGGATGTTCGCAAATTAGTTTTGTTAAAAAAAACCCAGCGAGAAGGGAAGGCAAAAATATGAATAAATGATGCTTAGGCAATAAGTTTGTGGACTGAGCGCTGTTGTCTGGGAGGAGGGGGGACGGCTAACAGCCAGGAAGTGGGAAAGGGATTTTTCGATGATTATTGCGAAACTCGGATGCTGGATGACTCTTGGGGATTATAATGAATGCCCTTGTGAGTGCAATGGGGATTTCTTCGAGAAAATCCATAACCTTTCGATCTCCGATTTGCGGCTAGAGGGGGAGATGCTTGAGATGGGGGTGAGTGGTTTCTGCACGAGAGCTCTGTGTTAAAGACTTCTTTTTTGATTGATGAGATGCCTGAAGTCGTGCATCTTGACAGAGTTTTGCCTCAATTAACGCCTTAGAGGCACAGGCAAGAGCTTTTTCACTGACTATTGCTGCTTTGAATGGAGGTGAACAGAAAGGTCTCTCTAGCCACAACACTGTTTCGTGACGTCTGTCAGTCTGATCGGTCAACCTTCCCCTGGTAATGTTACATTTTCTGAGCATAGAATGTTCCTTTTACAACAACTTTGGCAATCTTTGGTCTCGATAAACACAGGCCTAGTTTATCAAATCAGGGGTGCCAGGGTTATGTAACTTGAGACAATCAAGTTTATTTGATAGTCAACACGAAATAAATATTTTCCTGCAGCATGAAATTTGAAACAAGTTTCATTGTGATTGTGACTGTACTTAAAAAGGTTATTGTGAATAAAAAAGTGAAATGTCAATTCGTGATAGAAGCCGTTTAGATCAAATTTTGTGGTTCATAATTCATAAAAAAATTGTTTTTTTATTTAGAAAGTTAACATTAAGAGGCACCTAATAATAGAAACAAGAGAAGATGCTAAAGAGACACTGCCATGGATATATGTCGTTCTTTAGTTTAGTGCAGCAATTACATACAGTATCGGGCAAAAAAAAAGCACCCTCCAAGACGAAAAAGAGTTTTCTAGAGTAGTTTTCTTGGATCCAGTGATAGAGACAAGTGATTGTAATGAAATATGGAACGATTCTTCGAATCCGAACCTGTGGGGCAACGTCAACAGTTGGAGACAACTAGCCGGCAACTAGATCGCGCTAGTTGGAGAGGCTTGTTGGTTGAGGCCCAGGTCCACCCCGGACTGTAGCGCCACACAAAGAAGAAGGACGCTTCTCTGGTTAAGGAATAGGGTCGTTTTTTAATTTTAATTCGGAAAGTGGGAAGAGACACTAACATTGTTTATACTGTCTTATGATGAAGAGAAGATACCACTGATATGGAGCTTCCGAAACACGCCGGAAAGGTAGTTAAAACCTCGTTTGGTTCCAAGAATATATAGGTTCCAGATTGCCCTGCGCAGTCTTTAGACCCTATCTCAATGGAGAACTTCAGGGACATAGTCGACAGTCGAATTAACCAGGTTCAATTCAACAATTTGGATCAGATCTACGAGACAGTCGAATATTCATGGATAGACGTGCCTAAGTGGCTCGAATTTTAAAACATATAGCGGAGCCGTTGAACCCTGCGGAAAAAAGCGTCCTGATTGCGAATCCAGGATCCTCTACTTTAAATACACTGTGTTACAGGCTAAATTTCAATATTGAGGGTTGTAAGACCTCAACTGAATAGTGGACTTATGACCCTGTATGGGAATCCTTTATAAATTCAAAGTGAAATAAGGCCGAACTGAAAGCAAAAACATTCTTATTCATTATTCTGATTGCTTTGCCTTAATTCTTTGAAGAGATTTTGCATTGACTTATAAGGGGACTTAGTTTATGGTAATTGCGGTGTTTTTTTTTTGTTTTTAATTAAACCTTTCTATGTTTTATCAGCTTTTGTATTGTTTTTTTTTCTTAGAGTCTATGCTATGTTTGCTTGTGTGTTTTGTTTAATAAATTATAAGAAATGGGGGAAAAAAATTCACTTGATACAAGGAAAGTACTCCATTAATATTCTTTTTCATTATGAGGTGAAGGTAGCATTCGAATTCTTGGTTTGTTGGTTTTGCTTTTATGTATGACTTATATTCCACATTAAAGGTGACAGATGCTACCTTTTTCAATTATGCTTTTTCACATGGCCGTTAACACGGTATCGCTGTCGAAGGGCGTAGTGAAGTGCGATTCAATGTCCACTCCGCAGCTAGGCGGCAATTAAAAGGACACTCTAGGTAGCTCCAGCTTACCAGGAAATATGTGCATCTCCTTAATATTAAACTTAACGAAATGTCTTTAAAATTGTAATCGAACGCACCCCAGTCAGCTGAACGCCATTTTTTTTAGGCACATTAGTATATACTTATGTATCATCATCTGACCAGCTTGATCCACTAAAGGGGTGAAGCACGCACTAGGCCGCTCGATCCTTCGCCATGGAGTCTAACTCATCACGATTTCAGCCCAGGCGCAACCAAGCTAGTTTTTGAGCTTTGTCCAACAACCTCGTCTTGGGTCACCCAAGGGGTCTTCTTCCTGATCACCATTGAAGTACACCTCTTTCCGCTTGGAGATGTAGGTGCTCCACATTGAGTTCCTAGCATACTGCCGTGTTTCTCACCATATCCCGGTGAGCAATTCCTGCAACAGCAAGAAGAAATCTCAAGCAGATCATAGATGGGAAACATGCATAGCATAGCATCCTAACTAAACAACTCTGGCCTACGCTACATCCCTGAACACATGCAATCAGAAGTATGTTCGGAATGCATTCACTGAGCTTCCTGTGATAGTCGTGGACTATTTCAACAACAGGAAGTTAATGAACCACATTGACGACAGCGTTAAGCAGTACAACATCACAGCAGGAGTTCTTCTAAGATCGATCCTAGGACCTCTTCTGTGCAACATAATGCACCACGGTTTCTTGCCGGAGGGAGTTCAAGTCATCGGATTCGTTGTAGACATAGCCACTGTCAGTGTAGTCAAGCACATCGACGAAGTGGAAATGTACAACAAACGAAGCCGTCACAAAAAATAATAAGAACGCTGACCTGGAACTTGCCGCCCACAAAACTGAGGCTGTTCTTCTAACAAGCCGCAAAGAAGTGGAATACACAAGCTTTCGGTTTGGTAACCAAACGATCAAGTCCAGTCAAACACTGCAATACCTTTACGTAATGCTCGACAACGGGAATAGCTTGAAGACTCATGCCAAGTATGTCACTGATGCAAACAGCCCTCTCTCTCGGATGCAGTCAAACGTCTGTGCGCTTGTATATGTCCGCAGAATTTTTCTATCCAGAGTCACATCAAAAGAAGGAGGAAGTCGGTGCACAGGCTCTGCGCAATCGGAACAGGAGTATATCAGACGAAGCGGTATATATATGTATAGACATTATGGCAAGCAAACCAAACACCGGCTAGAAAAAATGTCATACAATCCCATAGCAAGAGCGGTGGACCAACTCGACCAAAGGAAGATGGACCCACAACCTCATTCCGATCATAGAACCTTGGACGGCAAGACTGATAGGAGACTGCAACTACCATCTTTCTCAGTGGTCACGGCGGGTACCCCAAGTATCTGATAAAATGCGAACACGACAACTCACCTTACTGCCCGGAATGTCCAAACACGAAAGAGGATGCAGAGCAAGTGATGGTCCACAGGATTAAACTGACATGTCCAGAAAACATAGACGCAATAGAAGCAGCACTGCACAGAGATCTGCTCATATGTAGCCTGTGTGTAGCAACAGACATACAGACAGAGCATAAATGCCAACCTCTCCGCTGGGAGAGTGGTAGAAGAATTAGTACGTAGGCGTATTCCCGAAATGGACTAAACGGGTTTTGCGAATCGTCTTTCGAAGTTTGCAACATTTGGGATGCAACCAAAAAAAAGCCATTGCACAATTGTTACTGACGCCTCTAGGGTTGGCACCCCTTAAGACTTCTGCAGGAGCTGCAGAGATGGGAATGAGGAAGAAAACATTGTACACTTGTTATGCCACTGTTGTGATCTCTCATACCGTAGGTACAGATTTCTGGAAGTCCTTTATTTCAATGACCTGGCCAAACAAAGCAACCTTGAAGACGTTCATCTTCTTCGCTTCATTAGCACAAAATGGTTTGCGGAATAAGCATTAATCCACGTGGTAGCACAATTGGCCTACATTGGCCCAAGTATGACTCCTGTCCTTTCGTACAGTAGTCAGCCACTTCCAACTAACCTAATTGAGACTGTTCTCAACTGAAATGCGAGCGATTTTTGCATCTGCTTGCGTTAATGGCCAAACAGACTAATGTGGATGGCTAGGACACGTCGAATATGCCAACTCCTGACCGAGAAATCATCAGTGTCCCACACATCCATCTGGAGACAGCTAGCTGCCCATCGTGTTACCAGTAGTCTTGTTGCTCAAGGGCCCGGTCCCCAATGGACAGCAGCACTACTCAAAACGGGAAGTGCCATCCACCGAAACACAGCCACATTCGTTGAAGGTCATCCACAAACAGTGAAAATCCTTGTGAGATGACCAAACTAAACCAACCTGGAATACACTCGGCTAGTGACTGCAAGTAAAACAAATTCGTACAAATTTTCATAACATATTCTTATTCTCTTTGTTTCATAACCCAGAGGGAGTTTATTTTATAATTCGTTTACAAAATCAGCGGCATATCGTTCGTGCTACAAAATGATGTATAAATTCGGCGTCGGGGCGACTGACGGGATGACGTGGTGACTTGTAAACAAACGAAAGATGTGAATTACAAAACATTTAGAAGAAACCAACTTAAACCAAATAACTAAGCGAGAGGTAAACTTAATCAGGGGAGCGGAGTTGACGGCGCTTCACGACTTCCCACCGAAGCCCATGAGATTGCCCAGGCCACCGGCAGCGCCCTGCTGCAGTTGTCGCATCATGTTCTGCAGGCCGCCGACGCCGCCCATCTGCTGGAGCATCCTAGGATCGATCATTTTCGCCATTTGTTGGTTCAGTTTGGCCATCTGTGTGGGGTTTACGTTCTTGGTCATGTCGCCGGTCTTGAAGAGTCCCTTAACGCCACCCATTTTCTTCACCACCGCGGCGAACTTCGTGTAGTGCGAAATGAGTTCCTTAACCTCACGCTCCATGACGCCAGCGCCCTGTGCCACCCGGATGCAGCGTGTTGGTTGTTTGCTGAACAGCTTGGCCCCGTCGCGGTTGTCCAACTCGCCGTCGGACATGCTGTCCATCATGGTCATCATGCGCTTGATTCTCGCCATCGATTCCTGCTCACCGCCCTTGGTCATGAAATCCTGCGAGAAGCCGGGAATCATTCCCATGATCTGTGAGAATGGACCCATTTTCATGATGTTCTGGAACTGCTCGTACATGTCTCGGATTGTGAACTGGCCGTGTTTGATTTTCTCCAGCAGCTCCTCATTCCCGTCGAGCTTCAGTTCATTCACTTTGTCTATCAAGCCCTCGATGTCGCCCATTCCCAGGAGCTTGCTGACGAACGGCTTTGTTTTGAATGGCTCTAGGTCGTCTATGTGCTCTCCGGTGCCGATGAAGATGATCGGGGACTGGGTGGCTGCCACAGCTGACAACGCGCCTCCTCCCTTCGCGTGGCCGTCCAGTTTCGTGATGATGACCGAACCGATGTCGACCTTTTCCTTGAACGCTTTCGCCTGGGCCTCGCAAGCCTGTCCAATGGTGGCGTCCATTACGAAGATGATGTTGTCTGGCTTTACTGCATTCGCGACAGCCAACATCTCCTCGAAGAGCGATTCCTCCTGCTTGTGCCGACCGCTGGTGTCGACGATAATCATTTCGAAGCCCTCCCGCTTAAACATCTCCACACCGTCCTGGGCGATCACCACGGGATCGATTTCTGTGTAGGATCCGTAGAAGGGTATTCTGGCTTTTGTGGCGTTCTGTTTGATCTGGTCATAGGCACCCGCACGGAAAGTATCAGCGCACACCAGACACGATTTCCAGTTGCGCTTCTGGTAGTGATATGCCAACTTTGTGCACGTCGTAGTCTTTCCCGATCCTTGCAAGCCAACGAACATAATGATATTTGGTCTCCCCTTCACGGGTTGATAGGGCTTCACACCGGGATCCACCAGTTTGACCAACTCCTTGAACACAGCTGACTGAATCATTCGTCGTTTATTGAGGCCCCCTGCCATCTCATCGAAATCAATGACAGCTCGAACATTCTCACGCAATTGCTTGACCAAACGAATATTTACATCCGCCTCCAGAAGTGCTGCACATATCTCCTTGAGCATGGAATTAAGAACCTCCTCGTTGATTACCGTGGCTTTGCTCAACGACTGCAAAGCAGTCGTTATTTTACGACCTAAATCGGCTAATACCATGGTGGGTTTGTTCGATGCACTTAGGAAACTATTTTATTGTGTATAATAATCGGAAATAATCGCGAAAATTTCGTCTTTTGTTGTGGAAAGAAAAACAAGAAGCAAACTTTTTCTTTTTGGTTTTTGACACGTCGATGTTGAATTTCCATCCGTGTTGTCAAAATCATGAGGAAGTGTTCGGAATGTGTGCGAGTAAAGTTACCACATGTTTTTCGTTTCAAAATGGTACTAGATTTTATTGCAAATGTTTTTTGTTAAAAAATATTATAAATACCATGTTTAAATCAATAGAAGCAAGCAAAAGATTGTATTTATTCTGAGAAAAGTACTAATCGGTAAATAATAATAGTTTAATTTGTGTACTCATTAAAACCATTTCTGGAGTTAACCATTTCCCAGCACCGCATGCTCATTTCTCAAATTTAGCTATCGACTAATTGCTATACATGATGCGGTTTCAATTCCAAAAATATCGCAGCTTTGTCTGGTCTAAAAAATATCAAAAATTGCACATTTTCACAATTCACGGTTCATGTGTTTAGCTCTCTGCGAACTGTGACACATCTACTACGTGCTACAAGCACAACATCTGCTACACTTTGAATCTGTCATTTTAGCAAGTTGTGTCGAGTGGTGTCAGCTGTAATTTCCACAGTTGTTTCGCTCAAGACATATTTTATGTTTAAGAAATTTAACAACAATTTAATTCAAATTAACAAGAGGAAATTAACAAAAAAAAAACACAAAAATGGATCCAGCACTGCTCAGAGAACGCGAGGCGTTCAAAAAGAGGGCCATGGCCACCCCAACGTAAGAACAACCCTTTCCCGAAGTAAAACTCCATCGAGCCCCAAATGATGGCATTTTATCCATTTTAGAGTCGAAAAGAAAACAAAGGTTGAAAGTGCCCCACCACCAAAGGATGATAGAAAGAAAATGCGTCCACCGACTGCACCGAAGCTCGATGCAAGCACGTAAGTCCCCCGTTCTGGACCATCACGCTTCCAATGTCACTAGGATATGTCTCCTTTTAGATATAAGACCATGTCGGGAAGTTCTCAGTATCGATTTGGCGTACTGGCAAAGATCGTCAAACACATGAGAACCCGTCATCAGGATGGGGACGATCACCCGCTGACAATTGAAGAGATTTTAGATGAGACCAATCAGCTCGACATTGGTCAGTCCGTTAAGAACGTAAGATTCCACCAATGCCCATGTTTGGTTGTTTAGTTCATACTATCGTCATTTCCAGTGGCTTTCAACGGAGGCTCTTATGAACAATCCAAAGATCGAAGTGTCCCCAGACGGATGTCGGTTCGCGTTCAAGCCTGTTTATAAGATAAAAGACGGCAAGACCCTTCTGCGATTGCTGAAGCAGCACGACCTGAAAGGTCTCGGCGGAATATTGCTTGACGACGTGCAGGAATCGTTGCCGCATTGCGAAAAAGTCTTAAAAAATCGCGCTTCAGAGATCATCTTCATCATTCGACCGATCGACAAGAAGAAGATTCTCTTCTATAACGACAGGACAGCAAACTTTGTGGTAAGTCAGGGGGTGCATGGGATATGAAAGATGGGACTAATCCACGATTTTCTTTGCCAAGGTTGATGATGAATTTCAGAAGCTCTGGCGCTCGGCAACAGTGGATGCCATGGACGATGCCAAAATCGATGAATATCTTGAAAAACAAGGTAAGCTCCTGGTTGGTGGAATGACACATCTGACAATTTTGTCCTTCCAGGTATCAGAACTATGCAAGACCACGGGCAGAAGAAGCCGGTGCCAAAGCGCAAGAAGATGTCCAACAAGAAGAGGCAGTTCAAGAAGCCCCGTGACAATGAGCATTTGGCTGATGTCCTTGAGGTTTACGAGGATAATACGCTAACACAAAAGGGTACCAATCCCACGTAGACATTCAGGCGTATCTCCTCTCTCTACTAGGATTAATTCTGATAAATATATATATTTTAAGGCTGACCTGTTGTTTTTTACTTGGCACCTTGGGACTGATTCAGTCATCGGAAGTCGCTGCAGATGACAGGCAAGAGC
Organism: Eristalis arbustorum; assembly: GCA_916610145.1. NCBI lineage: Eukaryota > Metazoa > Arthropoda > Insecta > Diptera > Syrphidae > Eristalis > Eristalis arbustorum. The sequence continues at coordinate 17,396,188 of OU744318.1, read as the reverse complement.
ATCTCAGAAAAAGAGGAAGACATTGTCGTGGGAGGAGACATGTCCAAGGCCTTGTGTCGTTTAAAAGAACAACTGTTATTTCCTGAAGTGCATTTAAGCGGATGACAGCGTACTCTTGTTATCTGGGATGTGTTCGCGGATTTTAGGCATTGCACATTGCCCATAAACTGTGCCACTTGATGAACCGATCGCATGATTCAGCATCCAAAATAACAGCTTAGGTGCAGTAAGGATGAATATCGACCAAGATTGTCCCATTCTACCTCGCACTGTGAACAGTCGCGGTTTGTGCCAGTCGAAGGATGAATCACCTGAATCAAGTTTCAACAACAAACAAATTAACGTGCAACAACACCACCTGCATGTCACTTTCGATTGGGACTTAATTAATTTGAAATAAAACGAAACTTTCACTTTTTACTGTCAAGTGGAGTGATCGTTGTTCGAGCAGAATCGTCCCTTTGTTGGAGTTCTGCTTCAGTGTTTTCGAATGGATTGTTTCTGATATCTGATTGGACTTAACCAATCCGTGAATGGTTGTATTGAGTTTGTTTGAACTCGTGTGAGCATTGCAAATCTAATTTAACTTTCTCCATTCCAGTCAAGCTGAAAAAAATCCATTTGTTTTGACGAAACAATTAACACAATGGATTTGTTTGGATAAATTCACACTCTGTAGTCATGACAGATACTGAGATAGTTGGCGGCAATTTCGTTCGTTTCAAGATAGTATCCGCCTAGGAGTGTATGACGTGTCATGATTAGGCAGTTACAGTGACACAGGATGTCTGGATGATTTGTCCTCGTTACAACACATTCGGCAAGTGTCATCTTGGGTTGAGCCCATAATTTTGAGAAGAGGCTTTACTGGCCAGTTGCAGTAAGGAAACCCGTGCTTATACGAATCTGACTTCTTGTGAGTCTCGTCGTCTTATTAAGAAAAATAGTTGGAAGGAACATTTTGGCCTGCTTGTTACCGTCCGCGTGCGGCAGGTAATGGTTCTGTCCAGTTGTGTCGTGAAGGGAGAGTGACCTTATAATTTGGCTAAAGTTGTATTTGGGAACACAGTTGTCAACAAGGAGTATTTTCAAGGTTTCATGCCCGTTTAGTTCGTTTGTTTTCAGGGTGGATTAGGCTGTAGTTAGAGCTATCCTCTTCTACGTTCATCCTGCAGATAAATGAGTTGAATGTTTGTTATGACTTCTGGTGCTACTGGTTGCTCTAGTGAATCTAGGTTGTATTGGGATGGCTATGTATAGCCAGTGAGGCATAACCTTCCCAGGAAAGTACCCTCAAGACTTGAGAGGATGTAATGCAACACGCTCTCAACCTGCTAAATAATTGGGCAATTGAAAATGGTCTGGGCAGTAACGCTAAGAAACCCCAAATTTCCTTTTCACTAGGAAATATAAAATTCCTCTCATTGAATGCTTCACTCTAAATGGCACCAATGCTCCGTTCTCATTCTCTCTTAACACTAAATACCTCGGACAGCAGATTGAGCTCATTAGAAAGGTCACTACGGCCATTAGACACAAATAGGGACTTTAAACTTATGACACACTGGGTCTTTATAGCTGTCATCAGACCCATCGTCGTGGCTATATGGTGGCCCATAGTCAACATCTGCACGTATTTCAACAAACTAAGAAACATACAAGTCTGCATCTCCATCAGTGGACCCCTTAAAACTACTCTCAACGATGCACTTAAAATCTCCTGAACCTCAGCCCGTTGGATATTCGAAATGAGAGAGCAAGCTCGGTTCGTTTAATGGCCTGTTCTGAATGGTACGATTGCACTTATGGAAAATGTTACTACCATCCAATTTGATTATACTTCTCCCAGACATTTCCCTGATTCCGAACGGAGATCTGTGGTACGGCACCATACCTGTTAGTAAAGCCATAAATTTCTTCACAGGTGGTTCCAGGACTGAAGATGGCGCAGGAAACAGTTTTCCTGAAACCTGAACAAATCTGTCTCCCCGATCACTGTATCGTCTTCAAAGCGGAAGTTAGCGAAGCTCTGCCCTAGCTAATGTGGAATGCGATATCAGCTTTTTTACGAAAAGCCAAGCTGCGATAAAGTCCATCGTTCTCTACAAACTCAAAAATAGTGATTGACTGCTGTGCTTCTCCTAACGAGATATACGAGCAGTTCAAAATAGCCTGTGCCGGGTGTCAGGCCATAGGAACATTCTGGGAAACTGTTGCCCTGACAAACTCGCTAAACACGCCACAGGACTGCTGATTGATGGAATCTTCTCTTGTAACATAGGACCTCCTTTAGTTACCCTTCAGTTAAAGCTCAATAATATTTGCGCTCAGAAAATAAATGCAAGATGGTTGAGAGGCAGCAACTGCCGAACGACAAAACAAATCTGCCTTCATCTTGATAAAAAAATCATGTAGCCTGATCCCTCTGAAAAGATTCAAAATTGGCACTGCAGTGTATTCACCGGGGACCTGCCCACCAGGTCTCCACGGGACTGGGCCTTTTCTTAAACGACTCCTGTAAAAGCTGGTTTGACGATGATAAGGAGGAAAGCAGCCAACATCTTCTCTGCGCCTCAACTAGGGAAGCCACTGTAAGCTCATACTTCTATGACAGCCTAAATGACCTCAGCAATGCTTTAGTCCGAGCCTATCGGAGAACGCAACAAAGGACAAACTTGGTGTGCGATTAGAAGCAGTCAACCTAGAGAGTGTGCCTACTTGGAAAGGCATTTTATTTCGGGGTCTGGTCCACCCCAGACTACACAAAGAAGAAGAGAAACAGGTTTGAACATTAATCATTCAGAATATCGGCCACTTGAGGTTCTTTCCTGCAGTTGAATTTCAGATATTTCGATAAGCAACAATTACCCATGTTTATTCGTGTAAAATGTTTCAAAGCAAACAAAGTTTGTAATTTTCAAAGAAACACTTGTACAAACAGAACTACATGCTTCAACAAAATTCCTAACCCACCCCCACCACAGGCGCCCACAAACAACTGACAGTTCAGCGTTCTAGCATTTGTGTCAAAACAAAAACAGCTGTTCCTGAGTGGTTTCTGGTGTTATATTATTATGGTCTATGTACCCTTGAATATATTTTCGAATGGCATCTTGCCCCCGTCCAGCATCACACATTTTCCTGAACTTAGATCGCAACCAGCTATCCGGTCCAAACCCTCTGCTCGCGTGTGCTGCATTCAAATGCATTTCCGCCCATCGGTAAACCTCATTACTCGAAGAATACATCAGGTCTTGTGGAGGTGTGGTCACTGACCCATTGTACAACACGTATCCACACTCTTCGCCTTGTAACCGGTTCCACAGTGAGTCGATATAGCCGAAAATACAAAAGAACTGCCAGTGAATTGTATAAATTATAACGCGATTTACATCCAGCTAATGTTCCGCCGATACTGATAACAGACGTGAAAAGACAAAGAGGCAAGCACACAGTAAAAAAAAAAAACACAACACATCGGACAGCTAGAGTGCTGCTGGTGCAGAGTAGTGAAAAGAGACCCAGCAACCAGCAACCAGCAGACAAGCATCGATGCCACGGCGAACGATGATTGTATAAATTTCTTGAACTTGTACATTTTGTCGGTTAGTTTATTTAACACCTTCTCCGAGTGTGGGTGCCCAAAAGCGCACAGCAATTTTATCGAGTGTACCATATATCCCCGCTGCAGTGTGTATTCGAGTGAGAAAGAGAGTTCCTGCCACTTTCCAGCAACAGGATGAATATTCTTCAATTGTTGTTTGTTTTATTTGCAATTGCAGCACCAGCCACATGCTCCGAGTAAGTGAATATCCATCACAAATTAATTGTATTCAATAATTTAACACACTGGCATTGAGCCATCGACGGTAGGTAGCTGTATTCCGTTTGTCGTTTGTGTAGCACCCCCCCAGAGAAAGTCAGCAATCGGCTTGTCTCACGTTAGGTAATTCCATGTTGCACTTACCCCGGTTATGTGGCACTCCTTTTGACAATTAATTACACACCTTTATTCACTTGAATGACGCGTCGTTTGGTTATTTATTATGCGGTTGATTATAAATTCGGTCACAGAAACGCACAAAACGGTGTGGGGGAAGATATTTACACACAACTCACAGACAATATGAAAACAACCGGATTTGACGTACGGTTGAGCTAGAGGAACAGAACTGAGATTCAACGTTATGTTGTTGCTGTCAGATTCTTGTGGATGCGATGTGAACAGTGGATATGAGAAGTATTCTAACTAGAATGCAAAAATAAAAATTTATACGCATGGCAGTTATTTTATGGGACGATGGTATTTTGCGTGACGAAGTAATAGAATTTGCGTAGGAGCCAACGGTGTGGAGTCTTGAGGACACAATTCACTTCATTGTTCGGTTATCGGTTACGTTGGTTGGTGCTTCTAAAAATATCAAATTTCCGGTTTGAAAGCGACGATATTTGTAGTGGTCTAAGACAGGGCTTTGATTTCTTGAATTTTTGATTTAAGCTTTGAGTTTATCGTTCCATTGAGTGCTAAGCTACATGTCTAAACGTCGCTTTGTCGTTTCACTCAAGGGGCTTCTGATCAGGCTACTGGTATTTAGACATGAATAAAACGATCAAGAGATTCACCATAAGTGGTTCCGTCAGTTCTTGCGAAACGTGTTTATGACATTTTCCGAGCTTTGGTCCGTTTCGATTGCAAAAGAATGAATCAATTACGATTTGCTCTTCCAACAGGTGGTTGTGTTGGACTGTGTAGTCAGATGTCAATACCTTGTGCTCCAAAACACACGCTGCCCGGCAGTATTGTTGCTTGAGTAATGCCCGTGGTTTTGTGAGTATGTGCGTCGACCCTAATACACTTGAACCTCGAACGTCTACGTTATATCCTTAGACGGCGAAAATAATTTTCACGGCCCCTCTTTCGAGTCACTGACAATGCTTAAAGAGTATTTCCTGTCTAGAAAAAGCTTCTCAAACTTGGCCGTTCGGAGTCGGCATAAAACTGTAGGTCCCTTCGACTCGTGAGGGAACAATAGCACGCACAACACGATTGTTTGCTCAGAAGCTGGGCCCTGGCCTTAAAAACAGAAAACCAATCCTGTAGACGGGCGAGCTTCGCTTTCCTCAAACCAAATCTTAACTTGTTGCTTGCGCATCACCAAGCAAAGCATGATGACTGTCCATTGAGCTGTTATCCATATCACCCCTGAACGACGACGCACAATTATTTGTTTATCAATTCATCTAGAACTAACTGCTTTTTGTGTACGGCAATTGTCTTAGCCAAAGCATTCTAATCGCTTTGAGATAAACAAACGCAGATAAGGCATCTGTCGACCAACTCAACTCAACTATCTAGGAAACAGTTTTTTCAATTTCAATTATCGCCGCACGGTAAACGTTGTGACAAGTGCCTCTCAAGGGTGTTTACTCTCTGCTGCAATTAAATACGAACCGATCACCGCAACTTCATCTTACAATGGGTCGGTTCCCTGTGATAAATGTCCGTCCGCAAAGCGAGCGCTCTCTCTGCGACCGTTTTTGTTTTTTCCCATTTATTGCCAATTTACTTACTCAATTACGGTTTCCTTATCAGCAATTGATTTGAAATAGTCTAGCTCTCTCCCGGGGAGCGGGTCTAAATTGGTTGCACGCCTTTGAAACGATAGACTCTTCCGATGTAGGCGTTCGCAACTGGATTAGTAACAATTTCTTGCAGCCCCTTCGTGATGTTTAGTTGGAAACATTTATTTGTCGGCATTCTGGTGTTCGCATTCGTAGGCGCCTTGATCGCTGTGTTAGTTATTGTCACAAGGTCGCCCATACACAAGCCTGTACACTTGCCCGAAGAAGACGAGTAATTGCCCTCTCTGCTGCGCGACTCGTACAGTGGGTCAGCTAATTTGATTTGTCTCTTTTTTTTACTTTCAGCTTGGTTTGGGGATATGAGTGTCATCAGAGCAAATGCATGAAGGTGCCGCTGAACGAGGAGAATTTCCAGAAGGCTGTCAGTCTGCCGGTGTGTAGGATATTCTGCGGAGATACCATCGGAACGCTGTGGCCAAAACCGACGGGGGCTGTCAAAATCGGGGAATACATTGTTCACATCGATAGAAGCAAGGTTAACTTTGAGGTGCCGACCGGAAAGGCGGCTCCATTGTGGAAGGAAAATGAAAAGCGCTTCATGGAACAAATCGACGCTAAGATACCGGAACCTAGTCTAGTTCGAAGTGAAGGCAGGACACTTAAGATCAAGGTTATTGTGGACGAGAGCCTAGAAAAGGCCGCCGAGATACCACAGTTAACGTATGACTCAGACGAGAGTTACACGTTGCAGATTAGTCAGGGAAACAACGAAGTCTTCGCTGACATCAAGGCGAAAACATTCTTTGGTGCCAGGCATGGACTGGAAACGCTTTCCCAATTGATTGTGTACGATGACATTCGACGGGAGGTACAGATGCTGGCTCAAGCTGAGATCAGTGATGCTCCGGTGTACAAGCATCGGGGTCTCTTGCTGGACACTGCAAGAAATTACTTTAGCGTCAAGTCGATCAAAAGGACTATTGGTGAGTGTTCCTAATCCTCATTTTGTTTTCACTGTAACTAAATTCGTGAATTTGTTTAGATGGCATGGCCATGACCAAGCTGAACACCTTCCACTGGCACATAACCGACTCCCACAGTTTCCCAATGGTGGTCAAATCCCAGCCGGACCTGTACAAGCTGGGAGCGTACTCGGCTCGCAAGATCTACACTCATGAAGATATTGCTGACGTCGTTGAGTATGGACGCGCAAGAGGTATTCGTGTTCTCCCAGAATTCGATGCTCCTGCTCATGTTGGCGAGGGTTGGCAGTTCAAGAACATGACAGCGTGCTTCAATGCACAGCCGTGGAAGAAATTCTGCGTAGAGCCACCTTGCGGTCAGCTGGATCCCACCGTCGATGGCATGTACGATGTGCTTGGCGACATTTATCGCGAAATGTTTGAGCTCTTCAACCCGGATGTGTTCCACATGGGCGGCGATGAGGTATCAGTGAATTGCTGGAATTCAAGTGAAACCATTCGGAATTGGATGTTGGCGCAAGAGGGTTGGGGCCTGGAGGAGAAGGACTTCATGAAACTGTGGGGACACTTTCAGAACAAAGCACTTGCCAAGGTGGACAGTGTCTCCACAAATGGTAAGGTTCCAATAATTATGTGGACCAGTCGGTTGACGGACGTGCCTTACATTGATGACTACCTGGACAAAGACCGATACATCATACAAGTTTGGACGACTGGTCTTGATTTCAAGATCCAAGAGATTCTAAAACGTGGGTACAAGATGATTATCTCGAACTACGATGCTTTGTATTTCGACTGCGGATTCGGTGGATGGGTTACCGATGGCAATAACTGGTGCTCTCCCTACATTGGCTGGCAGAAGGTTTACGAGAACAGTCCAGAGAAGATTGCTGGTGACTACAATGAGCTGATATTGGGTGCAGAAGCGGCGATATGGTCTGAGCAAATCGACGAGCACACAGTGGACGCAAGATTTTGGCCACGAGCGAGTGCATTGGCTGAGCGATTGTGGTCGAATCCAAAGGACAGCTGGCGTTTAGCCGAGTCGCGATTTTTGGTACATCGTGAGCGCTTGACAGAAAACGGTCTGGCAGCGGAGTCCATTGAACCTGAATGGTGCTTGCAAAATCAGAATGAGTGTCCAATTGATGCGTACGAGGCAAAAAACGTATCGAGCGGCTAATGCGAAGCATTTACTACTTTCTGCTGCATTTTGTTGACCCTTTTTGTAAGGGTGGCTTCTCTTAGACGTTTGCACGTATGTAAATTGAAATGTGAATGCTTAGGAACTACTTTGTATGTAATAAATCAGTATAGTTTTCCAATTATTTTTTTTCTTATCTCCTCAATTCGTCATTTGTGCGTGTCATTCATATCGTCTTCCGAAGAACGGAGATCCTCAGTAGAGAGCATGTGTTACAAGAACTTTCTAAAACGCTTTCTTCTAAAAATATTAAGTTTGTTTCAAACATAATTGAAGAAGGTTGTGCACTCCGTAACCACGTCGTACCGACACCCAGGGAATGATAACAGCTGCTTAATGGAACCCAACTTCAGTCGATGAAGTAGTCTTCCCACCTGGCTTGAAAAAGTAGGCGCAGCCATTAAAAGGTTAGAGAACAATAAAGCCACAGGTTTAAATGGTTTACCATCAGAGTTCTTTAAGGCTGGTGGCAATGTTATACCAAGGAGCATGCAACAAATCGTTTGCTGAATTTGGGAAGAAGAAAGCCTGTCCGACGATCCAAATGTTCGAATCTGTTTAAAGACAGCTTGGTCTTGATGACTGGAAGCAGAGGGTCTAATAACGTCAGCAATTGCTCGGGATAAAACCCTCCCTCGTTAGCCTAATAAGTAAATAATTAAGTATCGAGTTCGGTGAAAAAGGACGCCGAAGATAGAAGGGGTTGCTATAATCAAACATCGACTGTCGCAAGAGCAACTAACACCTGGAGCGGTATTGGCGAGTGTCAGTGTTACACCTCTAGGGATGGTCATCACTTATGTAAGCCCAGGTCCCCGATTACGATGTTGCACGTATTTTTGAAGTGAAGTCTTTAGGCGCACTAGGGGTTAAATAGAATACACGATATTTCACATGTAACGAAAACCGACACTATTTTAGTTCCTAGCGTTTCGAGAAGATGTTCGTTGCATTCTTCAAAGTAGGGACAATTCGTCTCAAATTATGGTTTAAGTTTCGAATAACTTCATTAAATGGCTGTTGCATGTTTGACCGGTCGGTAATACCAAGTCTTTTATCGACAACACAGTGCGTAAGAGGACATTACGCTCATTGAACGTTCAGTTGGCATTTGATAGGAAGTATCTATTCTCTTCATTGATGTTGTTCTAGTATTTATACACATTTAGCATGGTCACGTGTTTATAAGTTAGAATATTAGAAGGGGGTGAGAAGGGATCGCGTGATCACTGCGTCCTCAAACGGAAATATTGTGTGTTCCCCATTTACAGTTCTCACAGGCAGCATGGGTTCCTGATGAAACTTAGTAGATTTTTAAGTGAACTGGTGGCAATTTTGTCCGCTTCAAGAAAATGTCCGCTTAAGTGTCGACGACGTGCCCTGACTGGGCAGTTACAGTAACTCAGTGTAAGTGCTTCAATTTCTTAAGTGACTTTGCTAGCAACCGAAAGTGTAACATATCTAGAAACATATACATATCGCGCCCTAATCGCCAAATTATCCTAAGCGACAAAATGAACATATTACAGGAAAGGCTTTTTTTTGTCTGAGCTAAAAAACGTTTACGACAAAGTTTGTTTTCTCTACAATTTATATGAAGCGAGAGAAACAAAGAGAGAGTGCACTAGTGTAAATTATCGAACTGCATCAATAGGCGCGTATTTTTGACTAGTCAGTACTCAGCTCATTTATGATTCTCAATAAAACGGTATTTTACTGAGCTACATTTTACTTCCAAAAGTTGGTACGTGTACTTACGTCCATTGCTTTAGATACCAAAATACTCTAATGTCAAAAATAAGTGAAATTTAATTCTAAAAAGCAAAGAAAATACACAAATAATTTATCGCCCAACAAGTAATTTGAAGGATTTGATATTTTATAAATTTGCAGAAGCAACATCAACAAGTAAACAATTACAAGTGTCAAATAATCGATTGATACCATTCTTTAATAAACAAAAAATTTCCTTCGGCGTCATCTGTGAATGAGATTTTTTAATGCGTCCTAATTCGTAATGACAGTGAAATTTTACTGAGTAGTTTGTACTCAGTAAGTATGTTTTGTTGTTGCTTCACTTGTAAAATCTTACTAAGCTCAGTACTGAGTAGTCAGAAATACACACCTATTAAGTCATTTTTGTTTCGAATGTTGCTCACGATAATTTGGCGGTTGAGCCACGATATATCTCGATATCTTTTCTGTCCATATTTTTTCCAGTAAAATATGTTAGTATGACCTTCCCGAATTGGATCATTGTATCTAATGATTTTCTACATTTTCTCAACGTCTGTCACTTGCGTTAATTAAGTCCTGGCATCTTTTATAAACCTTCTAAAGACTTGTCTTAAGTCATAATCACTCGTGAGTTTCTTCTCAGACAAATTTTCTTTTCTATTTTGAAACAAAAATTCGGTGGATTGCAAACAAGCTAACGCTTGTTTTCTTTCTGTTTTCGCATTTGCTTAGCGCTTCTTGACGTATTTCTTCCCCAATATTGATGGGTTTAGGCTTTTTAACTTTTAACTTCTTTAATTTGGTTGAAATCTACTGACTTTTGTTTTAACTCTGAGATATCCACGTGGGATAGTGCGTCCGCGTTCTAAATAGTTCTCTTTGTCTGTTACAACCTCGTCCACCATACATTCTCCTCGACCGCTTAGTTTTCAAGCAGCTTCTCTTTCCCTATGTGACTCCTTCTTTCTTTGCTTTCTCAAATTCTTCTTTACAAATTTTTAACACAAGTCACAGTTTTAAATAAAACGATTCTTCAATTTAAATTAATCCCTTTTCTAGAAACCACTCTCCACTACGTCGTCGTCTACCATCCATCGGGGATATTTTTGGGAAATTCCTCCCAGTGCTGCCAAGACTCTGGTTGTCGTTGTAATTATAATAATAATAGTAATATAATATGGGTGGCGCTACAGCCCGTAGAGGGCCAGGGCCTAGCTTCTCAGCAACCACTCGCGTTGTGCGTGCTATTGTTCATTCACGAGTGGAAGGGACCTACAGTTTTATGCCGACTCCGAACGGCCAAGTTTGAGGAGCTTTTTCTAGACAGGAGTACTCTTTGAGTATTGTCAGTAACTCGAAAGAGGTGAGGCCATGAAAATTAGTTGTGTCGCACAGAGCATTAATCGAACCTACGACGTTGAGGTTGAGTCGTTGTAACAGATTGTAATTTAACTTATGATTATTTTGCTTATCTCATTACTCATATTCACATATAACAATCCCTGCTAAATGCTCTGAAAGTTAATTGCCAACAATTGCACTTCAGAAAATACATATTTCCTTGCACTCAAACTATATCGGAGTTCCTACGATGTATCGTCGTTGGGCTGAAAATTAACTCGACAAAAACAAAAACGATCAGCTTAAGACCAAACCTTTGAAGTATTGTCCATGGCGATGCTATGGAACCCGCTGACTCACGATGGCGGGCGGTCCTAGGAGTACGTGGCGAACAGTTGAGAAGAAAACACGGTTACTGGGAAAAAGTTGGGGTGAAATGAGTCGGAGACACATTTCCAGAAATCGCACTAGATGGCGCGTTGGCATTGCAGAGCCCCTGGGACTAGGATCCAAGATATACGTAAGTATTAAGTAAAATTGCCAATTAACTGGTGATAGATCTGAGACTCGATTCACAGCCTCAGTAACATATTATCCTCCCTCCTAAATGCTAAAAATCGTTCAGATAAATCTTATGCACTAGATCAGTCCTGCGGACAATAACATCATTTGCCACATAAAAGGATTGATTTCTATATCCACAACTTCTACAGCTACCAAATCAACATCTTCCGGTGGGAAATATGGGGGCTACAAATATTCTTCTAGTTAGCTACTCTTCAGTCAGAGGAGCCTTAATGTAAGTACCTAGACTTGTTTTTTATGGATTGTAAGCGTCTGCCCTATATATTCAGGTCAGTGGTCTGCTGGTCTCTGACTTAAGTACATAATTATATCAGCTTGGATTTTATTGAGATTTTAAGGCAACGACACTCATTTGTCGAATACTTTTGAGCATCAGTGTATATATCGTAGCCTAACAATCGCTCCGAAATTTCAAGGTCAATCTTATCTTGTATTTAAATTCATTCTCTATTGGGCGTATATAACTTTAATACATGTTGGACTCAGCGCGGCAAGTGCAAGTGGTTCTCTTGCTAAACTTGGATCCACTGATTTCTCTGCCATTTGGATCTCGACCACTGCAAGGTACACATTATTGGTAACCAAATAAACTTATTCGTTATTTTGAAAACACGGTTTTATTGTGCGCAACATCGATCTCATCGTCGCGTCTTAGATTTAAATAGGATTTTTTGTTCTGCGCTACAATCCTACAAAGCGTTTCGCATCTCATCTGCAAATGAGAAAATTCGGTGTTAATGAAGTGTAAGAGTGCCCCGATAAGAATAAGAATTACCAAAATAAGTCACAAATACATACATGTACTCTCTTGTTTTTAATCCACTTTTAAAATTGTGCCGGATAAGTTTGAACGCAGTGAGCAACAGTTACATTATTCTGATATCGTTACGCACTCTCGAGGATTAAATGCGTGGTTCATCGAGCAACGAGCCTCAGTTGAGTGTTCTGTTTTGTGGCGAGTGGTTTAGCAAACGGACGGTTCGAAAGTTCTAAGCAGGAAACAGAATTTTTGGCTATTGTTTTAGGTTCGGAGTTTATTTTTGAATTGTAATTCTAGGCTTGTGTGGGATCGTTTCATTTTTTCTGATACATGTCCAAATGCCGCCTCGCCCTTTCACCGAAGTGTTGTGAACAGACCTTGTGCTTGCGTTTGCTTACTAGTATTTGGACATAAAACGGTCAAGCGAGTAATCAATTCACCTTCAATGTGTTTGTCAGTTCTTGCGAAACATGTTTAACAACGAGCTTTCTGACCAACAATTTTTTTTCCGAATTTCCGTCGGCTTGGATTGCAAAAGAACGAATGAATCAGATTCCAGATATGTTTACGGCAATTACCTTAGTCGAAGCGCGTTCTAATCCCTTTGAGATGAACAAACGCGGAAAAGCATCACAACACTTCCTACGATTCGGAGACCCTTCCATCGCTTACAGTGCACCGATAAGCACGGCAAATGATGACAAGTGTCTCTGAAGAGGGTTTCCTTCTTTGCTGGCGGGCTCCGTCTGAAATTAATCTCTCTGCGACCGCTTGGTTCCAACTACTCTAGATTTCTTCCGAGGAGTGGATCCACATTGGTTGCACGCCTTAGAAACGATAGACTCTTCCGAGGTATGCGTCCGTTGGATTAATAATAATTTCTTGCAGCTCTGTCGCGATGGTCGGTTGGAAATATTTATTTGTCGGTATTCTAGTGTTCGGTGTAGGAGACGGCCAGCAGCCCGTACCTTTGTCCAAGTAAGTCGAATAATTGTGCTCTTCATTTCCCACGTCGTGCGATTCAACTAATTTGATTTATCTCTTATCCTTTCAGTTTTGCTTGGGGTCACGAGTGTATTCAGAACAAATGCGTCAAGGTGCCACTGAATGAGAGGAATCTGCGAAAAGCTACCAGCCTGTCAGTATGTAGGTTGCGCTGTGGAGATACCATCGGAACGCTGTGGCCACGACCGACGGGGACTGTGAAACGCAATGACCGTATGATTCACATCGACAGAAGACAAATCCGCTTTGAGACTCCGACGGGAAAGTCCGCTGCTTTGTGGATGGAAAATGACAAGCGTTTCCGGGAACAAATCGATGCCAAGGTGGCAGGTTTTGGTCTGCCTCGAGACGGCGGTATGGCTCTGTTCATCGGCTTAATTGTTGAGGAGAGAGAGGATAAGATACCACGGTTGACGTATGACTCAGACGAGAGTTACAAGTTGCAGATCAGTAAGGGAAACAATAAGGTTTTTGCCAACATCTATGCGAAAACCTTCTTTGGAGCGAGGCATGGACTGGAAACTCTTTCCCAATTGATTGTGTACGACGATATTCGACGTGAGCTTCGGGTGCTGGAATACACAGAGATCAGTGATGCTCCGGCCTACAAGCATCGGGGGCTAATGCTGGACACTGCGAGAAGTTACTTTAGCGTCAAATCGATCAAAAGGACTATCGGTGAGTATTCCTATCCCCGCCCTTGGTTGTCTCACATAATGTCTTGAATTTGCTTACGAGTAGATGGCATGGCCATGACCAAACTGAATACCTTTCACTGGCACATAACCGACTCTCAGAGTTTCCCAATGGTTGTCAAATCCCAGCCGGACCTGCACAAGCTGGGAGCGTACTCGGCTCGCAAGATTTACACTCATGAAGATATTGCTGATGTCGTTGAATATGGACTCGCAAGAGGTGTTCGTGTTCTCCCAGAATTCGATACCCCTGCTCATGTTGGTGAGGGTTGGCAGTTCAAAAACATGGTAGCGTGCTTCAATGCCCAGCCATGGAAGAATTTCTGTTCAGAGCCACCATGCGGTCAGCTGGATCCCACTGTCGATGGAGTGTACGATGTGCTTGCCGATATTTATCGCGAAATGTTTGAGCTCTTCAATCCGGATGTGTTCCACATGGGCGGAGATGAAATGTCAGTGAATTGCTGGAATTCAAGTGAACGTATTCGGAATTGGATGCTAAACCAGGGCTGGGGTCTGGCCGAGAATGACTTCATGAAGCTGTGGGGACATTTTCAGAACAAAGCGCTTGCCAAAGTGGATAGTGTCTCCAAAAATGGTAAAGTTCCAATAATTATGTGGACCAGCCGTTTGACAGAAGTGCCATTCATTGATGAGTACCTGGACAAAGGTCGATACATCATACATTGGACAGACAATCTTGATTCAAAGATTCAAGAGATTCTGAAACGTGGGTACAAGATGATTCTCTCCAACTCCGATGCTTTGTATTTTGACTGCGGCTTTGCTGCATGGGTTACCGACGGAAATAACTGGTGTTCACCGTACATTGGCTGGCAGAAAGTCTACGAGAACAGTCTAGAGAAGTTTGCTGGCGACTACAACGAACTGATTTTGGGTGCAGAAGCGGCTGTATGGACTGAGCAGATCGAGGAGCAGACACTGGATTCTCGAATTTGGCCACGAGCGAGTGCATTGGCTGAGCGATTGTGGTCGAATCCGAAGGACAGTTGGCGTTTAGCCGAGTCGCGATTTTTGGTACATCGTGAGCGCTTGAAAGAAAACGGTTTGGCAGCGGAGTCCATTGAACCTGAATGGTGCTTGCAAAATCAGAATGAGTGTCCAATCGATGCATACGACGCATAAAGCCTATCCAACGTCTGATGCGAAGAATTTACTATTTTCTGCTGCATTTTCTAGGACCCTTTTTGTAAGGGTGGATTATCTTAGACTTTTGCACGTACATTTGCAAATTGGAGTGTGGATGCTTAGGGACTACTTTGTATGTAATAAATCAGTATAGTTTTCATTTTTTTTTTTATTTTCTTATGTCCTTAATGTGTCGTGAGTGCATGTTATTCATATCGCCTCACGACACGACGATCTGGGAACATTTTGCGAATTCATCACCAGTAGAGAGAATGTGTCACACTAACCCCTACGCCTTAAAAATTACAGTCTTCACAATTTGGTGCAGAAAGTACGCCAACAAACCTTTCTTAATGAGTGGGGGTAAAAACCTCTCGGAGAGAAGCTAAATATCAAGAAACTACGGGAACGCAATTAGTCCAATTGTGTAGCTTGTCATTTTGAAGAGCTTGTTGTGCTCTTTATAACGTGGCAGATGGCATATGTCAAAAATTACAGAAAAACCTTTGAAATAAAAACAGGATTTTTTGGAATTTCATTTGGTTTATATTCTTACGAACTACCAATTTAAAAAAATCGCAAAAAAACTTAAACTAATTCAAAAGTTCTAAATAACCGCTAAAACTAAAGGGTTCACATAAAAAACAGATAAAATTTAGAAAAATGCATGAAATCAAATGTTGAGTAGTAGTTCAATGATGACACCAGCCCATAAACCGCACCAAACTGTGACTTTTGCTTGATACATTGGTAGCTCTTGCAATGCTTGTCGCTGATACTTACTTATCAGGCAGACGAACCATGAAGGGTCTGAGCCTGAGCAATTGCTGCCTTCCATCGGTGACGGTCCTGGGCACGCTGCTTCCAGTCATTAAGGCCAAGCTGTCTTACATCCGCGATGACTTGGCCTTTGTACCGGAGGTTCGGTCTTTCTCTCCTTCTCGAACCAGGAGGCTCGGATTCGAAGACCCCCTTTGCTGGGGCATTGTTGTCCATTCGATGTGGCCGAGCCAGTGTAGTCGACGGATTTTTGCCTTCCGGACTACATCCACATCCTTGTACAGCTCGTAGAGTTCGCGGTTGTGTCTTCTCCTCCATTCGCCTTCCTCGTAGACGGGACCATAAATTAGACGTAGAATTTTTCTTTCGAAGGCACCAAGAATCAGCTCTGCAGCCTTACTTAATGTCCAGCTTTCAGCTCCATAAAGTAGAACTGGCAGGATAAGGGTTTTGTAGAGCATGACTTTGGTCCTTCGAGTCAGGAGTTTCGAGCCCAGTTGTTTTGACAGACCGAAGTAGCATAGGTTGCCAAAGGCGATTCTACGTCGGATCTCGACTACGATGTCATTCGTGGAGTTTACATTTGCCCCGAGGTAGACAAACACCTTTACTACCTCGAAATTGTAGCTGTAGATTGTGATGTTTTGGCCTAGGTGGTGTGCGGCGGATCGTTTTTTGCTCGACAGCATATATTTTGTTTTGTCCTCGTTGACCTTTTAAGCTCGTTTCGCCTGTTCCTCAATTGCCGTGAAAGTTTCCACTATGGCACGTTGGGACCGCGCGATAATGTCGATGTCATTAGCGTATCCCAACAGCTGAACTGCCTTGTAGAAGATAGTGCTTCCGTGTTGACTTTTGCCCGCCGCACTATCTTCTCCAGTACCAAATTGAAGAAATCACACGACAGCGCATATCCTTGCCGAAATCCGGTGCAGGTTTCGAACGGTTCACAGGTTTTGAACCGAACTGCCCGGTGCATCGCGTATGTGTTAGCGTGGTGCGACAAAACCTGATCAGTTTTCCTGGGATCCCGAATTCGGCCATCGCTTCGAATAGCTCCTTGCGATGAATGCTGTCGTATGGGGCTTTAAAATCGATGAACAGATGGTGAGTATCGATTTGAAACTCGCTGGTCTTCTCCAGGATCTGCCTTAGTGTGAAGATTTGGTCTAAAGTCGATTTGCCGGGCCGGAAGCCGCACTGGTACGTGCCGATTAGTGCGGTGCAAAACGGCATTAGACGTTCACACAGTACGCTGGATAGGATCTTGTAGGCGACATTGAGCAGGGATATACCTCTGTAGTTCTTGCAGGAGGTAGGATCGCCTTTTTTTTGGATGGGGCATATGGAGCTGATATTCCAGTCGTCGGGCATGCTTTTATCTTCCCAAATTCGGCAAATGATTTGGTGCATGCTCCCTACCATTACATTGCCCCCAGCTTTGAAAAGCTCCCATGGTAAGCCATCTGAGCCTGCGGCTTTGTTGTTCTTCAGCCTTTTAATGGCTGTACCGACTTCTTAAAAGCTAGGTGGGAGGACTACTTCGTCGACTAAAGTTGGGATTTCCTGGTTCCCTATCACTCTCTCCTGGTCAGGCCCGCTAAGCAGCTGTTGGAAGTGCTGCTTAAACACATCCACTATTCCCTGGGGGTCCGTAACTAGGTTACCCTCGCAATTTCGAAGAGCCTGGGTGCCTTTCCTAAAGCCTAAAGCGGCTTTTGGCTTTTTTGTAAAAGGCCCGTATTTTTTGCTTGTCCCTAGACTCTTCGATATCCTTGAGCTGGGAGGTTGCGAGAGACCTTTTCTTCAGGCGTAGAAGCTTTTTCTCCTCCCGTTTTCTAGCCCGGTACTACTCTTGCGCTGCTCTTGTTTTGCAGCGCTTTGTGGTATGCTTCGTCGGTTGCACGTTTTTTCTGCTCACACTCGCCATCATACCACGGGTTTCTTGTCGGGGGTGGTAGGTAGCCTAATGTAGTTTCCGCTACCTCTTTGATGGCCGAGCGGCAATGCAACCACATCTCGTTGGCACTTGACGTAGGCATACCGGAGAGTCTCTCACTTAATTGCTCTTCGTAGGCTCTGGCAATCTCCGGTGTACTTAGTCAAACGTTTTCTTTGTCGGCTGGTGCAGCTTTCTGACATTGGACAGTCGAGCTCTGAATCTTGCTGCAACAAGAAAGTTGTCAGAGTCGACGTTTGCCCCCCTGAATGCTCGCATATCCAGGATGTTTGACGCGTGTCTTCCGTCAATAAGCACATGGTCGATTTGGTTGGCGGTTCGACCATCCGGGGATCGCCAGGTTGCTGTGTGGATTTTTTTGCGAGGGAACGTTGTGCTACTTATGACCATATTACGTGCTGTCGCAAAGTCTGTGAGTCGGAAGCCGTTGTCTGTTGTCGTGTCGTGGAGGCTGTGCTTTCCGATCACTCCGCCAAAGATGTTTTCCTTACCGATTTTAGCATTGAAGTCTCCGAGTACGATTTTGACATCGTACTCCGGACATGCTCCGTAGGCACCGTCCAAGAGGTCGTAAAAATCCTTTTTGACATTCCAGGAGCACACTCGCAAATCGTAGTCCTTTTTCGCGCCGTGTCGTCGTTGGGGTTCCGTCCGTTCTTCCGAGGCTGCTTGCTCTTCCGTAACAGTTATTTTTTTTTTGTGGGTGGGTTCTTAGCCCTCCGCACAACCGCTGGGGAAACGCTGCATGCATTGGTTCACCTCACAACGGGTGTTGTGAAAGCTATCCAGGGGGCGCCGCTTGGAGGCTGCATGTCAACTTGATCTATGCATCGATAAGGATCGTTGCTGGCATCCCGCCAAGTTGAGAGCGATCAGCAACTTTGCCCTGTGAGCATAGACCCTGCCACCCCGCTTCGTCGTTTAACTGACCATAAAATGGAAGAAGCGCGCGATTTGATAATAAAATTCAATAATTTGCAAGCGTTGTTCGTTTGTAAGACGATCCATGGTTAAATTATAGAGCAAACTGAAGATGTTTGACAGTGAAACAAAGCATGAAACGTGAGTCAGCTGCTTAAACCAGTGTTGCCAAAAAGATAATAGCTAAAAAATCACCCTTTACATTCGAGTATTTGACACATCAATTGATTTGACAGAAAACCAAATAGGCACAGAAATTTTCTTGGGTTAAAATGGACAGAGTTAGGATTTTTTTACCAGAGATAATGAAGGAGGAGATATGCTGCTTGTATGTTTCTTGCCCCTCAGACTCATTCATTATCTTTGTTTTCTGTCGAGAGAGCGCTCGTGTGACATAAAACCCTTATTTTTGTCATACGGGACAGACTTGCGTTGTTTTGTACTGATTATTTTGGTATGGTAACAGACCTAATATCAACCAAAGTTATCAATCGGGCGGTGAGATTGCAGCTTCAGAGTTCAAGGTTTATTTTCATTCCTACTTAAATCCACGACAACTGGCAAATGATATTCAGTATGCACCAATGCTTATTAAGGATGAAGATTTGGATAAGCTTATATCAATGAAGGAATTGATACAAATTCTAAGAAAGGTCAAACTAAATAAGGCTCCTGGGGAAGACCGGATGCCATATGAATTTTTGAAGTATGCAACAAGTGAATTCCTGGACGTGCTAGTACAAGCCTATAATACAATTTTAGAAACTGGCAAAGGGGATGATGCGTTCATAACAAGTATAATACTTCCTATATTCAAAAAAGGTAATACAAATCAAGCATGTAACTATCGTGGAATATCAATTATGAATTGTGTCATCGAGTCCTTAACGACGTGCCATCAAACCCTTAATTTATACCATATTTTGAAGGATAAATGCATCTCTTTCTGATGAAAGAGACAGCCATTTTACGAATGTCAAAGGGAGGTTTGGCGCATGCTCTCATCGTGTTCCAAAAAAGAAGGTTATGCAGAGCGGCCGGTTTTTTGAATTTGAAATTTTAATCTTGTTTCTCGTAAATTATAAATTGTGTTTTACATTCAAGTAAATATATTCATTCGTTGCTCAACCCAGTTTTTCAAGAAGAATACCAATTGTAAGAATTTGATTGAAATATATAACTATTGTTAACTATTCCATATTACAGGAAATAAAATTAAGTCTTCATAGTCTGGAGAATTGTTCATCGTTACATCCTTTTTTCTTACTCCATCGAAATTTCAAAAGTTCCAGGTACTTATTTTTTATAAGTTGGAGAATTTCTCTTTTTTTGGGGCTTGCAGCAACAAATTGTATTGCTAAATGGATGATGGGAATACTAAATGAGAGATTATACCTCTGGATCGAGAAGCATGGAATTATGACAGAGTATCAAGCGGGTTTTAGAAGAAAATACTCCACTGTGGACAATTAGCTGCAATAGTCCCTTTGAAGTTTCTCGAAAAGAAAAAGGTATATGCATTCTTTGTGGATTTTAAAGCAGCGTTCGATAAAGTTCCAAGGAAACATTTGATTTTTAAACAGCACAATATTGGAGTATCAACAAAAATAGCAAATCTTATCGAGGGTATCTATAGTAATACAAGATCTGCAGTATGGACGGGTGGAGATCTTTCGGAGTGCTTTGAAACAGTATCGGGTGTAAAACAAGGATGCCTTCTATACCCATTACTTTTTGCCCTTTATTTAAACCACCTACACGAGTATTTAGGTGGTGGCATTGTATTTAGTGAAGCTAATATAAGACTGCTTCTGTATGCGGATGACGTCGTTATCTTATCAGATGACGTGAATACATTGCAGACGCTTATAAGAATACTGCAATTTATGGAATATGGAAGTAAATTTGGATAAATCGGCCATTATGGTATTCAGAAACGGAGGCAGATTTTCATCCACAGAAAAGTGGGTATTTAAAGGAGAACAGATTAAAATTGTACTAGAGTATTGCTATCTAGGAGTTATTCTTACGCCAAAAATGTCATTTTCCAAGCACGTTGAAAATAGAAACAACACTGCAAAAAGTAGCATCAACGCCACATGGATCAATTTTCTGGGCAAAAACGGCATATCTGGCAATTATTCCAAGCTGTCTGTAGAGCAGTCCAGGCCTATGCAGCACAAATATGGGGATGTCAACACTTTGAGGATATTGATAAACTGCAGTGTTATTTTCTCAAGCGAGTGCTGAAGCTTTCAGTTAACGCACCAAGTTATGCCCTGTACATAGAGACCGGATTCGAGTGTGGGCATTTGTACACGTTAGAGCCACATTTGCAATACATTTATAAAACATTGTTTGAATACGATGATAAAAGATTGCCTCATATTCTGTCGAAGAAAATCATTGAAAAAACATTTTTTGGGCAAAAGAAATAAATAATCTTGTAGCGGAATTTGATTTACAATGGCGGGCTGGAAATCTGACGCGAACTAATTGGACTTCTAAAGGACAAGAGCTGTTGCAGAAGCTAAAGCAAAAGAGGTATCAACATTTTCTACATTAAGCATCAAGGAGCGAAGATAGAGTCTATAGCCAACTTGATTATTCGAAAGGTCAAACATACTTCATTGAGTCAGACCAAAATATCATGGATTATCAAGGCACGCTGTGATCTGATCTGGATCAATGGGAGCAGATTTAGCACTCATGATTGTAACCTATGCTCACTATGTAATATGAGGGAGGCAGAAACAATAAAGCATTTCATTGGTACTTGTCCGATTTTGAGGGAATTTAGATATAGATATTTCGGCAAAATAACACTCACTGACGAAGAAGTCATTCGTGTTTTAAATGGAGTAAATGATGAGTCTTGGAACAAGGTCAGCAAATTCGTTATCGGTGCTAGTCGTACATACTTTGTTTCTATAAAAATGTCTGTATATATTAAACTAAAATTAAGCATTCAATTGTTCAAAATATTTTTTGGAAATAAAGAGTTATACATACATGCAGACCTAATATTTTGTCGCAAGACACTGCAGTGCAATTGCCTGCTATTAAGCATTGTACATGAAGACACAAGGTCTAATTAGTTCTTTCACGATCTGGGAGAATCTCGGGCAAACGTTATGCCATCTGCCATCACTCCAGGTTAGCTCGCTACGGAAAAAAAAGCTTCAAAACGAAGTCCGGCTTGATTTAAAAATAAAAGGCACTGTGGTCAATGCTGAGCACAAGGTACATCACCGAACAGCTTCAGTCGGACAGTGTCCTGTGATCACTCCGACAAGCATACGGATTCGCGCTCTGGCTACTTGATATTGTCGTTTGACAGTCGATTCTTGTAATCCAAGACGAGTTGGCTTCTCGTGCAATGCACTGATCGGTAGTTCCAGTGAAGTGTCCGCCTCGTTGATGTCCATTTCAGATCCTTGTCTGGCCAATTCGTCAGATCTTTCGTTTTGTGATTGAGCTGTGGTGTCTAGTGGACATTATTGAGCGACAACATTTCATGACAGTCTTTGATTTTGTTGTTATTGACTTTAGTGCAACCTGGCAAGATATAATAATATGGGTGGAGCTACAGGCCGTAGAGGGTCAGGGCCTAGCTTCTCAGCAGCCAATCGTGTTGTGCGTGCTATTGTTCTCTCACGAGTGGAAGGGACCTACAGTTTTCTGCCGACTCCGAACGGCTAAGCTTTAGAAGTTTTTCTAGACAAGAAATACTCTTTGCATTGTCAGTGACTCGAAAGAGGTGGGGTAGTCAAAATTATTTCTGTCGATCAGAGCTGGAATCGAACCTACGACGTCGAGGTTGTGGTCGACGCACATACCCACAACGCCACGTGCCCACACCAACCTGGCAAGATGCCTCTGCAAAAATGGTAAGTGTTCGGCTTCGTTCTCTATTGCCAGGATCTCTGCTTGGAAATGCTCCACATAACGGGGAGTCGAAATGATTCCTACCTATGAGTGTCCGAGTAGAATCCAGGCCCAATACCTGTGTCCATTTTCGATCCGCAGGTGGAGAGGGCCACCTCGTGGTCGTTGAAAACGCCGTTCGTAATTCATTCGGTTCTGTCGGGAAACAGGGTTGGTATTTTGAGAGAGAGAATTTAAATGATTGCCACTACCTACCTGTCTACCGTTCCTTGGTGTTAACAGCTGCATGCCCAAGGCTTCGCAGTAATATTGCTTTGTTCGCAATCGGTAATTGATGTCTCGATAGTTTATACTTTTGTCCACTTGCTCTCGGCTCTATCTTTTCAGAGGTCAGGTCATTGTACGTTATGCGTAGTACGTACTGATTGCAGTGTTAATACAATTTTCGTGTTTGCTCTTTCTTATCATGCCGCAGAAAAACAAGTAAGTCTTGTATAAAAGAGCATGCATTGTTTGGCAAAGCATTATTGTCAGTGGTTGAGACCCGCAAAGTGCTTTTATTAAATTGCAAACAAATAAGTTTAGTTTCTGTAAAAGGTGGACGAAATACTAGGATGTATAAGTTTCTGGCTTTGTTGGCTATATTCGTTCCAGCCGGATGCCAAGAGTAAGTGCGGCGAGTGCAGCGGCGGCACTGGATGTGGTAAAGGAAACAGAGTTCGCACTGTAGGTCGGGCGAGTTCATTAGGCATTCGCTTTTGTTGCTCCAGTTGCTCCAGCTTTGCAAGATCATTGGAGAAAATCTTGTGTAAAGAGGAAGGAGATGTTGTTGGCCCACTCGGACATTTGTTGAACTCAACATCATCGAGCTAAAGGTCCTTTGTCGTTTGGCTCACTTGGAGATGAGGTCCTCCACGGTCCATCACGTATTTTGCCGAGTCTTGTTGTCAATTCTGCCTACGCATTGCAGTCACGACTCAACGACGGAATAAAAATATTCGAGCCTCAATATTTTTAGGCCGTCGTTGAGTCGTCTGCCTTTAATGCATCTTTCCCGAATCGATCTAGAAGATGACTACCCAATAAAGTTACTCCTTAGGACTAGTTCAGCACTTAAGCTGTGCAGTGAGCTTCATTTAATGAAAAAAGGCTAAACGCCGATGTTCACAAGTACGGCCTCCATTGTGTTTCATCGGCGAAGTCGCACTGCGGATCTTCTTTGAGTCTGTGAATTCACCCCACAGAGTGTGTTCAACAAACACAGACCACACGCAACGTAGAAAGGAGCCTTCAGACCTGTGGCATTTATTTCTAATGTGGACGATCGACTCCTATCTCGTCTCAAAACTAATCACATGAGTCTTCTCTATTTTAGCTGGGCTTGGGGATACGAGTGCGTTCAGAACAAATGCGTGAAGGTGCCATTGAATGGAACCCATTTAAAAACAGCTGCCAGCCTGTCAGTGTGTAGGCTGCTCTGTGGGGACACCATCGGAACGTTGTGGCCAAAGCCGACGGGAGCTGTCAAAATCGGTGACCGTACAGTTCACATCGATAGAAACAATATCCACTTTGAGGCCCCGCAGGGAAAGACCACTTCTTTGTGGAAGGAGAACGAACAGCGTTTCCGGGAACAGATCGATGCCAAGGTGGCAGGATTTGGTCTGCCTCGAAACGGGGGCACGTCACTGTATATCAGGATTATTGTTGATGAGAACCTGGATAAGATACCACGGTTGACCTATGACTCAGACGAGAGTTACATGTTGCAGATAGTTCCGGGGAACAACCAAATTTTCGCCGACATCAAGGCGAAAACATTCTTTGGTGCCAGACATGGACTGGAAACGCTTTCGCAATTGATTGTGTTCGACGACATTCGACGGGAGCTTCATGTGCTGGCAAAGGCAGAGATCAGTGATGCTCCGGCCTACAAGCATCGGGGTCTCTTGCTGGACACTGCAAGGAATTACTTCAGCGTCAAATCGATAAAAAGGACTATTGGTGAGTACCCACTCTCTGCTCGTGGTGGTCTCACATAACATCTTGAACTTGTTTACGAGTAGATGGCATGGCGATGACCAAGCTGAACACCTTCCACTGGCACATAACCGACTCAGACAGTTTCCCGATGGTTGTCAAGTCGCGGCCTGATATGCACAAGCTGGGTGCCTACTCACCTCGGAAGATCTATACCCATGAGGACATCAGAAGTGTGGTTGAGTATGCTCGAGCAAGAGGTGTTCGTGTTCTCCCCGAACTGGATGTGCCTGCTCATGCTGGTGCCGGCTGGCCGAAGAACATGACAGCGTGCTTCAATGCACAGCCGTGGAAGAAATTTTGCTATAAGCCTCCTTGCGGTCAGCTGGATCCTACTGTCGATGGCATGTACGATGTTCTTGGCGATATCTATCGCGAAATGTTTGAGCTCTTCAACCCGGATGTGTTCCACATGGGCGGAGAAGAGGTGTCCATGAATTGCTGGAATTCTAGTGCAACTATTCAGAATTGGATGCGAAAGCGGAATTGGGCTCTGTCGGCAGACGGTTTTCATAAGCTGTTTGGTCACTTTCGCAACCTTTCACTCACCAAGGTGGATAGCGTCTCCAAAAATGTGAAAGTTCCAATAATTATGTGGACCAGTCGATTGAATGACGTTCCTTTTATAATTGATTATCTGGACAAAGATCGATACATCATCCAATCTTGGCTTAGTCCTGATGCCAGGAATCAAGACATTCTTAAACGTGGATACAGGATGATTTTCTCGAACCATGATGCTTTATTCCTAGAGTGCGGATTCGGTGGATGGGTTAATGACGGCCATAACTGGTGCTCACCGTACATTGGCTGGCAGAAAGTCTACGAGAACAGTCTAGAGAAGCTTGCCGGCCCGTACAATCATTTGGTTTTGGGCGCAGAGGCTGTCGTTAAGTCGGAACAGACCGACGAGTTCACGTTGGATGCTCGAATTTGGCCACGAGCGAGTGCCATGGCTGAGCAACTGTGGTCGAATCCAAAGGAGAGTTGGCGTTTAGCTGAGTCGCGATTCTTGGTACATCGTGAGCGCTTGACAGAGAACGGTTTGGCTGCGGAGGCCATTGAACCTGAATGGTGCTTGCAGAATGAGAATGAGTGTCCAGAAAATAAGTAACTTTGAACCGTGGACGCTTATGGATTTAAAAGTTACTTTGTATTGAATACACAATTGCAATATTGTTAAGTGATTAAACGTCTTCTCATTCTTGAAATAATATTTATTGATGCATTTCGATATTCACGGGGTCTAGAAGTAGTTGCCGCAGGGATTTAAGGACTTGGCTCTTGTACAAAATGTATCCTTCACTCCTTGTAGTCCCGTCTTGTTGGATCCATAAACTCAGATATATTCATGTTCTCGAGCGCTGGTTACGGGTAGTCGCTTAGCATCGGTGTATACCTGAGACCATTGATGACAACGGTTTCGCATTACTCATATCGATGGAAATATGCTTAGAGTGACATAATATTGTACACTTATCCCAAGGTAAGCCTATTTACTGCCACGTGGGTCAATAACAGGCGTTCATTTCTTGCGAAGGTAGGACTGACTTTTCTAATCGAGCCGAGTACTGGGCAGCTACATTGGAGATGTTGTGCACTTCCCTCTGAGCAGCTCATGCAGAAGCCATTTGCAGATAAGTCTCATTTCAACCTTACTTCAAGCCAATAGCCGGATCACTTCGGAACATGAATATATCGTTAATATTTGTATACTCTTTTCCTGGCAGTGCATGGACGAATCGAAGGAATGCAGTTAGCGTTATCAGAGGATAACTGCTTGACCCAATGGTATATTGATTATATCTTCAATATTGTGTTAGGCAAAATGGGAATCCAGGAACATGATACCAAAATTTGGTCGCATAAGTTAAACTGCAACATTTATTAATGGTTTGTCCAACACACAAAAAAACAACAACCACAAAAGTCTGCGAGCAGCTGCTCAAAATAAGGAAATATGCGGTATCGTTAGCCAACGGTTTTTTTGTCATGCTTGTTTTAATCCTTTTTGATATAATAATATAATACGATGGGAGATGAGGGAAAAGAAATTTGTACTGCAGAAAGGAAAGTTATTATAGAGCTACAAGGTGAAGGCAAAACTTATAGTCAAATTGGAAATTTATTTGGTAGAGCCCCTTCGTCAGTGCAGAGAGTAGAAGCTAACTACGCAACAACTGGTTTTATTTTATCTAAGCCCTGTTTTCGTCGTCCATGTCTTTTAACAAAGTGAGAAAAAAAGCGAATAATTCGTGTTATTTCATAAATAAATGTTTGTAGTATATGAACTTTTTATTGTATTGAAACGGAGGCGGCAAAAATGGGTTAAGCGGTGAATGAGGGCAAAATAAAATATATGCTGTCATCAAGAAAGGACACACAACGTCGGTCAGAATGTCACCATAAGCAGCTACAAATTCGAGATAGTTAAGGACTTCATCTACCTTGGCTCCCAAGTTAATAGTACGAACAACATCAGTACCGAGATTAAACGCAGAATAACTCTTGCCAACCGCTGTTTCTTTGGGCTCAAGAGACAATTGAGTAGTAGAGCCCTCTCTTGAAAGACCAAGCTCACAGTATATAAGACCTTGATCATCCCTGTCCTGCAGTATGGCGCGGAAGCTTGGACTATCTCCAGAGCGGATGAAGACGCACTTGGTCTCTTCGAGAGAAAAGTTCTGCGTTCAATCTTTGGTCCTGTTTCCGTTGAAGGTTCCTGGAGAAGAAGATTCAACCACGAATTGTATGGGCTGTACAGCGACATGAGTCTAGTCAGGCGTCTACGGATTCAACACCTAAGATGGCTAGGCCATGTTGAGCGCATGTACAACACTGCACCAGCCCGAAGAGTCTTCGACACGAACCCGATGGCGCACTCAAGTGGAGAAGGAACTCAATCAACTTGGAGTGCGAAATTGGAGGCAGCTGGCTAAGGATCGTGCCAGCTGGAGAGGATTGTTGACCGAGGCCCAGATTCACCCAGGACTGTAGCGCCACACAAAGAAGAAGAAGTATATGAACCTACTTCATGATTCAATAAAAAATAAGATGACTGAATGGATTCGATACTTAAAAAAATATTAGCTGTCATATTTTTTGAAAATGGCGTTGTAAATCAATCGTACATATTTGATATATGTTTGTGAACTAGTGGTGGCGTAAATTTCAACGTCTGTTTCCTAATAGTGTATCGTCGATTGGGCAAATATGCCGGCGCAATATATACCAAGCATGACGTGGTCGCCACCGAACATGAATTTGACTGCCGATGTCATGACTTCTTACTGGCAGAATTGGATGAGCGTGCCTTGGTCAACATGTACATTCAACAAGATGGTATTACCGCATACACAGCAGGACCAACAATAGCCATTATGTAGAAAGTGTTTCATAGTTGCTAAAACTCCAGTTTTGGCCATTATGCACGTTTTAGG
This sequence comes from Eristalis arbustorum, assembly GCA_916610145.1. Taxonomy (NCBI): domain Eukaryota; kingdom Metazoa; phylum Arthropoda; class Insecta; order Diptera; family Syrphidae; genus Eristalis; species Eristalis arbustorum. The sequence continues at coordinate 17,368,117 of OU744318.1, read as the reverse complement.
CAACTTGAAAATGTGATGCGAAAAAATATCATATTTTCCATTTAACAGAAAAATGTTATGGTCCAAATAAAGATTCCCATCCCTCATCCCAATAAAGAACAAAATTAATTGATTGTGCCCCACTTTCCGTGAATGACGCTGAAAACTAAGGTTAATTCAGAATTGTCACATCGTCGCATCGAAGACGCCTTACCTTTTCATTAAGATAAAAAAAAAATGTAGCATCACTGAAAAAGTCAAATAGGAAATGTGGGAATTGCAAGCATAACATTGATTTATTGAATTTAACATTGATTTTAGAAGAAGACTTGGCAACATATTTATAATAAATCCCCCACGACTAAAAAAATCACAGTGAAGTGTCAGTTTACAACCGCAGGTCTCTGCGACAGATTTAACAGTGCGAGCTTAAAGGCCCAAGCTCATAGAACCCGGTGCGTGCGTTGCAGATGTAGTCCATAAAATCGTATTTGCTGGATTGTGAGAATTGATCTGTTAAGCGGAACCAAATTTAAAAGTTTGCCAACTTCATCCTTTCATGTGCATTCTAGACGCAAGGCACGCACCGAACTCTACGGGCTTGGGCCTTAAGGGCCGTTCATATGAGGTCGCCACGAACTGTGAACATAGCAAACTTTGACAATTCATTCATATGGAGTTTTCTCATTCGCAACGGACTACGGATGTAAACTGACACTTCACTGCGAATTTTTCGGTCGTGGAGGCTGTGCATTGCGTTTCCCTCTTTGGGTATTTCGAATTAGGATACTTAAGGCCCAAACCCATAGAATCCGGTGCGTGCGTTGCGTCTTGTCAGAAAATTGACAACTCTTAAGAGCTAATAAGAGGGAGCGAGACAACGAGTGTGCGCTATATGTGGAATGCATCAAAATGGATGAAGTTGGCGAACTTTTAACTTTTCTTCCGTTTGACAGTTTATTCTCACATGTGTGTAACATTTATGCATGTATGTGTATCATTTTACTCTCATGGTCGTGTGGGATTGTATGTATGCATACATATTACGGACGCAACGCACGTATTTCATTGGGCACCTCTTTGCAGTCCGGCAAATACGATTTTTGTGGATGTCAATTGCAACGCACGCACCGGATTCTACGAGCTTGGCCCTTTAAAATAACCTTTGTTGAAATTTTTATGTATGAAAAAACATATCAATAATAATTAAATTTTAGTTCATATTTGCTGGAAATGGATTGTTACCAAAAGTTCGCGTTCGCAGTTCGCTGCTCATATAAACGGGCCTTTAAGTGTCGATCCATCGCTTAACTCAGAATCAATAGAAATATCGTTTTCACGGTTTGAGTACCAATCCAAAGAGTACATAATTTAAATTAGTGTATTGTGTATTAATATACTTACTTACTTAAGGTGGCGCCACAGTCCGGGGTGGACCTGGGCCTCAACCAACAAGCGTCTCCAGCCAGCTCGATCTTTAGCTAGCTGTCTCCAGTTTCGCACGCATAGTTGGTTGAGGTCCGTTTCCACTGGCGTGCGCCACCTGAGTCGCGGTCTTCCTCTACTGCGCCGTCCCTCGGGGGTGGATTCGAAGACTTTTCAGGCCGAAGCATTGGTTTCCATCCGCTCTACATGACCTAGCCATCTCAATCGTTGGATCTTCACTCTTCTGGCTAAGTCGATGTCGCTTAACAGCCCGTATAGTTCGTCGTTATATCTCCTCCTTCACTCACCATCTATGCAGACGGGACCGAAAATCACCCGACGAATTTTCCTCTCGAAGCAACCAAGAGCTGCTTCATCCGGTTTTGTCAGAGTTCATGCCTCCGCACCATATAGCAGGACTGGGACTATTAGGGTCTTGTAAAGCGTTACCTTGGTTGTTCGAGAGAGGGCTTTGTTTACCAATTGCTTTCTTGGCCTAGAGAAGCACCGATTGGCAAGAGTTATTCTTCGTTTGATTTCACCGCTGGTGTCATTGTCTGAGTTGATAGAGGTTCCAAGGTAGACAAAGTTTTTGACTACCTCAAAGTTATACCTGTCTGCTGTGATAGTAGTCCACTTAACTAGGTTTCTCGAACTAGCGGTCCCACCATTCACGCGTTAAGAGTTTTTACTATCTTACAATATTTCAATATTATCTCATTTCACTTACATATGTATTTGGCTACCTTAATTTAAATTTGAGATTTTTTCCAGCATTAATTGCTGTCACTTATCACGACAAATCTAGTTTGCGAGTTCGAAATATTCGTCGATAAGATAGTCTGCGATCCAAACGGCAAGTGAAAGCGAATCGAGTGAATGAAGTGAATCTCAGGTACGGCGTATTCTACGATAGGGTTGTGTGTTTCTCATAATTAGTCATGCACTGCGATAAACGAAAACTGAAATGACCACTTACTTTAAATGGCTGTCACAATTCTTCTATTTAATAAAGTGGCTTAACTTTACCCATCAATGGTTGCACTGTGAAATCGGGCATCAGTATTTTCATTTGATTCTTCTTGTAGGTAATTCAAGTTCTGACTTTGATGTTTAATACGACAACTTTGTGGTTGAGTTTGTCTTCACAGTTTTTGCAACGTCTCTTCTGATATGAAAGTCTCCCCTGTAGCTTACACGTGTCTTTAAAGAATAACACCCAATCTTTTTATTATTATTCGTCATAAGTGATCACAATCTTAGGAACATCTGTATTTACGAGCTCTATTGCTAGAATACTTCTACTACAATCTCCCTCTCACGCTTCCCACCACAGCGGTAGCATTTTTGTCTGTTGCCGAGTTGCTGATGCTGTCGTTAGTTCCTTGCTGCTACATTACCAAAATAAAAATACAAGCACACATGTGCTCACTTGATTTCCCCCAAATTTTAAAACTGTGACGCATAAGGTTGAAGGCCCTAACCTAAAGCTACATTATTCTGATATCAATGAACGCTGTTCATTGAAGAATGAGCCTCAGTTGAGAGTTGTGTGTCGTGGCGAGTAGTTGAACAAACGGCCGGTTCGAAAGTTCTAAGGCAAGAAACTGATTGCTTGCCTATTTTCTTAAGTTCGGAGGTAATCTTTCCATTGTGATTTTAGGCATGTGTGCGACAATTTCATTACCGCATTCTTGTCTAAATGCCGCTTCGCATTTTCACCGAAGTGTTTTTTTAACAGACTCTTTGTTTGCGTTAACTGATTAGTATTAGGACATAAAATGGTCAAGTGATTAATCCATTCACCTTAAATGTGTCAATTCTTGCGAAACGTGTTAAACAACAAATTTTCTGCCCAGACATCTTTTCCGAATTTTGATCGGTTTCGATTGCAAAAGAGCGAATGAATTTATCAGACATTCAAATTCGAGATAGAAACCTATAAATTGTGTGTACAGCAATAGACTTAGTCAAAGCGCTCTGATCGCTTTGAGATGAACAAACGCAGATAAGACATCTAACGCTTTGCGTACCGTGCGTCGATAAGCACGGCAAATTATGACTAGTGTCTCTCAAGAGCGTTTATTTCTTTGTTGCAAATAAATTCAATGTAATTTCAGGTTCTAATGGCCGTCTGAAAGAAGTCTCTGTGACCGTTAGGTTCGAACCACTCTAGTTTTCCTCCGAGGAGTGGATCCATATTGCTTGCACGCCTTTGAAACGATAGACTCTTCCGACGTATGTGTGGATTAATAATAATTTCTTGCAGCTCTGTCGCGATGGTCGGTTGGAAATATTTATTTGTCGGTATCGTAGTGTTCGGGGTAGTACACGCCCAGCAGCCCTTACCTTTGTCCAAAGAAGTCGAGTAATTGCCCTCTTCATTTCCCAACTCGCCCCGAAAATCAACTAATTTGATTTATCTCTTTCCCCTTCAGTTTGGCTTGGGGATACGAGTGCGTTGAGAACAAATGCGTGAGGTTTCCACTGAATGAGACCAATATAAAAACAGCTGCCAGCCTCTCAGTATGTAGGTTGCGCTGTGGAGATACCATCGGAACACTGTGGCCACGACCGACGGGGACTGTGAAACGCAATGACCGTATGATTCACATCGACAGAAGACAAATCCGCTTTGAGACTCCGACGGGAAAGTCCGCTGCTTTATGGATGGGAAACGACAAGCGTTTCCGGGAACAAATCGATGCCAAGGTGGCAGGTTATGGTCTGCCTCGAGACGGGGGTATAGCACTGTTTATCGGCTTAATTGTTGATGAGAGAGAGGATAAGATACCACGGTTGACGTATGACTCAGACGAGAGTTACAGGTTGCAGATCAGTAAGGGAAACAATAAGGTTTTTGCCAACATCTATGCCAAAACGTTCTTTGGAGCGAGGCATGGACTGGAAACTCTTTCCCAATTGATTGTGTACGACGACATTCGACGGGAGCTTCAGGTGCTGGCATACACAGAGATCAGTGATGCTCCAGCCTACAAGCATCGGGGTCTCTTGCTGGACACTGCAAGAAATTACTTCAGCGTCAAATCCATAAAAAGGGTCATTGGTGAGTATTCCTTCCCCGATAGTGAGTGCTTATCTCACACAATTTCTTGAATTTGCTTACGAGTAGATGGCATGGCTATGACCAAGCTGAACACCTTCCACTGGCACATAACCGACTCTCAGAGTTTCCCAATGGTGATTAAGTCGCGGCCTAACATGCATAGGCTGGGGGCCTACTCTCCACGGAAAATCTACACTCATGAGGACATCGCTGGTGTAGTTGAGTATGGACGCGCAAGAGGTGTTCGTGTTCTTCCCGAAGTCGATGTGCCTGCTCACGTTGGTGCGGGTTGGCCGAAGAACATGACGGCGTGCTTTAATGCCCAACCGTGGGTGAGATTCTGTGATGAGCCACCTTGCGGTCAACTGGATCCCACCGTCGATGACGTGTACGATGTGCTTGCCGATATTTATCGCGAAATGTTTGAGCTCTTCAACCCGGATTTGTTCCACATGGGCGGAAATGAGGTGTCAGTGAAGTGCTGGAATTCAAGTGAAACTATTCGGAATTGGATGTTGGCGCAGGAAGGTTGGGGCCTGGAGGAGAAGGACTTCATGAAGCTGTGGAGCCACTTTCAGAACAAAGCGCTTGCCAAGGTGGATAGTGTCTCCAAAAATGGTAAAGTTCCAATAATCATGTGGACCAGCCTGTTGACAGAAGTGCCTGTCATTGATGACTACCTGGACAAAGATCGATACATCACACAATTTTGGGGGACCAGTCTTGATTCGAAGATACAAGAGATTCTAAAGCGTGGTTACAGGATGATCCTCTCAAATCACGATGCTTGGTATTTCGACTGCGGATTCGGTGGATGGGTTAAAGATGGCAACAACTGGTGTTCACCGTACATTGGCTGGCAGAAGGTCTACGAGAACAGTCCAGAGGAGCTTGCTGGTGACTACAATGAACTGATGTTGGGTGCAGAAGCGGTTATATGGACTGAACAAATCGATGAGCACACAGTGGATTCCCGAATTTGGCCACGAGCGAGTGCATTGGCTGAGCGACTGTGGTCAAATCCGAAAGATAATTGGCGTTCTGCAGAACCTCGAATTCTGATACATCGTGAGCGTTTGGCCGAAAACGGTATAGGAGCAGAGACCCTTCAACCTGAGTTTTGCTTACAGAATCAGAATGAGTGTCCCCTAGGGTATGAACAACGTTGATAGTGTAGTATTTTGATATTATCCATGTTCTAGTGTTTGCTTATTATTTCAATGAAATAAATACCTACTCCAAGCCCTTTTTTATTGACGTTCAATGTACATAATTCTAAAATAAAAGAGCTGGCTTATTTCAACTGTTATGGAGAAAAATGTTCTGAAGAAATTACTTTTGTAATGTGAATTTCGTTCCACATTTGGTTTTTAGGTGTATTATATATTTGCTTTCAATTATTACCAAAGCACTGCATTTCTAATTTTGTGACGCTCAGAGACGTCACCTGAAAGACGCTTCACGGTCAATTTCGCACTTGATGGGAGTCTTGGGAGACCTTCAACTTGCTAGTAACGACCAAAATTCATCAATCCTTCCTACTGCCACGGACACATAAAAAACACGCCATTCGATTGCACTTTGCTTCGTTTATTCAACTTGAAGTGTCTGCATCCATTTCCTACCCTCTCAACAGTAGATACATATCTACAAAACAAAATATCACAAAAATATTTACATTGCGTTGTTGTTATAATACTACACAAAGAATGACGACTAATTAGCGGTAAGCATAACCTAAGCAAAACCTAATAATTCTCTAAGCTTATATCTAAATTCAAAACACGCCTGCAATTGGCGCACAAGGCCTGCGTCCTTAAACTAAACTGCATTCGACCATTTTGGCCAGTTTTTGATTTTTGCAAACAATGCCTCGCCCGGGCTCTCCGTCGGGCTCAACTGTCTAGCGCCGTACAGTCTGTAGTCATTCACGATCTTATTCAGTCTAATGCCTTCATCTATCAGCAACTGGACGACGTTTAGTTGCTTCTCGGGCGGCGCTTCTTGTGTGAACGTCCCAATGAATGCGATGCCAAGGCTATCCTTGTTGTAGCCCTTTGTGTGGGCGCCTTCACTGTCCCAGCCGCGTCCCTCGTACACACATCCATCACCGCCGATGAGAAAGTTGTACGAAATGTCCGAAAATCCCCGCGACTCTTTGTGGAATTCCTGAATGCGTTTCGTTCGTGGTGCGCATGTGGCCTAGAGGAAAGTGGATGAGAGTCAGTGGATCTGTAGACGAGCTCATTATTGACGCCGGACTTACTTGGCTGACACAGCTTTCAGTTGCTGTGTGGGAGATGATGATCCGATGAACTGGCAGCTGAAGCTTATTCAGCGGCTCACTTGGAGGCTCTGCCAGCCAGTCATTTCTGGGCACAATTCTGAGGTACCTCCCGCCGCCGATGTAGTCTGAACCTGAAACGAATGCGAAAGCGTTAATTGCGGCATTCCGATGGTCACGTGGGTGTTGTATGTGAATTTGAGGTTAGTAGATGCAACGAAGCAAGGAGATGGAGGAATTTTGAACAACCCTGAGATTAGTTAGAAGTACTTTGGCAGAATCAAGGTTGGCGAGTTCGAATTTTGGACAAATACCTATGTTTGTTTTAGCTGGAATATTCGTTCTTCTATCTTCGTCAGTCACATAAATCTTACTCTTACGTTTGACCACGGAACTGGACGTCACGAAAACCACGCCCAGGGCAATTGTGAGGGCAATAATGACAGCGGTGATGATGGCGGCTCGTCGGTTGAAGATGAATTTGTATGGCTGTGGGCGCACTTCGCTTGCCTTGAATGCACCTGAAATGAAATAAAACAATAAATAATTAATAATCTCTCTCTCTCTCTGAAGTGGACTACAATGTGTGGGTCATCTCCGGGCGAGGACTCTCACGATCGAAACATTTTAAATCTTGATTGTCAACTGTTACCTGCTAATAACTTCAGGGTTAAAGACCGTGAAAAAGCAGTGTTTTTGAAATATGCCTTGGTTGACAAGGCAATGCAGATGAAGATGGAAATATCACCCGACAATCGTGTGATGGTGGCAGTAGTAACAAGGAAACAATTAAAACGGAAGACCAGCCCAGGATAACAGATGTTCTGAGACTGAGAACATCCCTTTAGGTAGTCTCTACACGATCACCGCGACAAGCTTGTCTAATTTCGCTTGCCATCACATACCTGTTGCAGCTGTGAGACTGTTGCATCCTGGCGGTCTTATTGATGAAAGTTGCCCCGCTAACACAAATAAATTCAAGATTTACAGAAGGCAACGACCCCGTACAGTGGTCCCTTCTTGCGGGAGAGATGCAATTAGTTCTGTAACTTTTGCGCCCGTGTACCGATTCTAACGAAATATGGAACAGAATACAAGTGCCACTGGATCTTATTTAAAAAGATTAAGCTAAGAAAATAATATACATTCAGATGCTGACATCATCCCAGAAGTGCAGCGCGCACTCGATATTTTTGTGACCGTAAGTGCGGATGCGGGGATGTGGGTCAACGTGGAAAAATCAGAGGTTATGGTAACATCGAGAACGAACAGAATCGAAAAACCTTTATAATTGCTGTGAGGAAAATATATCACTTTGGGAATTTTATTCCATCGCGGGACCACTGTGATCCAGTTGTGCCTTAAAATCAAGCAACAATGTCACAACAAAAATAAAGTAAAGGCTAGTATTGGTATGGCACAGGAACGGGTGGAAACGGAATGTAAATTGAAGGCTGGCCATTGCGGCAAAGCTCTATTAACTTCGTGAACCACTCCACAGTCCGGGGTGACCTTGGGCTTCAATCAACAGGACCCTCTGGGCCTTCATTTTCGCTACAAGGTGGTTGTGGTGCTTATCAACTTGTGTGCGTTACCTTACTCGCGAGCGTTCCTGGTTCGTGGCACGAAATCACGGACATAACCCTAGAAAGCCATTGATTGCAACCCTAGGGACAATAAGGTGGTGCATTGATTGACGTGCACAATCGAAAAGATCTTGCCAGGGGCCAGACCAGGCTGTGGCCAAAAGCACTAACCAATCCTCCTTGCATAACTTAATTAAAAAGACATAAAGTGCTCGGGTTTTTTGTAAAGTACGTATATTATTTCTATTTTTATCACTGTTTTAAAATCTACAAGGTATATCACAAAACATTTACATTTTGTTATGGTTAATTGCAAAGAACTGAATCCGCTTGCTCGACTATGCCCACATTCACACAACATTTGACCAATTTGGCCAACTCTTGATGTTCGCGTACAACGCTTCACCGGGGCTGTCCGTTGTAGTCAACTGCTTTGCGCCGTAGAGTCTATAGTCCTTCACGAGTTTATTCTGTTTAACGCCCTCTGCAATAAGTAACTTCGCAGCATTCAATTGCTTTTCCGGCGGCAGTTCGTCCATGAAATTGCCAATAAAAGCAATTCCAATCGTATCGGAGTTGTGCGACAGCGTGTGGGCCCCTCTTATGTCCCATCCGCGACCCTCGTACGCGCGCCCATCGCCACCAACCAGGAAATTGAAGCCGATATCATTGAAGCGCAGGTGGTCTTGGTGATACTCTTGCATGCTCCTAACCGCAGCCGAACAAGATTCCTAAAAGGGGAAATTTCAAGGGATTATCTGAATTCTAAGCGTCCCTCTCTTAAATAGCATACTTCATTGTCGCACTTCGGCGTGGCGGTGTGCGCGATCACTACCTGATGTGATGGCAATTCAAGTTCTTTTGGCGGTTCTTTGAGTGGTCTCGCAAGCCAGCCGCTTTTGGTAACTAACACTAAGCCATTGCCCAGGTCTTCGGTTTCTAGAAGGAAAAAGTACGGGTGTCAGAAGGGTCACAAATTTACCGAGGCGGGGACAACGTACCTGTGGTTGTCTTTACGGGCGGTCTTGCTGTCGTTGTCGAACTAGCCGCACTCTTTTGTGAGTTTACAACTATGAATGCCACTCCAAGTGCGATGGCTATAACTATGATAACGGCTGTCGTTATGACAACTCTTCGATCATTTAGAAACTTATAAAGTTGTGGGCGAGCATCTGGAATGAGAAACGGGAACAGTTTAAATTCGATTCGTAAACAATTGCGGCAAGATTTGTGCAAACAAGACTCGGACTGGGTTGTGAAAGAAAAACTTGGCTCAGCAAACTTTGTGGCAACTGCTTGATCTACTTTGGAGTTCTGAGCGCTATTCGGGAATGGTAAAAGTGTGGCTTCGAAGTAAATTTAGGACACTCATAGAAATGGTTTTATAAAGCAAATGAAAGTCGTAAAAATTAGACGAAAATGGAAGGAAGAGAGATTCCCTCGACCTCTACGAGCCGATTAAAAACGAGGATCTTCTCATGTTGTCAGTGTATATATACTATGTACTACTATAGACTGAAAGCTTTCTAGATCAATTTTGGGAATGCCCTTTATAGTGAACCGTGGAGTTGTGGGTGTGTGCTTCTGCGCGCTAAAGCTTTAGATGTTTTAGTTCTTTAACTGGCATAAAACTCTATATAGTGAGAGAACAATAGCACGCACAATGCAACTGGTTGTATTAAAAGCTAAGACTTGGACCTCTAAAGGCTGTAGCGCCACCCATATTACGATTATTTGTGAAGCTTAATACCTCAGTATGAGTATGCATCGAAATTCACATGACATGAGTCCTGAAAAGTACTCCAGAAAATATAGGCAAAATGCATCTTAGTTAGTTCCTGCCTCAACTGACAGTCTAATAGAGTCTTTGGCAGTGGCAAAGATAGTGAGAAGTTTCTTATTTTTTTTGTTCATTACTATGCCTCTCCATGGGTCATGAGTACGTCCCAATTTATGAGGTTGGGCTCAAACAATAATCGTTAGCAACTTTTGGTCGCATTGTCTTGGATCATGATCGTGGATTTCTCAAAGGCTTAGAGAGATCCACCTTTCATTCACTAGCTCCATGATTCATGGCATTTTCAAGATGTGATTGATACATACACGTAGTTGAAGTCTCTTTAATCAATTAAAAGGAAGTACAAGTCACATTAGCTTTCTTTAAAGCCCATCTTCCGTACCCACTTCTGATATTAGCTGATACCATAAAACATTGATGGTGCCAGTCCTGCTGTATAGCGCAAGAGCATGGACAAGTACTCCAGACAAAGCAAGTAAACAAAGCTACAAGACAATGAGGAGATTCTTGGTCGCGTTTTGGGAGGAAAGTTCGCCGTTGTATCATTGTTGTACGGTGGACGAGACTTATCAACGAGGTGTACGCCGATCTGGTCAAACGAGTTCTGATGACTGATGACACTTCAAGGCACTTTCTCTGCCGCTGTCCCGCCTTTGCCCAGATCAGGCACCGATGAAGTTCTGTTGATGGGAGCTCGTTACACAACTACCTAACAGTGTTCCTCCGCAAGACCATGAAATTTCATTAAATGTGGGTTGCCTTGTAGTACAATGTATCAGATCTTGAGTTGAAGTGCTCCAGTGTAAAGTTAAAAACGCCCGACAAAAGACCGACGGTCTTTTAACGTGCTGCCGCTTTTATGAAAAAGCAATCATTATCTCCTCAAAGCTTTTTTTAAGCAGGAATACTCATTAAAAGATGTCAGTGACTCGGAAGAGGTGGAGATATAAAAATTATTTTTGGTCGTACCGTAGCCACCGTGATTTTAAATGGCACAGCCAACACAATGGACTCATTAATCTATCATAAGCTCCTGGGTATACTCTAATAATAGAGACTAATGCATAGATTTTGTAGAGGTTTGTTGAATTTTCTGCTTCACTGTTATATATTTTTTTGTCATTTAAACAGAGTTAAGTAAAACTTCATGGATCGTTTTATAATCAGCGACAGGCCGAGTCGAAAACTTTTAGTCCTCTGCATGCTTCTGATGAGTTCGAAATTTAGGGATACACTTATGAAATCACTTGGTGAGACCGTAAACAACCGGGTTCCATATGATTAACATTCGAAGACTTCAGTCAGGATTGGTGCTTATCTGGAGTAGTTAGCAATCTCTTTGGTTAGTGGCGATCATAGTTACATATCAAGGACTATACTCAAGACTGAGAAGCAATAAGCTAAAATGGAATACACACGGTTCAAGAACAGATGAAGGAACTGGTGCGGGGTTATAAGGACACAGCAAAAAATTGCTGCCAACGCACCAGCACCAGACATTTGCGTTCAAATTAATTTTGAAAAGAACCAAACCAAGTGCGACATGGCATCATGGCACTAGACTAATTCATCAACATACCCAAGCTAGTGTGGGAATGTCTGCAGAAGTTCAAAGAACTGATTAGAAGAAATTGTGAAAAAACTCTGCTAGATATCTGGCTAGAAGGTATGAAATGACCGACTTCTTATCTAGAAAAGGCGAATTGACACCCTACACAGGCCCAGAACCAACCGAGCTCCTACAGCTCATGTCCTCAGAAAAGAATTTAGGAATTTAGAAAGAAGGAATCGAACATAAACTTGGAACAAAGCTCATGGCAAGAAGCAAAATGAGCAAGAACTACGCCCGTGTCTTAACAGAGAACTGCAGAATCAGGGTACACTTAAAAACACTATCTGAAGAAGGTCTCTGCAGATGCTCTGTAGAATCTATTAAAATTCCAGAACACGTAGTGGGGTTATGAGCTACTTGTCCACAAATGACAAAGATCTCTAAGCAAGCACCTACCATTAGAGGAAGAAGTGAAGAAAACTACAATCGTCGCACATGTCCAATTGGGATCAGTGACAAATGTAGTTGCAAATGAACCCACGCCATACGTCAAATAGAAGGGCTGGAACAAGGTTTCTTCTTCACGACAGATCAATCAAAATGTCAAATGGTAGCGGTCCACTCTTGAAGTCTTTTCTTTGAATTGTTTAAATGCATTTGGCAGAGTAGGTAGTGAATCTAGCAGAAAAAATTTAGAAAATTCTCGTAGCCTGCTGCGTCGCGTGGGACGTTACCAGTACCACGCACCACCGAACTCACAAGACCCGAAATTCAAAAGAGACAACATATCAGTTATGTGATGCGGAGCCATATGTACACACGTACGTTTTTAAAACACCAATGAGGAAGTACATATTTGTTATCGCGTGTACTTTTCCAGTATCTCCACAGAGCCACATGAGATTCTGAACGAATCTAGATGGTGATTCCCCGCTCCTACCTCATTCTTTGTCTTATGCAAATTCAAAATTTTATAACAATATGAAGTTTAATTAATTTAAAGTTCACAGATTGGTTTATTCACATCGCTTCTGGTAAGTTGTTCGGGGGGAAGAACAAAGCCCGAGTGTCGGCTAGAAACCTAGACGCAATGGGGAAAGAACAGATGTACAAGTCTCGCGAGAAAAATGATTCATTATTTAATTGAAATGCTGATGAGCATAACTATTGCGGAATACAGGGGAGTGAGCAAGTATACAGATTTTTTTAGCAACATTCAAGGGAGATTTGAAACCTCATATGAGAGGTGGTGTATCACAGTGTGGTGGGTGTGAATGAAATGTCGGTGTGGATCTTGTCACGGTTTATGGTTATTTTCCACGACAATTTTGTGGTTAAACTGACTGCATGACAGTTAGTAATGCATAATTCAGTTATTAGTTTGATGCTTTGTTGGTGTTAATCGGTTAATCGGGTGTGAGTTTGACATTTTTCTGCATTTATGAATAGACCTTATGGTCCAAGTTAAGGGCGACTACGTACGTTAAGTTGGGTTTCAATTCTTGAACCGTCTTTTGCTGGACATCTGCAACTTCAAACATGACATCAAACCTCCCCTTCGTGTGTCACCTCACATGCAGGAACCGACTGTTTTATTGTCCCACTAGCTGTCTGTCGACAATGTTGACCTTACTTTGGTTCCTCTAGAGCATGACTCTTGCTCTTGTTGGACTCGACTTACAACCAGGAAGATACAACAGAACACTCGGTTTGCAAATATTTTATACCAAATAATAAGAGTAGCAGTTAAATACAGGAACCCTGTGGAAGACCACTGCTAATTGGCTGAATATCGAAATCGATTTAAGGGAACAGATATAAACCACGGTAGCATATTCAAAATGGACTGGTGTCAAGATCATGTCATTCAACCGTTCAGTGGAAAGAAAGATTCGATTCACTTTTGACTGGGATATGCCATAAACTTGTCCTATGAACAATGTAGATTAGGTCTAAAGGGAGTTTTCGTCATTCGGCCAATGTCTCAAGCAACATTAGAGTGACCGAGAAAGGAACGAACTTCAATCATCTGAGTCAGTACCAGCAGACTGTATCTTGAAGTGTTAGCATACATATGTGCTGTTCAATCTGACGTGGCTAAGGGACAGTATGGGGTGCCGTACCCAATTAATAAAACAAGTCTGTTTTTAAACAAATTATCAAACTGACTAGGATCTTGAGACTTGACATGGGAGAATGACAAGTGTAGAGCAATGCCGACTAATGAACACCACGTTTGAGAAGTCCACTGTACTTTGCTTACGTAGCCACTATTATGTTAGCTGGTGTAATCACATATAGCGTAAAGCGAGAGATTAAAAACGAATTTGTGAACAATGTCCGCGTAATGGCCAACTACTACGTTCTTCGATTTGATGTTTTCAAGAAAAGTTCAAAAGTTTAGTCGGCATGATGTGCGGGATGTGTTTGGTCTTGTCTGATTTTTACAAATATTTTATTTTTAATAATTTGGTGCGGTGTAAGGTTTCATCCACGATTTTAACAACTTTCATCATTCACGGCTCTACCTCGTTCGAGGTATCATCGGTAAAATTCATCAATGTCCATGCCCACAAAAAATAGCCCGAAGTGGAATGACCTTGCATTTCACGTAAACTTGAACAAAAGCCATGAATTCAGCTTACCCGGTTATAGAAGGGGTTGATCTGTTCACTAGAGCCTACACTAAGCCACAGAACCATCGTATAGAAAACGCTGTTGGATGAATTCAACGGGCGTGGGAAGTAGAACAATTGCATGCACATAACATGTCACTATTAAAATTTAATCAAAATTGACTGTAGACTATAAACCAGGAATCAACTAGCAGATACCCGACTTCAGCTGACTTCACCCGCAATCAGCTGATCATCCAAATTTGGAGGATTTTTGAAAGTTAACTAATCCATCACAAAGACATTACTTGTTGACGGTCTCCGGCTTGTCCATTTCACCCACAAGAATGCTAAAACAATAAAACAAAACGATGTCAAACAATTGTAAGGATATACGACCGGAGGGGGACACCTGGTAAAATCTAAGAAGTATTGGAATCAGGATTAATGTTTACAAACGCTAATCCATGATGTAAGAAAAACAATGAAAGTTTGTATGTCAACAGAAACTTAAATGCGGAAGAACATGGATGATACTTTGCAGATTTTATCACACTAAATTCTGGGAAAGCATGTAGCCACTGTCACAGAGCAACGTAATGAAAGGTACAAAATGACGGTGTGTCCTTTGTGTGTACTTTTTTCATGGACTGATTTGTTTGATATGGACGAGAAGTGTGATGTGTGTGCAAATTTGTGTGAAGGGAAGCGATGCTAATGTGCACATAAAAAAAAATAATCGGCTTTGTTTTCGTGTGTCGACGTACATCATTGAAATTTATAAAACATACTTTTTTAGAGTACAGTTGCTTCAGCAGCATGCAGCAAGTATAATATTTAAAAGGTATTTTTGAGTCGAACAGCGTTTCCACTTGAGAAAGTGAGACAAATTTACCTAGATACCAAATAATAAATAATTCTCCTTGACATTCAATCACAATAGAAAATCAAAAGTACGTTTATTCTGTTTAATTTCGAAAATAAAACAATGTGTTAACTAATTTTTGCCAAACGACTAGGATATAATGTCACCGAATCTTAAATATTGGTTGTATACAAATCATGACAGCAGAGGAAACAGAAAGAAAATTAACGACACGACTACATACACAAGCAATAAGGGGAAACATCATTAGTAAAACTTATCACAGGGATTCGACAGGCTTAGACGTACTGTAAATTCGAACAATAAAACAATATATGTAAACAACAACTACGAGTACAATAAGTAAGTAATTCAAACCTTTTTCTTTAGGGGTCTGCAACTGCTACGACCTCTGGGCAAAGTCACTTAGAGCCGGCAGCAAAGTCACAGTGTGCACGGGAAAAAGGAACGAATTCTATTAATCTTTTTCTCTCTAAATCTGTAAATATAAATAAATGTGGACATCAAGTTATGATATCGTTTTGAAAGATAAGAGTAAGAGTCCTTACCTGCCCAAAAAATGTACTGTACTGGCAAACTGATCACGCACTGAGTTTACAAAAATAAGTTTCTGTTCACAGACTTTTTTCCGGTGTGACGAATCTTTTCAGACTACTAGAGAAATTCGAATATACGGTAATCGGGCGAATTTACTCAGATTGTCAGAAAATTCAGAGCTTCGTCATGTATTTGTGTTTATTTATGTACGTTTTTTAATGTTTCTAATCTCTATACCCGTAAATAGAAACTTGTGCAAGGGCATCAGATAAGGATCAGGATGGAGGCAGTCATGAGGTTGAGCTTTGCACAGCATTCCGCATGTGATTGGTACAGCTAATGATATGATTTCTGCTATCGTCCAAAAATTGTTTGAAAGGTAGATGAATGGTGAGACATATTTTGCGATTACACGTTGAAGAGAAGAAGCAAAATTGACTGTTATGAGGAAGCCATCTATTAGATTGTATATCAAACGGCAACAAATAAGAAGAGGTTACTATAGAGACTTGTTGGTTGACGTCGCAGAAATTGGGATACATAGGCAATAAATTATTTACATAATGACATCATTTACGCCCAATAAGCTGCACTGTTTGGTGCGGTATGAGAGTGGCAGAAAAAGCTACGGACCCATATTTCTTCCAGAACGAGGAACCTCTTTGAGTATAATGACTGATGCCAAGTAGCATCCTAATTTGTGGTTCCAGCAAGATAGAGCGCTTGCAATGGCAATCGTAGATTCTCTCAAAATTTGCAGTTCTCCTTTGGCCCATCCTATAACAGACTATTTATGAACTTTCGCTCAGCATATTTGGCAGCTACACTCAAAATTGTGACGTCCATACCTTGTTTTTTCAGTGAAGTTGAAGTGCACGAGTTCGAACTCACGATCTTCAGTGTAGTGTACACCAGCGAAGAGACAAATAGCAAACAAAATAAGCGAACTCAGCGTGCTTATTATCAATCAAACAGCACTAGAAAGAACACAAGTTCAATATTCTTCCCTGATGGAGATTTACCATCATGCCTGTCGCTTCTGCAGAAGACTCGTAGATGGTCTACTGGCACAGGATGGCCAGTCACCACGAACTGGATTATGGCCTACTTTCGATCCGAAACAGTCAAACAGGATCATAATTGGGCACTGAGTCATTGGAACTCACGTCTACAACGACTGCAGCGGAAACTACACAAATCGAGAAGCAGGAGAAAACTACTTAACATCTTTTGTAATTGCAGTGCTTTCTCTTAGCACAAGTAACAACGCCGTGGTTGCTATGATTATGGCAGATAGCCAGTTTTGTCAAAAAAATGTACAGTATTTTACTGATGTGGTTTAGACTAGTGACTGTCTTAGTCGAGGCAAGATCAGGCAAGTTGCAGAAAAGCACCCCAACCTCATCTCATCGACAGCTTCTAAAAACGTCCCAATAGATAGTGTTCCTTAATTAATTTCACAGCAGCACTAATTTCAGATCTCGTTAGGGAGACCATGCTGTTTGATCTTTTGGATCAAGATGACGCCAGATGTATTTGGAGATTCGACAAGTGATGCCTGTTTTTTTGTGATTAGGAGTTACTGAGCCATAACTCCAAGATAGCTATGGTGTAGCTATATGAACAACATGGACGAACCAAGCAGCGATTTCAGCCAACTTCACCGCTTTATTAAAAGTATTTGTTGAATATGATCAAATACGGACCTGTTATAGCGTAACTGCGTGCGCGTCTTGTTGGCAGGGTAACAGTCAACCTCATCATCAATCTTCAGTAAATAATACAGCACATAGAAGAAAACGTATTGAACCTTGTGGAGCATCAGCGTTCAGACAAAGGATCCGCTGCGAGCGTTGCGTTTGAAATCAAAAAAGTACTTGTTGGATTACAGATAGTTGCCCAGTGAATAAAGACGTTGCGTCCGAAATTCATTTAGCCCCAATACGATAACATCAGAATAAAATTATGTGTAATCATTGTCTAAGGATGATATTGTGTGTTGGACAGCTTGTCAAAACCGCCATCTTTGTTTTGTGAAGTCCCTCAGGGCTCGTGTCTGTCACTGGGCAGGTGTTAGCTTACATCGCAATTCAATTTCGCATATCAAAAAATGAAAAATGGAAAACAGGAATTGAATTCCAGTTCAAGCTGAAGTATATATGATTTATTGCATTTACAATTGCTGTTGTATTCGGAAGTCATTAAAAGATTGGTAAAGCTATAATGAGTGGGAGCATATTGCATGTCAAAAATATTTACTTGTAGGAAGCGCTCGCTGTTATTTTCCGTCTCATTGTGACTTTTCATTTTTTGACATCAAGCAACAGATGATATGGGTTTGGTTCTTAACGGAGGAAAGCCTTTACAATAAACGAGCTTAATACTGGACTCAAACACAGCCTTTAAGCGGCAGTTTACGATTAGTTCCAGCTTTCAGACCCTGAAAAAAGTCAGTGTTAGCAAAAGATTTGGTTGGATGTGAACACATAAAGTTGGAATGACCCAACTAAATTCTGAACAATATTTAATCTCTTCTAAGGCAGTTTTACTCCTGTCAAGTCATGTTGTTCGTTTCGTTCTCCCATTTATATGTTCAACGAATTCTTTAGAGTCACTGTGAGTACACCCAAACACGCCGCAACGATTGTTTCCAATAATTATTACAAATGCAATTTGGTCAAAACAAACGACACAAAAAATGGAAAGAAAACAAATTGTTTTCGATGGTGTTATTTAAGTGTCCAATTTAATAGAAGCATATAAAATTATTTTGTTCAGCAATTGCGTCGAATTCTTAGTCATAATTACATGTACCCCAGAATAACATCAAACAAAAGCTCTAAGCCCGAAAACATCTTCATAGTTACAGAATACCCCTTATTCACTGATTAATTTGAAAGATGATGTACACGTTTTTTTGACAGTTAATGATGAACTGGCGCATCGTGGTTTTGTTGTGCACTGCTTTTAGTTAACTACTGCACCATGAAAGTGTCTGGTTTTTGCTTAAAACTTCACAAAGACTTTCTGATAAGACCAGCCAAGTAACGTTGCAGCCATCACTTTTCTAGAAACTTAATTGGGCTTCGCTTCGACGGCAATGAATCATACGTCTTCCTTCATCGTACTTCACTCGTTGCGGTCGCCTCGAGTGCAAATTTATGACAATTACAAGTTTATTTCTTTTGCAAATATTTTCACAAAGCTTTTTTTTCGAAACAACATTTTTCCATGTATTCACATGCGAGACTGTGTTACTCTTTGAACGCACCGTTTCCTGGTCGGCAATTGCGCGTGATCTGAATCAGAAATCAGAAGCCACCTGATGGGACAGCGCCAATACAACATGCGAGGGTCAACCGCAAAACATAATAAATGCTTAATTGAAAATGTAATTTGTTTGGTTTAGGATGAACAAAACAAAACAGAACCAAAAAAGAGTACATTTTTTAAAGAGAAGCAACACAAATTAAAAATGGCAAACAGCACAACCATCAACACATCAACAGTCAACAGTGAGGTCACAACAATGTATACACACGTACATAAATTCAAATGCAAAAATAAAAAGAGAAGAACAGAAATGAAATTAGTTACACTGTGAGGTGTTTGCACAACAGCAACTGTGTAGGCTTGAGGTATTAGTTCAGAACACTGTGAAGCTTTTGGCACAGCAGTGGGAGGGGGTAATGCGAAAAATTGTAAACAACCGGTCAAATTCCGGTTCTGTTTGTTGTTTCAAGATATATTCGCGTTTTTGACGATGCTACATGACGGGCAACACGTGGAGGGTTCAAAAAAAGTTTCGCTTAATGACCAGACGAGTGGCACTCGAACGATGGGCTGCCTTGAAAATTGAGTTCTAATGATTTTGATCATTTTTCTTCCGATTGTCCAGTCCGTCACTTGGCTGTATGCAAATTGCTCCCTAATGACGACCTGCTGCCACGACGTCTTGTGCATTGTTCACATGTTCACGGTCTATACTTAGTCTATTGTTCCAATAGGCAACGATGCCCGCGAATGACACTTCCTTCTTGGAATTCGATTGAAGTGGAAAGTCAAAGTTGAAGGGGATTGAACGTTCCTCGAGTCAAGGCGAGAATTATCGCGGGATTCAAATCAAATCAGTAATCTAAAGGTCCACCAAGAGCAGTGAATGAGACAGGACATCTTTGCTGTCAAACAGCTCTACAGTCTAGACAACCAACACCAGCCAGTATGTGGAAAACAACTTGTTCAGCGTGCTGAAACAACTTGTTTCAAGTGCTTATCTGAACAAAGAACGGAAACATCGCTTGCGAATCGCTTATCTTACGAGTCGTGCCGTATGCAAACGGACTAACTTTGCTCATTCGAAGGCTGACAAACTGGAAAATGATTTGTTATCGAAATTTTATGTGACGTGCGTCTAGAGAATTCAGATGTGTTCTTAAACAATTGACATTCTAACTGGCCAGTTTATGTGGAATTGCCTGACATTTGATCCTGCTTACTTGGTTAGGACATGATACGATATAATCGTGAAATCGAGCAGGATTCTGCTAGCCCAATTGTTGCTGGCTCATGTTCCATGTTGTCCATGAGCATACACTCTATACGAGTCTGTGAGACAACGCAAAAGAGGATTTCTATATTTGTGGTGGCATGTTGTACAGAAATGAAGACCGATGTGAATTAACTCGGTCCATCTAGTTGGAAATTGGTAGCCAAAGCATCTTGGGATGAAGAGTGATGTACGGTTCTTCTTCCATAGGAAAAGTAAAAAGTCCAAAGTCCCCCTATGGAAGGTAGGCCAAGGTAACTCTAGCACAAATACGCCACACGGTCATCAAAAAGCCGAAAATGTATCTCCCAGTCGCAGTGTTCCCACTAAGAGCTGCAGAAAAGGATTCAAGGAGGAGTTCAATACCCAGCGGCACTTATTCAAATGGAGCATAGGTACGTCAACCGTTTGGCAGAGAATAAGGCGCTTCAGCCGGAGTACAACGATCTGAAGAGCAATGTCCTCATAGCCGAGTGTGAGTCGGACAACGAATGCCAGTGGATCGATATACAGATTAAGGAGGTGATATCCACTGAGGACCTTCTGGTTCAGTTAAACGCCAAAGACACTGTCCGAAAGTGGTAATTAATTTCGGATTCTATTTCTTACCTCCAGATGGCATTGAGAAGTCATATATCTGTATGGTCCAATTAGATTTGGTGCAGAAGGACAACCACCGTCTGAGGCTGTAGAATCGGTAGCACAGGCAGACACAGTATCAATAGCAGATCTGTGCCAAGCCATCACTTGATAAAGCCAAAATTTGGTATTTTTTGAAACCTCCCAAGCCTGATCCCGGTCTGAAGCCTAATGAAAACGATTCTGGCTAGCAAAGTTGGTGGCGACTAGGCAACCAGCGGTCACGACAGCATTGACGACTCCATGGAAAATCAAACTATATTGTTTCACTCTAGCGAAAAGCACGGGCTATATAATCTCCATCAACAAGTTAGTGCAGCTAACGCAATCACCTCCTGGTTGGTGATTGCTTAGAGTAACGTTTCTGAGTATCCCTTCGACACACAGTCGAATTTCGACTGAAAATTGCACTCAGAACTTTTTCGACGATGTGGGCACCAGTGTTCAGTTCATTGCCCTGACTCTTAGTATTCCAAATGAAACTGGCATGAAGCTCGATCATCCAGTAGACATGTGATTAAGCAGGCGATAATCGATGGTCGCTAGAGCAAACATATACTAACAGGTCCAACTTTAGCCAAAGAAGCCTTAGTAACCGAAATAAATCAAAAATCCAAATTACCACCAAACTGGCAACCAAATAAATCAAATCAAATATTCGTCTATAGTCAAATGCAACATTCACATTTATTTAACTGGTTTTCTTCGTACGCTGCAAAGCAGACGTTTTTTTTATCTCATATCAGCCCTACACACGTACGGGATATGTCAATATTCTTGTTTCGCTGCAGAGTCACTTTCAACTGTCGCAATAATGTGGTGTGATTTTTTCTTTTACGGTTATTTTTTCCCGGTAAACTTGTTTTCTCAGTAGATACGGAAATATCTAGACAAAATTACCTTTTTTTTCTGTGCACGCAGCAGACGTCAGAGAATATTTAGAATATTGTGGCATTTCTTCTCAGAGTAGCTTGACATTTGTTTATTTTCGTTGGCAGCAGTTTACACAGATTACTCGTCCTAAAGTTAGGATGATAAACTTACAACAGTTTAGAAGTGGATTTCGTGGAACGTTGAGTGTTATATATGATTTCTATTTGACATGCTAGGTATTTGAATCTGAATATGATGTCACTAAATTCTGAAAATCACCGAAATTAGATAAGGTGGTCATGGGAGATTTTTCTTTTTCTTCTCAAAACGAATAGCAAAAGAGTTTTGTTAAATCTGGTCGATTGGTTGAGGACGCCGTTGGACGTACATTAATCGTATTTGTCAGACTCTCACAATAGCCATTTACATATAATAGGGCGAGGACACTTGTCTTAAAGTCTAACCTAAGACAAATGTAAATAAAGGCACTTAATTCAACGTGGTCAATCCAGAGAATATACAGAAATAAACTGAATATCATACGAAACATGACGTTGCCCAGTTTCGTTGAGTTTCGTTCACTTTTACTTGATTATAATCTGGAGTCAAATGCATTCAATTGTACATATATAGGTAAATGATAGTACGTCTTGAATATACATGTTTCGCCCATAAATTTAGTTTTACAAGAAACGCAAACGAAAGCTCAGGAGGCAGTTTGAAATGTAAGCTGCTTCTTGCTAGGTTCTTTCGGCTCTGTTTACGTTTATTTAGGACAAATATCATTGAGTCTTGGTGGTGGCCGTGGCATTGTGGGTATGTGCGTCGACCCCAATCTCGACGTCCTAGGTTCGATTCCAGCTCTGAGCGACGAAAATAACTTTCATGGCCCCACCTCTTTCGAGTCACTGACAATGCTCAAAAAATATTTCCTGTCTAGAAAAAGCTTCTCAAACTTGGCCGTTCGGAGTCGGCATAAAACTGTAGGTCCGTTCCACTCGTGAGAGAACAATAGCACGCACAACACGACTGGTTGCTGAGAAGCTAGGCCCTGGCCCTCTCTATGGGCTGTAGCGCCACCCATATTATCATTGAGTCTATAATGGACTAACGATAAATCACATTATGTGAAATAAGATGCTCAGAAATCATTGCATGTTCTCCAAAGGGTGCTGCTTCATTCTTCATCAAATTTATGTTCGTTATGTTCCCTTTGTTTATGTTGTAATCATTTAGTGGGCATATTAAATTAATAATATTGCTGAGCATCCTTATTTCAAAATTTAAACTTGCCTCAAAATTCAATAGCTGGACCCAATGTAAACTGACATTGTACACTCGCCGGTTTATCGAAAAATCGCTTTGAGGTGTGTGACTCTTTCCTTGCTTAATAGATATACCAACGGCCGAGTTTCGCATATTTGGAATCAGTGGTGTTGTGCGTGCTACTATTTTATGCTATGCACTATACTCTTTGATCATTTACAGTGACTGGCAGATGGTGCGGGAGGAATATGAAAGTGGTTGAGAACCAAGCCCAAGACATGTTGCTGCTATGGCTAAACGTTTGGTTTAAGTCTAAATCCTTTACTGTGATTTCAGTATTCCGTGGTGTAGTGAATGCCTTTATTCATTTAGTTACACGTTTGATTAAATTTTGAAATGAAGGATGTCGCTCTAGTGTTTCACAATTAATCATAAATATACTAACATCGGACTCTTACAAGTTATTAAGTTGTTCAAATCTGTTTTGAAGAACATGGTGTGAGGATTTCAACTTTGCAGTTAACAGTGAGCACTGCTTTTTCTTCTTTGTATGCCGCTACAGTGCGGGCTTGACATGTGTCTCAACCAATACGCCACACCAAATGGCGATCTCTAGCTGGCTCCAGTTTCCCACCCCACTTTTGACGTGGGATTTCTCTGTTGCGTTTTTCCACTGTTTTGGAGTCACAGCCTCTTCGCTTTACATGGCCAAGCCATCTTAGTCGTTGAATCGGTAGGCGCATGGCTAGGCTCACAACCTAGCCAGTATTAGAGCCCGAACAGCTCATGGTTGAGTTTACTATGCAAACGGAACCAAAGATCGCATGCAGAACTTTTCTCTCTAAGTAACCTTCAACTGCTTTTGAGATCGTCCATGATACCTCGCGGTGGCGTTGTACATGCCTGGGATGATCAGTGTCTTAAATAACGTCAGCATGGTCCTTCGAGAGACTCTATTACTCTACAGAAACAGTGGTTGGTAAGAGTTATTCTGCCATTGATCTGGGTACTGATGTGGTTTGTGCTCTGTATTACGGACCCGAAGTAGACTAAGTTCTTAGCTACCTCGAAGTTATTTCTGCCCTGTGTGATGCACTGTTCATGACGTCGATATTCGATTTGCCCTCATTCACCAGCAGACACACTTTAGTTGCTTCCATTTAAATGCATCATTGAGTGTTACTGAGTGCTGCCAACCTAGTCAGTGTCATCGGCTTAGACCAACAATTGTACGAACTTCTGGAAGATCGTGCCTCTAGTTTTGGCGTATGGATTTTGCGTGATCTTCTCCAACGTGAATGTTAACATTGAGTGTCACGATGAGTTAGTAACCGAGCTTGATGGAATAGCGAGAATTGTCCATCGTCATCCTGTGCAGTTTTGAGAAGAATGTTAGTATTAGACATGGCGTAAAGATCAGCTCTATGCACGATGTCATGTGCGCCCTTCAAATCCGTGAATAGGTGTTGGGTGAAAATTTCCACTTCTAAGATCTTTTCCAGGATCTGGTCTAGTGTGACGGTCTGATCTATTGTTAAGGAAACTTATTCGTCTGTAGTTGCCAAAGTCAGGGGATCTAATCTCTTGTGGACGGTGATCACGTAAGAGACAGAGTGCAGCACTTAGGTTCTGTGAAGCCAACATGTGTCGAAAGACAATATTCTCGTAGCATTGTTAGTGCCTCTGTGGTGACCCATGGCGTTGTGGGTATGTGCGTCGACCCCAACCTCGACAAAAATAATTGTCACGGCCCCACCTCTTTTAAATCACTGACAATGCTCAAAGAGTACTTCTGTCTAGAGAAAGCTTCTCAAACTTGGCTGTTCGGAGTCGGCATAAAAATTGTAGGTCCCTTCCATTCGCGAGGGACAATAGCACGCACAACACGGGTGGTACTAGGCCTTGGCTCTCTACAGACTGTGGCGCCACCCATATTATATTATTATATTGTCGGTGCCTCTAGAGAAATGGAGCGAAACATGTTCGTAGTCGACGCACCTTTTAACTCTTTACCAGCTGTATTTCCTTGTCAAAATTGCTTATGTGGTTAAAATTCATCGATCAAGACTAGAGGACAAATTCAAGATATATGAAGTTAAATGTAGCCGAGAATTCATCAATTCACAGAAAGTGCCATTGTATCATCAGCTCTTATTTGTTCCCAAATTCAATTGAAACAACAAATAAAATGAGAGCGTGTCTTAGTCCAGCTCGCACAAGCTCGCCCCTAAATGAGTCGTACCACTGAAGATGTGACACCGTCTCCAATCAGTGCCATTAATTCAATTTTGAATCGTGTGCTAATTTAGCATCTGCTTATCGCACAAACATACATTTGTACATGTTAATTTTCTTGTTAACTAACCGATCGACAAGAGATGCTTCGTTCGACTTTTGGAACAACACATAGGGTTTTACGATTTAATTAACATGCAAGCAAACCATCAATACGTCGCTTCGTAATTGGAGTTCATACATGCAGCTATCTAAAGAACAATATTATTTTTTTATGACACTTTACAAGAGCAAATAATGATGTCCCATCAATCACGTTCCTGGAAACGACAATCGTTAAATAATACAAAGTGCACCACCCTATCGACTCACTCACACACATTCAGAGGGAAGTTATGAGACTGTGACAAGATGTAAAACCGGTAGGGGAAAGCTTTTCTTAGTCCCTCTGACGTCTTTGTCTCGAATCTTGGCTTCGGTTTATTTTTCCTCATTTTTCTTCGATTCGACTAATTATGCAGATCAAGAATAATGATCAGGTCGCGCCGCGTCAGTGCGTAAGAGCCTTTCGGTTGCTTGCTTGACGTCGATTTAGGTTATGTTCGGCGCTTGTCAGACCTGTTTTCTGGGGACGTGATCGTGTCGGCGCAATTAAAAGTCATCTATTTTTATTTTTGCATTAATTATATCGTTGGAATGTCGGTGTTGAAAAGTTTGCTCGTTGCAGAAGTAAATTCAAATAATAATATGCATCGGTGAACACGAAGTAGTCCTGTTTTATTCACAAGCGGATAATACGCGCCGAGTTGGCGGAGGTGGATGAGGGATTCTTGAATATTGGAGTCGTCAAGTGGGTACATGATGTGCGCATATGTACTTTGAGCGCATCGCCCGCATACATCTTTCTCGATGACCTTAAAGTGTGTTGAATTTCATAACTCTGCGTGAAATAATAATTTCCACTTTACACTCCTGACCGCTCAAACAGAGTGTCAAAATGATCGTCCGAAATTAAAGGTGCTGAAAAAGATGATCATTACGTGATAAAAACGTACATTTAAACAAATTCATCGAATTGACATTATTTCTGTTCAATCGATGGAATATATTTCCGAACTAAATTTAGACAGAACATCAAGCCTACGTATTCCTGATTGCTTGGTCTGTTGAATGTCACTCGAGAGCCAACGTTTTCGACCACTTATTCAAATATTTGACAGACTATGTCTACAATCGAATAATGTTGACTTTCAGTGGCGTCCATTGTCTTAAATAATCCAGAGGCGTCAAATCAAAAATCTTGGATGCAAATTGACAGCTCCCCTGCAAGAATGTTGCCATTAATCAAACACCCCTGAGACTTACAACTAGTCATATCTTCAGTACAGTCTAATCCGCATTTGCTTAAATCTCATCTCTCCTAACGTCAACACCGCCTCGTCATTTCCTTTGAAAAAACCCAAAGCGGCGGGACTACTCTCGTTCATCAATGAACGATTAAATGCGTTCAGTATCCAAAGCCCGCAGATTTCTCATGCAACCACACAGTTTCTATGAATTTGTGACACATTTTCCCACACCATTCATTCTCATTTCCAATACTTATCGTGCATCCCTTATCTAATCTCGGCCTGCGCTTGCACTTGCAATTTGCAACGAAAGGCACTAAAACTCTTCATATAACTGGTGAAGGGGTTCATCAAAAATTCAGCTCCACTTGACCTAATTGCGAGTTATAATTTCATTTGACTGATACGACAAGCGTGAAATACGCGTGCACAAAGCGGAAACTGATAAAACGCCCTCTGCAATGGAAGTACGAATGTTTTGCCGTTTCGTTTCAATTCGCGTATCTTTTCATTTGTTTACCGCTCGCACAGATAGCATGAAACCGATTTAATATTTCTATTTCACAACGGCACTGGCTGTCTGGTAGATTTTGATCGAAAGACATGTTGGGAGAGTGGAAGCAATCGGTAGGAATTTATTGACTATTGAAACCGGATATTGCTGCTGACGAATTAACGTCTTTCGAAACATGGTGGTGTTGGGTGATTTTTGAAAACTGGGTGTGAATGGCAGCGATGTTTATGTTTTGTGAATACCCTATTCTTATTGGCTAAGTCCAGAAGGATACACGATGGAAAAGGGGATAAGAGTGGCATCAAAGTCATCATATATGACTCCAATTTTTGTAGAGGCTTCATTTGAAGTGCGGTACATTTATGTTTCAGTAGAATGTTTTGAATATATACATGAGTGAGACAGATTTCAATCCAAGGAAGATGGCAATGGAACAGATGCTTGTGTAGAGACATTGTGGTTAAAAATTGTTATAGATAAATATAAATTTAAATTGTTAAGTTGAGCTAAAACCCTCCGCTCGCTTATTTTGACAGTTGAGTTATCATGACTCTTCCCTTCATTTTGGTGTGAATTAAGATGGAATGTCATGAGTGAACGCATAAAGAAGTTGTGTGAACATTGGAGGACACTTCCAGAGATGAAAAGGTGAACAAATGGATAACACTGCTTCGTAAGACGAAAACTTTGGCGGACTTAGTGACACAACCTAACCAAAACTGAAATTTGGAACGAAAGAAGTCGTCATTGAATTCTTATAATTTTATCCGTGCTTCCTCCAGACATGAAAATTAGAAAGCTATCTGCCTTGGAAGCTGTGGAAAACACAATTTAATGAAATCAGAAAACATTTTTTTTGCTGAGCTTACGTTCGCCCCGCACTGTAGCGCCATTAGAAGAATAAGACGAATAAGAATATTAACAAATAAAAGTGACAGTTCCACTCTAGTTTTCAACTTCAATTTAAGGGAAATACCCACTTTGAGAAAATTGTGTTCCCTCTAACAAAAACAATTCACTCATGAGGAACATTGTTCCCTTAGTTTTTATTCACAACCCCCATTAGGTTTCTCCGGGTATGACAGAAAACCAGTCACTGTCTACTAGTTTCCTTTTAAATCAATAAGAAAAAGGGTGGTGCCGATAAACTCCGATCATTTGTTCTCATATTTGTTAAATTCGTCCCATAATTTAATCCGCCATACTCTTTCTGGATCATTTCTGACAGACTTGCAGTGCATTCTGCCGTGAAATCAGATAATCTTCCAGGCTTTGGGGGTAAAATCACACATGCACTAGAATTGCATCGCAGCTTAAGCTGGCAACTACTTGCGGTCGTTGTGCGTCGCAATTCTTAAAAAGTGAACCGTTTCCCATTGCGTCACGTTTTAAGGCTAACCGACTACTGTCGCATTCTCCCCTGAGTCACATCTTGATATCTTTTTTGTTATTTACAGTCCCAGTCAAATTTCCTTCTTCTTTGTTTACTACTTAGTTCGATGGATTTCGAACTAGCTTCTCCAGCAATTCGCTTACACTTTGTATCCAAAATGCTTCAGCTTTTTTAGAGGTTTAGAGATTTTTCGACTTTAATGGTATTCGAAAAGGTATCCGAATCCCGAGGACGTTACTAGGAACTGATTGTAAGAGCGCAATGCGGTGGAATGTATATTCGATAAGAATTCTGGAGTGGAACGTAGAAGAAAAAACGGTCGAATTTAATCGCAGAAAAATAGTATTTACCAGAAGGAAGTGAACAAGTGCAGCTTGTTCCGTGATTCACGCGTAAGGTACGACCCATGGAGAATTTAAGAATGAACCAAAGATGTTGCTCCGTTTACACTTGGTTTTTATACTGGAGATTCGGTCTGCCCTTCCTTCTAGAACCGGGAGCTCGGATTT
Organism: Eristalis arbustorum; assembly: GCA_916610145.1. NCBI lineage: Eukaryota > Metazoa > Arthropoda > Insecta > Diptera > Syrphidae > Eristalis > Eristalis arbustorum. The sequence goes on along the minus strand of OU744318.1, from coordinate 17,339,064 downwards.
TAAAACTCTTCTTGCTGGAGCATCGATTTTTTGCTTTCCAGGCTACTTTCCCATCTTGGTACAACCTCCTTTCACCTTCCTCGCAATCGGCACTATATCTGAAACAATTCTGCAGTTTTTCTTAGGGTCCAACTGACAAGATAATAGTTCTTTAGGCCATGATCCTCGGAGTCAATTGTTTCAACAAACCAAAGCAACAGCGGCTGGCAAAGGCGATTCTTTTTCGGATTTCCACTAAGATGTTATTCCTAGAGTTCTTGTTTGCGACATAGATAAGGCCCGTAAAAAAACCGCATGAACATGCCTAAAAACAAAACGTTCCAAACTTGAGTTCCTCAAATGAGTGACTACCTGGAGCCGGGGTGTCAACTCCTTAGACTACAAATTATGGTCCGTTTAAGGGACAATAGCTGGTGCTTCATGAGTGATCAGATCGACTCCTCTGTTCATGGAAAGCAAATAGAGGAACTTACAAACCTTTCAAGTTTTTTTTTTGCTGAAGGGAATACCCGATATGGATATGACCTAAAATGACCTATAAGCTCATGGTTGTTGCAGTAGGGCTTCAGATTTTGAACACTTAGTTGAAAATGTGTTACAGGACATCATGTATACTGCTAGAGATTGTCGCCCTAAACATTCATGTAACTAGTTAGAGATGGGTAGGCTGATACGCATTTATGATCTATATACACTGCTCCACATCAGTGTAAATCGCTGTGAAACACAAGTGCTCACGTGTGAGCTAACGTGAAGTAGTAACCTTGATTAGCAAGTAGAATTGATCCAAATTTGGACAGCTGATGTCTATAAGGTCATGGATTCAACTTGCACTTCATTGGAATGCGTGTCACACTCAATCATTAGAACCAACAGACTCGTCGTCAAATGTCAACAATTCGAAAGTTTGCAACACCTGTGCCCTTAAATAGATTCATGCATTGTCGCGAACGTATCTCAGCTCACACATACTAGACTGAATCTGACAGCTGTCACCAAATGAACACACCCCTACACAAAGAGCAGTCAACTGAATGTGTTCTACAGTCAAAGGAATTACAAGATAAGTTATTTTTTGGATGCCAAAGGAATCCATCTTGACACATCTGTTTTGAAGTTTCCGCAATCAAACTAATTCCTGATCCCGTCGAGCACGAGCTAAATTCACTAGCAGTGCGCATGTCAGCAGCTTTGTTCAGGACTGGAAAGAAAAGGGAACGAAGAAACTCGTTGACAGAAGCGATTACGCGATTTACTTGTGTTCGCAGAGGCAACGCCCTCAACCGCGATTAATTTCAGTGACCAAGATACAATCGGACCCAAGCAATATTAATTCATGCACAAGGCAGATTCTCAATAATTTAGCCGCAATGTTGCCATTTTTCTGTTACCAAATTAAGCAGCTCCGAAAATATCCTTAACACACGTGTAATTAATGCCATCCACTTACCTTGAGTGCTTGGCTTTCTCCTTTCGCTGGCCGGGCTGGGATTCTGGAAGGCGGGATTGTCGGTGCCACCGGGCGTCGGCGAGGCACCTTCGTGCTTCCGGTTCTCGATCAGAAACTGCTGTATCGTAACCGGTCCTTGGTAATAATTCTTTTGGCCAATTGTAATATCCGTGGAATTGGTGAACGCCAGATTACCGAGTTGTGGTGTTGTGGGCGTTGCCAATGCCGACGACGACGAGGGCACCGCCAGGGCAGACATTGGGCGCATATTGTCGGCTTCGATCCTCTGCTGCAGCAGGACCAGTCCGTCGCCGCCGCCGACGTTCGGGAAGTCCGCATCCCTCGACTGGAATGCGGTCTGCTGGCCGAGCTTTTTGATGGTGTAGTTTCCATTTGAGTCCTCGAACTCATCGGAGTCCGAGTCGATGACACTCGACACCACTTCGGACTGCAGCGATGTTATCGATATGTTCGTGCTGCGAATCGAGAGAGTCGGTGACGACTTTTTTGGGGGTGTGACTGAGGCCGCTTTTCTTGCCGCCTCGCTGACGGGGGACCTCTGCTGGCTGGGACGAACATTTTTCGCTAGATTCAGGAGATTTTCTATGTTGACGGCAGACTCAGACACATCGGAGTTTTCGCAGGTTATAGTCGTACTTATGCCCACGCTGCCCTGCCCCGCGGTTGGCATGAATTTCTCATCCGTTATCACTCCCGAATCCGATGATGCGGCACTGTTGTTGGATTTGTTATCAACTTTGTCATCTGTATGCATTTTTACTGACACGCACTCGGTCATGCATATTGCGGTAACGGCAATACGGATACACGGACGCACACACTACCGCGCTACCAATACCATTACACTGGCTGAGACGGAGTCAGGGTTCAATGCGAATCGACAGACAAACAGGGGCGGAAATTGATACGAGTGCTGATTTTTTTTTTCCCCGATTTTGTTTCTGTTTGTTTCTTTTGCTTCACACTCACGACGCAATTTTCCTCCCTGTGGAGGCGGGAAATTCCATCACTCTTCCAGCGAACACCGAAATAATCGACGAAGGGTAAATAAAACACAAGAGGTAATTGATTGCCTAACACTTGGAGTGGTTATGTGTGTGGAATCCAGTAGCGCGAAAGCTTTCACCCCCCGCACGCAGCTGAAAGCTCTGGTGGTCCGGTTCTTTTGTTTCCACCCCCAGACGAAGGTTTGAACACTCTGACAACACGATCTACACAAGCTTTAAACGCTCAACACTCGCACACAGTCTCAAATCACAGACGAGGAGACGGAGAAAGGAGAGCCAGAGAAAGATGAATTCGAAGCTCCGATGCCAAAACCGACATAACTTCACGAACGGTCACGATCAACTGGCTGCGAATTGGTTCCACGGCAATGGCTCTGTTGGATACGTTTGCAATGGGCTCCCAACCAATACTAGTTCCGCGAGTCCTACACCAGTTGAGTAAATAATACATTTGAACGCTGTTCATTTGTGAGATACACTTTTCGACTCTACACGGTGGATCGTCCGCTGCGCGTGATGTGCTTGTCTGGCAGCTGGTCTTCCGTGTTATGTGCTCGCTGCTGAGTGTTGACACAGCTCGAAGCTATGTTGGTGCTGTGCATGCTAATTGGAAAAACATATGATTAATCTAAGTATTTGTCGAGGGAGGTGCTTGGAGGCGGTCTTGAGATGCCATAAATGCATTTTACAGGGATAGCATACGATTAAAATATGCAACGTGCCGCAGAAGTTGTTAGCAAACTCAGCTGTGGACGGGGCAAGGAAAGTTATATTGAATGAAAATTTGAAGCGTTGAAAGGGCATTGCTTGACGCTTCAACTGAGATTGTTATCGGCGCTACTTATCTGTGAAGTCTCAGCAGCCACTTGGAGTGGTGTGAGGTGGTGTGGCGATAGTGGACACTGCATCTGATGTGCTGTGGGTGAAGGTCTCCCTGCGACGAGCTCTGTTATATGTACATTTCACTCTGTTTTGAGAGCAGTTTTGAGAACTCGAAAATTTTAAATAGTAGCTTATGTAATCACATTTAGCTCAACTGACATTCGTGGTATTGATCGGATCGGATGATACTTGCTCCGAACACTAGTGCATGGTGTAGATTGGCGGCTTAGGAGGCTAAAGCATTTTAATATTCATTCGAGAACATGTAATGATTTCCTCCACCTCTTCGACTTTCTTTGTAGTTGAAGTCCCTCCTGTCACTTATTTCTAACAAATATATTGCGTACAATGATATTCTGAGAAATTATGTCTTCAAAGATAGACATTAATTTTCCAGTTTGGTGGCACTTGAGTCGGTTGTAATGGCCATCGTGGTGAGGTAGGTACATGCGTTGTCTACCTCTAGAACTTGAAGAGTAATTATCATAATTAAACCAACTCACTCATGCCCTAAGAGCAAAACTGCCTACACCAAGTCTCTTAAGAACTTGTAGTGGCCCTTAACTCTTACCCTCCAGTCTTGTTTCACTACTGAGATCACTAGAACGAATAACACGAGTAGTTTATGTAGAAGCTGCTGCGCCACCTATATTATTGTATACCGGCACCTTCCCAGCTTGTAGTGAAGAATGCTTCCACTACGATTGAAGGATAAACGAAATAAGCTGGTAAATGAAGGCGAAGAATGGATCAATTTTCATGGATCAGTGCTTGTCTACCGCTGGACTTCACAAATGTTAATCCCGGCTCGATACAAGACTTTGGAAACTGTTGCAAATCCTTTTGAAGGCAACCTTAACACAGGATGAGGCCCACTATTGGTTTCTTGCTGGCATTCGTTCTTGTGGTCGTTGTGTGCTCGAGGTTTTGTTGAATTGCCTTCACGGTTGTAGGTAGGACAAAGTTGACATCTGGAGTTCATACAGAGCATACAAGACGTTGATGGGATTATTAGCGAATGTGTGCTCGAGTCGTGTTGCCATCAATGCAAACGGAACGCCCAAATGTTCTCTCAAATAAAACAAGAGATTGAAGTTAGATCACAGTGATGTGAAAGAGTCCTTTAAAAGCTACACAGGTGGATCAGGACTGACAGCCTTGGTCTTTCATCTCGCTCACAGGATGTCAGGAAATAAAAAGAAAAGCTTTAAACCAAGAGACGATTCCCGTCAGTTAGGTACAAGACCCAATCAAATCCGATCTGAATACAGAGAGGCCAGAAGCATTTTATGATGTGGACACAAACCAGCCTGAAGCGCCATCTGTGAGAAATAATGTTGTGCACATATGATCTCTGGGAACGTACTCAAAATATTCCATTTACTTACTGAGGGAATGATGCTTTTAGCGCCCATACAAGCAATAGCGAACGAAACCTAACGAAATGGTTTCATTGTTAACAATTAAAACTTGTATGAATTCGCTCAATTGCTGAAATTGACTCAGGGCCTGTTCCGTACATTATTGTTGGACCTTAAGGCCTTGCTGTCTCAACTGTTGTCAGTCACGGAGATGTACATTCATATATCCTTCTTGAGGGCGATTCACCGGCGACGCAAGCTGAACAGTGCTAGTTACGTCTGTTGTCGAAACGCCAACTTTCACCGAGTTATGGACAGTTGACATTAGACGTCTTTTACGAGAAGTTTAAAGAAATCTTCGGTCAAATTCAAGCTGACTGGATGCAGAATCTCAATCCGGGACTCTCTGTCCCGGTCAGCAAATCTGCGGCACTTGTTTCGGGTTGCCCTGTCTCACGATCCAATTGTTGGTGCTCGATTGCGTATGGAATGATAGATGAACCACTACTAGCCGATTATGGAAGCAATGTACGAACAGCTATCGAGATTTAGTCCAGAAGCTCAATCTCCATTTAAGAAGAGGGATATTACAAACAGAAAAGTTGACAATTAGGATACCCTTGAAATTCATTTAAATATGTAACTTTAGTGTCTCTCTTTTGGATGGTCGACCACTAACGAAGTGTCCTCATAATTCCACGTCCAAACAATGAATTCACTCGGATTACATTTGGATCTGCCGGTAATGCTTAAGGAGCACTTTAAACTAGAACTAACAACACTAGACATAAGTAAATCTGTGTTCATTAAGTTCGGCTGTCACCTGTAAATATTTCTGCAGCTCGATGTTGAAGTAGGTACATCCAAAAATAAAAACACTCATAAAACCAACAGGTGAATCTTGTAAACAAGTAATGGTGACGAAATCAGGATATCGATGTGCGCATTTAAAGCAACAGTCGCCAGTTCGTTGATCGTTTTCGAACAACAGCATTTGAGCGAACATTTCGTTCACTGATTTCGCCGAATTCGTTTCATAACAAAAAATAATCAACCATTAACTTGCGATAGCAAAAGATTCATTCTCACGTCTCTTTGTTTCATTGTCGACCTTGAATGTGCACCGGAGAGATAATACCTATTTGTACTGAGGGAAGGGCGCCCGATGTGAGTGAAGTTTACTGACCTGAATTTTCATTTTATTTCGAATCACACCCAAGCAGTAGTCGTCTAGTTTCACTTCTGTAATTTATTTCCGATAACCCTAGGGCGCTGCAGGTATTCACAGACAAGCACGGTGAATGTTGTTTGAGACGTATTTTCATTAAGAACGAGTTTATTTGAAATTAGCGCACATATAGGTTCATCTGCATTCTTCGGCTTGGATGACAAGTGGACATTTGTGCTACAATCAGAGGTCTGTCTGCTGGTAACAGTCGTAATATAGTTGCAGTGTTTTATTTATCTGTGCCGTAATCTTTTTTGACATTTATCTTTATTTTGATTTTATATTTTATATAGCTTGTAAGTCATAATTCTAGTATAAAACTGATGATTTCAATCAATTAATAGATTAGCTCCTTATTTAATTTCGTGGTGAGCCGTGGCGATGTGAGTATGTGCGACGACGCCAACCTCGACGTCGATCCTTGATATACGATGAACAATTTTCGAGTCACTGACAAGGCTCAAAGCATGGGTCCTGTCTAGAAAAAGCTTCTCAAACATGTGCGTTCGGAGTCGGCATAAAACTGTTGGTCCTTTCCACTCGTGAGAGACCTCTACGGTCTGTAGCGCCACCATTATTATTACATATATTGATATTCTTATTTAATTTAAAAATGATGCACACTTCATGAAGAATGTAAGAAATGGAAAGCAGAAAAAAGTCAGAGAGTTCTCGACGATGCTCATAAGCCGCAACTCATCACCCTCAATCTAAATCAAAGACTACGTGAATACTGCCTTTGTTGCATTATTGAGGATTTGTTGCATCTATCCCTTACACACAAATACACTGAGCTCTGGACGCAGTGCAGAAGGCAGTGTATCTTCCAGACCTCTTCTGGCTATCTTCTTCTTATGTCGCGGAGTAAACTCTCAAGCCTGCTCGATCCTTAGCTAGCCTTAGCTGCCTCCAATTTAGCACGCCAAGTTGGTTGAGGTCCTTCTTCACTTGTGTGCGTCATCGGCTTCGTAGTCGTCCTTTATTGGGTTGTCTAACTGGTTCGTTGTCGAAGACTCTTGGAGTTGAAGTAGTGTTCTTCATGCGCGCTACATGGTCTAGCCATCTTCGGCGTTGAATCCGTAGACGCCTAGCTAGACTCATTTCGCTGTACAGCCAGTACTGTTCGTGGTTGAATCTGCTTTTCCAGAGACCATCAACGCAAACAGGACCAACAATTGAACGCAGATCTTTTATCTCGAAAAGACAAAGGGCTTTCGCGCGCTATAGCAGGACAGGGATGATCAGGGTCTTATATGATGTTGCTAGCTTGGACCTTCAAGTGAGGGCTCTAGTACCCAATCGCCTCTTCAGCCCAAAGAGCAGCGGTTGGCTAGAGTTGTTCTGCGTTAATGTCGGTACTAACGTTGTTCGTGCTAATAACTTGGGAGCTAAGGTAGATTTAGTCCTTTACCACCTCAAAGTATTAGCTGGCTATGGCGACGTTCTGACCGAGTCGTGGATGTTGTGTGGCCTTTCTTGATGACAGCACATACTTCGTTTTGCCCCCATTCACTGCATCTCTTGGGCGTTTCGCAGTTCTTGAAATAAAATAAACAAAAAATTGCGTACGATCCATTAAGCTCTTCATCAAGTAGAATGCATTCCACTTGTGTAGCACATTTTAAATTCAATGAATTCCTCCAAAATGACTCCGAAACAAATCCAACACATTTTTCATGACAAACTCCTAAATTAAGTCCGCTTAGTAAGTAAGTCTCCGAGTGAATTCAGTAATCATTCTCATTCACAGTTGCAGCTAATTATTATTCCCATCCACACTGATAAGGTGTAATAACTACACAACAAAGGGAGAAACAAAAAACTAATCCAAAAGCACTTAATCGTTATCTCGTCAGCGGCAGGGTTAACCAGTGTTGGGTTTATGAAAAATCGCTACCTCGGCAATTGTTGTGTGCGGGGATGCGCAAAGTCCCAGGCTCATGTGGAGAGTGGAATTTTTCATAGCGGAAATGCCATCAGTAGCACCTTTCATACGATCCACACGGAATGGACAGAATCGCCCGGGGATCATCTCGATGAAAATCCCAATCCCCCTCGTTACGTTGCGGTATCAAAATCAATCATTTATTCAATCGTAGAATATTCGTATCAGTTGATGATTTGAAGTGGTTTTTGTTGGGAATTGTCTCTTGTGAGAGAGATTGAGAGCTTTGCCAAGCTGGAAAAGCCAAGCTTTAGCGCAATCGACGAGAGTGCCAACGAACACATGCACAGGCTGTGAGATGAATTGTGACAAAAGAGAGGAAATATGTGTTGTAGCAATTGCAAGCTACGTTGCGAGTTGTGGGGAGACGGAAAGTAACCGCGATAGTGAGTGTATTGTGCACTCATTGTGTCCTCTGTCTTCGGCCTAATAACTGACCTTGGCTATATGTTGTGGCTATCATGGCGTTGGACATTGTCTGTGCATCCACATGCCTTTGAAGTGTCAATGAACTACAAACGAAAATTGTTTATTGACACTTCAGAGGCTGCGACAACGCTGTTTTGATTTGGTTGCCAAAAGGAGATTGGTGATAATTATGGCTCCTTCTTAGCTTCTTCTTAGCCCAAACTTTAGACAAAGACCAGCAGATTAGTTCAATAAGAGACGACTGGGGAAATCAGGTTCGACTCAAGAGGATGTCTGTCCCATTAAGGGATAGTTTTATTGACACTCGCGATACCAAAGGCCTCCGTGGAATGGTGGGTAAGTACACTGGAGGTAATTTGTTATCCTCCAAGAGTCCAGACTAGCCATTTTTATTTACCTCCCTCGTGTCATCCCCTCGAGCTGTCAAACTCAGTGATTCGTTGTGTATCGTTGTATAACACTATATGTCCCATCGTACTACCTTACCGTGGCCCAGTCGTGATCGTTGGGAATGTTGGTCCCCTAAACATTTGCCCAATTGTCTGTCACACATATTCCTTTTAGCACGATGTGATAAATAGTTCCTCGTGACCAAGACATTGCTTGTCTGTTAATTTGATTCTGACTCTGATTTTTAGCACAATTCTGCCGTTTCCGTTGACTTGTTTTGATCTCAGTCAGTTTGACTGGCAAACTATCTTCTTTGTGATAACAATGACGTAGATATTTGTGCGTGTTATCATGCGTGCCACTTTTTCGTTCCGATGTTATTTTACCCAAACGCGTCATCGTACCACAATACTCATTTAGAAATGATAAGTCAAAGTGTGTCCTCTTTCATGATGAAAGAAATGTTTGTTCCTATTGCCGGAAAAAAATGAAGCAATCTTAGAAATCACAACAAATCGTTTGTTTATTTTATCGCAGACAGAATGGATTGATTTCTGTTTGCACCCCAATGACGTCAAAACCATGTCATTCGATGTACCTTCGAACAAATGTCTCATAAATCTTCACGAAAATGTGATAAACCTAAGAATGTCTTGTCTGCTAACTAATTCAATTTTTCTTTTTGCAAAATAATACCAATGTAAACAAACGCCAAAAGAAAACTGTCGCCGACGTGCAATAAGCCACCAATACACACAGATCGGTGTGACAGGCTTGAGATATATTTTACAACCGCTTTTACAGCGAATACGTGATCCAAGCTTTCTTAAATAATTATTTACTTTCGACTCAAACCAATTTTATAGGGTGTAATGCGTTTGTGCATTGATTTCAACGCAGAATGAAATAAATGGAAATAAAAACGAGAGATCGGGCTCAGACGACGCTCATGAAATTGAAGAATCATTTGCTTTTGATGGAGTAATTAGGCGGTCGGGCTGAAGCCGCTTCGGTACAATTCGTCGTTTCGTTCAATTTCTTAGCAACAGATATCATTCGATTTTGTGAAACATTTCTTTCGGTCCTTATGTAAGCTTAATATATATCTATATAGTATCCAATTTGAGGCACAGATTAGATAAGAACTGTAGTTAAAGTAGTGAAAACTTACTTTGAGAATTTGGGCCAACTTCCATCTGATTGCATAGTTGGTATGCCAATTGGAAGCTTGAAAAGCGCTTAGTGAAAGTGTCTTAGACGAGTTATTGCGCGGTTTGTTTTTCTGTAAGTGTGTCCAAAGAAAGTAGGAATACGGTCTGTTTTGGACTACAAGGAGTAAAGCTTAAGAAGACTCGGTACACCTGTCCACTACAAGCGCCGCCTTAGGAAGGATTAACGAAACTTAATGATATTTATCATTCTCTCTGGCGACTTCTCTGATGACTTTTTGCCAACAAATCTTTTTTTCGTCTATTGTTTTTTCCAGGTGGCGAAACGAACTTTCAGAGAGCTTAAGAGAGACTCCGCGGGTAAAGCACCAGGCTATCGGATGCGATTCTAGCTTTTCGACGTTTAACTGGTTTCATTCCTCGGCTTCGTTGTTGCCTTGATATTCCTGTTCTTAAGTTGGCTAAGATGAATGAGATGAGTGGACTGTCTGACCAGACAGACATGACCAGTCTGGTTGGTCGATGGATCAGAAAATCGCTACATCTTTCTATGGACGTTGAGATCTGGGAACCGAGGTGTCAACCGTTGTCGGATGTGATGTCTTGTAGGTTGTGCGTAAGTGATTGCGGTCTCCTTTCATTGCAGTTTTCACAATGACATAAATAATATGAAAATAATTTGGATAGAAATCCATTCCGTCTGTCAAATTCGAATACCTTACTTTTTATTTCAATGTGAAACATACCTTGGTACAGACAAATAATTAACAAAAATTTAGTATTTCTTTGTCTAATTTATTTTTCTACAACATCTTTTTGGACTTAATTACAATTGAAGAATGTATCACAATTAAATAGTCGCCTGAACGCAACCAAACCAAAGGGTGATCCACGCAAACGGCAACACTTACCTAACCTACGCAAAAAAATGAGACTTACAACTCTCTCATCAACTGTCACCGTTCAGTTCGTCTGACCAATGTGGCCAAGTTTTTATAATTTCAAAGAGCTTATCACTAGGCCCTTTCGCAAACTCGTCCAACTGCCTGCTCCCATAGAGCTTATAGTCGGATGCGATTTTCTTTTGCCGCACGCCCTCACTTAGCAGCCACTTTGTGGCATTCACCTGCTCATCAGGCGGTGCCCACTTGTCAAAGCAGCCAATGAAAGCTATCCCCACACTGTCTTGATTGTTGAATTTCGTGTGAGCGCCGACCTTGTCCCAGCCGCGTCCGATGTAAACATTACTATCGCCACCGACGAGGAAATTGTATCGGATGTCATCGAGCGACTTTGATTCCATGTCGTAGGTTTGGATCACTCTTGTTCGGAGGATGCACATTCCCTAGAATCGCGAGAAAGCTGCTGTTAGATATTGATGCGAGGTTGTTAATGTTTGCCAAATAGTTACCCGGTTGGTGCAGTTCTGGGTGCAGGTGTCGGTTATGATAACTCGTGGCACAGGGGTTTCCAGATCAATCAGCGGCACATTTGGCGGCTGAGCTACCCATTCGTCCCTTGATACCATCTGATACGGGACGTCACCAACTGCATCTGCAATGAAACTCGGTCAAATAAGACTCTCTGACTTGACATGAAATGTCTACCTTGCTGCGATGAATTGATGGCCACGACGACGATTAGTCCGACGAGAAAAGCTACGATAACAACTACCGCTGTCAATATGGCTGCTTTGTGATTTTGAAACTTCTTTATGATATCCGATGGAAGTTGGCTGCCACGACGATTCCCTGGAAAAAAAAGAAAAAAAAAATGTTAGATGCAAAGTTCAGCTGTCAAACAGGATGATTCAGTCAGTCTAGATTGTAAACAAGGCAAGATTTGATTGAATGTCTACCACAAGGGAATGCTAATGAAGGGCGTGAACGTAACACTGCATACCTAAGCTTTGTTTCAGATGACATCTGTCATTGTAAACAAATAAGTACCTGTCAAAACCTGAAGAAGACATATGATTGAGTAAGTTGTTGAAAGTTTAACATTTAAAAGTCTGTGAAGCAAGACAATGTCATTTTTTGATTAGGAAGAGGGCTCTGATTTATTATATGAACTGCTGTCAGCTTTAAAAGACTGCCTTACCGACTGAATGCGTTGCAGTCATTGCTATGTGTGTTCTTCTGGCAAGAGTCATTTGATTCAAAATTGACAAATTACGTGACGTGTTAACGCTCACCTGGTTTATTGATTTGCAGGTTTGAACTTTGAAAATTGAAATCAATTGATGTCAAGAACTATGTTTGTATTTCGATAAGGATTAATATTGTTATCAACAAACTACAACTATATCGCAAATCAAGCATTCATTTTGAACAAATTGTATTACCATAGAAAGCGGTTTGCGTAGCCTATCAGACATTCCGCAGCTTTCTGGATGGCCACCAGCTCCGCCTGAAACACTGCTTCGATGTGTGCTTGGAGATCTCTAGTAAGATGATGCACGGCCGTGAGATTTTTGTCTACAAACCGCATACTCTAATGTGAAGGGTAGTCTTCGTAAAATCTCTTTAGCTATGTTCAGCGACAGGGCAAAGGTGCAGCCGTTGTTCGCATGAAGAAATAGACGAAATAACTCTTAGTCGAAGAAAATGCTGCTCGAAGGGCAATACCATTTCCATACTTCTTCATACCTGTGGACGCGTAAGACGAGAAAATGCAGATAACAGATTCCACAAGTTGTCGTCTACGTATATCACAGCAATAGACGAATTTAACTGCCAAGGCGTGCCTCGGACCATCAGGCAACCACCAGTTCAGACTCTGAGTCGTTGACCTGGTGAAGACAGAAACCAGATATGATGTCAAGGGTGTGTCACACTACCGCCAGGCCTCCAAGAGAAACCATCAAATCTAAAAATCTACACAAAGCTCAGCGAAATGCTGACTCTTTCGATCAGCGACTTTCTTCAAAATTTTGCACACATCTCCAAGTTCCAAATCCAAGCCATCCGCGCCAACGTCCACCATCAATTTTTCTTCACGTCTCCGCCTCTGTTTGCATGAAAGCTCTCTATTTTGAATACACACGTCGATCCACTCAAACTTAGTGCCGGCTCCCAGACAGTTCCAAGCCTCCTCAGTGTCATGCCTTAGCATTGTTAGAACTTGTTAATGAATACACCAAATCAGTGGTGCGTCGTGCAAATACCTGTTTCATATCACCTTTTTTCTCCCCATAGTTACCTTATGATATCCGTTGCTCTTCGAGTAAACAGCGACAGGCAACGACTTGGACTTTGACTCAAAATGGCATCGCCACCATCATGGCTGGCACTTGCTGTATCTCATTGAATTGTTTTCAGATCGAACCGCTAATTTATGACAGTGCCAAGTGCAAATCATCATCATAACTTAGCGAATGCTTTCTAAAGAAACACAAAAAAAACTAACACACAGCATCAGAGTAGGAAAGGAACCGGCAAGTCACCAAATGGTCTGTATACGGTGGTGTTCGTGTGTATCTTTAAATAGAATTCATATCTCAGCTGGTGTACACCGGGCAAGGTGTATCTAATACAATTGCATGCGAGGGTAGTTCCATCTCTCAAGGGGAGCACTTTATCGCGCTCTATTTGTTCATTTAATGAGCCGATAACTACAATGATTCGATAAGGTGACAATTAGCGTGCGAATGTATTGTTTTCCAGCACTCGAGGATTAAAAAGGACTCTGTGTGTGAAGTGGCAACAAATGCCAACACCCGTGAAGGTCGATTACATTGTGATAGGCTCAAGTACTCGGGAACAACAAGCCCTCCCTGAGTATATAATAAATTATCAAAATTGATGTGTGTTTTCCCTTTTACAACAAACAAGCCCTCCCTGAGTATATAATAAATTATCAAAATTGATGTGTGTTTTCCCTTTTATTGATTTTCCATAGAGGAAACCTATTTATCTATTTGGCGCCTGCTGGCTTAGAATGGGTTTATCCGGAGGCTCAGAGTGTGACAACGACTTGTTGACAAATGAGACTTCTTCAGCTCGTTTGACCATTGCGTGTCCTTCCCTTTATTTCCAATGAAGTCGAACAAGTATATTCCAGGATATGGTTCACATTCTAAATCTTCCACCATAATTATAGCAGTTGAAGTGAGGCCCTTAGGAGCGACCTGAATCATTTCTGCTCGCAGATCATTATGATATTAAGGATACTTAGGTTGCAGCGACACCCAACAAATCTTGCATGGAGCACAAGATTGAAGAGAACAATTCGAAGTGTGTTTTGACTGTGAAGAATGCTGAAAGTATTAGTCATTCGTAAGCAAAATGGATTAAGCAAGTAGACAAAGTTGCTGCTCTTCAAGCAGCTAATATGGTCGATTTTAAGGTACGGCTTCGCAATATGGCACACCAGCTCTGAGAGAATAATAGAGAAGCTCGCAATTTTCTAAAGGAAGATACTGCGAATATGTACCTTCGGGTGGGACCGTAAAAAGCACCACAGCAACCAGAAGCTCTACGGCGAAGCACGCATTATTCCCTAGCAGCAGTACAAGTGACTCTTGGCGGGAAACAGCTTACGAACCAATCAGGAACCTGAGAAGCACAATCCTCGGACAACGCTACCTCAACGCGCTAAATCTGCTAAATGAGCAGAACTTCCTAATAACGCCTTACAAATAGCTGCATTGTTTCTACCAGAGCAGCGATAGCAGTCACAGTCGAAGCAGAAATAATGTATGAAGGTGATAGTCAACACAAACCTGGCCTAACTTTGACTCTAAAGTCACGCTTACTATTTTATTTCCACGCACACATCTTATGCGTCTAGATCGTCATGTTGCTTTTAGAACACTTATTATCACAGCTCCTGTCAGTGACGATTTTACAAAAAGGCGCTGTGAGATGAAATCAAGGGGCGAGAGAGGTAGGGTGCTACTTTACACCACCTCATTCCAGAAGGATCAACACGGAAAAAACACTTCATCGATATCATAATGCCAAATGTTGGGCCGCCAGTTTGGCCCATATAAGCCGACACTCTAATATTTATTTTTTAAAAATCTCAAATTATAAGACAAATAGTCATACCCTTCATCTGAAGTTCAATGCTTCAAATAAAATGGGAGTGTTCACAGACAATTTCATCCATCAACAGTCCGCCAATGAATGGAGAAATTATCTTAAGTGCATTGCATCAGACATACGTTTTTGTCATCGATGCGCATGATTAGAAACGAAGTCAGACGACTTGTCACTTGAATGACAAATGCTTTCATATCAAAACACTGCCGACTGTATCCACTGGTCGCAATTCATGACCAGTGCAACACTCATGACGCACTTATCGCCAGGAAATAATACAAAGAGCGTCTATGAGTCAAAAACAACCACACCTTTCAGAAGATCAGTATTAAAGCCCGATAACATTGCATTTATGGAGACTTAAATGCACTTTATCAATCGACCGAGCACACAAAACTGACTGACTGTGACCACAATAGTCAGTTCGTTCACTTTTGCTTATTAAGGAGGAAATAAAATCAATCGCGGTAATGATAATTGGTACTGAAATATTTCGCTCAGAGGAATATTTCTGAACACATTCGAA
The DNA here is from genome assembly GCA_916610145.1 of Eristalis arbustorum. NCBI lineage: Eukaryota > Metazoa > Arthropoda > Insecta > Diptera > Syrphidae > Eristalis > Eristalis arbustorum. The sequence goes on along the minus strand of OU744318.1, from coordinate 17,323,611 downwards.
TTCAATTATGCTTCTGCCTAGTTTTTGCTAGATTTTGACTTTTGTTTATTGGACTCAGTGATGACTCGGCTTTTATGTAGAAAATTACAAGATGAAGTCTTATATCTAGACTGAACTCAATTGCTATTCTCTGCGCTTCCCAAACTTCTCCGCTTCAGGGAAATGTTTAGTGAATTATACCAGTCAATGTCATTACGATACAATCAACGTTGAGCACTTTCAATTCGTCAGAAGAGAACGTAGTAATAATTTGAAGCTTATATTGCGGACCTCGCCGTGGTGCAGATGTTTGGAGGCCTCTGTGGATAAAGATGAATTAGAGACTTAAGTCAGAACTGAACGAAGAGTAGTCTAAGGCATCGTCAAATTAATCATAACCTCTGGGACCTTCGCTAAAATACACCTGCCATTGGTGCTTTTGTCTCAAAATTAAATAGCGGAAGTTCATTCAACCAGAAATTTAATTTTCGTCGATCGGCGATCTCTCGATCATAAGCAAGCATAAATGAACTAAACTTAACAAAACTTACTGAAGTGTCTATTGCAAAAAACTCCGTTGACGTTTATCAACAAAGGAATGATGTCAACAAGCAAAAATGTCCTTAACTAAAGCCACATGACTGCTAATGGACATTTGCTACTAAGTTTGAAATTCCAGTAAGAAATGCTCTGAGTCCATGTAAAAACCAGTGATTCGTGATCACGATCATCCAGTCGCACTTCCAAGCAATGCCGCCTTAAAACTTTGAATCATCGCAGTCAGAATCAGCTGTCCAATCGCGTATTAAAATTCGATAGCCTCCATCGACCTCTTCTGCGTCAAGCAAACCTGACGTCTGCCCTAAATCCCGAGGTTGCCCATAAAACTGTATCAGATGATTCACCCGACAGTATGTAAAATCATGCATTTGACACTTAAGTCTATTCCAGCCGAAAACACGTTCGATTAGTGGCTGTTTACAAAACAATCGTCAATCAAACCGGTGTACGTGTGCACGTCAGAGCTGCGGGTGTTGCTTCGCCGAAAACATCATAATATGTGAAACCTTCGAGATTTCGGGGAAATCAAGTGTCACTACTCCTTGGTAGATACTCATTTCGAAGAAATCTCATTTTTAAACTTCGGCATTGACACACGCTCCCGCGATAACGTTTCACGTCGACGTCTGTTCGTTTAACGTTGTTTCGCTAATTTCACGCGGAATTTGTATTAATCGCTTCATTCTGACGGCGCTGCAGAGGAAGGCCTGAAGTGGACTGGTTAAGGGCTTGGCCAAGTGCGTCTCGTCTTAGCCGCAGGTTCGTTAACACGCAGAAGTGCAAAGTGGTGACACGTGCTCAGCGAAATAGAAACAAAACATCATCTTCACGACCTACCTCGACTGACAGTTGATGTGAAATGATTCGTCGGGCTGCAGTGTACGCAGGCAGCGTGCTGGTCTCAATTCAAGTTGGTTCATAGCTCAGTTGAGACAGCTTCAGCGATAAGACACTTACACACTCGCCTTTCCTGTGAACGGAATTCTAAATTTAGCCCCTTCCACTCACCATGTTCGGATGATTCCATTGTTTGTACGGTTGCCGCCATGTTTGAGCGATCGTTTGAGCTGCTATACGCTGGATTACTGCCTCCATTTGGCGGTGTTGGTTTCTCTATGAATATCTGCTGTATTGTGACAGGGCCTTGATGGAATTTCTTATGACCGAATGTCACATCTGTTGTGTTTGTCAGGGACAAGTTGGCAATGTGCACTCCCTTCGGCGTCGCGAAGTCGCGATCGATTTGGGCGCCCAAGAGAACACCGATGTCCGGAGGGATCTGCGAGTTAGGAGTGACGTGCGGTCGGTCCTTGGTCTGCTCGCCGAGCTTCTTGACCATGCACCCGGTCTGGGTGTCTTCAAACTCGTCAATATCCGACTCGATGACACTCGAAACCGCATCGGAGTCGATCGATGCTATCGATATGCTCGTGCTCCGCATCGACGGGTTTGGCGAGGCGGGTCGACGCGGTTCGGCTTCCGCATTGTTTGTTGGAGGCGCATCGTCATGACTGATGTTTATCACGTTTTCTATATTTATTGTCTGCATGTTGTCGGGCAAGGACGTCGCGTCTGCACTGTCAGAGCCCAAGTGACGGCACTGATTCGGGTTCTCACTTGGTTGCATGTTCAAGAACTTGCAGTTTGCTTGCAGTCAGGAGTTACGTCACATTTTATGCGCGCCACATATTCGCGGAGAACACAGTACACTACTCGAAAACCTTCAACAACACGCCCGATTGAGGCCGGAGTAAATAAAAGCAACTTGACAAGCACACGGCGATGTGGGTCTGCCTTAAACGCACACTATCTAGAGTCTCTATCTCTGGTCGAGCTTTTGCCGCGGAAATTCAGTATTCGCAGGTCTTGCCACACTTTGCACGGAACACACAATATCTGCAGCGAAATGCTAGACTGTTTTCGCGCGTTGTTGGTCGATAATTAATTTGACAAATTTATCCAGCGGTCGCGATGTCTGTGGGTCCGGAAAGCTCTCTCCGTGAAGCAGTATCTCGTACTGAAAGCTCTTATTCGCTTGATGCGGTCTTGTATCTGGAAGTCGCAGCTCCAATCGGATTATGGCGATCGACTGAAGCACGTTGTTTATCAACATCAGTATTCACTTGTGTGTGCCTGGTGAGCATTTTCGTTTCCAGTGTGTGAAGAAAACTTGTTCCTTCTGCAAGATGACACGAAACAGGCTGACAGCCAACTGGTTAGTCCGATGACGTAGAGAGGGAGAGAGTGTGTGGCGTTCGATGGGTGTGCGGCTGAAGGTGAGCGTTCGGATGGCTAATTTTAGACCGCTTCTGTGAAAAGTAATTTGCACACAAGAAATCACTTGTACGTATCCGAAGACGCGAAGATTTGCTGTAAGTATCTAATTAGCACCCACGCGAGCGGAATAATTATTTTCCTCCGATATGAACTATCTGACGTCGATACAGTGGATTATCTGTTCACTTATCGCAAATGGTATTCATAGATAGATACCGTTGATGTTCGTGCTGATGATGATACATAAGGCCGATTAGATTATTGAATAATAATTCAGTGGCCTAGTTGTTGTGTGTTCATTAAGTTGAGGTTATCAGAAGGAAACATAAATGGTGCCCGATTGGAGGACAGTGTCAATAAACTCGAGAATAAACTTCCGAAGATGGGTCAAGAAATGTGTGCCACAAGCGACTTCCGTGAATTTTCTCACAGAATTATCTGAATGTGCATATGAATTGGAAAATTAAAGCACTGGATAGGATGTGAGGCGCCAGTATTTGATCAACGTTCAATTCAATTGACTTTTACTGCGGAGCACCCCACAGAGCAGCTAAACAAGAACTAATTGTTATTGGATCGAATTGACTTAGTTTGTAAAGACATTTTTTTTTCTTTTTCCTGTTTGTATGATGCTACTGTTCGAGGTGGCCATGAAGTCAGTTTAGCTAGAGCGAGATCAGTCAGATTAGAATTCTAATTCTTGCTTCAGGACAATTGTAGGTTTAACCATGGCCTTCCGTCGAATTCCGCAAGCCTAAGTATTTTTGCAGAAACTGCGCGATTGTGTTCTACATCGTTCTTACATATGTCGGCTGTGAGAAAAATATGTTCACAGTGAATACGTCACGCACAATCACGTCACGTTACGGAGTAGGATATTGGTTTCTTTACTGATCTTGACAACTCAAAAGAAATTTAGAAAAACAAAATGTACGCCTCATTTCGGAAGAGCAGCTGGAATACCACCCGTTTCTGCTGACTGATAAAGCAAACGAGATGTACAATTCTCTCAAAGCCCTCGCCTACCAAAGAATTCCTTGGAGTCATGTTCTCGAATCAATGGAACCATAAATTGGATTGAACCAATGAATGCGGGCACAAGGCAACTTGGTCTTTAAAAAATGGCAGCACTGTATCACAGACTCAGATGGCCTATGAGTCGCTGACTTCAACCAATTATGTGTGCTTAACTGAAGGTAGCTAGCTGGCTGGAGAGGCTAGTTGGTTAAGACCCAGGTCTAACCCGGACTGTAGCACCACTTTAAGTAAGACTACTAGATCATCGTCTCTAAGGTCTTACTCACTGTACGAGCTGGCTTTTCCCATGAAGAGCAGCTGAGCTTGGTAACTACTAGTATCCAGAACTGACATAATGATTGTACATATTGTTACGTGAAACTCATCCGTGGTGTAGTAAATATGGTGCTGCACTGAGTGTTGGTGGTCAATTCCTGACACCAACAACACTCATAACTCAAGTCACTGATATTGCTCAGAGTGTGCTGTTATTCATTTTGTAAAGACTAAGACTCCGACTAGGATGTCGGAAAGTGAATATTGACAAGCACCATGCGGCGTCTATGTATATGCTCAAAGCATTGTGAATGGAGGCTAAGACAGTGTCGAGGATAATCCCCATTCGTCCATAGTAAAAAATGGCTTCATTGTAATATGTCATCAAATTATCCGAATGCATCATATGACCACCATTCCGTCTCCTGTAAAGGCAATACTCCAAGCGGTAGTAGCATGGATATGAGTGTTGATGTATTTCCAGAAAAAGAGGCAGTCGCTTCATTTACTTTTTACTGACTTACTTAATGCACGCAACATTCAAGATATTACTTAACGGTGTAGTAAGTGAATTTATACAACTTTCGATTTGAATGTCACCCTACACGTTCCACTATACATTTGGAAAGAAAGATTAATTATTCCACCTGTTCCTTAATCAAACAAAATTGTTCAAGTTCATCTAAAAATTTGTAGACCCTCGTCGAAAACGCAAGCTCCTGGTGCAGCCATGCGCAAAATCACTGTCATAGAGATCACTAAGTTTCGTGACACCACTGTTTGAGGCATGCGTTTAAACACTTCGTTGCTGGCCGAGAATTTCGTTATATTGTCCGTACATTCTAGACATTTCAAGTTTTTTTTTCTCATTGAAATGCCAAATTGAACTCTTCAATTTATGGATGCAATAAAACCAAATGATCGAATGCAAATCAACTGCAAAAAGGTCTTCGGTTATGTCAACCAATCCTCCTTTCACTGCCACGCACATTTAGGCATTTACATTCACCACTTTGCCGTGATAAATTTCCAATCAACAATCTGACAAAATTTGTCAAAGCATTTAACCTCACCGCAGATGCCCGTGCACTTGCATATTAAACGCCGTCATGTCCCGAGTACCCCCGAATTCAAGTCCAATTCGGCACAATACATGGGTATAAAATAATAGAGTCTAGTGCATGTCGATTATTCTGCGGTTTTTCGAGGCGGAACGTGACTTCTGTACTCAATTATTGTGAAAACGAGTATCGCGTGAAATTAATAAGCGATTAGCGTCCACTCAGTTCACTTATAGTCTGCATTGCGGGCCCTCATAAGCCGCGCTGTTGATTGTCTTGTTTTTGTAGCATTTTTTTATCGTGTAATTCTCTTTTTCAAAACAAGTTTCAGATAAAAATGCTATTGTCGAGCAACATCTATAATTTTCATTTATTGTTAACGAAAATCTATTAATCAGTCTTTTGTTAGGTGGTGCTGGTGCGGTGAGGGACGGCAGTGAATCTCTGTGTGTGCACTGTGGATTTGCATACAACACCACCCCACCATCGATTTGCTGAGTGGCGTGTAATTGGAAAATGAAGGTCACGCGAAAGGTCATAAAAGTAAGAATGGAATAACTTATGACAAATCGCTTGTGAAAGTAAGTACTTTTTTTATGACTGTCACAGATGTACACACCCATCGTTTGCGGTTGGAAATATCAGCCGGGGTGGAAGAAATCTTGAGCAAAAAAAAATCCAGATCTCATTTTAATTCAAGAAGAGTGCCTGTTAGGTGCTTGTTGTGAAAAACAAGTTTACCTAATTAAGTGGAAGTAATAAAGTGATGTGAGAAATTTCCAATGATTCTCATTGTCTAAGGCTTCATATTCATACAACAATTCCAAGCGCAACATTCTAAGTAATTTAGGAGTAATTTAAATGTCTGGAGCAAAACGCCAAGGTTACATGTACGAACAATGTTGCACAGAAAAAGAAGAGATCTCAGCTCTATCTAATCTTCAGTAAACCGAGCTATGTGTCGCAGCACTGTCTAAACTTCAGCAACTCACCTTGCAACCTTTGTTTTAGTATACATATAAAATTTGTTGTCGCTTTGTCCAGGAACATAACTCCGAAATGATCCTTTGAAGAGGTCGTTGTGGCAAAGCACGCAGGATAGCTTTCCAAGTCACACGATTCTCCGCCATGGACTCTAATTTAGCCGGAGTTATGCCCAAGCGCAACCAGGCGAGTTTCTGCACTTGGATCTGTCTTGCGTCAGTGTTAATATCGATCCCAAGCCGTGTTACAGACATGACTCCGTCCACAGATTATTCTCCATATGTTGGCGCAATCCGAGATAAAACTGGCCAGCCTTTTTACGGTTTCTAAGTTGGCTGACTGACTGGACCTTCTCAAACTGTGTGTCCAACTGGATCGGAGAAAAGGGCATGGGCTAGAGTATCCAAAGCAAGCTGTCAACCTTGTGATATAGCAACGATCAATGTAAATGTTGACATACAGCCTGCCCGTGGCGCCTTGTGAGAAGGCAATCGCATGTCAAGAGACTAAGTTTTTTTTTGCGTCCCGTGTACACACTATAGTTTCAGATTTCTACAGACTGAAAACATCCTTCCTTTTTTTGGTTTGCTACAGATAAGTTTTCTTATCTATTACGGTCTATAACTTCCTGCGGTTTGCTAAGAGATGGCGTAACTTGTATTATTCCATTGGAACATGCGTTGGAAAACTAACGTCATAATGTAGAAGGTAATAGCTATATAATCGTATTTTTCATTTGAAGATGTTTTCGCGTGTTGAAGGTAGATTTTCGGTAAAATTGGCTACGATGGAAATAATGAAAGAACCGATCCCGAAAGCTCTAAGGAATCATGAGGGAGTAACTTATCCACCGAGCAAATTAAAATAAAAGAGTTTAGAGAAGGCAACGTGTCTCGGAGTCGAATACTGAATCCGTTTATATCTGACGACGGCTGTGTCTCGTGGGCCTTGCGCAGCTTCAAACAATATGATATCGGTTTTGGGCTTCTCGGACATCTCTCAATATGATTCTCATGCCTTTTTTTATATTATATACATAAATAAGGTCTGTAGTGACCTCAAGCCTCTATTCATTTTAATATGACATAAACCTGTTTACTCCACAATTGTCAAAAAACAAGATCTAATAAGAGAGCCTGCTTCAATTTGTTCCCTCAGCATTCAGAACATATTGGCTCATTGGTTATTGAGAGGTAGAGAAACTACTTTAAAATTCAGGTTTTATTCAAGGGTTAGGAAATTGCGAACTCGCCAAACACTTCTAAAGTTCTCCACTCATACACAAACTATAAATAGCAGCTGTTACATTAAAACCTCAGGGTCACTCCAGAGAATACTTTGCACGCCCCTTCAAAGAATTCTGGCCTTTTCCGAATCTCAATCAAGTGATCAGAACGATAAGGCCAGGTGAGGCTTTCCTATAAGTTGCTTCTAAATAAACTATATGTACGCCCACGTGGAGAACAACACTTAGTTCATTTGTCTTATAAATCTTTCTCCATACTCAAAGAGCCTACTATAAAACAAATCATGTCTACCAGCAATTTGCTTATTTTGACTTAACTCAGGTGGTAGTCATCCCACCAGATTGCACCAATTTCAATCAGAAAGAATTGCACATTAGTCAGTGTTATCTTGGAATCTCATGTGCAGAATTTATTTCTAGGTGATTGATGCCGTACTTAACTAACGAAATGCTATAAAATGGTTTGACATTGATGCTTTTATCGTTTTCTGTTGCCCTCGCTACAGTCGCATGATGTGGTTGAGTGTTTTGTCTGCCGAATTCACTTATCCCAAAATCGTTTTCAGTGGAATTATTGACTAATTTTGATTCTGTATTCTGATAATATTTTGTCGCGTTTTTATGCATTTTATTAAGAAACATCTTCGCATATCTCATTGTGTCATTTATCTAAAATCAGAGTGCAATGAAGCTGTTAAAAATGGTAGGAAATATAAATTGTAACTTATGGGAGACGGATAGAAGTAAGAAGCACTCGCGGTTGAGATAAACAAAAGGGGAGAGGATGAGAAAGATACTATCAATTGCTTATTGATGTGTTGCGAAACAAAAATGGAAGAATCCCTGCATCTATCGCTGCTGCCACTCTGGTAGCTTTCTTTTTCTGCTAATCCTACAAGCCTCATCAGGTGGCACGATTTGTACCCAGCTAGTTTCAACTGCACATGACAATATGGTTTACGTCCTTTCTCGCTTGAGTTCCCCTCGGGGTCGTGAATGTCATCTATTCTGTTCTCACACCAGTGCGAAGTCGAAGATACAATGGCTTAGCCACATTAAGTGTTTAACATGAAATTCCTGAATAAGTTCATGTCGCTATCCAGATCAACATAAACAGAAACAGGATCAAAATTTAATGCAACACCAATTGCTTCCTCATTTGCTCTTCGGGTTGTCAATGCTTCCATTGCATAGAGGAGGACAGGAATGATCAAGGTGTCTTTCGAAAGAGGACTGAACTGCCTCATGGGCGTAAAGAAGCAGCGACTGGTACTGGTGTTATCCAGACTTAAGACCAGAGGTAGTCCAGTCGTAGACGGTGTGTGTTCGCCATCAACGCAAACAAACAACAAACGACCAAGAGCTTCTTCATCCGCTTTCAACAGCGTCCATGTCTCTTCACCATGATCAGAGTTTTATATAGTCGGATTGGTGTTACTCAATTGCCTTTTGAGCCCAAAGAAGCAGCAATTGGCAAGAGTCCCCGTTAAACCCATTTTGGACGGCATCACTCTTAGGCTCCATGTGTTCGACCAATCATGTGCGTATGCCAACAACTGTATAGACGTGGTAAGGTCGTGCCCCTTGCGAGTGAGTTCTGCATGATTTCTCAAGTGTTTCGTTGAAGATGTCACATGACTTGAAGTCACAGACGTTGATCATCTGGGTAAGTTAATTAACGACTGTCAGAGAGTTGGTCAACGTCATCCTGCACAATTTAACGAATTTATTAGAAGTAGACATAACCGTGAATAGCTCGTCTCTATGAATGCTGTCATATAGAGCCTTGTAAACGACGATTAGGTGGTCACTGTTGAACTGCATTGTCGTCGATTTCTTTCACTACACTGGTGATTGCTAAGGAATCGTATGACACAGAACAAACCATTTGTTTTATTTTATTTCGTTTTTATATATATGCTCTATATTCTTACAGCTGACATTTTGGTTGTGATACCGCTATTGTTCATGCCGTCTTTCAATAAAACCGTACCCGTAACTGATTCCTTGCTTTATACGCCGCGAGTGTTGTCAACGTTGTCTGTGTGACCTAGAACCTTCACACTTTTCTCCTTGAACTAGAACTAGAAAAAGTGCCTCACCTGCTAGATGTCCATTAAATACGTACGCTTGAGGGAATTTGTATGACGTCTAACAAAGCTCGCCTAAATCAGCAGTCTGAGGAGCTCTCGAGCATATCTTCTACAGGAACAATCCCAGGATAACTACTTGTAAAAAAAACGTCTCCACTTTCTTTCTTAAACATAGGTAAGAGTATGATTTTTATTTTTCAATATGAAATTTCAACTTCATGCATGAGTTCAAGTTACAAAATAACGTTTATCGGAGTCAGTCGCATCGGCTGCTACAATAACATCCCGGTTTGTCGTGAGACGTCTTGACCGTGGCCACTACTTCAAGAGCAGAGTATATAATTGAGAAGTGTTTTTTGACTTATATCCTATGGACTATGTACAAACTGCAATCAGGCACAACCAAAATTCGCTCTGAAATTCACACTCGATCAGCACTTATTGTCTGGCATCCCAAACAGGTGGCATTCCCAGCTCTGTGCCACATTTCGGATTGTCATCGATACCGCAAGCATACCAATGCGGCCATTTGATGATCTCTCTGTACACATGCGCTCCCGGACTCTTTGTGGATTTTGTCTGAATAAATTGATGAAAAAGACACGAGGAAAAGAATTGTTATTGCATTTACGTCAGCAAGCCGGCCAGCAAGGTCTCCTTTCACTGTTGGCCGCCGCATCGTCTTACCTGATTTTGTGCCACCAATTTATAATCGAGTGTCAGGTGCTTATTAGTTATTCCGTAGGCAAGTAGGTATTGCACGGCTTCCAGTTGCCGTGGATCTGGTGTGTAGCGTATGAAGTCGCCCATGAATGTGATTGCCAGTGAATTATTTGCATAGGTGTTGGCGTACTCCCAGCCTCGTCCCACATAGACATTGCCATCGTTGCCAACCTGTTGGAGAACGTTTTGTAAATGCCAACATACCCGAGCAACGAACGTGACAAAGACTTACGTAGAAATTTGAGCTTATGTCTGGTAGGCCCTTCTCGGCAATGGCGGAGTCCTGTATTGTTCGCATCTTAATCGAACACTTGTAAATATTGTGACACAAATTGGATTGCACACCGACATGCGTTATCAGAACGTACGGGATGGGGGAATGCAATGGGACTGATAGGTTTCCAACTCCGGTTGACGCTCCCCATTGCTCTCGGTCGACGACCAGATGTCCGTTTCCTAAGTTCGGAACTGTGACACTTGAAATAATTTTTTTTTGTCAAACTGAAACACATTCAGTCGGTATGTGATCAGAGGGATGTAGGCGGAAGCAATTCTAAGAGGATGTACTTACATATTCCGCTTTCGTAGTTATTGCCAAACAGGATGTCACGTTTGACGCTGTCTTTGTCGAACCGCTTTTGCCACACTTCCAAATAGACCATGAACCCAATGAGCAGAACTAAGGCTATTACTAAGACAATGGCAATCTTGGACGATGTGCTTAGGTGTTGAACGGTCGTCGCTGTGGCAGATGTGCGATTTTGTGTTATTCCTGGAAAATTGGTTAATTATTTTAATGAGCATTCAAAAACAAAGAAATTCTAATTATGCCTGGCGCCCTCATTAATAACGGTAAGAATCAAAAAGAGGGGTGAAAATTGATTCTAATTTTCTACCGGAGTGAAACGAGTTTATTTGAATGATTTATGAAATTTTAGCAAATTAAAAATGCAAACTAAAACATTGTGGCTGAGATGTTAGTGATAATGACAGAATTAGCTTTTGATTTATATTCAGTTATTCCTCAGACTGCATTGCCGTGTGGTCAATAAATCACGCGCTTTAAACAACCCGGGAGATGACTTCAGCTCTTTCATAAGACTGTTATGAAACTGAGACTTTAGTATGGGGAAATGTAATCGCACTACAAGGAAATTAAACCTTGATTACATCTCCGTACAGCAATATGTGACTATACTCTCCTAGGTGCGATAACTTTCTGCAGACAATAACTTGTTCTTACATCCTCGTTGTACTCGGGATACTTAGCCAGTTTCTTTTTTGTTTCATGAGATAAATATACATGAAGCACTTCACTTCTGATGATGTTTCCTATTCTGGCAATTACATAGACTAGGACATATTTGGCACGATATCTTGGGAGCTTCATAGTCGAACACAGGAAGGTTTGAGCTGTTTGGTCAATAAAGGGAAATAATCAAATAGGCGATCAGGGATTCGTGTTGGCATTTGCACAAGCTTCGCATAACTAAACCTCATCAGACAGATGTGATTTACCAACATTACATGTCTTCAACTTCAACTAATTAGCGATCCTAAACAAAGCTTTGCAGTTCAATTTCGCCCACGGCATCTACACAATCGACTCACTGAAATATGAACCATTTCTCGCCGAGACCCACGTGTCATGTATGACAAATAATTTGGAACAATTCATGGTCATTTGGAAAGACCATCGACACTGAGAGTCCGAAGGCGAGGTTAATGATTGCAGTGACAGTTTCACTGTGGGTGGAGTGATTCAATGTGCAATCCTTATACGTATAAACAAATTCGATGCGAACAACAATACGCTAATTAGAGCATGTTAATTCAATTGTCTTTTTTTTGCACAGTCTCCAAATGACAACACTTTAAATTAATATTTTCGTTTTTTTTTTTATTTAATGACTGTCTGTTGATTCTATCTATCCAGATGTTTACCCATCACTGGAATGAGTATTATAAAACAATCCAGAAACCACAACGCAGCCTGGTCGCCTCTGCACTGATGAGTCACTTTATCTACACTGAAGGCACGTATCGTAAATCCAGATAAATGTTGTCAAGTAATCAATAATTCTTTTGTAATGTCCTGTGAAACAGACTTGCAATGAAACCTCTTTGAAAAACATATATTTTTATTAATTTATTATTGACGATAAAGGTAAAGGAGTGATTGCTTAAAGTGTGGGCAAATATTTGACGAGTAGGTTCTAGAACAAAATTAATATCAGCTTCTTGAAACGTTTCAATCCAAACGACTAAGCCTCGAACGGCTGGGTGGCGCAGTTGGTTGAATGCCTGACCTTGGTTATAGGGGTCCCAGGTTCGAATTCCAGTGAGAACAAAAGTCAATATGCTTTTATCTGGTTTTCAAATCGGGTCCAGTCACCATTTGCCGTTGGGATCAAATTAATGACAATGGGTATCACAAAGGACCAAAATTGGTCTTCGCTGGCAGCCCAATGACCAAACCTAACCTAACCTAAGCCACTTGAGACAAACACACTATGGCGATGTTTGCTTAAGAAGCTTGATGTTGCCCGCTAATACCCTATTTCACAGTGATGATTTAAAATTAAGTTCAGATGAACCTTGAAGCGAGTTCAATTTTTTGGATGAGCTCGTCCGGTTTCACTGTCAAATCTGAACCTTAGTTCAGTTGAACTTCGTTCGTTCAAGTATTTACTACTACACTAGCTCAATATTTTAGTAAATGCACGCACTTTTGTAAGGACTTTCAATATATTTGCTAAGGCTAAGGTTGAAACGATAGTGCTCACTCGTTAAACTTAAACTACAAATTTAATTCAGTTCCAGGCTTAAATGAAACTGCAGAACCGAATAAATCATTGAAGTGAGGATTATGACCTCTCACGAGTGCAAGGGACCTACAGTTTTATGACGGCTCCGAACGGCCAAGTTTGAGAAGCCTTATATGACAGGAATACTCTTTCAGCTGACAATGCTGTATGACTCCAAAGGCCGTAAAAATTATTTTTTGTCGTACAGATCACGAATCGAACCTAAACATCGAGGTTAAAGTGCGTTGAGGTAGACGCACATACCCACAACGCCACGGGCCACCACAACTTATAAAAAAATGTACGACTCGTTGTGGCTGTGGCCACAGAAATATGGGCTTAATGTGGAGGATTGAAAGAATTTTATTCCTTGAAACTATGACGCATTGGAAGAAGTTCCACTGAATTCCTTCTGAAGGAAAGAAGTCAGAAGAGTATCGGCTTATTATCTTACAGAATTCTTGAGAAACTTGCATATCAAAATAAATTACAGGAACATGATATAGAATGCCTCGTTAAAGAAGAAATTTACGACTAGTCATCACAATTGTATAAGGTCAGTGTGCGAACCTTGATTGCCTTCCCTTTCTTGTGAGTCGTTCCTCTTCAAGCGAAAAGAAAAAGGTGGTCAGCTTGGAAACCATGATAGCGTTCGCCTTCCCTTGTCAGTGAGTCGTTCTTGAAGAGATTCCTTTGTGCGTACTTATCGAGCATTTGTCATTGTTTACACCCTACTTGCCCACAAGACTCGTATTCACTGCACTTATCGACCAACGATTTAGATACAATTTTCTCGCGGTTATTTGAGTGCGATATGCAAGAGCAAATATAGTTTGCCCAATCATTTTTAGCTACTGCATACAACAACAAAATAAACCAAAAAAAGAAAAAAAAATGATGCAGATACCGTAGCGGGTATTTGCAAAACAAACGAACAGCTACTGATATCAACCACGAGTACATTCCGTCATTTGCGAATTGATAAAAGCTTATCTAACACAACTAGACGCCCTCTTTTTCAAATACTTCACACAAGTGGTGGTGGGGGTAGGTTGTCTGAGATTGATACAGAACTCCGCAGGAAATGTCACACAAACATTTTGGGTCCCTCCAATTCTGTGGGAAAAGATCCGCAATAACAATTGAACAAATGCATCCCCGGTATTCAGATTCGTGACTAATTAGCTATAATTAACATCAATACAATACGTATTTTTTTTTTTTTTTTTTTGCAAATACACACGTTTAAGTTCAGTCGGTATCTGTGGATGTAGTGTCCAGTTGCGATGGCGTTTTCGCGTTTTCTCCGAATTCACTTTGAGCAGCAGTTTCATCTTAGAACACCAAGAGTCTCGTAAAGTTCATTCTTTGAATTGAATCGTTTAACACATCTAGATACTGATGTTTATTTATTTAAGAACACAACACATTCGTGGCAAGAGGAATGAACGTTCTAGTAGCGCGCTATCGAGAGACAACACCTTCCAGCGTTTGTACAGCGTCGCTTCGTTTACAGATTACAACAGCGGGAACGTGAAACCGGACCGACGACAATCACTAACTACTGACTTAACACGAAATAGCGTCGTTGTCGTCGATACCGATACTAAAAGTACAACGCACACATGTAAGCGAATTTTGCTGAGACACATTCGTGCTGCACCGACAACAGACGGTTAGAAAGTAACTGAGACCGCTTGGATTCGCGTCACAGTCGGTCGCAGATTGATGGAATCAAAGTGTTGCTCCAAAATATTTGGTCACAAATCCGCACGCCGGATGATTGCTGGACTTTCACGGAACACCTGCGTCAGCTGTCCAAAATGTATGACGCTTGACTTTTAGCGGATACTGTTCGTTTTGCGAGTCTCAGTGGGACAACGAGTGAAACACTCGAACTGAACTTGGTATTCCCGATGACACTGGAATCGGACGGATGATGAGTATGTGCGCGGCGAACGGATATGTGCGCCGCAAACCTGATTCGCTGTCGTACACTGCGAAATCGTAAGTGAGGTGGATCGTGCCTCTGTGTACTGTAGATAGGCACACGTTGAAGGTGGAGTAGAACCCAGCCCAGTGTGGGAACAGCGGTTTGACCAGTTTGATGAGCCATGGTTCGTGACAGTGACGACACGCGTTACGTGATCTGACTGTCAAAACAGATGAACCTTAAAATGTTTGTTCATTTGCACGTAGGCTGGGCTGGCTTCACAATGATCGCGCGAAGATGTGCAGCGTTGCGAGGTTGAGTCTTAAAATATGGTGAACGATCGCGTGGCAGTGAGTTTTCTAGAAGGTGACATTATTGTCGGTGATCTGGTGAATAAGCAATCCATGCAATGTCAGGAAGCTGGTGAACCTTGTGCTTGTCCTGACACTTGCGGCGCACTAGGTGACTCACAAATCAATCAAGGGCGGTGATATATTGCAGTTTTTAGCAAGGTACTCGTGTGTCCTTAATTTGTTAATGGACGCTAAGTGAACATCATTTTATCGTTTTTTTCTTAATGATTGTTTGTCATAAATGTCAAAATTAGCTAACACATCGTCGAGTGTAGTCAAGATCTGTAACGTTGAAGGTCGTGCAAGGTGTTTCAAGTCAGAGGTAATAAATTTGTCAAAATAACATTCTGACGAGGAGCCTTCGTAATTGCTCATTCATTTACAAATTTATTTGTCACATGTGAATACGTTGTGTCATTTTGTCATTAATTTGACTTTTTAGCAGCAAATGAATGAACTTACACACGTTTAAGTGTCACTCACACTATTGGACTGATAAACAAATTTGCACACAAACTTAAGCTCCTTCCTGCTTTCGCTCCAAGAAGCCCGCTTATTTGTTTTGACACAAAATACACATCTCTGGACACACAAATACACAGTATTATGCAAAATAATTACCACAGGCATGGCGAACAAATTAAGTTCTGAAGAACAAATAGGATAGCTATAGAACAGCTATTTATTTTTGAATTCAAAATTTGAGGCAATTCACGAAAAATGTTTATCCTCATTTCTTATTGAATTTAAATTAATTTAGTTATGTATTACACATTTGTTTAGTTCAAGGTTCCAGTCGCACGTTTAAATGTAAATAAAAGTGAATAAATATGAAAATATGTGTTTGAATGATATAAATGTGAAGTAAACTATTAATTTATTTTACAAACTATTATTTTTGTTTAAGTCAAATTTTTTGTCCAACAACCACTCGAGTTGTGCATGCTATTGTGTCCTCTTAAGTGTGGAAGAGACCATTTTGGTGGTTTTTGCCGAAGTTTTAAATGCGTTTTTTAGATAGTTGTGTAGGAGTTGAAGCATGTACCCCTATTTCAAGGTGGGCACTATTTGCTAACGTTTAATACCTGAAATATACAATTTTGAAGCTTTCAATCGAACCAATCCACCAAAATTTGTCGATTCATTTATTGTGCCAAGGAACATCAACTCATGTGAGCATATCCTGCTTTCATTTAAGTCGATTTAATAAACATAAATTTACAAAATTTTAAATTCATTACTTAAACATACTTTAAAAATGTCTAAACTTTGGAAATCTCATGAGTTATGTGCAAACTGAAACGTTTTGCAGCAGAATTACTCTTAATTTTTTTCTTGCGGGTGCTCAAAGGATTCCTAATACCCCTAAAGCACAGGACAGAAGGAGTGGAGGTGTCTGTGTACATTGGTCTTACATACTTGCGGTTTGTAATCTCTAGGAAATATTGAACTAGAAAGATCAATGTATATTTGTGTAATGCGGTTGCTATGCCTACGAAATCAGGCTTATGGTTAAACTCATGGGTATTCCTGGCGCGGCGAATGAATTCATGGAGAACATCGTTTGTTTAAATAGCGGTTAAACGGGGACAAAGATGTCACGGTGCTTCAGTGTTCAAGCGAGTCTAATAACTCTTTGAAATGTTTGTCTCCCATTAGTTTTATCGCTCGCTTTTAGAGTCTCTCTAGTAGGTGCAGGGGGGGCCTTGGGAACATCGAACCAAATATCAGCGTTGTGCACAAGCTTAGGGCGGATGTAAGCCTTTTAAAATGAAGAAGAGGTAGCGAAATATTTCTTGCATATATTAAGGAAACCTAGACTTTTCGCAGCATTATTGGCGACCTCGGATAAGTGAGCATCTGCCTTCAAAAAGGACAGTCACTATGTGATAAGACTGCTTCATTTGACTACTGCTAGCATTGAGAAGGGTGGATCACAAACGTCTAAAATAATCTGGCAGTGAACTAGGGAAGAAATGAGGGAAAAAATTGCAATCAGCAGTCTCGGCGACAAGCAGGAGAAATAGCATAACTATTGGTGGCCGTGGCGTTGTGGGTATGTGCGTCGACCACAACCTCGACGTCGTAGGTTCGATTCTAGCTCTGAGCGACGAAAACAATTTTCACGACCCCACCTCTTTCGAGTCACTGACTATGCTCAAAGAGTATTTTCTGTCTAGAAAAAGCTTCTCAAACTTGGCCGTTCGGAGTCGGCATTATACTGTAGGTCCCTTCCACCAGTGAGAGAACAATAGCACGCACAACACGAGTGGTTGCTGAAAAGCTAGGCCCTGGCCCTCTACGGGCTGTAGCGCCACCCATGTTATTATTATTATGTATTGAGTAATTACTGCCAACCGCCCTCTCTTTTCTTTGCCCTCTTGCAAAGAACCAAGCTGACTTGGGGTTGTTCCTCCTAATGCTATTCTATGGCCCATGGCCACGAAGAATTTGAAAAACAGATGAAGAAGTCATTCTACTCTTCGAGGAAAAAAGAAGGTTCGACCACGACCGGTACAGCTCAATGTACCTAGCCAAGCGTCAATTAATATAACTGACATGAGCGAGCATAGGGTAGTGTTAAATTTGTACGAGCTCAAAAAACTTGAATAAGTATTTAAGCACAAGCGCGCATAGCTTCCATTTGGTTGTTTATGTGACTTTGTGCGCCATCTATCAAATTCGAATGTGCTTAATCATCGTTTGTGAACTCCAATATAGTCACTCTTGCATTCGCTCATTCATGCGCGTTTGGCACTAGCTCATGCTCACTCATGCGCTTTAAAGTTGGGCTTTAAGGCCTATGCCGCTTGGCCCGAAAAACCTCCGATTCCTACCCTGTGGCGCTTAGATGCTTTGCGCTTTATTTGACTTTGGTATGTATGGAAAGACTTAGACCAGCATAGGATGGATTTCTGCAGCTCACTAGATCGTAAATGTTCACTCTGTAGGGTTAGAATAGCAAAAGCGTATTTAGGGAATACTGCGTAATTAGAAAGCTTGCAGGATAAAAATACCTGTATATGTATCAACTTAAGTCTCCCACACCATGTAACCAATAGTATTTTACCAGGAAATATACACTCATTTCATGGAATTATGGGAGATGATATGTGTTAATCTATGTAACTCCAATTCCACTCAGTGGAACAAACTGATTCCCCCAGATTCATATAATGCTTATGATCTATCGAGTTGTATTACGACATCTCCTTGCATTGAGAACTGGATTCGATTGATTATTTATTGGCAACAATGTCGTCTCTAAGCTTCACAGATCAAACAAATTAGTCAATTAGTCACCGAATAAACTGAATTGAATTTGAAATTAAGCTTACAGTGACACATGATTCCCATACAACACTGTGTTCTCAAATTGTCATTATTTAGCAAGTAATTGAGGATAGGAAGCACCGTGTCGTTCATCACAGTCAGTTCGCATCCATACTGCATCGGATGCAACCACTTAAGCTCATTTAAAAAAAAAAGGAAGAAATCGTTCACAAAGGGAGTTTCGTTTGCCGTCATGGCTTGTGGGAGATTGCATTTGTGCTGAGGTTGCTGAACTTCTGAGCATATTCAATCATTTAATGATGTGTACCTTTCATCGGGGTGATGTCAAAGCACAGCAAACAATAGCCACTGCCCATACACGCAATGAGTGTGTGCGCATGTGTTTGCTGAATAAGTAGGTCTCAATTCTGGTTCTTTAATGAGTCGCAAGTAAAACACGAAACAAAAAAATGGTTGAATGACTCAGGCTTGACGTGACATTGAAGTGAGAAATCAATCGCCACCACATATGCAAACACATGCTCATGACGCCCTTAAATAAAGCTTACGCAGACATTGCCGCAGAAAATAATGAGATTCATTGGTTTTCCAGAGAAATTATCGTCTGAGTTCTGGAAACAAAACGTATAAAATGCAGTTGCGGTAAAGGTTACCAGCACACTCACTTCTGCTGACGGAATCATGTGGGTAAAATCTGGAGGATGAGCCAGATCATGGTTATCGGCTTTGGCAAATTGAATCAGTTTATATTTTTAAACGGAGTGAAATGTGAAAGAGTTCTGAGGAATTTGCTGTGAATAGTGTTAGTATTTTCTCTTATTCATCAGATGATACATTTTCGATGACACAAAATGTGAAAGATTTATTGCATTAGTGCTTTGCAACACTTAGGGGAACATTGAGAGATTTTCAACACCAAATGACTGCAATACCGTCAATAATTTTAAAAGGGTAGAGTTTAATTTTAAGACACACCTGTAAGCCTGGCTATCCACTGGAGGGCAGACAGAAGGGCATTTGTTTACCATTCTTACAGCTTCACAGATGAAATAATTGGCCGCAACTTATGATTACACTGTGCTGGTCGATGTACGTGTGTAGAAAACTGCAGATGGGATGGCAACGCGTTTTTTCGTGTTTACTACCTACATATCTTTCATTTTCTCAGGCGTAGTTCCAGAGCAAGTTTTAGCTACCGTCTGACAACATCGCATACGTGAATGACATGAATAAATACCCTCGAACTTAAAACACCGAGAATGATAGAAAACGTATGAGATTCAAATGTCATTTAAACTACATTAAAGCACGTTTCGAAAGCATTGCTAAAATACAACGACCGTAGAATGAAGACTTTTTGAAAATGGGTTTAATTTTTGGAAATGTTAATATGTAATTAATTGTGTCGTTAGTTTAACATGTACATATATTTGAAAGCTAGGCTTAGCGACACTTTTCCGGTCAAATATTAAAGACCAAACATTATTGTTGCACGTTTAAATGGTCATGTGTGTTTTGGAGGTGCATATTAGACGGGCGATCTTCCAACAAAATTTCTCGTATTTTTCTTACCACAAGACGGGAACACTTGGGTCTGGTTTCTACAACAACCACTCATATTTTGCGTACTACTGTTCTCTTGCTAGTGGAGGAACCTACAGTTTCTGCCAATTTCGAACAGCTCAGTACTTCCTATATCCACTATTAGGTAGTGCTTAATAACCGTGGCCACAAACAGTGGTGGCCCGTGGCGTTTTGGGTATGTGAGTCGGCCCCAACGTAGACGTCGTAGTAGGTTCGATCTCTGCTCTGGGCGACGAAAATAAGTTTCACGGCCCCACATCTTTCCAGTCACTGACAATGATCCAAGAGAATTTCCTGTCTAAAAAAAAACTTCTCAAACTTAGCCGTTTAGAGTCAGCATAAAGCTGTAGGTCTATTGCGGGCCTGCTACCATGGGTGGAGCTACCATATTATTATTACTATAATAGCCACTAAACATTGTCAGTAACTCGTACGTACATATAAACTATAAAAGAGAATGAATGCCGAACCACCAATGAATTAACAGAGGCATCACCGATTACGCCACGGCAAGAAGAACGCTGTACAATGAGGTTGGTATATAGAGTGTTTCAGAAACAGTCGCGCTGTAATTCCTGCAGGTTATGCGGACATATTTTTCTGCTCCACTGTGTGTTTCCATTTTGAATTTGCTGCTCCAATATTCAAGTTAGGACAGGTGAATGTCGGGGTGCTACTGCTGTTGTGAATGTTCGGTTGAAATATATGTAATATGGTTCAGGCCGTTCACTTCAATCTAGTCGATTCTTCATCCGATTGAATATGTATGACTTGTCAGAATATGCAATACCCCTTTGTACTATGTAGGACCTGTCTTCAGTGTCAATTCAAAATGTAGCTTATCCCGAAAGGCAATTACATTCTCCTCATATTCTACCCAAAATATCGAGACAAACATGTCATAGAGATGAGTTCTATTCAGATGATACTAACAATTCTCGGGGTCAAGAGCTGACCCAGTAACCAGTCTGAAAGTTTTCAAATAAATTTCACTATCACTGCAGGTTGTGGCTGCCTGGTAGCACAATGGACACAGTTGGACTCAGTTCTGGAATTTGTGTAGTGTCAAGTCAGCAGAACGTGTTAAGATCGAACATCAGCACACTGCCCAGAATAACTAGAAAACTGGAAAGAATAATTTGGAAAAAAAGTCCAAACCATGATTTTGTAATCTTGTACTCTTGCAAGTTATTACAGGACATTGGAGAAATTCATTAGAAAACAGAGAACTTAATTGAACAGTTTCCCCAGAAATTATATATGCACTCGAATCAACTACAATATTTTCGTCAACATTCCATTAATTAGAAACACTTATTGCTCGATAATGGGCGTCTTCTCAAAGTAATCAATTAAAAAATATAGATTCTTCTTATATCTTTAAATGATGTGCACATTATAAGCCCTTTAACCTAAATCTGACCTAGGAAACCTGTTAATTTCAGCAAATATTACATAAAAACGAGTTAGGAACACCAGCGCCTAATCACCACAACTGTCACTTATTCAATTTTCTTGTCAACTCCAACACCGTCAGCATTCAGCAAATCGCACATAACTAGTTCCCTCTAAGCTTAATTTGCATAGTCAACAACCCAACGAGAGGAGGTGGGCCAGCGAAAAAATAACAAAAACATACGAGAGCACACCTCGAGACCTTCTCGAATGGACGTCAAATTATTTTCAAAATCGCAAAAAACGAGGCAATTAACTGCGAAGCTCTCAATTAAATTTCAAATTGAAGCACGATCCCGACACTGGCACAGTGGTATTGGTTCGTCGAAAAACAGGTTCATCGCACAAGCTTCACTTCGGAGCACCAAGCGCGGATTTAATGAGCGTCTTAAAAGCTCCCGTCAAACAAGCTTCTCTTAATTGCATGCAGGTATTCGACGGAAACACAAAACAACATATTTACGTTCCGGGTATTACTTATTACGGGCAAGTGACGACAACGAATCGAGAAGACTCGAATTTTCACGGGACACGGCAAGACTCCGATCAATGGCGCCAAAATTTGAAACAGTAATAAACACCAGCAACCCAAGAGCCACTCAAGGTCAGGAAACGATCAACAATAAACCCCCGAGCAGTCGATGTAAACACCACCCACGAGTAGTCCAGCACTCTTACATGAACGAACACTCGAACACGCTTACCTCCGCCATTGGCCTGCATCGATCGCGCCTCGACCGTGGCGTCCATGTACTGATAGATGGTGACAGGTCCTTGATACTGGGTCATCGGCCCGATCACTACATCGCTAGAGTTGGACAGATTGATGACACTGGACGGTTGAATGGCAGGGCTTGTGTTGTAGTTCTGCGCAACGGGCGCCGCTCCAGCGCCGGGTATAGAATTTGTTGAGCTGTGGTTGCGAAGGCTCATCAGAGCATTGTTCGCAGCCGACGTTAACGGGCTCATTGGCGTGTCGTGCATTTTGCAAGACTAACATGTGCCAAAACTCGCGTTAATTACTTTCCAAAGACCTCCAACCGAAGAGGAGAGTTGCTCGCGACCGACTCGCTGCTGATTTAGATACAAACTGAGCGGTCTTATGTGCGAGCAATATCATCAACTTTATCGGGATTTTCCAAAACAACTGGCACTTGTTTGTTTTTTTATTCGATTTTTGTTTTCTCGCGTAGTATTCGCTCGATTCTGGTTTGATTAAGTGTGACAGAGAGCTTTACGCTTAGGGACGGTGCTGCAGGGGAGGGGCTGGGCAGTTGGAGTGCTTGGGAAGACGGTGAGGCACTTCGGACACTGGTAGGGAGTTCGAAGAAATTTGCAAAAGCCGGGTACTCTCATGTGCTTTGATGCTGTTACGGTGTGGTGGTGAGGTGTGAAAGTTTCAAAATGGTCGACACTCGTGATGCGTCACATGGTTAATTTAGAATTCACGGCGGCTGTGTGGCACGGAGAGACGACGAGAAAATGGAAGACAATTTATGCAGTTATTTAAAATTTTTAAATTATTCTGCAATTAATACTCGATGGATTTGTGGGATTCACAAAACCGCTTTGGAATTCGCTTTGTTCTCTGAAGTCCCCTACCAAAATGTTTCAAACCAAAGATAGATTCGGTCTCGTTGCCTTGTGTGTACGCCGTTATGTACTTTTGAAATTAAGGAAAAAAATGTATCCTTGTCTTCGAACGTTGGTACTTTGGTGGGGTTGCAAGAAATGTACAGGAAATACCACATCCATGTAAATAAATTACTAATTAGGATTTCCTAGCGATGCTGTTCGTGTCATAGTTTAAATAAAGTACTATAAATTCAATAATTCATATTTCAAATGTTTTTTTGCGGTGCGGGGCTCTCAGTGTGTGAATATGACTAGCGTTCTGTTTGTTTCCTTCCGACCTTCAGAGTATTGCGACGGTCCTTCGTAATGAAACTACATACTATATAAATGCGCAAAAGTTGACTGATTGACGAATTGTTTTAGCAATTGCCTTTACGAACAAGTCAGTAAGCACTAGTTTGGGCACGATGCATTATCTTTGGTCCTTTTCTTCTTCTTCTTCTTGTGGCGCTACAGTCCGGGGTGAACCTGGGCCTCGGTCAACAATCCTCTCCAGCTGGCACGTTCTTTAGCCAGCTGCCTCCAATTTCGCACTCCAAGTTTGTTGAGGTCCTTCTCCACTTGAGTGCGCCATCGGGTTCGTGGTCGTCCTCTATTGCGTTGTCCCACTGGTTCGGAGTCGAAGACTCTTCGGGCCGGAGCAGTGTTGTCTATGCGCTCTACATGGCCTAGCCATCTTAGGCGTTGAATCCGTAGACGCCTGACTAGACTCATGTCGCTGTACAGCCCGTACAGTTCGTGGTTGAGTCTCCTTCTCCAAGAACCTTCAACGCAAACAGGACCAAAGATTGAACGCAGAACTTTTCTCTCGAAGAGACCAAGTGCGTCTTCATCCGCTCTTGAGATAGTCCAAGCTTCCGCGCCATACAGCAGGACAGGGATGATCAAGGTCTTATATAACGTGAGCTTGGTCTGTCGAGAGAGGGCTCTACTACTCAATTGTCTCTTGAGCCCAAAAAAACATCGGTTGGCAAGAGTTATTCTGCGTTTAATCTCGGTACTGATGTTGTTCGCACTATTTACTTGGGAGCCAAGGTAGACGAAGTCCTTTACTACCTCGAAGTTGTATCCTATCCTGCCTATGGTGACGTTCTGGCCGAGTCGTCGATGTTGTGCGTCCTTTCTTGATGACAGCATATACTTTATTTTGTCCTCATTCACCGCTAAACCCATTTTTGCCGCCTCCGTCTCAATAAAAGCAAACGCTTCATTGACGGCTCGCTGAGTTCAGCCAATCACGTCAATATCGTCCGTGTATGCTAGCAGTTGAACGGACTTCTGGGAGATAGTGCCTCTAGTGTTTGCGTGTGAGTTTCGCACGATCTTCTCCAGGACGATGTTGAAGAAATCACATGACAGCGCGTCGCCTTGCCTAAAACCTTTTTTGACATTGAAGGTCTCGGTGAGTTCGTTACCGACCTTGATGGAGCAGCGAGATCTCTCCATCGTCATCCTGCACAATCTGACGAGTTTGGCAGGGATGTCAAAACTAGATATGGCGTTGTATAGCTCGTCTCTATGCACACTGTCATATGCGGCCTTAAAGTCGACAAATAGGTGGTGGGTGTCGATCTGCATCTCTTGGGTTTTTTCGAGGATCTGCCGTAATGTGAAAATTTGATCAATAGTGGACTTCCCAGGCCTGAAACCGCACTGATAGGAACCTTCAGGTTGTTGACGAATGGTTTCAGGCGCTCACACAGAACGGCAGAGAAGATTTTGTAGGCGACGTTAAGGAGACTTATCCCCCGATAGTTGGCGCAGTCAAAGGGGTCTCCTTTCTTGTGGATCAGGCAAACGATACTAAGATTCCACTCGTCGGTCATGCTTTCCTCCGACCATATCCTACAGATGAGCTGGTGGATGCGCCCAACCAGATCATCTCCAGCTGCTTTAAACAGTTCCGCGGACAATCCGTCCGCTCCAGCAGCTTTGTTCGACTTCAGTCTCGATATCGCCACCTTGACTTCGTCTAGATCGGTCCGTTGCGTGGAGTGGAACATTCTGCCTGTCAGCGGTATTGGTGTCCTCTTCGCCGTTTAACAGTCTGCAGAAGTGATCCTTCCAGATTCTCAGTATCGACTGCGACTCTACTACGAGTTGTCCCTCTTCGTTCCGACAGGCTTCTGTCCGATGTTTGTACCCTTTGGATAATTGTTTTACCCGCTGGTAAAACTTTCGGACATTATTTCTGCCGTACCACCTCTCCATTTCCTCGACCGCGCGTTTCTCATGCTCCTTTCTTTTCTTTGGTCCTTTTGCTTAATTATATATTTCTACTTGTATGGGAGAGCTGGAATTTAATGAAAAAGTGTCGCAAGTTACTATGATTCAAAAATGGCAAAAATGATTTTTTTAACCGGGCATTAATTTTATGACACCACAATAAGAACAATAACATTCATAATTATTATAACATTAAGTATTCTAATTCGCAGTCACAATTGCCTCTGGGCCTGTCGCAAAGCATTTGTACAATACATGCATTGCAAACCCATTATCAAACGCAAGAAAATCCAAGATCTTGCCCCACTTAAGCACCTCATTCCTTCAAAGCGGAAGTTGGGGGAGGGGATGTGGTTCAATTTGAAAGGTTGTTGGGGGCATGGTCTACAACAGGCAGAAAATATGGGTCTTGAGCTGAAATGGACAAGAACTGCCTGTAATCCTGATCTAGGAAAGCTCATTTGCTGGACTTTGCTTGGGGAGGAAGAGAGAAGAGTGAGAATCGCGTACCTATACGGATCAAGGCAGCTGCAGACCAACTTAGCGATTTGAAACCAAACGTCAAAACTATGCGCCGCAGGAGTGAAAGTGGTAAAAAATGTTTTTAGTTTTCACATCATCCACCGCTAGGTTTCAGAAAATAAAAGATTTCTCGTCATAGCATCTGGGAGCAGTTTTTTGTTGCAGTTAATCAAACATTCAAATACCACCCACAGAAGGTAACTTTAATTAACAGCGTGGTCAAAGAAGTTTTTAAGGAAAATAAAAAAAGGTTAATGTAGATTGAAGACCAAGTGTATGCCCTGTAAAACGAATATGACTGCAGGTTCCAAAGTAACCAATATCAGTAAATATGCAACATCAAAGTTTTTTAAAAAAATGTTTGTAAATTTTGCAAACTCCCTAATTTGACACTGACACTGACTGACTGACACACCACCTGACAGTTTAATTAAACGACTCATCAAAAGTTAACAAAATATAATCTGAGCAATGTTGCAGAGTTTCGCACAGTTCGTTCAATGGTTCCCAAAAATGTTGGTCTTCTTCGTATCGACACTGGTCATCAAATATCTTCTTGAATTTAACGGTCAGACGCTGAATAATTAGATTATTCAGTTCCATCTTATGGCGGGCTCGATAGTCTCAGCAAGCTAAG
This sequence comes from Eristalis arbustorum, assembly GCA_916610145.1. Taxonomy (NCBI): domain Eukaryota; kingdom Metazoa; phylum Arthropoda; class Insecta; order Diptera; family Syrphidae; genus Eristalis; species Eristalis arbustorum. The sequence continues at coordinate 17,296,948 of OU744318.1, read as the reverse complement.
CAATATTTAAAGTGAAAAACGTGGTCACAATTGCTTTTTGGCCAGATATTCTCTTTTTTTGTTTATAAGCTTGTTTGTTTATTTAGGCTTTCACTCGACGGTATAATCGAACTCGCCAAGTTGCAAAAATGTAGACTTTTATTGGGCACTGTAATTCGCGGGACAAGATGCGAATAACTCATCAAAAAATCAGCATGTTGGCAGTCGTTCCAATCAATTTTCCAAACCAAAGATGTACGACATTAATTGACTAAAGATATATATTCTGGTAAGTTCTTAAGCACGTAGACGCACTGAAAATAACAATGGCGTGTACTCGCCTCAGAGCGAAGATCACGAAGATAAGGTATAGTGAATAGTAAACTATACAAAATTTGCTTAATTTGTTAAACTTAACTAACTTAACGAAAAATTAAACCCATAAATATATTTTTTTAAAACTAAAAAACTGCACAAAATGCAGTCATACCCTCATCGAAATCCAATTACATTTCACTTGTAGATGTCGCTTGTTGACAGCTGACATTTGACAACTGCGCCGTGTACACAGATTTTGCGACAAACAAAAAAAGAAATCAAAGTTTTTCATCTTGGTAGAGCGCAAATTATCTGTTTCAACGAATTTTCCTAAGAAACATGTCTGAAGGAAGTGAACCATCAACTTCTCAGGATTCCCTAGATCATCAGCCGATTGCACAGAAAACCTCTAAACCTGGGCCATCAAAGAAAACCAACCAAACAGCCAAACTAAATCATTACAGTCGCATTAAAATAATGAGTCAATTAATGGATGAAGGATCCGATATGAAAAGTTGCACAAAGGCTGTGCGCAGCCTCAAGTTAAATCCTGATGATGCCGAAAGTAAGTGTCTACACAGACAACCGATAATTTGATGGTAGTCTTTATGATACTTAACAGAATTCGTGAATGAAAAGGCTAAGGCGGCACAAGATAATGTACACGAAGAATGCGATTCGGCTTGTTACAAAAACATCAGTAACTGGTTGGATTATTACAAAAACAAAAATTTCCACAACGAGGCAAATTACGAGAGCGCTCTCATTATGATCGCAATCGCCGACATGGAACATCATCCCGATCCAAAGGAGACTGGCGGGGTGGATTTTAAGTATGTGCTAAAGTTTTTGAGAGACTTGATCGAGACTAAAGGCGTGTTTTGTAGGAAAATCTATAGGTTCTTGGGTGATGTGATGCTAGGTAATCCAACGCCCGAATTGAATTCGGAGTCCAAAGAGTTCCTGGGGCAAGAGTTCGAGGTATACCAAAAGTGTGCTGTGTTCCCTGCATGTGTGTTTCATTGGTTTTTTTTATTTTGCTAGCAGAATCTCATCAATATGGCCAACACAACGCAGGGTGATGAAGACACAAAGGATCTGCAGGAAAACATTCAGCAAAAGTCAAAGAAAATTGTGCCAGAACCCTCAAAGGCTGACAAGAAACGTCGCAAGGAATTCGGTAGCTTGGACCCAATGGGCATTGACAAGTTCATCAGCAGCAGTAGCAACAGACGCGACAAGAAACCAACTTAAATATTAATCCAGTTTATAGTATTAGTAGCTTTAAGAATACCCCTTTACATTCATATATTTGTTGTGGAATAGATGTACTAGATCGTAAGACGGCAGAATATATCCTATTTGGTGTCGCTTATTCTTCTTTGTTTATAATGATTCGCCGACGAGGTGGGTACGTCAAGTGCGCACAAATATTATTTGGTCTGCTTACTAATCAGATGTAACGATTTCATGATGTATCACTATTGGATGTCGCTCAACGTGCCGTACCGTTGGGATAAGCACTTTTGTTATGAAAATCGAGTTTGACAAAGGCCACTTGTTGTTTTGCGGCAAGAATTCAATGTTTGCTTAAAGGTAGGTCAGTTTTGTTGCTCACTCGAATTTTGTGACTAGATGGGAGTTTGGTTGGTTGTGTACATACTAACATAATGCTGTTGATAGCCAGTATTAAGACCCCACTCATAATCATCAATTAATCAAAACCATGACGTATTTCGAAGAAAACTGTGGATAGTAGGAACAAACATGGCTACTTATTCATGGGGTATCCAGGGGCAGTTAGAAATTAAAACTACACCATGAATCACTTCCCAAGCCGGCACACTGCTCAATAAACCATTTAAATTGATATGTTGTCACGGGTTAATAATCAAAATTTTGTTATCAGGAAGTGTTAATTGGCGTAATGAGATATTTCTGATAAGACTAAACATTTACAAAACCACAAATAAAGAGTGGTCAGTGTACGCCCAGACGTCAAGTGATAAACAATCGAAACGCAATCCAGGAGAGCTCAGAGGATGGAAAAGTCGCAGCCATATAACGAGAATCATGGTACCCAATACCCACAGGCCTATCCGAAGGAGGCAGAACAACCGAGATCTTTTCAGCTGCGTTCCGTGGATGCAGCTTATAGTTCCCCCAGATACAGTTGGTTCGAGGAAGCGCAACGCAATAAGCCACAATCGAATTCATTGGGAGCTGGTAAGGCAACACCTTGTTTTACGTATTGTATTAAAAAGGTGATAAAATGCCTAATTGAGTGTACCTTTGTTATTAAATTTGTTTCGTTGGATTGTAAATATTCCATTGCGCTGTTTACCCGAGTTTCGTACCGTGACCGGGTTTGAATTGAGATAAGTTTACCAAGAATAGTGATAAACTCTTATCAGAGGTGTTGTTATAAACAATTCACAAGAACAAGAATCGAAACAGATACTCGAGCAGACGACATGGCTATTGATTGAGTTTTCCCAATCAAGCCATCAAATGTATACACTTTTCGATTCAAAATTTGTATACAAGAACCGTTGAGCTTAAAATGGCTCTGCGGCTAGTTAGTGCAGTTAGTTAAACAGATCAGGCTTTCAAGGGCAATCGTCATCATTCCATTTTTGGTCATTGGTATGGATGATTCTTTGAGCACAGGCCAACAAAAATGTTGAATCCACTATCCTCAGTATTCTATATCAGCCTAAACCATCTCTAAATAGAAATGGAAATCGATGTTTGTCCGACCGAACGCGCGCCGGTTACAAATAGCGGCTTTACAAAAACTTAACTGCAAGTATTCCTTCCCTTTAAGTCCACTTCTTCATTACTCATATACTGCTGTAATACACCTTTCAATATCATACTGCGTTCCAATATACTCTAAATGAAACCAAACGCTCATATTGAAAATGATCTTCATTGTCCCGTTTTGAAATTAGAACTGTCTTCTCCTATGTCCTTCCGAATGCATGTCTCTCGCAATTGGTTTTGATCCCATTTGGTTTCGTCTTGCGCTGTGGCTAACAAAGCGTTCAAAACCGGTGCGATAACACCGTTCCACCTGACCGTTGGCTCTCAGAGTTTGTATTCCGTTCTGTACTCCTTAAAGAGTTTGGATGTGAAGGCGGTTCAATTTTCAGCAATGAAGCCCCAAAAATCACCCCTTTCGCAAATTCCATCGTAAAAGGCCAATCAAAAATGTACTGCGAACTTCGAAAAATCTGTCCCAGAAATTATTTGTAGTAGAATCGTAGTGAAAAATCTGCTACAAATTTCGTGAATGTTGCTACATATCACTCAATACAAATGAAACGAAAATGTCTATATATGTGATGCCGTTTTCGTAGTTCGTATCGTAACTTCGATTCGTACGAATGATTTCTGGGATAGGGCTGAATATCAAAAACTTCAATCACAGAATTTAATACTGACTTGGTCTGTGTGTTCGGCAGAGCTTGTACACATTTTTTTAAATCCATCCACAAGAAAGATGTCCCATCTCGTCATGATTGTAAGCTAAGAGCTTGTTCCGAATGCCCTTCGGAACATAGATTCGGAGCTCTCTGTTCAGCTTACGATACACTCGGCCATCATGCATCTTATGGTAGGTAGGAGATTCCAGAGGAAATTGTATCATTTAGACCATAATTCCTTCGAACTTATCCTCTTTTGCTGCATACTGTAGTACTTATAACCAGTTGGTGTTTTTTGGAAATTGAAGGATGTCCTGTTAGGTATGTCCTCGAGCATCTTCCTCCAACTCATAGTCCTCATGCCACTTATAGCCACTCATAGTGGGTTTGTTTTGAGCACCTGCCCCAACTTGGCAAGTCTTCCTCGTGAATCTTGATATTGAGCACATTCATATCTACCACTTCGCTATCGCTTACAGGCTTGTTTGGCTCTTTTCCTTTCCTGGTCGATGTTCTACTTCATGTTGGTACTCCATGAACTTCAGCGACCACCTTGCTGTTCTTGGGACCAGCTTTTTGTGTGCTCCAGCGCAGTTTTCACTGCAGCACAGTCGGCGCTGATGACAATTTTTTCCCCTTTTTTTTCCATTGGTTGCCACGACTCGAATCAATTCTGATTTATACCTCACTAATCTCTTTTCGTCCACAGCGCTGTTCATTTTTGCATCGGGAGGGATGAGCTTGGCATGGAGTGTTGGTTTCGGACCGTCTTTCGAAAACATTTCCAACGGCACGCAGACACATTTGCAAATATGTTGGTTTATCGCTGTAATTCTTGGGTCAATTGCGGCAACAGTTCTGATAAACAAAATAAACAAGCGAACATTCAATGTAAGTACACCAATAAGTTGCTTCTAAAACCCACATTTCATTCCATCTCTATTTCAGATCACGGCTTCAGTGCTTGTGTTGCTCAATGGCATACTATTCCTATCCGCTTCCACGAGCATAGCAGCCATCACAATTGCTCGTTACTGTGATGGAATCGCGTTTGGCCTGACTGTCATCCCAGCAATTATGGCCGGTTCCGAGCAATCTGTGAAACTTTTAAGGGGTTTGGTGCTGAGCATTGAATCAATAGGCATTACTATGGGCATCATGCTGCAGGCGATTTATTTCAACTTGTGGGACAGTGAGGCGTCTTTCAGTAGCTCTCAAATGCACGGTGCTCTTGCCATTCTATATGGGGTGCTTGCACTCCTCTTCGCCTGTTTTCTAACGATAGAGTCACCGTCGTTTTACTTGCGTCGCAATCAAGACACTGAAGCAATCGAATGCTTGCGAAAGCTGCAGAGACCAAACATTGTTACAACGGAGACGTACTCGATGTTCTACGAAGACAAGAAGTTGGTGGAAGAAGATGAAGCCCGAGGACTACATGTCAATGTCAGGAATGGATGGATCCCTCTGGTAAAAATGTGCTTCTTCCGGGTCTTAGTCACGATGTCATTCTCCTTGCCAATTTCACTAGCTGTTGTGAACGCTTCAGAGGCACTGGACGAACCTACTGATTCGCAGGTGTCGGTAATATTCTATGGAACCCTACGATCAATGGGACCAGTTGTGGCCATATTCACACTCGACTCAATTGGACGCAAATACCCGACCGCAATTGCGATGTTGATCGGTGGCGGGATTATGATTGCCGTCGGGTGTCTATACACAAACAACAGCGATCCAAGTGTATCTGAATTGCAAACGATAATTGCTCTCTTATTGACCTATCAATTCATTGCTGGATTTTTTTCTGCTACAAGTACGACATATCTCGGCGAAGCTTTCTCGATCTCGGTCAAACCATATTTTATATTAATTACTCTTATCGTTGACAATGTTGTTCAGATTATTATTTGCTGCGCGTACGATGTGAAAGCGGATGAGAATGATGTATCGGTCTTCAGTTTTGTATTAGGAGCTCTGCAAATTCTCTTCGGTCTGATGTTTTACGTAGCATTGCCGGAAACCAAGAAAACGACTCTACGAGAGGCTTTATACATGTTTAAAGGGGTGTTTAGTGTTAAACAGTAGCCACTTTCAATGAAGTCTTTATTGTAAGAACATATGGTGTATAATGTTTTTTTGTAATAAATCCAATAAATTTTAAACGTGAAACAGATAATTCTCACAATATCAGACTGGCAATAATTATTATTTATTTAAATATGTACCGCAATTTGTCTACTATTAAGTTAAAATTGTCTATCCAAACAATTTGAATTTCAACGAAATATACAAACTTTCGTCGTCATACGATCACACATTTTAATGCTGAATGCGTCCATCACAAAGTACTCAACTGAACTCACACACATAATGCTTGACAGAACAAAATACAGCCGCCGAATATTTTTGACAGCAGCCGGTGGATAGAATTCTTGTTTTGTAAAATTCGTAAATTACGCGAAAAAGTGTTTATTCCGATGCGATAATTTCAATTAACTGTCCAGAATTAATTTATAACGCTTCAGTAAAGTTATTTATAAACAAAAACAATGCCTTACGCCAATACTCCATCGGTAACAATCACTGAACTGACGGACGACAATGTGAAATTCATTGTTGAAGACACCGACTTAAGCGTGGCCAACAGTTTACGACGCGTTTTCATTGCGGAGACTCCAACACTGGCTATAGATTGGGTGCAACTAGAGGCCAATTCAACAGTGTTATCCGATGAATTTCTAGCTCATCGGATTGGTCTGATTCCACTAATTTCCGATGAAGTTGTCGAACGTCTTCAATACACTCGGGAGTGTGTCTGCTTGGATTTCTGTCCCGAGTGCAGTGTTGAATTTACACTTGATGTTAAGTGCAGCGACGAACAGACACGCCACGTAACAACTGCTGATCTGAAATCAAGTAATCTGAAGGTTCTTCCAGTTACATCACGTCTGCAAAATGAAGAGGACAACGAGTACGGGGAGAATACCGATGAAATTCTGATCATAAAACTGCGCAAAGGACAAGAGCTCAAACTGAGAGCATACGCTAAGAAGGGTTTCGGCAAGGAGCATGCAAAATGGAATCCAACAGCTGGTGTATGCTTCGAATATGATCCGGATAATTCAATGAGACACACTCTATTCCCGAAACCGGACGAGTGGCCAAAAAGTGAACACACCGAACTGGAAGACGATCAATATGAGGCGCCATACAATTGGCAAATAAAACCGAATAAATTCTTTTATAACGTCGAATCGGCTGGTGCCCTCAAGCCAGAGAATATTGTGATTATGGGTGTTCAGGTGCTAAAGAACAAATTGTCCAACTTGCAGACGCAACTGAGTCATGAAACTCAGAACGATGCTCTGGCGGTTTAATTAAGAATGTACAATATGTTTGCGTTGATTTTCAATAAAGGAAAGGATTAAAGTATAAAATTTGATCTGTTTGAATTTATGTTGGAAGCAAGTAGTTGTTAGAAATAGACGAGATATCTACATTTGACCATAAATTAAGTTTATTTTTCTTTTACTGTCATTTAGTCCACGAAGGAAATAAAGGACGCTACCCGAACACTCGAAATCGTGAATACTCCGCATTTGTATTTTTTGTTCTGCTCTCCAAGCGACTTTATTTTCACACTTCAATGCTGTTGTTGCAATATCGGGTTCTTCGACATTTTGAAATCGTTCTAAACACAAGACTCGTAGAACATGAATGCATGTTATATTTCGTTAGAAAATTATTTTAACACAGTCGTTTGCATATTAAGCTGCCATATATATAAACGACTCACTATGACTTATCACATTTTAGCTTTCAGTGACGCCGGTAAAACTACTTAAGAATCAAACTAAACTAAATACACATCTTAGGTTCCGAGGCATCTTCCGCATAATCTACTTGTATTCAATATTTATTTTGTTTTTGAACTTCACCAGAGCTTCACGCAACGTCGTATTCTTCGTTTCTGGCATGACGATGATAAAGACTATTCCGAATACAATTTGAAATGCGCCCAAAGTGAAACTATAGTTCGCCACTGATGTCGAGGTACCCTCGAAGGTGCAACAGATGATTATTTGAACGATACTCTCAACTATCACCACCGCAAGAATGAAGAATTGCTTGACCGAAACTGAGAAGGCCTCTCCCAAGTAAACACTGCTGATGGGTGCTGCCACGGCAGTCAGCAGTTGATACACTGTCAGAAGAGCAACGGCTGTTTGCATTAAACCGACTTCGTTCAGATTATCGGCATTAGAGAATATCGACCCGATGCCGGTGAGAAGACCGCCTCCGATGAACATCGCCATGGCGGTAGGCTCTTTCCTTCCGACACTGTCGACTGTGAAAATGGTGATTAAGATTCCGACCATTCGTATCATTCCATAGGTGAATGTACCCCACTGCCACTCGGTGCCTGCTCCAATCAAGGAGGAGGCCAAAAGAAGGCCCCAATTCAATGGCAACGAAAAGGACATTGACACCAACGTTCGATAAATGCACAATTTGAGAAGCGGCAACAGACCGGCCTTTAAATTTGATGACACGCCTCGATGCTGGTCCTCGCTTATGAGATGTTTGTTCTCGTACAACAAACTTAAAGTCTCGTTTGTGGAGTTTGGATCCTGAAGTCGTTTCAGCACTTGTTCGGCATCACTTTCTCTATCACGTCGCAAGTAGAAGATCGGCGATTCAATTGTGAGGAATATAGTGCATAGCAGAGCTAACGCACCGAATATCAAGGACAAAATGCCCTGTATTTGATTTGAGTTGACAGGCCAGCTGGCATTCCAAAGGCTTATGAATATCGTCTTCAGCATTATACCAACTCCAAGACCAATTGACTCCGCCGATAGGACGATTCCACGAAATCTTTTCACAGCCTGCTCCGAACCGGTCACAGTGGCTGCGATTATTGTCATTCCGACTGCAATCCCGTCGCAGTAGCGGCCAAATGTTAGGGCCACTGAACTATCTGGTGCTGAGACAAAGAGAATGCCATTGATCGTTATAAAACCGGAAGCCCAGAGCTGAAAACGAAAGAAGAAGCATGCCATGGACACTTCAACAAACAAGTATTACTTAGTTTACTTACATTCAAGATTCGTTTCTGCAGGATTCCTATCAGTAGCGTTCCCAAGCAGGCGCCGATAATAACAGCGATGAACCAGCAAATTTGAATGTGTGATCTCGTAATTTCCGTTGTCTCAGCTGAAAATCCAAGACTCCATGCCAAGCTCATGCCACCAGAAGCAAATATTGCAGCCGCTGAAAATGATTAAAAGATTATTTAATTCAATGGTGAGTAAGAATCGGACGAAAACAACATCAGGAGGTTCAATGTTTTGGCTTTTACAGTCAATTTCAATTCATAATATTCTAGACCCATGAAGGGTCTGAAGTCTGAAGCCAGGAATGCACATCCGTTTATCCGAAAGCCTGCTTTCGGACGCACAGTTAAATTTTGAAACTCGTTTTTCAGCCACTCTACACTCCTTTTAGTCCAACAAACAACAATTGGCAGACATTTAAAACCAATGTGCACACACAGGTTATTACAAGAGATATCTATAACTTCGGCCGTGCTGTGTCTTGACTCCGGATTCTTAAGGGCATTAGCAATTCCTTTAATACGTCTGAATTATAAAAAATTAGAATTGAGTTCTCCTTTTCCAGGCTGGAAATGATATCGAAATGGAATTTTATTGACATCCGGTATCTGACAAAATTTCTGGGAGCAATTCAATTTCACACAAATATTTATCAGATTTTCATTAATGAGGTGTGGAGGAATAGAATTGTAGCCCAGAGTTTAACGCGAACAAAATTTCACTTCGAATCAGCTGTGACATTTCGAACATTCATTATGGTTCTTTGAAAAATATTGAAAAGACAATTAACATTAAAATTAACTCTGTTGCGTTAAGAGGAAAGAAAAGAAGAACTAGCAAGTTTTAAAAAGATTAAGAGATAATTCCAATCCTTTCGAGTTGTTGGAAGCATTCTTCAGATTATGTGTTGAATGATTAACAAAATAATTACTTTGTTTTTTCAGAGCAAGCATTACCGATTAAATAAACCAGTATTAAAATATTTACTAGATGGAATAACCAGCTCCCCAGCAAAACAAATGTTCATTATTGTTTATGATTTCTACTACAAATACAAGACATTTTCATTATTGTGTCCTCTTCAACAAATAAACATCTGTTCTATAACAGAAAGCGACATTTTATCTTTAATGTTTTACTCGTTACAAATCCCCTTGCAGTGTTCGGTTTTTTCCAATTCTTCTGTTTAGCACTTCTTTATTTAGAGTTTTGCTCTTGAAATAAAATCATGCTTAATAACTTTTTGGCGTTCAAAGAAACAAACAATTAACATTTTCTCCCTTGTTGTTCTCTCAAATGAAAAGGGTTACATTCCACGCGAAATCAAAATTCTGAATAGGGGTAATTTTTCGAAGATGCACACATTTTCGACCGAAACTCATGATAAGGGAAAAGTGAAAAGACAATGACGTTCCTCTCAAAGGGAACAGTCAATGACAAAGACTGAAAAATTCACAACTTCTTTGAAACCGATTTAACACGATAAAATGTTAAATTTGGCAAATACGAAAGCATGAAAAGCAACGTAATCAAGAGAAAGTGATTCACACTTTTTCTTGGCAAAATCTACTCAAATCTGGACGATATCTTGGTAGTCATAAAACAACGATATCTAGTTGTATATTTTTATTAAGACGTTGAAGCTTTATTCTTTTTTGCCAAAAGGCATTCTGAATTTGCGACTTAAATGCTGAAAAATACACCCAATTTCCAATCACCATCATTTAAAAAAATAGCAAACGAATAATTCCGGAACCTACATAAATTTCACTACACAAAACTCGATCACTTATAGAAAATCTTCACTGTTTACAAAACAAGACCACTTGATTAATAATTTGATGAATTGACAAACCTGCGGCCAGTGAATTCGACTGTGGCTTATTCTTTTGGGAATCCTCAAACCAGCCAAGTTCCGTGGGTTTGAATTCAAAACGTGGAATTGCATCTGCAGATGGTGCTCTGACGGGCAGAGGGGTTCCCTTTTTCAGATGAGGCGGTCGCTCGGGAATTATCGGATACTTTTGGTCTTGCATTGAAAACGCTTCTTCACCCGCAGTGTTTTCAACTAGCCAAACAGTTGAAGAATGTTTCACCGTTCATAATCGGCATGTTATCAATAAGGAATTATTATCTAGCTAATTTTTATTGATAGCATTGATTAAAGACACTCCACAGAGTGTAGTTGTAGAAATTAGAGTGTATGGGGGAGAATGTCAAAAACAATGTCTATGTCTGATTTTTTGTTGTGAGAGCTTTCTGCTTCTTCGGTGATGTGTCGGTTGGCGGACACCTTTCGGAAGCAAGACTTAAGGCGAAGTAAAGTTTGTTTCTTTTTTTGGCAATCGAAATGTAGGCACACATTTCATCCATCTAACGATGAAGTTAAGATCTATGTTTGCTCAATCTACCCTCTTGCAAGTGGATACGTTTTTAGGCAGTAACCAGGGCGGTATCCTCATATTTAGATCTCCTGGTAACTATCCACTGTAATCGAGAAATCTAAAATAGGTTAATCTTGTGTTTGAGCGCACCAGTCTGTCTGCCACTTAAGTTTGGTTTTATCCACGAAAAATAGGCTGCATTTGTTGAAAGATGCCGACCGTCGTCTTTGAAAACGAGAAACATTTGCATTGAAACATCTATACATAGGAGCCGCCAAAGTCTAAGTTACGTATTCGCCACAGTGACTGAAATTGTGAAATTAAATGCCATTAGCAATGTTCTTAATCCCAACAAATTGTAATTCATATCAAAGTGCGAACATTCCACGAGCGATAGTGGTCATAGACGTTTATCAAATTGCCACCCACGCTTTCACAGTCTCTGACTCACAGGCACCCTTACCCACCGAACCCTGCATCAGCTTTCTCATTCGACGGCGTCAATCAAACGAGCCACTGAAATCACGCAATATGTGAGTCTGGGTAAATTTCACAGATTTCGAAGAGAAATGCAGCCGCTTAGAATTGTGTAATTTAAATATAAATATTCCGACAGAAGCGTCACAATTGCCAAGTAGAACTCCGATGTAGGTAGATTAGCAATGTGTGATATAGGAGCCAATAACATTGACGCCAGCATGGCTATAGCCACCTTTTGTCTTGACTGGTAGTCTATTTTGACCTTACAACAGGCTTTGCAAATAGCGAAAAGATTTGCTTGGAAAACAGAATTATCTGGCAGTCTGTAGGCTTTGGAGATGTTAAAGCATTTGTTTTTCCATGGGCAAGCCACCATACACTGTACATACACTCTTATGTTGACGTGCCGACTATGCAGCAGATTCATGAATAAAAATAACTTGTTATAGAACAGTAAGAATCTTTAAAGTATATCTTGAAACTTATTTTCATCTTTATCTTTTATTGCACTTCCGGGATTTGGAAATCAAAGCAGGAGTCAAAGTCTTAGAAATGTGTTTTCCACGCTCCCGATCACACTATTGATAAGAAATCAAGCAAAACGACATGCAGCTTAAATTTCTAGATAACAACGCTCCTCGTCGATCAATGACGGTTAATGATAAATTGAAGAATAAAAATTGTTCTGATGGGCTCAAAGAAATGTAAAATCTATTTTATTTTCTGCATTTCATTTGCTTACTTACTTACTTAACGTGGCGCTCCTGTCCGGGGTGGACCTGGACCTCAACCAACAAGCGTCTTCAGCCAGCTCGATTTTTAGCTAGCTGTCTCCAGTTTCGCACGCATAGTTGATTGAGGTCCCTTTCCACTGCCGTGCGCCACCTGAGTCGCGGTCTTCCTCTACTGCGCGTCCCTCGGGGGTGAATTCGAAGTTTTTTCGTGCCGGAGCATTGGTTTCCATCCGCTCTACATGACCTAGCCATATCAATCGTTGAATCTTCACTCTTCTGGCTAAGTCGATGTCACTGAACAGTCCGTACAGGCCGTCGTTGTATCTCCTTCTCCCCTCACCATCAATGCAGACGGGACCGAAAATCACACAAAGAATTTTCCCCTCGAAGCAACCAAGAGCTGCTTCATCCTTCATTTTGACAGAGTCCATGCCTCCGCGCCATATAGCCGGACTGGGACGATTACGGTCTTGTAAATCGTTACCTTGGTTGTTTGTTTGTGCCGTCGGGGTAACTGCCCAGCCACACAAAAAAACTATAGTTACGAAGCATTTCATTTGACACATCTGAATTTCAGATTTGAACCATGGAAAGATACACAATCAAGCAACGCGTTAATGTTTTTCAGACTAATTATAAAAATGTTCGTTCAAATCAAAATGGTTATCGTGCACTACGTGATTTTTTAGATCAATTGAAGTGTTCAAATGTGCGTACAATCGGAAAAATCGTGCAAAAATTTGAGCAAACCGGGTCTGTAGGACATGTCAAAACACCAGTGCAGAAAATATTGCTGCTGTTCGCGATAGTGTGGCTGAAGAGCCATCCACCTCAACTCGTCGTCGTGCCCAACAATTGCACCTCTCACGCTCGTCGTTGATGAACGAAATTACGCATAAAGACATGCATTTACACGCTTACAAGGCGCAATTGACTCAAGAACTAAAGCCTCTTGACCGAGCGTCGTCAATGGTCAGACTTGTGGCAAGAAATGGCAACAGTGGATGATAAATTTGTTCAGTAATGAGGCACATTTTCACCTCAGTGGATTCGTCAATGAGTGATTGTCGAAAAACCAATGCACTCAGAAAGAGTGACTGTTTGGTGCGGTTTATGGGCTAGCGTCTTCATCGAGCCGTATTTTGTCCAATATGAGTCCGGTCAGGCACTGTGAATGGTGGTTGCCAGCAACCAGCGATAAGCCAGCAACAATTCAAGGGCTAAAGGATCGGCACATTAACGACATAGAACCTTAATTATGCTTCAGCGTCATCGAAAATTTGGACCATCGATATTTTGTTCCATACATAATTGAACCATACCAATATTATCATAATAAAAATAAATGACAATAATTTCCTAAATAAATTGTGTTTCATTCAAAATCAACATCGGCCCTTAAAATTGAACCACCCTTTAGTAAGAAATGTAATTTCCCTTCATATGACATTTCTATGCTGAACTTGCTGGCAAACTAAATTAAAACAGCACGCAAAACTCATCCAAGTGTTCATAGGCCTCAAAGGGGAAGATTTGCATCCTTCCCTGCACGAATTATCCGCGGGTTGGATTCTTTAGAAATACAATTCATTTATTTAGAAGCTTCAGTTGCACGCCTCGCAGTAAATAGTTATACGTTTATTTAAAGCTCATATTCTTGGAACAATGATATCATCTAGCAACTAACACGTTTGTAATGACTAATATTAAGAGTGCTGGTTTGGGTTTTCCCCCAAACGTTCTAACTAAAAGCTCTCCATACATGTGACTGTCTGAAGCACGATAAAAATAAACTAATTAAAGATCAATGTTTCACATGGCGAAAATCTCATCGATCTTATCTGATAAAGCAATCACTTCTATTTGGTGATTTGTTGGTATTCAAAAATATATTTAAGTTGCCACTTAAAGATAATTTCTCAGAACTCACACTTAGTGTTCCCATTCGGGGTATGTGCATATGATTCTCCGTTGTTGTCGCCAACCATCGGCTTGAACGGTGGTGAATGCCGTTTTAGCAAGCAGCAATCTGGTGTAAAATATTGTTTTAATGGATCAGAAACAAACTTAATTACATCAACATTTCGAGCTTATAACGAATTGCTATCTAATTGCTTCAAGCATTTCTTGATCAATCTGGCAATGATATGAATATCGACGAGAGTATTTCCGGACATTTCGGACTCCAAACAAATGCTAGATTGATTACCCGATAAAAGTAAGAAAACCCATCATCTGCAATTCCTTAGATTACTTGACGGGATTGTCGTAGTCCTAGGAGCATGGCTAGAAACAGGCTCCAAGCATGCTGTCAGAGCCGATCGTGTATCATAGGCAGCTCCATTCGATGTCAAAGATGTAACGGACTCATATAAAAATCGCGCAGAATTGTTTTGTTTGCCCAATAGTTAATGAAAATGCCAAACTTAAACCAGAACACAACGGTAGATAGACCGAATCACTGTTAACATTCAAAGTGCCCATACTTGCTTTCATCCGTTCACGTAGCTATCCAGAAGCAAAATTTAACGAAACTGGACGAAGTGGTGACCACCGGGTATTATCTCCTTTTATTCGCTTGACTGCTAAGGCTTACTCGCTGACTTATAAGTCTCCTTACGCGCATTATGCTAGTCCCAGTTTCATACAGCGCCCTTAAGAAAATATACTATGTTCATGAATGACTTCTGCCTGTGAATCAATTGAGGGTTATTGTGTGGGAACAGAATGCTTTCGTAAAGAGGTTGAAAATAGGGAGAAACAGCAAACATCTTAGTCAATCATAATCCAGTCTGTCTTCACGTCCCGTTCTTGAATTAGTCCATAAACTGCATTGATACAAATTTAAAGGATCCGAAAGAATAAGAGAGCAATAGCAACCAAATGGTCATATTTAGATGTACCTTCCTTGGACCTAGACAAGCAGGTTAAAAGTAAGTGATTTTATTTTGCAACAATTGCGTGATGACTTATTCAATTATCTACCCCAAGTCGATAAGAAAGAACCCCCAATTGATTGCTACCCACACAATAAGGCTGCGCAATGCAATAACTGATAAGAATATACCACATTTGACAACCTGTTCCCGAACAATAATTATCTGTCGAATGCAGCAATATACGCGAGTTAGTAAGCAGCGCTGTTTCACATATGTACGTCACACACGTTTTTCTTCTTATCGAGAAAAACAATACGTCCTAGGCGATAACATTCCAAATGCCTCAACACAAAAACACACATTTACATTTTTGGGGCGGTTAGCTGCAATAAACCACATCAAAGACAGACTTTTTTTTTATCCGTTGTTAATCAACGTCATGCAATCAATTGAATGTCTTGATGGCATTGTGGGCCAGAAATCCAGTTTCACTTCCGATACGACACAGCCCGCAATCGTGTTCGAGACGCGTGTGTATGGGCATTTAATTGTGTGCGAAAGACGAACGACAACAACTTTAGAGCATTTTATAAATATAGTTCACATTATCAATCACCTTATCTGATAAAACTCCGTGTAATCGAGACTACAGTTCTTATCGAAGAATAGCAAGCTTATATTACCTCCGTTGTCAGTACCTTCGCAAGTCACTTGCCGAAAGTGTTTTGGCAGTAAAACCGTTGCCGGCGCGTCTATCGAGTAGCGGTTAGTATGGAAAAACCCCAGTCACATTCGTACACTGGGAATCCGTCTGCGCCAGTAGGACCAGGTGGATATCCGCCTTATCAGGGATACCCACCGCAGCAGGGATACCCACCGCAGCAGAGCTATCCACCACAGCAGGGATATCCACCTCAGCAGGGATATCCACCTCAGCAGGGTTATCCACCACAACAAGGTTATCCACCACAGCAGGGGTATCCACCGCAACAGGGTGTCTATCCACCGCCTGGAAATCATCCACCTGCCCCTTATAATCCATCATATGGAGGATACCCACAACCAGCACAGCCGGGTCCGGCTCCAATTCCGACACCAGTTCCCCCACCAGGACCTCCACCAGGCCCAAGACGTGGCTGGTGTGAGGACTCTCGGAGGAATAAACCACAATCGAACTCCTTGGGTGCAGGTTTGTACACATGCCACGTAAACTAACTATGACCAGTTGACCAAACGATATTAGAGTGTGTGAAAGTACTAGACGATTAAGGTTCACATACGAACTCAAACTCGTGCGTATGATTATCTTAACTGGGAATATTATCTTGAGTTACCTGTTGTGATCTTATTTTCTATTGTTCTTCTGTAATCAAGATTGATATGCTAACTTGGTTTGTGACACATTGTGTTTGTTTATCAATTGTACCTAGATTTCCAATTAAAGAACCACAGCGACTGGCATTTCAAGTGTGTGCTTTCGTCAATTTCCGATGCACTTAGAATCTGGTGCAATTTTTATTCAATTTGCAATGCCTCCTTGCCCCCGTGTTCTAGAAAAGTAATCAGTTTTTGTAATGAATTCTCTTTTATCAGAGGGGTTTCGTAGATAGGGTATTTACCCATTTGTCAAGTTTAATTCTATTTTTAAGAAAATGAATCACGGTGCTTACAATGCTTCAAGCACCCTTTGATTTTTGATTGATTTCTTCTGAATGTTTACCAATTCCTGCAGTCTTTATTGAAAACATAGAAATGACTAAACATTAGAAGAAAGAACCCGACACTACATCTGAGTAATACCATCTGGCATGGACTCAATTATATCCAAATTTGTTTTTATCACACTCAGATAATATTCACTCACTGTCATGACACCAATTGACGTTGTTTTTTTATAGGAAAGCAATGACTGTAATCCACATGTCAAAATGGTGACTTATTGAAGGGAATGTTGTTATGTTATACATAATTGTAAGTGCAATAAGTACAATTTTGTGTCCGTAAGTGTAAAGATGTTTGTAAAAGGATTTTTCACTGTTCTATATTTATTGATAAAAAATGCTTGAACCGACAGAGGTTAGGTTAGGTTGGATGCCCATCAGGTGAGAGAGCACCGATCTCGTTTTTTGGGGGCTTGGTTTAGGCAAGTTAGGTGCCATGAGTAGTTAAGAAAGAGAGAGAGAGTGGAAGGATTCGCACTTCACAGCTAAGTCAAAATGAATCCGCAAGTCAGGTTTTCGGGATATTCCTTAGCGTCTGATCTAGTCTTTTCTAGTGGACCCTCAGCAAAGATGATTCTCGACACGATGATACCTCGATCCAGCCCACTGGATAGGAAAAGGAAAGATGTGGGAGGGGAACAGATGTTGGTTGTATCTTCGCATTGGGTCTCACCATAAAGAATGATTTCCCTTGATTTATTAACCATGCCTAAGTCTTCGCGTCAAGGTGTGCAACCACGCGAAAGTACTCAGCTACTTATTAGCAACCACTTTTCTGAGTCATTTCCCCAATTTTTGGTCCCACTTGTCGTACTTTTTGTCACATTTACATTATTTACATGTAGCGAAAGTATAGTCCAAGCGATTACCTCATCTATCACACATGATAGATCCCGTGTATTAGCAGCTCTTTCATTTTCGATAACGAGGTATGCTGCTGCACTTGTCTCTTGTTCATGGCAACAATACAATACATCATTTGGCTTGCTTGGTTATTTTGCCAACTCCATTTATTTTCTGTTTATTGAGATTTTCAGACTTTCATTATCTCGCTTACTTAGATGTGGAGATGAAGATAATTTTTAGCCGTTTCCATATTGTAGACAGTTTGCACTTGAGCCAACGGAATGTATGCTGTATCCACTGAGTCGTCCACTCATATAATGTAACCCATAATATCTCAACTTCCACTCCCGTTTGAAATGTCCAATCTAACTAAGTAGATTTTGCTCCAGTCTCTCCTTTACTCAAGAGGGTATCTCATATTTATATTTGAGTCGATTGATGAAAGGGAAAGTTTGTAAAGCTCGTACAATATCGCTCAACTTATGTCTCATAATCACGGCATAAGCTCTTTGCAGTTGTAGGCCTCTGCGCTGATAGGACAATCACGCATTGCCCAGTGATTGCAGGACTAATCCACAAGATGCATCAACCATCTCAGCTAGATTTTGCCTAGACTTCCCGGCGTCCGGCATACACTGGCACTTTAAATAGCATCGAGAGTATCACCCGGCATGAAGGGGACATTTCTTAGAAAATTATCCTGTTTCCACAGTGGACAAATAAAAATTCTAGATTGAGTGTCAGCCAAATTTTCGTTGTAATGAGGCAATGGTTACTTCTTTCGACAATCGGTGTAGGTGTGACGTACTTGAATACACAACACAGGAATATTTCCTCTTTTGGAAAGAACCGATTATTGTTCGAGTCCGAATGCCAAGACTGTCATGATAGTGATTGTCTGGAGCACGATCAATTTGAACCGTAGAGTTCCAATTGATTCACCGGACGGCCAGTCTATGCAATATAGGCGGTGGTCTCTTAGCGGAAGATTGATTTCGTCTTGGAAACAGTGGAAAGCTTAAGCAAGCTTTTTTGAGTAAAGTGTTTGAGCAAATTCGAAAACCTAACCCACGCCATTTATATTTTCAGCAAGTCTCATCTTTATATCGGGAGGCATGAGCTGGGCTTGGAGCGTTGGCTTCTCTCCGAGCTATATGTACATCAGTTCGGGAGCCCGAACTCACATGAGAATTTGCTGGTTCATCGGCATCATCATTGGAGCCTTTCTGTCGACTCTCCTCATCAATGCCCTCTCAAAGCGAATATTCTATGTAAGTACACGCAATCCTCAACCCTCCTTCCAAGAAGATGACATTTTGATTTTTTTTTTCATTTGCAGCTGTTGGGTTCCATTCTAGTCATTGTCAATGGCATTCTTTATGTGTCGTTGCCCATGAACTTTGCGGCGATCGTAGCAGCCCGCTACTGTGATGGTATCGCATTCGGCTTAGTTCTGATTCCAGTCATAATGGCCGGCTCCGAACAAGCTGTAGTCAGATTCCGAGGTCTAGTCTTGAGCGTTGAACAGGCGGGCGTGGCAACTGGCATGATGGTCAAGATAATTTACACAAACCTGTGGGGCTACAACTGGGACTTTGACTCCAATCAAATGCACGGTGCCCTTGCGCTTGTCTACGGAATTGTGGCAATTCTCTCCACATTCACGCTGACAATTGAGTCCTCGTCGACGTTCCTGAGTAAGAACGATGAAACGGGAGCAATGAATGCCATACGAAAACTGGAAACTCCCCAAATGGGAGTCAACGAGGCGTACGCCATTCTATACGAAAACAAACGAATGCTGGACGAAGATGCCGCACGAGGAATGGCTGAAAACGTAACTAAAGGCATAGTGCCATTGATCAAACTGTCAATATTCCGCTCATTGGTGTCGATGTCTTTTTCACTTCCGCTTACATACGCGTTCGTTATAGCCTCGCTGGCAGGCTTTCGCACGTCCAACCTCTGGAGCACTTATATTTACGGCATTATGCGCGTAGTTGGCATTGTCACTGCAGTCTTCACTATGGATCGTGTGGGCCGGAAGGTCTTCAGTGCTGTCTCAATGCTAATCTGCGGCGGCATACTCATGGGGATCGGAGCAATCTACTCAACCGTTTGGAATGTGAACCATCCGGACACTATGATTACTGCTGTGTGCCTGCTTATTATCTATCAACTGTTTGCCGGGATCTCAGCTCCTGCGAGTACATGTTACCTGGGTGAAGCGTTTTCGCATTCCGTGAAGCCGTACTTCGTTCTGTGTGCAGTTGTCGTAGAAAACATTGTTCAGATTATTATCTGCGCCACGACCGGTTTGTCATCGTTGGCGGCCATATCGGACTATGCGTACGCCTTTGGTGCGCTTTCGGTTGCCTTCGCAATTGTGTTCTTAACAATGATGCCCGAAACTAAGAAGACCACCCTTCGAGAGGCTCTGTCGAAATTTGGGAAATTTGTTGATACAGACCGTCGCTAGATTAGACTGTGGTCATCGTTCAGCTTTATGCAGGTGTCGAGGCTAAGAATTTGTGTAAAAATAAAACAATATTTATGTATACGCATTTTTATTTTGTTTGCTCTTGAAATGATGTGAATTTTTTGTGAAGAAAGGGGATAGGAGGGCTCATTAGTTACTTCATCTATTGATTTTCTACTACCCATCGAGGTTGTTCCGTCTGATGTTCACTCTCATACTTCATGAGATTGTGTCCCAACGACTACAGTGTGGTTGGGAAGCTTACAGTGCGAGGGGCTTACAGTGCGAGGGGCTTCCGTGTCGCAAGGGTGAGGAGGTCGCATACATAATACTAAACAGCGGTATATGATGCGACGCGCAAAATGCCGTCAAAGCTGATAAGCACACACAATTGCAAATGTTATCACGAACATCTGCTGATGTATCTATCGCCAGTTAACAATCAGTTCTAGTTCACAAATAGCACGGCAGGGCTTCTTATCCATTAACCACATATACACACCAGTCTCATCAAAGCGAAAAGCAGGGGATTAGCTATCAGCTGGGTCTGTGCTTCTTTTTTATCCATCAGAAGTCATCATTTGGGGGTCACACTGCAGTTGATTCCATTCCGATAAGACACATCCCTCAGTGTTGCTTAAGCATGTGTGTAGAAAAATGCCTGACATTCGTGTCGTATTTAATTGTGTGTGAATGACGAACAAACCTTTGCTTTTCCGTATAGGTGTAGTTCATATTAGATAACGCTTCGTGTAATCGAACCTTCAGTTCTTATCGGAGTTTAGCGAGCTTGATTAACCCCCAATGTCGTTGGCTGTTGAAGTCAGTCGCGGAATAAGTGTTGGCGTCTATTGAGTTGCGGGTAGTATGGAAAAACCTCAGTTACATTCGTACAGCGGGGGTCTCTCAGTATCAGTAGCACAAGCTGTTAGTCCGTCTAATGAGGGAGACCCACCGCAGCAGGAACATCCGCCGCAGCAAGGATATTCCCCATCACAACAGAGTGTTGACTCTCTACCAGAAAAGTATCCTCTACCTCCCAGCTATGGATATCCACAGACACCACAGCCAAATTCGGTACCAGATGACTTATCAGAGCCTCCGCCAGGACCAAGACGTAGCTGGTGGGAGGAGTTTCGCAGGAATATTCCACAATCAGCCTCTTTAAGTGCAGGTACATGTGTATAAATGTCTCGTAGACTCAATATGAAATCGAATCGGTATTGGAGACTAATCAATGCTGAAGTGTACGAATATGATTTCCGTTGGGGAGAATCAAGAGGAATGTAATTTGTCTCTTGAAATTGGGTTTTATATCATTTCCATAGATCAATCATGCTGCAATGGTGTTCAAACAATTGCGCCCACAAACAAATATAACGTGCGTCGCTTTAACATTTATTGTAAAAAAATATCCAAGTAAAAGATCACGTACACACGCGACAAAGCAAATAAAAACAGATGTATATGAGGTAGCTTGGGCACTTAGAGATAAGCGATAACAACCAATAAATATAACTCGTCACAGCCCGATAAATCAAATCTATTGCGTACCATAACCTGGCACAGTCCGAAATTGCCGAAAGAAAAATTGCAATTTGATGCTCAGTTTTACAGTGATCATGTAAGCTCCGCTTTTCGTTTGAAAATCTGTTTAGCGAGTTATTGGGTTTCACAGTTTCGTTAAACCTTAAACTGAGTTATGCTTGTATTTTAAGTTCCTACAGGTCAGGCGTCTTTTTCAAAAATTTCAAATATTTTCAAAGGATTTCTAACGCCTATTCCGCAGCATTTTCCTTTTTGGTTGAAAGGAGCGCTACAAAAGGTCTAAAGCATTTTGCACCAAAAGCTTTTAAAATGCTACAAGTAATAATAAAATCACACGCTAATAATAATATCACTCGCTATACTCCTCTTACGTTTCACCTCCTTAGCCAAACAGATGGAAAAGCTGCTGAGAAAAATTAGCTTGTGTAAAAGCAGATATCGGGAATATATCGAATATCTGATCAATTATTGCGGACGATGCGAAATAACTCGCTCGTTCTTGATACCACGACACTTAAAATACGAGACACTTGTTGGTCGCATTGGTCGACAGATTATTACGTATGGATCAGCAAATACTGGAGACGAGTAGGTGTCATCGCTTACTGTTGAGGACGCTGCCGTCAAGATCAAGCCGAAAGGCAGACCGAAGACCAAGTGGCTGGAATGCAAAGACCCCTTAGAATGATTGGCCCATTACTGTTAAATGTGGACAAACTAGTACAGACAGTATTTTTTCTTTGCGAGTACTTCCACATGATACTTACTTACTTACTTATCAGGCAGACGAACCATGAAGGGTCTGAGCCCGAGCAATTGCTGCCTTCCATCGGTGACGGTCCTGGGCACGCTGCTTCCAGTCATCAAGGCCAAGCTGCCTTGCATCCGCGATGACTTTGTCTTTGTACCGGAGGTTCGGTCTTCTTCTCCTTCTCGAACCAGAAGGCTCGCATTCGAAGACCCTCTTGGCTGGAGCGTTGTTGTCCATTCGCTCGATGTGGCCGAGCCAGTGTAGTCGACGGATTTTTGCCGATTCCATACTAAATCCAGATCCTTGTACAGCTCGTAGAGTTCGCGGTTGTGTCTTCTCCTCCATTCGCCTTCCTCGCTGACGGGACCATATACAACTTGATATAGCTCGAAGAATTCGCGATTGTCAATTTAATTCAATTAAATTTATTTGGATAAAAACCATGCGATCGGTCTTAAGTGCTAAAAGCTAAAGCTAGCGAAAAGGGGCCCAACGGATGTACAAGATGCTTACAATGTCTATAATATTTACCATATTTTTTTTAAATTGCTTATTTATCCGAAGAAGCCACTACTTTCATTCAGATTCAGTCCGATGCTTGATGTTTCTCATGGGAATGTGTGCTCATTTAGCAGAATCAACGCGTTGAAGAAATGTTGTCCTTGATATCCATGATTCGTTGGCTGCGGATATTGCAGAGTTGCCTCTCGAACCGTGTCAGCAAGTACTGTTGTAGATGGACGATGCAGGCTTCTTCGTAAAGTCTCCTGTTGCTGGAGTACTTCCGACGGTCTATGATATAAGTGAGACTGGTGCAGATTTTAAGTATCTTAAAGCTATAAAGCTTTTCCATGCTGATGGTGCTTGGGACCCCATACGCTATGATTGGGCGACTGAGTTGCTTATAAAGTAGCAACTTCGTCTTCTGGCTTGATCTATTTTGTTTCGCATGAGCTGGTAAATTCGATGACTCACTCTTTGAGCCAACCGCTTCGAGTGGCTGTTAAATTTCAGTTTCCCGGTGAAGTTAACACTTTGTCTATTGGTGTTATGTCGCTCCATTGGGAAGCACAATCTTGATGCTCCGGCATTCTGTAAGTTATCTCGAGTAGTACCGTTTTCTCCGCATTTATTCGGAAACCCCATTTGATGAGGAAGTTGTCTTAACTGTGAACTGTAATTCTTCGTGACATTCTCTATCGGAGGTGGTTTTTCTATGCTGAAGATGTTGTATAGTCATGGTCCCCGGTTTGATCCTTGAACATTCCGCTCCGTTGAGTGGATACCTTCTATCCGGACGTAAACGGTCATCTTTCATATAACATGAATTTAATAGTTTTTATTATTTAATAGTTTTTATTCAGGAGTTATGAGCCCAGTTGTTTCGTCAGACCGATGTAGCAATGGTCGCCAAGGTCGGGTATCCACTAAGTAGTGGCTGTCAATCGTGATGTTTTGATCCATGTGGCTTGTGACTTGCTAGACAGCATATGCACTTCTCCCGTCCTCGTTAACTTTTCGTTATTTGTACACAAGCAACAAATTTATGATTAATAATACCCTTGCCTTGTCAGTCTTCTGATTATACCACCTCGAAGGGACTACAAGTATAGAAGTACCCGAAGGAATTCAGACTGATGCTCTTTTCTTTTTACCTCTTATCGATGATGACAAAATGGGTGAGGCGTCAGTCCGAGGTGGCCCTGGGCCTAGCTTCCAAAAGAATCACACGTGTTGTGACAAATTTTACGCCCAGTCTGAAAGGCGAAGTTCCACGTACGTATAATTTCAAGACCATACAGACAGATTTAACCCATATTTCCTTATACTTCATAATGATCGGCTATATGAATGGCTAGAGAACATCACACATGCATACAATAAATGACCAAACAAACTGCTTTCGCATACTTTCAGCAAGTCTTATCTTTACATCGGGAGGCATGAGTTTGGCGTGGGGTGTCAACCTGGCAACGTCTTATGTGTCCAACAGTAGATCAACCCAAAAGCACATGAGGGCTTGCTGGTTCATCGGTATCATCGTTGGAGCTTGCATAGCGGCTTTCCTCATCAATAAAGTCTCGAAACGGCTATTTTACGTAAGCATACTCAATCCACTCCACATATCCAGCTGAGGTTATAATTTCTATTTTTTCTCTTTTATAATTGCAGCTAGCGGGATCTATTCTGGTGATTATCAATGGCATTCTGTTTCTGCCGACCCCGTTGAGCGTTCCGGCAGTTACTGCAGCACGCTACTGTGATGGCATTGCTTTTGGCTTAGTTCTGGTCCCAGTCATAATGGCCGGCTCTGAGCAGGCTGCCTTCAGATTCAGGACTCTGGTCCTGAGCGTCGAACAAGCGAGTGTTGCAACTGGCATAATGATCAAGGTTATTTACACAACTTTGTGGGTTCACGACTGGGACTTTTACTCTGATCAAATGCACGGTGTCCTCGCCATACTTATCGGTGTTCTGGCAATTCTCTTCACATTCACGCTGACAATTGAGTCCTCTTCGACGTTCCTGAGGAAGAACGACGAAACGGGAGCAGTGAATGCCATACGAAAACTGGAAACTCCCCAAATGGGAGTCAACGAAGCGTACACCATGCTGTACGAAAACAAACGAATGCTGGACGAAGATGCCGCAAGAGGAATGGCTGAAAACATAACTAGAGGCCTAGTGCCAGTCATCAAATTGTCAATATTCCGTTCATTGGTGTCTATGTCAATTTCACTGCCGTTAACGTATGGATTTGACCTGCTGTCATGGGGATACACAAACCGTTTTACCAGTTGGACCATGTGTTTGTACACCGTAATGCGCCTAGTTGGCGTTCTCGTTGCCGTCTTCACAATGGATTCTGTGGGCCGCAAGAAAGTGAGTGTTTCTGCAATGTTTATCTGCGGTAGCCTACTTATGGGAATCGGATCATTATTCTCGAATGTCACGGAAATTCTGCTCATAATCTATGAATTATCTGCCGGTATTTTAGCACCTGTCAGCACATGTTACCTGGGTGAAGCTTTTTCGCACTCCGTGAAACCGTACTTTATTCTATGCGCAATTGTCATAGAAAACTTAGTTCAGATTATAATCTCTGTCTCAGCAAAGTGCTCTTACCGGTCAGTGGCAGATTTTGATTTCGCCTTTGGTGCGCTTTCTATTGCTTTCTCAATCCTGTTCTATACCATGATGCCCGAAACTAAGGGGACAACCCTCCGAGAGGCTTTGGTAAAATTCGGAAAATTTGATTATTTGCTAGATAAGGTACGAGATAGGGTGCGTTTATTTGTAACGCAGAGGTTATCATTTATAACATCGACAACGCTTGGGCGTAGTGACGTGGAAAACTTGTGTACATAAAAATAAATCATTACGTGTTCAAATGTTGTTGTTTTAGTCTTTAGATGATACGCACACGTGTTGCTAAAATTGCAATTTCTGAAAGAGATGCGTTTATACAGGGCAGCTACATGGAGCATTTGGTTAAGTGCTTGGCTGGCGATTTACCTACGTACCTAAACAGCGATGGTCCGAAGGCAGGCTACTCTGGCGACACACGAGCAGTTAATATTACTTCAACGGTATATGGGACTTACCTACGACTCCGTATGCAGACACTACGGCGAAGAAGAAGAAAAAGGGGTTACTCATCCACATTTCTGCCAGTTGAGACATACAACATTCGGAGAACCGGAAGATCTAACAGAAATCGCACTCAAAACATTTTTAGATTTCATTTACAATGAATGTCAACCTAGCAGTGGCCGATTGAACTAAGAGCCGGGTCGAGTTCGAACCGTATGCCTTGCTGCTGCTACTTTATTCTTTGTGCGCAGTCTACAAACCATTCCCGAGAATCTTAGTTGCCAGATTACAGACATCCTTTCGATCCATCCTACAACGACGGCATCCGCAGAAAAAAAGACTTATGTATGTGGAAAAGGAACTCTCAAAGAATGAAAATGATAACCGTAGTACATAGTAACGGTTCATAAGTTGTCACTTTTTCAACATAAGACAACCCATATTCTCCTCTCCGCATTCTCTGATTCAAGTTTTTGAAACAAGAGGTACATAGCAAACACCGCACTCTTTTTAATCCATGGGCATATTTTATTTCATTGAATATAACAGTTAAAGTGTAAAATACAAAAACAATTAAACTTTAAGTAAATAAAAATAGGATTCATTCTAAGAATCAAATCACCTAAGATGAATCATACCTGTTTTAGCGAGCTCAGACAAGGCCTCGCGCAGGGTAGTGTCTTTGGTTTCGCGTGTCGTTGCAAAGAAGCACCCAGCAAATACAGTTTGAATAACGCCTATGATCCAACTAAACGACTTAACGGAATTAATATCACATGCAAGGATCAAGATAATGTGAATAATGCATTCCAGACACACTGAAGTCACAATGAAGTATTGCTTCACCGATACAGCAAATGCTTCCCCTAAATATGTTGTGGTCGCAGTTGCAACTATGCCAGCAAATAACTGGAAAATTATTAATAAAACCTCTGCTTGGCGCATTTTATCGGAGTCCGCGTCTAAAATGTTACTCGGGAACATTGTTCCGAAAATAATGAGAAGTATCCCACCCGCAAATAGCGCAAATGCAGTCAATGATCTACGGCCAACTGTGTCAAGAATGTAACTGCCGAGTATGGCGCCAATTAATCGCGAGAACAAGAAGAAGTAAATAAATTGCGAATTGTCTTTGAAAATGTCAATCAATGCAGTTCCCAGAAGGCCTATTGCAATCGGAGCCGAAAACGAGATCGCTGACAATAAATACAGAACTGCAAATTTTGGATAGATCTTTAGGCCTAGTATGAAATTCGTTTTGGTTTCTCTTGTTGCGTCCTCTGCCAAGAATTGCTTGTGTTCAGCGAGCAAATCGGAAACTTCATTCGTGCCGATCTCACGTCTCAGCAAGCTGTGTAGGCAGTTTATTGCTTCCGCTTCGTTGCCCTTTCTCAGATGAAACACTGGAGATTCGACTGTGCACAGGAAATTGGAGATCACACTTAGGACGGCGTATATGAGAACGAAGATACCGTGTGCTCTGTTTGTCTCCAGCTGCGTCTGGGAGGTTATATCGAAGAATACTTGGACCAGCATACCAACTGCCAAGCCGAGTTGCTCAACACTAAGGTTCATACCTCTGAACCTTTTGAAAGATACCTCAGCTGCTGCCGCAATGAAAGCCGGCAAGTTTATACCAAATGCAATGCCGGCACAGTAGAGCCCGAAAATAAGAGCCGAATCATTTTCCGGAGATGACGTGTAACAAATTCCATTCACCGTCACAAGACCGATAGCCAGGAACTGGAAGTAAATAAGAATTAATTTTTTAACGACTCACATATACTACTTCAGATTACTCACGTAAATGATGCGTTTGGACAACCTCTCAACTAGGGCCAAACCCACCAAGCTTCCGATGAGAGCACCTAGAAACCAACATACGCGCATGTGATTCGAGTTGCTACTTGGAAGTTGATGGAAGCTGAAGCCAATACTGAAAGCGATACTCATGCCAGCCGTTATAAAAGTGCATGTTGCTGGAAAGAAAATTAGATCATGTATTTACCATATTATGTATATGTATATTCAAAATCGGCTAGGAATTACTAATAAATGGTTTAATCAGAGGTCGTTTTTGTGTTTCACAACCTAATTCCAGAAAGCCATGATTGCACGAGTCCAATGGCATTAAAAATATGCGAAAAAGGTATATTTTTTCAAGCAAGTTTTCTGTGAGCAAGTTTTGGACAGCTACACAAATTCATAATAGATATTTTGGTGAGGCTACAGCCCGTAGAGGGCCGTGGCCTAGCCGTGAAAATTATTTTTGTCGCTCAGAGCTGGAATCGAACCTACGACGACGAGGTTGGGGTCGACGCACATACCCACTACGCCACGGGCCACCACACTAGCCACTAGTAATAGTCCATACGATTAAATAACGATTAAAAGTAGTAAGAAGGCACTACCGTTCGCATGCAACTTCACTAGCAAATTTAAAAAAGAATTGGAAGAAGAGCGAGGACAGTTTCCGATTAGATGAAGGGTATACTCGGGATACTGATAAAGTTCAAATCAAGGTTGATTTTCGAACGTAGCGCATCAGTTTCATCAAATATCGTCTCATTTGTGGCCTCGGTCTTAACCGAGGTATTGCAAAGTCTCAATTAGTCATGATGGCCCCATTTGCTGACGATTGTGGCCATCATGTATGTAGATGAATTTGAACATATTCCCCTACGTGTATACAAACAGTATTCCAATCGGGAATCGACAACCTTGAACTTTTACTGTGAACGCATCGCTAAGCAAATGGTCCAACTGTTGGTGTCCACCGAAGGGCTGTAGTGATTCAAGATAAACAGGACCGGTGCTGGTCTGTCAATTCAATTAATTGCTAAAAATCAATTCATTCAGTGCTCCTAATTTATCATAATTTACATTGCCGCTTTGAATTATATCAATATTTCCTAGGATTTGATATCAAATAAAAGAGGAAAATATCGAGTAAACAACCTCAAGGAAGTCTACACAGACACATCTAAGACCGGCAGTGGGGTGGAAGCGGGCATTTACTTAGAACATCTCCAGATTAGCCGGTCTTTTAGGCGACTACCAGATTAGTGTAGTGTTCCCCAGGAGGAAAGCTGAGCGATTAGCAAAACTGCATAGCTCTGCTGCAGATTCTACGTCGGATAATTGGATCCGGCTGCGAGGAAGATGAATGGAGGAGAAGACACAACCGCTGGAAGGCAAAAATCCGTCGACTATACTGGCTCAGCCGCATCAAGCAATAACGCCCCAGCTAAGAAGGTTTTCAAATCCGAGCCTACTGATTCGAGAAGGACAGGACTACCGAACTTCCAGCCTCCTACAGCTTGGTCTTGATGACTATAAGCAGCGTGCCCAGGACCTTGATGGAAGGCCGCAATTATCCAAGCTCGACTCTCCATGGGTCGCCAGCCTGGTAAATAAGTAAGTAAGTTTCCAGGCAATTCGGCACTGGAACTACCACTTTTAAGAAGGAATTTGGTAAGACTCCACCGTATGTCTCTCAGCAAAATATCAAGGCAATCTAACGATGCGCTTGGTTGCTGGAAATGAAGATATTCCTCGCAACTGTGAAGAAGGAATACCCTCAATACATGCGAAAGAAATATGGCCAGAAATGGACTTTGAATAAATCGTTGCCATCCTCAGTCTAGGCAGAAAAATACCTGAGTAACCTAGTAAGAGTCCTAACGAATCCTGACGGGCGCAAGAGTACGGTTGACACCGACTTCTGTAGCAAGTGCATGGACGAAGAAGAAGAGAAAAACTCTTCATATCTAGTCTGCAACTGCCCACCCTAGAAGATTACTGCTTGAACGAATTAGCAAACATATCCGAAAAGGAGTCAAACCAATCTGGACTTAAAAACAATTTAAAATTCTTAAACACGGACCAATTAATATCATCACTTGAAACTTTTGTTCAAAACTGTTCCCGGAGTAACAGCCTATAACCGCCTCAGTGGCAACACAAAGGCCACATAACCTAACCCTACTTATACTTTTTACTCCTAGTAAATTTATTTTTACGCATACGGCGAATTTTTTTGATGCCACAATACCAGCACAGTTTTCGAACATTTTTCATCTTGATTTTCCTTATCATCATTTTCTGCGACTATGCCGAATCGACGCCCAGATTACAGAAAGACGATTTCAGTATTTACTTCAAGATGATTGCATTACATTGATTATTTATCCGCATCCCTTATATCATGACCAAAACTGTAGATAACAAAAAATATTAAACACCGTCGTAGTAATCACGAAGTTCGTTCGAAAGTGAAATCACGTATTAAAGAGCTTTCGGATTTCATACTTGTGTCAGCACACTTATTGACTTCTGCGAAACGTCAGAAGGGGGCAAGGGAGGTTGAATTCATCTGCGATAGTTCTAAAGCAGTTCAAAAGTGATCATGGGGATAACTGAATATATTCAATAATTCTGAACTGTGCAATATCTGGCAGATGGCTCGTTCAATTTTACACCAGTTTTTATGTAACGCTAGGTTTGAAATTTGCTATTCCTTGAGTTTCTACGTTTTCTTAAGATGCGTTAGGATGCCAAATTGCGCAGGACCATCTTAGGGCATGAAGTTGTGATTTTCTGTAGTCCACTGCAAAGTTATCACAATACTAACATTGCTATCAAATTGGTTCACTGGCCAATGACCACCTAGATGGATCGCTCATAATGAGCATAATCATGTAGCAGATAGGAATATATTAACCCACTCACTAGAACCACATAATGGACAC
Organism: Eristalis arbustorum; assembly: GCA_916610145.1. Taxonomy (NCBI): domain Eukaryota; kingdom Metazoa; phylum Arthropoda; class Insecta; order Diptera; family Syrphidae; genus Eristalis; species Eristalis arbustorum. The sequence continues at coordinate 17,265,936 of OU744318.1, read as the reverse complement.
TGACTCTGAGATTCAAATTTAGCAATGTCGAGAACAGAACAGAATTGCGATCGTATATCGGGAGTGTGATATCACAACGGCATGGAATGTCTGCATGCATTTTGTGTACACATTACACACCCATATACAAATTTACATCCGCTCAGATATGAACTGAGTCGCAATCCGTCACAACTCAATACATTTCATATCTCTCTGGGTGCGATGTGTGTTCAAGACTAGCCTCTTGTGGTATTAAGTTCCTTGCTGTTGTAAAACTCACACACGGCGAACACATTATCGCACAATTCAGATGAAAAATGAGTCAGTCTTGATCTGATTTGAAACAAAAATAATCACTTTCTTAAGCCAACCCGATTCGGCAGTGTTCTAGTGAAGGAGGTGGTTTTGCTTACTTCAAAAAAAAAGTGCTATGTGTCAGTCAGTAAACATTTGGTGGTGGCCCGTGGCGTTGTGGGTATGTGCGTCGACCCCAACCTCGCTGTCGTTGGTTCGATTCCAGCTCTGAGCGACAAAAATAATTTTCACGACCCCACCTCTTTCGAGTCCCTGACAATGCTCAAAGAGTATTTCCTGTCTAGAAAAAGCTTCTCAAACTTGGCCGTTCGGAGTCGGCATAAAACTGTAGGTCCCTTCCACTCGTGAGAGAACGATAGCACGCACAACACGAGTGGTTGCTGAGAAGCTAGGCCCCGGTCCTCTACGGGCTGTAGCGCCACTCATATTATTATTATATTAGTCAGGAAACATTCAAACGATCGACAGAAAAGTTGTCAAATGCAAATCCAACCACTTTTATCGCATTTAGCTATGCTTCGCTGTTTTTAAGTACGGCGAATCGTATTTATTTGAAACTGCGTAGTAAAGAGCTTTATTCGATGCCTATAGAGCTGTACACATGAGCCGCGAGTTCTCAGAAGTAACCAATTTAAATGAACAAAAAGATACATTTTTTGATCTCCACAAGGTTTGTTTAAATATCCGAACTTGCGATTTTAATTTTCAGTGATTTATCAATTCAAGCTGTTCCACAGATGAATTCGCGAGCAAAAACTCACAAATTATACCCGTAGCTTGTGCATGACAAACGCCCAAAGTTTCTGACGATTTATCCGAAATATCCGACTTCAGTCATCACATTTTTTGCTCCAATTGAATTAGACTCCATAGATTCTACGTACGATAAACGGACATGTTTCTTAATCAGCATGTACGTATGTACTTGTTGGCTCTCAATTTTTACATATGAACATATCCAATAACGAAGAAATATGACCAATCAATCATAAATTAAGTTAGTCACTGTATATCAGACAACAAAGCAACCATTTTTTTTCTCCACACTACAAAAACCCGAGTGTCCATTCGGCGATATTTTTAGAAATTAGCATTTACTTCCCTTAAAATAGTATTTACTTCCACATGTTATATTTTTTTGTGCGATATTCTCCTGCTGGATGCACTGATCTAAATGGATTTTGAGTTCGTGAAATAACTCTCACCTGCATTCACCGCATTTCTCTGTGGTCTACTCCTCATGAGATCAGCCCAGAAATTTAGGCGTATCGGTGCTGCTGGCGCCTGACTCTCCGTCTGCGGTTCAGTCGGTGCACTCGGTGCATAACCCGGCGGGGTATCTGTCAAACTTTGATAGGGAACACTCATGATAAAACACTTATATCCAACTATCTTCAAAAAAAAAGTAAACCATAAAACAACCAAGTTACTATCTAACAGCCGCGCAAAGCTTCAGCACTCGACGAACTTAGTGCGTACACTGAACCATAAGTGAAAGCAATTCTCAATTTGCGGCTAACTGCTTATGCATGTAGTCCGCTTATGCATGTGGAACGACCCCAACGCCATTTCGATGGATGTGTTGGTGAAGTGAACATTCCGCAAAGGCACATGGAGTCATCATTAAACTACGATCGGCTAAAGATTCTTATTCAACGTCAGCAGCAAACTTCGGTAATTCCCAATGTATTTTGACATCTGTGCATAGCGTTCGCGGGTGAATGCAAGCATTTGATTTTGTTGATGCGAAACAGAAGAACAGAGAACGAAAAAAGGCAAAAAAAAAGCTTTTGATTTTGTTTTCGTTTTTCATGATCGTTTGCACGATCCCCTACTACCCGTCAATACGGTCGGCCGGCTTATCGCATAACCCTTCGCGTCGGTGTGAGTGATAAACATTCGAGCTCTGTTTATGTACACATGGGCGTGCATACAGTACCTCACAGCTTACTTCGTAAACTAAACAGAAGCACGAAAAGTTGACAGTTAATCTCTTTATGTCAGCATAATCTGATGTGCGGTAGACATTCGATAACAGGTCCCGCTATCGAATTTTCAAAAACTTCAATTAGCTGAGAGCTGCGCATTTAATTATAGATTTTTTCATTATCAATAAATGAAAGGTTAAATATCATTAATAAGGATTTTAACGGTTTTTTCACCGAATCAACCGTTTCATTGGCGTCTTGTAAAATTAAAAGCGTGATCCACAAAGTCTCAGTTGTAGTCCACAAATTCACGACGAATACTTGAATCACGAACTGCGAACTTGGAAAACTTTGACATTTCATTCACATTAAGTTTTTCTTCTAAACTTTCTGAGAGCCAGAGAGAGTTGTATGAGTATGAGTTATCGAAGTTCATAGTTCACCAACATCACACAAATCGTGTATCGCGGATCATGTGTTTCACCTTGGATAATATAATACTATGGATGGCGTTACGGCCCATTGAGGGCCAGGGCCTAGCTTCTCAGCAACCACTCGGGTTGTGCGTGCTATTGTTCTCAAACGAGTATAAGGGACCTACAGTTTTATGCCGACTCCGAACGGCCAAGTTTGAGAAGCTTTTTCTAGACATTAAATACTCTTTGAGCAGTCAGTGACTCGAAAGAGGTGCAGCCGTGAAAATGTTTTTCGCTCAGAGCTGAAATCGAACGTAGGACGTCGAGGTTGGGGTCAACGCACATACCCACAACGCCACGGCCAGCACCGTTTCACCTTGGATATGATCAACATTTTGGGGGGCATCTTCATTTACATTATTGACCAGATCTTACGCCCATCTGACGTGGGTTTCAAGTGAGTTACATAAAGACACTTCTTCAATTATAATTATTCGAACAATTTGAAAAAAAGAAAATCTCTTGCGTTATTTAGTAATGCTACAGACCTTTGCACGTTTTAGCAATACGGACTGCCCATCACAATCGCCCACGGATCGTAGAGCATCGGGCGTTTTCCAAAACGCATCATTACTCTTAAACGCATTGTGCAACGCAAAAACGCAAACAGTGCCTCGGCAAGTGTAATTATCAATCGTTTCTATGCAAACGATAACACAACATATTGACCCTTTAAAAACGAATAATCGTCAGGCTATAAAATGTTTGATTTTACATCTAATGTGTGACGTTAAGTTTCCGATACTCACTCTGCGCTTTGTCCACTCTCCGCGAGCATGAATAAAGACAGTCACTGTACACGACTTGTGCAACTCAATTAAAACAACGTCTCATTCCGAGAAGAGAAGGAAAAAAACACTTTCCTCAATGCAGCAGAAACCTTAGACAAAGACGAAGATATTTTTAGATCATTTGTATCATTCTCTTGCTTGGTTCATCTCAAGTACTATACTTCACGTTTTCTTAAAGTTTCAAGATGAGTTTGCGTTCAGAAGCGTCTCTTTCGTAGACCTCACTACAAGTACGAACATATTGAGAACATTTGGAAGCTAACAAGATACACACACTTTCTAGAGGTCAATCAACAATAGTCAAACTTAGCAGTTGAAATAACTCTAAAATAAGCCTCGACTAACGTAAACTTTGACATTTATTATAATTCACTTGTAATATTCGTTGGTCGCAGGTAGCAAAAAATGTCTCCACCAGACAAAACATTAAGACTTTAATCAAACGAGTGAAGATTTCCTCCCTTTTATCAATTAAATGCATAACACTTGCCAACTATGAAATAGCTGTACATATTTCTTTGTGGAGATAAGTGGTTAATTCTGATAAATTGTGGTCGCAAGTCAGGGCTCATGTCCCCAGAGCTTGAAGTCATTTTAACGACTCTGTTCATCGACTAATCTTAAGTATACTCAGGTCGGTTTCTTCATCACCAAATCTATGAATTTATCACAATGTACAGCGATTTCAATCATCAATGTCTAGCGACTGAGTCTATCGGGAGGTCAAAGAACTTCTTCAGAGCTGCAGAGAGGGTTGCTCGTAGTGCAGTGCGCCATCCATTGCCCCATCTCAAGCAGTTTGCAGTTGATGCATTTATCTAGCGCAGTCAACCCAATCAAAGTGTATGTCTCCAAGAAATAATCGCATAGCTAGTATATACCTAAGTTTAAGATCTTATCGTCAACATTCGATGACTTAACACCGTGCCGACAAGGGCAAGGATTTTCTCATGCCGACTTCGACGTGGTTGCTACAGAATAAGTCATCCATTGCGAACGCTGTTATCCGCTTTTTATCAAGGTCTTCACAGTTTATGTATAAAATACACATTTTTTAGAGGACAATTGAGGAGCAAATGTGATCGATTTTGCGACCGTTCCGCCGTGATACTAGTGATAATAGTGTCGAATGGCTCCATAGCACCACTGCCATCAATCATGACGCTGATGGCTTGTCCCACTGCTATCAACACGACGCAATATTTTGCATAACAAGTTAAATATACAAAATGTTGTCAGTGGACCAATCTCAATAGTCTCGCAGAGAAGTATAAACTGGACATCAGCATCGCGTTTCTAAGTAAGTCAGGCACAAACAAACAAAGCGCGCATTCATAAACAATAGCAAAAAGTTTGTTGGGTTCAATGATACACTGAACAATAAGATCGTTCGCACTACACCACGATCTACGATGAGTTCACAACCCCAACACGATATACAAACAATTCGAGCGAAACATCGACACAATCGGCAAAAAAACACTGATTTTTGATTATGTTTACGTTTTGTTTACATTATAAAATACCCGATCTACCAAACGTCTTTTCTTCCGATGCGTCCGAGAGATGGGAGAAGGGACACACAATGTTTTCCACCTTTTCTCAGAAATCCTCCTCTCCACCGTGTGATATTCACGAAATCCGAACCATCTTTCGGCAACCTTCGTTCGTTCAGATTTTAATAAATCTGTTTTCCGCCTGATAAAACGCAAAATTAAACCCCACCATCGACAGCGCCAGAGATACTGCTTCCACAAACAAATCAAAGTACAATTGGGTGTTATTCTATGAGAGTCCTTATCTGTTTGGTTTGCCTACCTTTTGCTTAATTAAGGCGGCTTTCCCTTAGTTGGTGTTGTTGTTATCTAATCTTCATTCGATTGTTCGCAAATTGATATCGTTTTTCTATCATGAACTGCAATCAATCCAGCGTAGAGCTGTCGGTCTTCCGAATGTCGTCTGAAGCCCTACGAATAGTACAGTGCTAGACGAAGTGAAGTGAATTCGATAAGTTGTCTTGTGCCTCCGTGAATCTTTTTTCTTGTGAATGAAGCAATGCCAGTGGATGAGGGAGGTGTGCGGCGTTCATGGATTAAATTGTACTGTCAACACAAAGCCTCATGTGTTTCCATGTCTGCTGGTAATATTTCATGTTCCCTCTTTTTGCTGCAAAATAAAGCAGTTCCTTTACTGCTAACCTTTTTATTGCTGATAAGACGTTGTTAAGTAATCAATTTTGAAAAAAAAAAAAATAATAAAGTTATCGTCAACAAGGAAAAGTGTTGTCAAACAGAAGTTCAACTGTCCGAGTGATTCCCCCGAGTGATGTCAGAAGTTAAGGTGTGATAATTTGTTCTGTTATATTTGGGATATAATTTGCAAAAGGGGGCAAGCTAATGGATTCAAAAATATACTTTATTTGGTATTGATTTTCTGTTTGAAAATTAATTTCGCTTCTAATGGAAATATTCAAAGTCAGAAGTAGGATTCCTGACATTCTTCTACAGATCTCAGGAATGGAAGACATAAGATTACGCAGTAAGGCGTTCAATTTTCGCTCGCTTTGCCCAGTTCGCTGCATACACTAGTTCACCACACAACGGTTATTGTGATGGTTATCCAGGGGTGCCGCGAGGAGGCTGTATGTCAACTTGACTTATGCACAAGTAGAGATAGCGCTAGCATCACGTAAGCCCCGTTCCTCACTTAAGAAAATCTTAGTCATATCTGACGTGAACGTGCTCTTGTGAATAAACAAATATCCCATGAAGAACTGTTGGATTATTATCGCTTGAAGTTCCACTCCATCCCATGAAACTTAGTTCATTTAAGTCATTTCAATTTGGCTGACATCAGTCTGACATGTTAGAGAACATATTTCAAAATCCGTGGTGCATATACAAAAAACAATGGATCTCACTGGCCGGTGGTAATTAAACGTTTTTATTTTAATATTTTTAAATAATTTAGGGACTAGATCCTTGTCAGTTTACTAGTGGTGTCATCACTAATCATAAGAAAAAGGGGAAGAATGTCAATTGCATGTTGGACTTGACATAAGTTTGCACATCAGATAAACACTAAGTGACACAATTTCTGTGAATAATCGTGAAATTTTATTACATCATAAAAGCACCGATGATACACCTAAACATTAAATACTTTACATTACACTACAAACCAAGAGTAAAACTTATTTCCACTGGGGTGGGGGTGACCTCCTGTTACTGTTTGCATAAGAGTTTAATTCCCTTCGGTTACGAAAAGATAATAACTATCGATCAAAGCTGTTCTTCCGCTCACAGACTTTTTGCATGATTTTGATGTCAATCGAATTAAGGTAATGTTTTTTAATAAGATTAACAGGAGTTGATAGCATGGTGGTCCACTGAACTGGGACTATGACATTTCTTGCTGAATCCAAGGCTTCCACGGCTTTTCAGCAGAGTTTTTATGGTTTCCTCTCTATCGGGCCCCGGTTCAGAGATATCAGGATGACTGCCTTTTGAATAGCTGTTACTTCTTCCTGGAATATACTTCTATGGTTCAGAGAAATCTGCGAGCTACAATGTGCCTGTGCGATTTTCCATGGCAGCTGGGTTATGCGAACGAACATTCCCCTCTTGTGTTTATCGTTTTGGCGTTTTTTTTTCTTCTATTTAGTCATTCTGAAGAAATTCCACATGATTATTGCACATATTAATTTAATATGAATTCAGCTTATCTTCATGAGTTGTTGTGTTACTTAAAGTGCCTTCCGCCAGACTGAGACATACGTCAATAATGATCATACTACTGCAGAGACTAGGCCGATATCTGCCCATGGGATATCACCATCTTTGTAAATATTCAGGTTGCCCTGAAGTTATCAGGATCCTGTACAACGAAGGGTGTCTTAAAAGTTCGCGATTTACTGATGACAGACGAATTGGCGAGATAAGGATCTGAAATAGACATCAGCGAAGTAAACATCTCAGAATGACAGTTGAACCTAGCATGATCACCTAGCAGCTTATCATACATTTTGATTCATTTCTGTTCCGAATTTACTTGAGTACTAAAAAGTGTAAAGTGCTCAACTTTTCAAATTAGCGTTGCACCAAACAGAAAATGAGTGATAAATATTCAATTAAAAAGGATCAAATTATACCCTTTTTGCACTTTCTGTTGTACCAAATTATTGTGCCAATCAATTATCATTAAACATCTGAATTAAGCTTGGAAAAAATTCTCTTTTTGCGAATTGATTTTTAAGTCGTCGGTCACATTTTATTGGTGATGAAATAGTTTACAATTGCGAATAAAAAGAATCGAATAATTCGATTGTTCTCGCAATTGTTCTTCGAAGTTAAATTGAGTGGAGTTTTTTCCAATCATCGGAGAATGTGTGTATTCGCCGATTATTTAAGTCGGAGAGAGGTTGTTGGAGTGTATTGCTGGTATAACTTTTTTATTCGCAATTGCCCATCGCTTCTTCATTTTGTTTCACTACTACAATTTAAACTTCACATTTATGAGAGCAAGTGTACAATCCTCTCACTAATTGGGTGAGAAAGGTGAAGACTACAGTTGAACCTCCAAAATTCAAAGAGGTTTGACTTATAGAAAATTACAGAGGTTTGGCTGTATTTCCATTCCCAACGGTCCTATTTTGGTAGGTATAGTTTCTTATTGGAGCAACAGGTTTACGCTGATTTTTTACACTGACGCCGACATATGAATAAATCGAGAAAGATATACATTTCTACAATGTGATATTAGTACTCGGCATTCTCTTTGTAATCGTAAGTACTGAGAATTAATTGTAGAATTCGATTCGATTCGACTATTATTCCATTGTTTTCTAATGAGACCGAATAAATCGGCAATCAAATTAAATTTTTGAGAATTGCCAATTTATTCGATTGTGAAATTTATTCGCAATAGCCCATCGCTAGTTCATAATGGTAATTCAGTGAACATAGTCGAAAACTGTTGTTTATCGCGTCCACAAATTTGATACGTTCTTTTGAAAATTGTAAGTAAATTACAGCATAGAAGCAGACCAAACAGTCCCTTAGGTCTCTTTATTCGAAATAAGTGTATTCGTTTTTGAAATAGTCCAACTAAATCAGTAAACTCGCGCTTTCTGGGAACACTACCAGCAACTCGCGTTGAACCATTCCAACGTTTAATGGGAAACAATATGTCGATCGCCATGGTAAACATGCGATTAATGTAGATGGTAATGGCTTGTGGTCCCGTTCGTATTCAACGCAGTTAACGCAAACTTGCCAAGAAATGCCTTTGATTCTAGAGTACTTCCAAAATATAGACTTCTTCCGAATTTATTAAGCGGATACCGACAATTTGTGCAATTAGTGCAGTTATTCTCGGAGCCTTATACAACAAATTATAGAACATAGTTTCGGTAAAATGAAAATAATTCCGGTTACTATTACATTATTCCATCGACAGTTCAGCAAAGTCAAAGCAGATTAGTGATAGTTCTTATGATAACTAAGTGTAATGTAAAATACTGTCATTCAACGCATTTCACTTCCACACTTAGCTAGATAATGTAAGGTTTGCCACCCAGAAAACTGACTGATGACAATGCTTAGCATACTTAGCATAACAACAAGTGTACATAGCGTGATCTTATATTAATGTTAACTTAACTCAACCGTACGTCATACGATCTTGTACATAGAAATAATCGAAAACAATAACATGATTATGTGTGTGTACGTGGTGGATAAAGGGTGACACCTTAGAAAATGTATTTTTTCATATGACTCGATCTTATTAAAACTCCTACAATAATTCTAATTTCAAGCCTAAGTGTAGACTGTGTAGACATCTATGCGATCTAGGCGATGGCTTAGCTCAGGCAGATGCATTCTTGAAACCACCCACAATCCTCTCCTTTTTGCAACACCTGTCACATTGACTTTCTCTATCCTTGTAGCATGGATGATCTTCATTTCGGGCGGCATGAAGATTGCGTGGGGCATTTACGAGCAGCCGCTGATGAGAACGCAAGACTCCCTCTTTGAAGGAATCCATCTCTTGGTGTCTTGGTTCGTTGGGGTCATGATTGGAGTGCAAATTGCTACTTTCTTTGTGCATCAACTGTCCAAGAACGTGGCACACGTAAGTTGACATTTCCTGATGCAATTGCAATTTCCATATATTTTTTTTTTTCAGTATTCTAGTGGGGTTCTGGTCATCATCAGCGGAGTGCTCTTCGCTTGGCCCTTCAGTACCGCGATGACCGCGATGGTTGCGCGTTACTTAGATGGCATTGCATTTGGAATCACCATTCTTCAAGCCATCGTCACCGGCGGTGAGGTGTCCAATCGGTTTATGAGAGGCAACGTCCTCTCAACCGAACGAATCTTCATTTGGATTGGAATCTCTGCGCAGCTCTGTTTGAGTGCGAACTTCTTCGATAACACCGTGAGACGGCATGATTCAATTACGAATGACCAGATTCACGGTACGATCGGAATCATCTTGGGATTCGGCTCGATCATGTGCACGCTTAGCTTTCCACACGAGTCGCCGATTTACTTGCAAGCGAATGGTCGCGAGACTGCGTCGTTGATGTCTCTGAGGAAATTCCATCGTTACAACCCTCCGACGAAGGACATCTTGGACATGTTCGAAGAACAGAAACATTGGATTCGTGAGACGACTGGTCAGAGTCTTTCCACAGACATCCGATATTCCTGTTTGCCATTCCTCAAGTTGGCCTTCCTTCGTTCTCTGGTCGGCTTGGCGATGGCTCTTCCCTTTCACTGGGCGTACCTCTTGACGAGCACGACAATGGAGGGCAAGAAATGTCTTCTCCTAGCACTGGCACTAGCTGGCATGCTGGGCAGCCTGCTCAATTTGTGCTTCATGGACTGCAAAGGTCGGCGGGTGAGCGCATCGTGCTCCCTCTTCATCGGCGGAGCTCTTCTCCTTTCCATCAGTGGCACGTACCTAGAACTGAACGGGATTACTGATAGTTCAACGGAAATGATGATTGTGGCATTCCTTATTGGTAGCTACGAGTGCATCAATGCGTTCGGGTTCGCCCCAGTGACAACGATTTACATGTCGGAAGCCTTTGCATTGCCCCTGAAGGTTTGGTTCATCGCTGGGATCGTACTGATTGAGCATCTGGTGCAGGTGATAACATGCATTCTCGCCTTCACAGTCACCATTAATTTCACAGTCTTCTTCGCGACCATTGGCATCCTGAACTGCATTGCCGGCGTAGTTATCATGTCGATGCCAGAAACGAAGTTCATGAGTCTAAGCGAATGCTACTATGCATTCTCAGGAGTCAGCAGAACCTAAAAGCCTCCTCGGGAGGGAGAGCAAGAATGACCTGAGTTTTGTGCGAATATCTTATTGTGCCATGTAGTTTTGTAATGATGTGAAAACAGTTTAGTGTACGCTTATTTTAAGTAGATTGTAATAAAGAGAATATTTTATAAGACACGTCGGGTTAGTCTTGACCACTCTTTCAGACGGAATTTTTTTACAGAAGATTGTCGGGCATTGACTGCAAGGTAAATAAAGGCAAAAGTGAGTAAGTTCTTCAAATCACCAATTTAGCTAACGGAGAACAGACCCGAATTGGTTTTTGGACAAGTATCTATCATTGAATGTGCATGTTGAAGAGTAAGAAGGAAAACGATATAAAGAATCAACGTGGATCCTTTAAGTTCCGTAAGCCTTGGCTAGATTATATTCAAGGAATCGTACCGTATAAGCTGTATTCCCGACTGCATCCTCTTGTGAAGCGTAAGGCTTCTGATTCGTAGCATCATGCTCTCTACAAAGACATCTGCAGAAGCTGCAGTTATGTGAAAACAAATGAGGTTGGCAACTTTTGCTTCTCTCTGTCTATCTGAGTATACGGGTACAATCAACTGCCGTTGCATAGAGAACTTATGAAGGAAACATTTCATATCTGAGAGTTGGTATCCTTCTTCGCATCCTGTGGTGTTCTAATTCACTCAATTCTTTCAAATTGAGCACAAGTTCTTGAATTATCACCAACCCAATGGTCTATTTGTATTTTTGCATTAAGAATTAGGAAAATCTCGAAGGTTAGATGTTTTTCACAGAAAAAATACCGTCAGTTGCACCCCGTGGTCGATTTTTCACTGAATTTTTGAGAATCTTAAGAAAATCCAAAATTTGTGAAATCGGAATTTCGAATTACGTTGGTCAAGGTGTTTAGGATAAAGACAAGAAAGACAAAGATAAAAACGACCCAAACTTCATCAGCTACAATTAAAACAGCTTCATGATAATCAAGACTACTCCGTGATTCTCAAATATTCTGGTGAGCATGGTATAATGTACATATTTTTTAACGACCTGCTTAAAAATAGTGTCTGGGATGGAGATCAAAAGAAAACGTGTGAACACATATGAATAGTTCAAGCCATCTTTTGCGGATAGTCTTTGTTGAGTTAAGTGCAACTTGTGCGAAAACAAATGCAAATCAAACACAAGTGGGTTTCACTGTCTCTCTCGCAAACAAGCACTCTTACGGCTTCAACCACTTCATTTCAATTTTGAACGTCTTGGGCGTTCAAAAGCATGACTGTGGTTTTCAACTTTCTCGTGCTCAAAAAATATCAACACGAATAGTGCTGTCCGACAGTACTTTTTCTCCACGATATTTTTCAACGTACAGTGCCACTATTTCGCCAATTGAGTAAAATTAAAAAAAAAAGTGTTTTACATACAAAGACAGAGTTGGTAATGTAAAAGTATAGCAAAAAGGGCAAGGTATAGCCACCAGTACTCAATCTGGTAGTGAACTCCACGACCCCAAATCTATACAAGACTAAAGACCGTCGAAGCTGCTTGTGCTAATGGGCTGCCCCTGAAATCACTAAGAAAGCTGAAGATCTCCAATAAGTGGGAATGAAACTTCGTAAAGTTTATTTCGGATCACGAATACTACTTCTACCGCCACTTGATTTTTTCAGAATAAAATCTTCACATACAAGGGTTTTCAATTCGAGTGATCTCAAAGTAACAAGGAGCTGCTCCGTAGCCTTAAATGCAGTAGTATGCGCAACTTTAGAGCAAATTCGGATGTAGGCAAGGGGTGTGTTGACTCTTTACTAAATTATTTCTAGTTAATGTATAACGAACCAACTGATATCGCCGTCATCGTCGTGATTGTTGGTTCCTGTCCGTTCTCTGATGTGTTCTAATGGTTTTTTTTAGAGACACGATATAAATTACTTTAGCAGACCACCGTTTGTATTTGTCTTATGAATGCATTTACTCTTTTTCGGCATACATCGTCAGGGTTTAGTTCGTTCGTGGTTCAGTTGTCTTTAGAGTCCAGATTATTCTTCCATTTCCTTTTTACAGAGCCAAAAGAAGCACACGAAGAGAAACAAATTTGTTGACAGCTGCATCATAATTTATGCGACTTCGGACTTCGCATTTTTTCTGGCAACCTAACCTGTGCAGATCAGGATTCGTCTAAAAATATTTTTAAAGAAAGTCCAAGATGTCACCGTTAATAAACGTTGGAAAACTATCTTTCCTCTCGTGGGAAGTCACTTCCTCCGACACGATTTAAGGGCTTCGGTTCCTGCCGGTCCTCCTTAATTGTCAATGGATTAACTTAACTTAAGTGATTCGAGTACCAGTAGAGTCTATAAGCCTATCAGGTCTAAGTGCATTAAATATGGGCAAATTAAACGACTGTATGAATCAACACAACAAATACAACAAAATGATCAGAAGCAGGGCAAAGAACAGCATGAGCTTAGTCTAATTCGAACATGATTTATGGTTGTTCTTTGGACACAAAGATATCTTTCCCGCATCACTATCGTCTTTACCGTGATTGCCGAGTTAATGAAAGATGGTAGACGTTCCTGAAGCAGTTCAGCCATTACATCCAACTTCTTTAAATTTTCCTAAAAAAGGTGCACTTCATAAACTACAGACTTTTGAACTAACCCTGACCCTGATCAGAATCATCTAGCTTAATCCACAGACAACTACATTTCAAATCAAACCACAATGACTCAGCCATAAATATTTTATCGCATCCCGAGCAACAGAAAAACAAATCAAAAAGTGTCAAGAGGTTGACGTTCTGTCTGCGAACGACATAAAACTCAGATATCCCTTCCAATCGATCGATATTCCACTGAAACTGCCACCACACACACACAAACGGTTATCGATAGCATTTAACTTCGATTAACACGCCACAGACACAGCGTAGCCATTGACACTAATGGCAGCATGTCATGCACATAGGTTAACGGCTGCATATAAACCGCGCAATCAGGTGTCATTAAGTCTGTGTAATAATCACGTACGATGTGTCGTTTTCGTTCTCGTTCGTTCATGCCCTACGTTGTCGCCGTTGTCATGTGTCAGTGGGACTAGCAGCATCACCACCCACTCACCGCACTCGTATGCAACGGCAACATAAGAGATTTTCATTAGCCTAATGGCATTTCTGGTAAAATTCAGCGAAGGGATGTACCAGTCTTAGTTCTTTTCAGTTTCTTTTTTTTTTGCTCCCGCAGTCCTCCACCACACTGTGCATGCATAGTTGTAAGCGAGTGGCAAATGAAAGGCAAAACGAGGATGGAGGAATATGTGATCCTTTTGCAGGAGGATACCTCATTTTGGCTAAAGCATAACATGGAATAACGTTCATTTAAGTGAATCTAATAAACAAAATGGATTTTGCAGCGCTTTTTTGTTCGAAATTGCTGTGTCATCTGTAGTCGACGACAATGACGCTGTCGCTGTAGCCAACTATCCAAAAGCATTATCCACATCCTGTCAAAGAATTTGAAGAAGGGACCCGTGCTCGTGCGCTGATGAGCTTGTTAAATTTGAAATTTCAATTTTGTTTATTTCTTTGGTATGCATTTGACGCTAATTAGAATTACTTTACAGGGGATGTTACAGCGACAGAGAGTGACGTTAGTTAGATGATGCTTAAATTCTGTTCAATATTTCAGGCAGTTCTTGCTTAAAATGATCTCAACTTTTGTGATATTCAGATTTCGACCAATTAGAGACTCGTGGTAACAGTCAGAACGAAGAAGCCGTCGGTCTTAAGGCATTTTTCAAATTTTAGGATGGTGTGGTAGAAGGCTTTGAAATTAAGCCCCAAAAACAAGGAAAACCAGTTCCTCTAAGACAGACCTCACTGCATTGACCATAACTGTTCGCAATAGGAAAAAGAACGAAGCACCACGTTGGGCGCCAAAAAGTTACCGTCGGTCCCGCTCACCTCGCGATACTAAACGGAAGGTTGCCTGGCGACATGTGCACCACACGATTACGCTCCCGAATGGAGCTACTTCTTGCTAAGTGTCAATTGTCGGACACTTACAAAAAGTTTACTTACAATAGTCCATATTGGCTAGTACAATCTTAAACGTACGTACTACCTTAATCCCTGCCGTCTTGCGTGATTCTCGCTGTAGTGCAATGGTCCGCCCATTTTGAGTTACATTATTTCTCCTATTTGGCTGTGTCCCACTATCTGGTCCCACACTCGGCATTAGATTTCAACTCAACTCTCTATTCTTCAAGCCCGCTCGCTCTGCTGCTCTACACTGAACACTGGTTTTCTTTATTGATCCGCACACTACTCCGTTGGTCGGCGATTTTTGTTAACACCTACCGTGTATGTTAAGTTTCGGTAGATGCATGTGTTCCCAATGTGATTAGCTTATTAACATGTTTACAAAACCACCTCTCGCGAGTGACTAACAATGCTAAGGTACAGCCGTCTAGAGAAAGCTTTTCAGGATTCGCTGTTCATAGGTTTCCTAGTAATAAAACATCACAGCTGCCCTGACTGCTGCATAATTTTTGCCCAAGTTAGCCATGAGGTCATAGTCGACATCATGAAGCATTTCAGAAGAAACTGTAGCTGATCAAGTGTCTCTGATTGTTTATTAAAAAACAAAGATGCTCTCCAATAGATAACCGAAAGTACTCCTGATTTTACGAAAACTGCGAGCACAAGAACTCCACAAACACAAAAAAAATGTAAAAGTCCACAACTCACTTCTGCTTTTCGAATCGAAAGAAAACGTCCTTCTGAACACCTACATATTTTCTAAAGTCGGTTCAATTCAAAGCCACTTTCTCTAGTAGCAAATCTTTTAAGTCCGCAAAAAATAATGTGTCTTTGAGGAGACCACAAAAAATAAACGAAAAACATTTTCAGATGCTTTAGGCAAGTCTTCATTTTCTCTAATGGAAATGCACCGTTAAGTACACACCCTGAACCAAGTACACCGGTCGGTGTTTACCTCATAAAATAAATCTCCAAGCAAATATGCAAATTAATGGACTGAATACTGCCCATCTTATTGTTTGCATGCGGTCTTGATGTTTGCATGCAACAAACGAATGTGGAACTAGTAAAAATACACTACTTATTTGTAAAGCGAAATGAATTGGTTCGTTTGTTTGTGCAAACAATAGCAAAGGATTTTAAAATAAGAACATTTTTGTGGTTATGTCTGGTCACAGAATTTGGAAATGCTGGTGGCCAGGAATGGTCCGAGATAAATTAGTACCATGTGCAAGTACTATGTTTAGCGCCCCCCTTTGTCAGCTTTACTAGTTCAATTTATGTAATTAAGTTTTTTGACATAAGCTGTAGCATGTTCTGTTAATAGTTAAAAGGAGATACTAGTATACTACATGACACTGAGTACAGACATTCCGTGTAAAACGTTTCAATATTCATCCGTTCCGATCATTTCATATCAGAATGCCGACATCGAAACTTTCATCCAGAAAAATCGACGTACGTATAGACTGTACTCATCCGTATAACTGCGCAAAATTACTGGAATGAATCTAAACTTTCCATAAGCACATGCAGACGTCGCAGAACTTACGGTAATATCGCTCAGTCAGAATAGTTTGCTTCTAAAATGTCGGTTTTTGGAGCCTGAACACATAAGTAGTTGGACAGCCCAAGGTCACTGCTTACTTATTAACTTCTCAGGCTTGAAGGGTCGGGACCTCTTTCATCAATGGTGATACTGGGCACGTTGCTTCTAGACATCACTTTATGCTAGCAGTGTTCCGTTACGAAAATTATATGAGTAAATCTTTGTGTTCGATTTCAACAAATTTAAGTGGCACACCGAGAAGGTCAATCATACCAAACCCGGGGAACCTAAACGAGAAAACATCTTACAGACCCATCAATTCTTCAAATAATGTCTGAAGCGTGTTTTTTTTTTTTTTTTGATATCTGTCACACAAGGACGGTAGGGCGATACTAGATATACAGAGATACAGAGGTTAGGTTAAGTTAGTATGGAGTGGATAGCAGCCAACTTAAGCCAAAGTAAGTCCGTTGTGCTTCTACAACTCATCGTGAAGATGACCCATACAAACGCCACTTAATTCCACCATGAACAACTTTTAGAGCTTTGGCACGTTTCTAGCTGAGACAGAGAGAGAACTACGAAAACCGCTTTCGAACATGAGTTTGAAGTCAACGGTTTATCGGGAGTGAATTTCTGCTGGCAATTAGTTCTTATAAAGATTATTTAAAGGCGAACGAATTTTAATTGGCATCACTGTTTTCTGTGGCAGCATATTTGACAGTTCTCGTTTGATTTGAGATGAGTTTGGCTGGACAACTCATCATGAAGAAGCGCGGTGCTAGTTGACTTAATAATAACAATATAGGTGGCGCTGCAGCCCGTAGAGGACCAGGGACTAGTTACTCAGCACCCACACGTGTTGCTCTCTCATGAGTGGAAGAAGTTTTATGCCGACTCCGAACGGCCAAAGTTTGAGAAGCTTCTTCTAAACAGCTCTTTGAGCATTGTCCGTAAATCGATAAAGGTGAGGGAGTGAAATTTATATTTTTTTTATTCTACAAAGCAGGGATCGAACCTACGACGTCGAGGTGGATTTCCATTATCAACACTGCAAGGACAGTATCGCAAAACAGCTCTTCAAAATGAATCGAATCGAATTGATCGACGAGTGGGAAGGCCACTTTCAGACTTACCGGATTAACAACAAAAGCTATTCAAAGCTTAGCTGTAAGAGAGATAGAAGACTTGCTTGAATACCGGGAAAGTTAGAAAAGAGTCTATTTCGAAGTTTCAATTGAAGAATGAAACATCGCTCATCACGGATTGCAGATCATCTTACTAGTGCCTTCTTTCCGACTCCATGCATCTATTTAAACTCTCGGTAACAGTCGAAAGCAAAGCTAACTCCCCTGCTAGACATTCCCTACGAAAAGTTGGAAACTTTAAGATTTCATCTTGAATATATCGTCCCTTATCCCTTTCGAGTTCAACGAGACGTACAAAAAACGCAATCACTTGCTGGTGCACTGATACAACTACCCACGAACGTAGCTGCACCATAAATTTAAATGCACAGGTTGAGGGTTGAGCAGAGCATGTAAGCCCACAAATCAATGGGCGGACAGATAGCACTTACCTTCTTCGAAATAAATTAAACACAAGACACCGACTGCCGTCCATTCGCACGTGGCATCCGTGCAAATGACATTTTACGGCAGTTTAACTTAAGTGCTCTCACTCGTGGCAATCGGTGAGTGTCGACTGTCGAGATTGCATTTATTGCCCCTCAATGTTGACCAGACCGCAGCTGAAGAGGGACACTTGACCTGGATTGTTGATTGTGAAATATAGCGAACATTCCCGACGCTGTATATTGGCCATTTTGCAAGCTCAGTTCCCCGTCATTTCAGTGGAAATGAATAAATTCCCACGTCGTAAAATGAAGGAACTGCACAGTTCGACGACATCTGAAAGATGCAAAATAAGCCCTTCGTGCTAACCAGACTGAAAGTTTCAAGTTTCTTCCACTCTCACTCTGTGTATTCGTCGAGAATGCATGCATGTATGCAGCCGAAGAGAAACCCCCACTAATTCCCCAGATTCTCTTGCTCCCCCGGCATCCATTTGACGTGCAATTCCCTAATTTTCATTCGCAGTTTGTCGTTGAATCGCGTTCGTCCTTTATGCTGCCGCCCATCCTGCATTGTGCCCCACTCGCATGCCAGACGAACGGCGAACAAGAACCTACTAACTTCTTGAAATAAATTTGTCATGCGGGTGCTGCATGTCGACTGGAGCTGGGATTTATTGTGTATCCTTTCGAGAATCCAGTCCACCCCACTCCTCCGTTTTCCTGGACCCACACACATTCCCACATGAGGTTGCATGAAGCCATAAATATTTTTGCCGCGCGCGCGAAACTATCAGAATCAGGTGATACGGTGGCGGAGTTTCTTTGCTCGATGCTGCATGGATGCACTCTTTCGGAGGACCATATCCTTGTGTACAAGTGCCTGACTCGTCTAGTCGACGGCAGGAGAAGAAACAACAAGCAGCAAAACCAACTAGCAGCTCAGTGAAAATTCATGAGTTGTAAAATTTTTCTTTGCATTCGAAATGAGCTGTAGTCGTCGTTGAGTTGACGGAACCGCGCCACCGGGACGACGAGCGCTCTTGTTTGGCCCTGGCACTCGGTACTCGGGCAACTCGTGCAAGATCGCTTGCTGAGAGGTTTTTGTCAATAGCCTCTGAATAATGCATTAACTTGTTGTTTGCCTTCAGTTTGTTTTCTCTCTGAATCGAAATTTAATGAAATTTAATTTGAAATAAAATTTAAAATGAAGTCACAGAAAGGAGACAAAATGAAAAACAAGTTCTGCATCACTTTCGGATTCAAGGACAGGAGTGACTACAGTAAAAAAGTGTAGTGCATCACTGAATGGGGTCATTACAGACAGTTTCAAGGCAGGATAACTGACAATTGAGGATTGAATTCAAGCAACATTTCTTGGCTGGCAACAGACAGACTTGGTTCTTAATCAAATAATAGCGCGCTCTATGGATAGCTGTCTCTTGTTTCGCACATAAAATTGCCTTCAAAGTCCTTAGCCATGGTGCCTACATACGGATGTTTTCCTTGCATTGATCTAATGTTACCTCACCTGCCCTGTTGTGAAAATCGGTGCTCTTTTGATAATCTTTTCCAATGCAGAATCAAGCTCCGTAGCTAAATTTAACAGCTCCAGTCTTAGGATTGCTAAACAATCAGGGAATGATAAAGTAGGCCAGGAACTGACGGAGAGAATTGGCTTGTAAATTCATCAATTGATCGCGAATATATATTCTCTGCGACGCCATTGCCGGAATAATGCCGAGTTATAAAAAAATTGATATTGGTTTTCTCAGAAGTTTGCGATACATCGCAGATTTGGTAATGGAAGGGTAGGTAGCCTAATACACTGAAAGTTTGAAGACGAGCGTGAGTACAGTCGCGGGAGTCTTCTGTGATTGGGGCTTCTAGAAAACTCTGGCACTGAGAGACTACAATGTTTTTGAGTATCTGCGATACAAAACTCGCATTGAGAGACCAGCCGACAAATCGACCACCATTTTCTCCGATGGCCAGGCGACAATAAAGCGTCTGAGTCAGACACTCTGATCTGGTCAGGATATGCGGAGAGCGTAGCAAGTCATACTGGGATCCAATGTAACTAAATAACTGTCAATCTCCCGAAGGGGTATGAGCAAGGCGAAACTCTTGATGCTGCCGGAACTCGATTGCTTGTCCTTCCTTCTCGTACTGAAGCAAGGGTTGACGTGAGCTAAAAGAGATCCGTGTAATTAATCGATTTTAGCCGCAAGGCACTTACCAGGCATTTCATAAAAAGCATGTTGCGTAATTCTAGCCTAGCACAGACGTTAAATTACTTAGATACACATTAAACCATAGCTTACTTGGATAAGTTAAAACGTATTCAGTTTTAATAAAAAATATATTTTTAGTCAAGAGGAAGAGTCTCTGAGCTCATCATCATCTTCTGATCTTCTTAACATGAATCAATAAGGGGGTCGTGGAGGCAAAGCATGCCCTACATATCTCCAGGCCGCTCGATACTCCGCCATCAATTGTAATATAAGAATTTATGCCCAGGCCCAACTAAGCTAGTTGTTGGATTTGGACCAACCACCTCGGGGTGTGCCAAGCGGTCGTTTACCTGACTGAGTCGCAAATAAGGCACGATTCGGAAGACGTGATGATGATGACATTCGTGCCATATGCCCAAACCTTCGAAGCATAGCCATTTTTTCTGGTATTCCTGACTTTAATCTATACTATATAATATGATGATACCGATGAGAATGAAGTCTGGTGCTTGCGGAAGAATTTCCGATAGATATTTGGGTGTTGATGTCGGGGATGTTCGTTATTTCGTTTCGGAGTGAAATACTTGTTTATTGGATGGGCTCGGAATCGTTGAGCATCCGGCATATTCGTTTCTATTCGAAATCAGCGTATTTGTCTTTTACTAATAAACAGCAGAGATGTTATAAAACACAAAGTAAAGTACATAAAACACTAAATTATTAAGACACAACACACACTGAATAACGAATTTTATAGAAGCTGCAGAGATGACAAAGAAACAATCTATTTGATACTGCTCTTCGAATGCTTAGCCCTAGCTAAGAAAAGAAGGCAGTTCCTATAAAAGCACTCCATCGCAGACCTGATGCATCTGAAACCTTCTATATTCACATGTTTAATCTGAACGATAATATAATATATAATATATATAAATATATAAAACATATATATATAAAATAATATATATAACATAATATGGGTGGCGCTACAGCCCATAGAAGGCCAGGGCCTAGCTTCTCAGCAACCATTCGAGTTGTGCGTGCTATTGTTCTCTCACGAGTGGAAGGGACCTACAATTTAATGCCGACTCCGAACGGCCAAGTTTGAGAAGCTTTTTCTAGACAGGAAATACTCCTTGAGCATTGTCAGTGACTCGAAAGAGGTGGGGTCGTGAAAATTATTTCTGTCGCTCAGAGCTGGAATCGAACCTACGACGTCGAGGTTGGGGGCAACGCACGTACCTACAACGCCACGGGCCACCTAATCTGAACGATAGTATTACCAAAAGTAGGTCTCGCTTTAGTAAATCATCCTCTACCAAGGGACCAATGACTCAACACGTTGGTCTAGATGAGCCATGATCATGACACCCATTGTCACACGTTTATTTCATATTTTTTTTATTTTTTCATACTCTAAGCACGCATCAGCCCTCACACATAGTTGGTATTTGTTGAGACTCGATATTGTATTTGATGAACCAGAGTCGTCACTTGGCACATTTTTGTGCGATTTCATTCGCGGGAACCAGATCGTCTTTTCTGACATACTCTTCTGATTCTTCACTCCTTCCTTCCTCACAGTAAAGGAGCAATAACACCGCCAGTCAGAACCTTAAACAGCATTCTCATCGCCTTGTTCGTGATTAGGGATAAACCATTTTCCGTCTCACATTAAGTCCCATTCCAAAAAGCCCATCGCTCATTTCGTTCACAATCCATTCAGTTCACCCCCATTGTCCCAACCACCCTGATCCTACCAACACTCACCATTCACCATCGCCCAAGCAATAAATCTATGTACTTCCATATACAAACCCTGAGAGCTGCCGAAAAACAATTCGAACAATGTCCTCTGATCCCAATTGCCCTCTAATCCAATTAAAGGTCAATCCTCCCCATCATCGATGAAAGCTTCAAAATGATTTCAATGCGGTTTTCCATTATTCTCCCGCCTAATCCACTTTAAATTGTTGACTTAACATCGCAGCAGAACAACAGCAACAAACAATACAAAGAGAAACGACGCCTATTGAATCACGATATGCCATATCTAGCGATTACAAAACAGAAGTCCTAGCCTCCAAAAGCAAACGAAATTATGTGATTTACCAAATCACCCACCCACTCAGATGCACACACACACGCACCCAGGCGCATTTCCACGTCCATTTGCCGGCAGCCTTCAATATTCTTCAAATTACAACTCATAAAACCATCATCAGCATAGAAAACACATCAAATCCGCTCTGAGCACCATCATTTCGCCGTCTCCTCGTCGCACCCTCTTATGTCAGCGGAGGCAACAAAAGCACGAGAGAGTCCTTGTAATATTTTTCCGAGAACTCACTCGCTTGCTCCTTTATTTTTTGCCGCTCTTGTTTTCCTTTAACCGATTTAATGATAAAAATCGATTTGTGCCAACAAAAACCGCCAAAGTCCTTCGCAGCATAGACAGCGACAGGGCAGAGCACACCAGGAACATCAAATACTCGACACAGTAATCCCCAATTCAGCGCTTCACATATCGATGTTCGCCGAGTGTTGCGGTTGTTGGGTGGGTGGCACGGTGGCGTGGTGGCGTGATGGTGTCCTCGCAAGGACGAGGAATAAAGCCTGGAAGGGGAGCAATAAAAATACGCAAGGATATGAGAAAAATAAAAACAGACAAAAATGAAAAGGGAAAATAAACAAAAAATAATCATAACGGCGAACAGAATAAAGACGAGAAAAATATTGCCGCTGTTCGGTGACAGGATAAAAGGACTACCCAAACCACACGTGTATGTGCACACGAGGCGCACTGACTTCCTTCGAGTCTTCAGCGGAAGGGATTTACTACGACTCTACGCTCCCAGTCAATCGGAATGCGGTTTCGATATACAGCGACAGGCAGCAATGACTGCGAGGCGGGTGTCGCGCCACGGCAACCTACCTGGAAGCCTCACCGCACCAGGATGCCGAAACAGCTTCCCGATTGGGGGCGACTGAAAATTCGAGCCATGTAGCTAAGGAGCAATTCCCCGTTCGTAGCTGGAGGTGACATCACGTCGGAGGGGGGACAGATCATGATTATGAATAACTTGACTGTCACGTAGTCCCAGCGCGGTAGTCTGATTGAAAATTGTCGGCACAAATAAATTCCAATACTCGGCGAATTGAAATTTCGTGTGAAGGATTGAAAAGTCTGCCGCGATGAAGGGATAACGAAACAATACAATAGAACAAGTGGAGGAGGTGGTGGTGTCGAATGGTGTTCGGTTTGTTTTTGAAGACACACATGCATTTGCTCGAAGGTGGGTGTTGAATGGATGCGTGGTTTACAATTTGATATGTGTTCGACCAAATATTTGTCGTGATTGATGTTGAGCGAGCAGAAATATACTGCGTGGCAAGCTACAGGGGTCCATCTTTATCACGGGAGTCTTTACACGGCTTTGATTGGGGCCCTAACCTGGGGTGATGAATAAACACACTTCCACCAAAACTCAGCTTAAGAACACCCAATATAAGACGGTTGAGTTGCAATTTAGTTGTGCCAAAAAATGAAAGAGTTCTGAAAGCTGACAGAAAAGAAAATAACGCCACGCATTCCATCGTTAAGAGGCCGAACGTCCGTGGTGTATGTATCGGACATTTAGCCTTCAACTCTCCCTCTAACATAGCTTGGAGTCGGAGACCCTTTAAACATTGAACAATGCTCTCCATGCGTTCGATTCAGTTCAGATTCCAGTCCAATTCAAAGCACCATGAATCACTAAGAACTAGGAAAGGTTGTCCAATGCGAGTCCACGATGAATCTGCACTAAGTTGTCACTTGTGGAGCTTATGTTTGCCCCTAGGTAAGCAAACTCCTTTAATACAACAAAAGTGTAGCTTTCGATCGTAATTTTTGTCTCGTTACGGTGACGAAACATTACCTGATTCTTGAACATAAGCTTCGTCTCCTA
Source organism: Eristalis arbustorum (assembly GCA_916610145.1). Lineage (NCBI taxonomy): Eukaryota > Metazoa > Arthropoda > Insecta > Diptera > Syrphidae > Eristalis > Eristalis arbustorum. The sequence goes on along the minus strand of OU744318.1, from coordinate 17,241,785 downwards.
TTAGACCATAAGATCAACTCGTTTCCTCTGTTCTTTAATCGTTGTAAAATCGAACATTTCGAACGCTGACGTCAATGTAACCAGCTGAACTAGGTTAGGTTAGGTGAGTGGGTGGGCAGACCGAAAGTCCGCCACACTTACGAGTTTGTCGGTCTGTTTAACTAACAGTGGGCTGATTCGTAAATTGTACTTGTACCAACCATGCCGTAGAGGCAACGCCACTGCGACTAGGAGTGTTCTATTGTATTTAAGGTTTGCAACCAAGCTAACAGACGTACCACTTCATTTATGAAACATACAAGGTCCTTGATAGTGTATTTCTTCAATTCCACCAATGTGATTCCTTATGAAAGATACGTTCCCTTAACCGGATTAGTCTCACAGGTTTATTTTTTAAGGGGGCTCGTTAGCAATGATATAATTTTCGTTATAAAAATAAGTGCTGATTAAACGATAAGATTAGCCATCACCGTTGGTTTAAGCGAAGCTTATTGCTCTATTCATTAATCAGCATTGTAGCTGCTGTACGAATCGTGTACGTATCGGGCCTTTTTTCTTGTTCTTTTCTATTAATATATCGAAGCTGAGAGATCGGGTATGGGATTCTACACACCCCGTGAAGCTATTGATGCTGCAAAAAGTGTCCCTTCATTAGCGACATCGTTGGCTGTAGTTCCCCTGTGCCCACTGTCCAGGGACCTAGCAGAGCTTCAGTTCATCGTGGAGCTGGCTAGGGATATATCCATGTAGTGCATCGAAGCAGCTCTTCAGCATTTCAGAGTTCAATAGGTTGGACGGTGAAGCCTTAAGTGTTGCCTAACTTTGATTTTCTTGCACCCTAAATGCATTTGAAAAGATTGTATCTGGAGCAGATCTTGTTCACGTGGATTTTGGCATGAAACACGATAGGACTCTACCCTATACGTTCTGAGATCGGAGTCCATTTTTGAGCAGTCTGAATACCACACCAGACTTAGCAGTCTTCTAGAGTCTTCATCTCTCCCCACAGTGACGTTTCCAGTACCAGTTTAAAAAAATTACACTACAGCGCTAATTCTTGCCGAAAAGTCAAACGTTTCCGAACTTGTCTGACCCATAGTTTCTCAATCATTTAGTCTGTATAGACACCCAACAACGAATTCATTTCTCGGTGGATCCCTCTCAACATAAAATTGTAGAGGAATGATAACAAAGACATATTTTTGGTTTTATTGAAAGCCCGTCGCGGACTTCCTGAAAGTGCTACCACAGGTGGAGAATGGCTACTCACACCGAACTGTACCTTGCGCGGCATATGTAGCAGTCAATTTTCTCGAAGCCTAGCATCGAGTAACTTTCGTGACTTTGCGAAGCGTTTCTAGTTGTCTTTTCCTTAGAATTGCACCGTCGGACACTACATCTCGACTGTATTCGATCAGGAGCCTGACATTCAATCTCAATCAAGAAACTGAACATGAACTTATTGAATTCCTGTAGTTGCCAACGGTGTCCACATTTCTGTCGTGATGTGGTAGATGTGCATCTATCAACCATCGTAGAAAGAACAAACCTTCTTTGACGTTACATAAAGACGTTGACATCATCGAGCTGGTAACTCAATGAAAACGACGCACATCAGCTGCCAAAAGTTAACGCAACCAATTTGCACCGTCAGAAACTTTCCCGAATTTCACACCGCGTACATTCCATTTGAATAGTTCCTCGAAAAGAAAGAGGCACAAGTCCTCCCTGCATAGCTAACAAAGTTTCAGTTCCAACAATTAAGTTAGCAGCGGTAATCCCCCAGTTCAGACTGGAGAACCCCATCCCCCAGATCATCGAATCCGCACACAGCACAAGATCCAGAATCTAATTCGGGCGCGAGTGTCACTTCTCTGACTCATGAGTTTCTAATTAGCTGCCAACGATCCTTGCCTTCATTATGCAGGGACTCCCATAAAACACGGTTGAAAACACAGTACAGAGCTGAACCAAAAAAAGAATACCTAGACACCCTGCCTATACATGGCCCATAGGAGATGCCAGCGAACGCCTTGGAAGGCACTCTGCCTTTATGGTAATTGAAACATTTTTGCACAAGTGTGTGCCTGGCTCGGAGATGCGAATTAATTTCGAGCAAATGAATTTGAATTCATATTTTTGTAAGCGGATCTGGCGCTGGCGCGAGGCCGAGGGTTATGCAGACGCGCTGAGTTCAGTGTTCAGGGTTCACCCTTAAACGCGGAGTGTCATCTATAACAAGGGTCCTCCGTTAATTTGAATGTGCTTTCGCAGCAAGTATATGCGTGCGTATCGCGTCGGGCTGTGGATGAAATTTATTTATTTCCCCTCACAATGGCTCACATTATATTTGTTGATTCAGTATTAATTGGGATTTTGAGTGCGCCTCGTAAATTTAGAATTAATTTTTTTCTTTTCTGTTTTTTGCTGTGAATGTGTTCGTTAAATTTTCTCACTTAACAGATGCTTGGGTTGTGAAGTGTGAAGTTTCTTTTGTTGCGAAGTGGGGGAGGCATTATTTTTATGTGAAGCTTTTTGCTCGACATCTTATCCGTCTTGTGCTGCAGATATGTCAATTGTTAATTGAATATAAATTGGTTTGACTGCTTTCGGGGGTTTCCTCTAGTGAGGTGAGGCAAAACTTTGTTACGTTTCGGGGAGCAATTAACCCAAGGCATGTATTTTATTTCGGATCGTAAAGCTGGTTTTAGAGTCATAGCCTATATGGAAATCAAATGAAAAAGCACTTTCTGGCAACGGGAGTGAATTTTGGAACCAATCTTTGATTCAGTTTACGTTTTGTTTTTATAATCGTCGTCTAATAAGGTTTTCGTGCAACGATTAAATTAAGTGAGAGAGAAAGAGGAGACACCGTAGTGTTTAACGAGTGTGCCATGTCAAGGAAATTCCATCCAGAAGATTCTGGATCCATGAATTAATGATCTGCACGAAAAGACGCCCTTGGACCAACTAGGACCAAGTATGGAGGGATAAGCCCTTTTAACGTCGCTAGCAAGATTCTCTCTGTCGCTCTGTTCATGTCTGGATATGCTCTAAATTTCTGATACAGTGCCCATAGGAGTTCGCCATGAGATTTTGAAAGTCGACCCGCTTGGTCCGAAATGGAAATCGTGCTACAAGCGGATAATCAGCAAATCAACGGTGATTTCTATAATAGTTCACTCAAATCTGTGCATTGCCCTTACCGCCTTACGTTGCTGAATCACATTTTTGACTTTACTGGCCACTACGCCTGTCTTAGGTGGCTTAAGGCCCAAAAGGACATTTCCGCTCAAACTTTTCCATGAAGGGTCCGAGCTTGAGATTTCGGTGCATTTTATCGTTGATAGTCCTGTCCAGTCAGCAAGACAGCTATGGCTTGGTCTTTATACCGGAAGCTCGGTCATTTGCTCCTTGTCGAACCAAGTATCGGGTTCGAAGACCATCTTTGATAGAGCGTAGTTGTCTATACGTGAACGCCAGTGTAGTGAACGGATTTTTAGCTTCCGGACTACGTCCACCTAATGGGACAGCTCATACAGTTCGCGGCTTGTTGTTTTCTTCTTCATTCGCCGTTCTCGCAAATAAGACCATATGTCAGACTATCAGACCATATGTCGTATCTCATTATTCGTGGTAACAGATTAGTCTATCGAATACGCAATTGCGTTCTTTTTATGGTCTCAAGACTCCCGGTACCGATGCGATATACCCAGCTTTGCTGCCAAAGAGACTAGTTGTAAATCTATACGATGAAAATGGGGCTTACAGCAGCATGTGGATCATTGGCACGAGTGTCGGAATCTGGTTCACTGCGCTAGATGAAGCCATCAACTGTAAACTGCTCGAAAAGGTAGATCGGCTGTCCGAACAGATTACATTATGAAACGATGACATAATTTAATTGCCTCTCTTAACAATATATTCAGGTACTTAACACAGTACTCATGTGGGTACTGACACAGCCTGAACAGAAGACAATAACTGTGCATTGTCATTGTTTTTTTTGTAGCCACGACAAAACTGTCTTAATCGCAGTCAAAATCTAGACGATAGAAATTTTTGTTGGTCATAGTTAGGGTTATAAACATCTACCGGGTATATTCCGATATACTAAGTCTATAACTTATTATTTCATTGGAACAAGCGTTGGAAAGCTACTGTCATTGTAAAAAGTTGTCATTGAAAAAATCATAGCTTCAGATACTTTCAATAATACTATTGTACATGTTTTTCTTAAATGAACGTTAACATTTTGAAAAAAATAAGTGCACGAATTAAGTTATAGACCCAGTGGCAGTTGTACCAACTTTAAACTTCAAATATATATTTTTTTGTGTTGTAATAGTATTTTCCCATATCGGGAGGAACGTTTCACCGAAATTCACAAATTTTGGTCATTCAATACTTTCGAAGCCACAACTTGTCGGTAAGGTAAATGCGTTTCAGGGCCACCGTAGAAAACGTTCAACTTTGATATTTCTCAAAGGTATTTGGTTGTTTGTTGTGAAGGAGACTGTCAAAATGCCTTGCAGCCCAGATTAATACCCGCTTTTAAAATATAAAAATGCTGTCTTATTCTTACAAATTTAGTAGTTTTATTAGCAAGATTAATGAACACAGTATTTCCTGTCTAGAAAAAGCTTCTCAAACTTGGCCGTTCGGAGTCGGCATAAAGCTGTAGGTTCCTTACACTCTACACTTCCACACACAACACAAGTGGTTGTTGAGAAGCTAGGCCCTGGCCCTCTACGGGCTGTAGCGCCACTCATATTATATATAATGAACACTTAAATAAAGAACAAAAAAAATTTTGTGCAGAATTAATAGCCCTCACTTTCAAAATCTAGCTGTTTTGCGAATTCGAAATAGTCATGTGTAATGTAGTCCGCGGGGCGTAGTCTATTATCCATAAGACAAGTGTAGGTGAATCGAGTGAGTGAAGAGAATCTCATATACGGCGTATTCCACAAGCGGTTATTGTCTCTGTGCAGAGAAATTGGAGTTAGAAGCTGAATGCAGCGCTGCTCTGCATGCAGTATTTACGTGTGTTTAGCTACATACTACAATTCTGAATACACTAACTTCGCTACAACTACAACCAAGAAAGTCTGCACATCTGTTTTCAGCATAAGGTTTCTGTATTTTGACATTTTACAATTCTTCATACTTTCGGAATCCTTACGTTCGCCGCATTTCAAAAAATGTGCATAATTTAGGTTCCTGCCCTCAACCACAGTCAGATAACGACTCTCCTAAACTGAAGAACTTTTCATCACCCATCTTATTCAGAAGCTCTCCAACAATAAGCACATCATGCACAGTGAGAGCCCATCCGACTTAAGCTGAACCACAACACACGTGGAAACAATACAAAAAAAAATCGATTTTACCCTAAGGATGCGTCTGTCAGTGTGTCAGTAAAACCTTGTTCAAAGCCCGCTCACAACTGCATTCATAACGATCTCCGTTTTGATTCAAGTTACCCAAAGGGGTCCTCTTCTTTCAATTCCTGGAAATTGACTTGTACTTGCATGACCGAGCTACAACCAAGAGAAGTTCGTAGAAAAAATTTCAATATTCTCGACTTCGTCGTGGCCACGTCAAAACACGTAAGACGTTGCATCCACGCCCATGTACCAAGCCAGCCAGACCGACAAGTGGATTTCCTAAAACCAAATCAAAGTGTAGTAACACAACCTCGTTCACGACCAGCCCGCCCTCCATTCACTCGGCATCTAATGCAGTTCCGCTTGTGTTGTTCTTGACTGCTATTGCATGGCTGATTGTTTGTTCAGCAACACCGTCGGATGCTTCTTATTGTTATTTGTCTGTTGGTTTGTTGGTTATTCACTTCCCCCGTAGGTCTTGGTCAACCCATCGCCACCCCGAGCCGGGACGGCCCACTTCGCCGGCACTATCGGAGGGTATGTGCGGAAAACTTTTCCCATTTGATCGAAAAGTTCGACTTGAAGTGTAAATAATGCTGAAAGGAATACAAGTACCCTTTCTCCTGCTCCTGCAGCACCTCCTGCCTCATCCTTGCCAGGCCATCTTTAGCTATTGTGGTTGTGTAACAAAAGACCTCTCGTCGTCGTCGCCGTCGTTCGTTCACGTTAGTGAACGAGTAAACTTGTACAAGATACCGTTCCTTAGTGGCTAGGTGGGCACGGGGGTTTGGGTGCCATTGGGGTTCGTTGCCAAGTGAACTTCTCAGGAATACTCGTATACGCTTTCAAGCCATTTTCTACGTGAGAGACTACGTGAGCAACAGGATTACGGGGAGAGAGAGAGCGAAGGGACGCAGGGATGATTGTATTTCGCGTCTAAGGAATGCCAGCGGGTGGCATATGGATCCTTGGTCAGATTCCTGCAGTCCGCTGAAATTTATAACTTCACCTCCGCCTTGTGGTGGCGAAGAATGAAGCTGGAGCACTCTTATCCTTAATGCATTGCGCGGGCGGTGTCCGCTTGGCACTCTCAATCCAGGATGCTGGTGTTGTTAATCTATTTATTGGTCGCTGGCTACTTTCGAGGAGAAATTTATGTAGAACGGAGTCTGTTGAGGGCACTCGGTAATGAAGTGGCGTGGTGCGCGACCAATTTAATTTTGCCGAAGATTAAGTGGCGGTGGCTTTAAAGGATGGAATTTGGGAATCAAATTCGAAGAGGGATGAGGTTTGAATCCAAACTTGAAATCATGGAGGAAACTTTGAACATTCACTTTAGGTGGTGGCGATGGAGAAGTATCGAGTGCGAAGGAGCATTTTAAAACACCACCAGTCACTGTGTCGAATGTGTGACATTTTTACTTGGAAATTGATGTTGATTGTCGTGAATTAATGTATGAAGGAAGCTCTAGTGCAGGGATACGGCTTCCCCCATCCATACATTGAATATCCGGTTCCTTAATTTCATCAAAGATAAGATTCTCTGCGGCATATTTAACCAAATTTACAACCGACTTTGGCCAATTAACCGCAATCAGATTGCCACCCATAGACTGCTCCCGAATCGAATTGGCAAATGGATTTCCGAATAAATTAAACTGTTCAGCAGCTAATTTGCCCACAAATATCCGATGGTAAACTAATACGGATGCAACGGCAACAATTTCCTATCTGAGAATGTAGAGCAATTCGGTCAACATCCTGCCGTATACGCCTGCAAATTCAGGCAAACACCAGAGCGACGACTAATTCATTAGGTCTCCTGTCATGGCAAATGTGAATGATTTAATTCACGCAATACCAGAGGGGGGCATTGCTGCAACTATTTTGATGCTTCGAGGGGGGAGGATCGTGATTTCTCTCAAGTTTGAAAGTTAATTGTGGCTGGCGCATTGAAGGAGCAGCTTTAATTAAATTAACCCCCAGCTCCCAAATTTGTATTTTTATTTAAAGTTTATGTAGATGAATTGATTGAATTACATGACTTCATAAGAGTCATGATGGGCGCTTAACTAGATAATTGTATTATCGTTTGAATGGCATGGTTGAACAGCTGAGTGCTTGCATGCGGATGTGTTTTAATATTTCTGCTTGTCACTCATATCAGAAATTTAAACAGATTAACGATTAGATTGTAAATGGATGTAAATGGTTAGGTTGAGGTGACTGAAGGCGTGCGCTTGGACCTTTGACCTAGCGCTACTTTTCTGGATCAATTGAAGCCAATCCAATGACAATTGATGGCCCATCTGAAGCTATGACTTTTTCAATGACAACTTTTTACAATGACAGTAGCTTTCCAATGCATGTTCCACTGGAATAATACAAGTTACGCCATCTCTTAGCGCACGCATTAAGATATATATGTGATCTTCATTATCTCTAATGCAATTTGTGGTGGCGCCTAATCTCGTGAAGGAATCTGTTAAGAGGCATGCCGCACTACGTGGCAAAGATCAAGCACGCAACAGACAGTAATTGCAGATGCTTAGATCGAACATTATTCTGTAGAGCCACATCATCTTGAACACTTGGCGAGCGGTACTTCTGTGCGGTTTGGCGCATTTGTACGCATTGTACGCATAGATTGCTTGTGACGAGGATGTGTTCCTTTTCAAATAATTTAAATAATTGGGGGCAGCGATATCTGGGTAGTCTCAGTGTCACACTCGACTATTGATCTGTGCAAACTGAGATATATTTGAAGGTTGTTTGGAGATGAAGAAGGATGACACCGAAACTTTGTTGGCCTTTGTCCGTTGGCCATGTAATTATCGCGAGCCAAAGCTCTTTACCTAGTATGGTGAGTCCATTCCGCCGTTAGTTACAGGAAATTTCAACTAGATAAGTGAAAACTTATTTGTAGCAAGGTATATATTATTCAAAGGGGAATAGGAAATTCCTTTGCTACAAGGCGTCCATGGTGTCTTTTGAAGATTTTCCCAGTTGTTATCCTAGGCATTAAGTTCTTCCAACTGTCAATAGGCCTATCTAAGACCTCTGTAAAATTATTTCCATATTTTCCAAGTTTGAAATAATCAGGCCGACATCGAATTTTTTCCCTAAAAAAATTAATAGTAGTTAGTAACCCATTTTTGATGAATTTCACAGTTGCTCTTCCAAATGGCACAGCGGCCCTACTAGGCCTACCTATGACACAGTTTAGTGTAATGTAATTAGCTAAAACACCAAGTGCTACTATATGGATGTGGTGTCTGTCTATATGGATGTGGTTGACCATCATTACCACGAGGAAGCTGCTGGCGTCTGTCAATAGGCTTCATCAAACAGCTTTATTAGATACTGGACCATTAACCTATAGGCACAACTATACGCACTCGAGGACGCATTGGCATGGTAGAGACCCTTGCATACACAAGGGGATGCAGGATATAAGTTAAGTAAGTTGCGAAGATTTTCAGCCACCCTCGGAAAAAAATTACCTCTTGAGTATCCATGATTTACGCTTGAGGTATTTTTTGAAAATGAATGCTTGTTGCCCCAAGAGTTCTATCCGATATCATGGTCTAAACATCATTCCCGTAGACTGCACGAAGACTCACATGTGTACTCGTATTGAATATTTTCGGGTACGTTGTCAAATGTTCCATCAAACAGATATACCGCATAAGAATATAAAGCGCACAACACGAACGGCGGATAATCAACAAGTCATGTGTGGCTACTGCCAAGTTCTACTCCCCTGAGGCAGGTCATTAACCTAAAACCTTCAATACTTAGCTGGATTTCTTTCAAGGGCCGCTTCAAACGATTGACACTGACTTATGAATGCATGATAATGATGACTTGACTTATGAAATCTCACATGTCACATGTAAATGTGTATAGCCGAGTAGAAACGACCTTTCCTGCCAAGACACTGTCTTCACCTGATCACGATTACCATTCGATTCAGAACTGGTTGACTAACGCACAGACGTCTTACCAATGGCCTTTTACAAACTCAATCAGAATGCAACTCCCTTTACCTCGGTTGTCAATCGTGCATGTTCCTCCGTCAGAACACGCTTCAGTCGAAACATTCGCATGCACATTCAAGTACATTTAACCCCAAAATCAATATCAGATCCTTGAGCATTCTGAGAATTTCGTAAATTCTGATTTCATCACACCCCAACCGGATTTATTCTAACCTCGATCAATTTTCAACAAATTTTGCTGCCGCACACACAATCGTTTCATTCATCCGCTCTCTGGCACTCCACAGAAACAAGCAGTGCCCGCTCGTCTTACTTCGCAGTGAGCGGCGCCGCGTCGCGCCCACATCTGCTGCCGCCCTCGAACATTTTTCGTGGAACTAATTTCAATATCATATCACATGTGAACACGCAATTCATACTCGTTGCTCCATCGACAGTGTTTTCCACTCATTTGCATACCAGCACGGAGTCCTTGGGTGCGACTGGGGGGAGGAAGATTTAGTGGTTGGCGGTGGCAGGCAAACAGAGATTATTATTCCGTCGTGCCTACATTGTTATTCACCCCTTTCTTTTTTGTTTTCTTCACTTAAAGCGGTTTCATTGGCAATAAAATCAATTCCAAGGCCGAATGCTACACGCCCACTAGACACAGTCGTCCATTCCCTTTCTCTGGAATGGGGGTCGTTCGGTGGCTCGATGATGGAAAGCGATATTGATTTGATTCTGTCCTCCGTTGCTTGAAAAGGACTTTTAATTAAATTAGTCAATACAGCGATAAACTTAAATGTACACCGGACTGGTTGGAGCTGATCGCAACCAAGTCTAGGGGGGACGTCGTTGTTCGTCAATATTGACTCGACTTTATGAAATTCGAAAGCAGAAGGAATCCCTTTTGTTGATGGAGTTAAACTTGGACTTGGTGAACTGGTGTGGGGAGCCGAGTTGAGAAACTTGAATTTAACGATCAACTTGGGAGAACTGCGGCGAGGCGTATATACAGACGTGCGGACGATCCGTGCGGGGGTACTAAAGAAGCAAAATAACCCCAAGAGAACACATAGAATAAAATAATTTCGCACACTTCATGTTTATTTTAGTCGTTGTACGATAGATGTCTAGAGTTGTGATGGGTGCATGTGTTCATCGTGGGGAATGTTCCTCCAACAGAGCTCAATGACTCAGATAATTGTATTGAAAGAAACGACCAACGGTCAAAAGTCAGGTGACTGCGAAGGTTTGAAAATATTGTTTAACGAGCTCATGAGAGACACCTTAGTCTAGATGGCTACAAATAAACTTAGTTCACTCTCCTACAAAGTAATTACAATTATTTTTCATTTCATCATATCTTTTACGTACATAATTCGAATTCAGCACGATCCCTGGCTAGCTGCGTCCAATTTCAGATCCATTTTCATTGGGTGCGCCAAAAATGTCACGGGCGCACTCTTTTTAATTAATTGGATGTGTTTTCGTAAAAAGTCTTAAGCCTTGTTTGTAAAAGCGAGTGCCTCATAACAATCCGAATCAGGGCTTAATTCGGGAACATCAGCCTGATTTGAGCCCGACAGAGGACAAAGATGGCCAGAGTAAGGATGACCTCTATGATATCCTAGAATGTATGATCGTTCAACGCTATATAAGGAAGCCATCTTTGCTAAAGTCATCGGAAAAAACACTGCCTTCACGACACCACATCCGGTAACGGGCGGGAATTTGCCGTGGGGCATAGCTAACTCTCTATAGCTAACCTTAAAATCCACAAAGTGACGTAGCCAATATGTCGGCAGAACAACGGATTCGGGAAAAGGACACCACGGCTTGACGTTGGGAAAACTGGAATCACAATGGACTGCCATGATCTTTTCCGATCTAGTCTACCAGAAACTCTTTTTATGTTATACGTCACTAGTTTAAACAATCGAAGAAGATCGAACGCATTGTGGAGGAGTCATCAAAGATGCAGAGATAAGGTATTATATAGATACCCGACTCTTCACAGCTGTTTTTATAAAATATCACATGTATTCACAGAGGGCTAATATGACAAAGTGATATACTTGAGTATGGACCTGAACTCAAACGGTGGTGGGATAGAGGTATTCCAGTCTGGAAAGACGAGATATTCGTCTCTCTTATCTCTGCATAAATGCTGCTACTTATGTGTTGAACTTTACAACACCATTAAAATTTGTCTTACTACTGAGAAATGCATATAAATTGAACATTTATTAAGGCATTTCTCCAACAGATATACTTAAGATCTTCACACTCATCTCCAGAAAGTGTAATAAAAAGTTGGCAAGAAAAAAACAGGTTAAATCTCACATGTGTGCTGGGACAAGAAAACGGAGTGCAATTAAAAGGCAGATATACAGCAAAAATGGGACATTTCGATTATTTGGCAAATATACGAAGTTTCATCGCAGAAGAACAAAGAAGACCCTAAAACCGAACCAACCCGATTTAAGGATATCTATTGGTGCACTTATCGGTTACTTCTTATGCCACTTTCACCTACACCTGCAATGAAGGACATCAGCACAGACAATTATAAATAATCAAAGGAAACTATGAAACACATACTCGGTAAAGGTCCAAATCGGACGTCAACAAGAAATACATTGCAATAAACTACCTTAACAGGAATACACTTTTAGGACATTCCATCTGAAGAGATTATTGAATTTCTCCAGAAGTCATACATCAAGAAATGTTTGAGCTTCTGTTAGAGATGTAAAATTACAAGGGTAGTTAGTAGAAAGAACAGAGAGAGAAAGAGAAATTACATTACATTTCATATTGTCCTTCCATTTGTCTTGAGGCCGTTTATCCAGAGTGCTAATGAAAGAAAAAGTTTCAATAAAAGTGTCGATAAACACAAGAACAGTTTTCTTTTTCCAATTGAAATAAGTAGAACAAGTAGTGGTCCCCAGGCTTCAAACTTACGCCACGACGTTCATTTACCATAACGCTAAAACCATATAGAGTCTCACATATTCACATATTCACATATTCTAGGGGTGGACCTTTTTTTATTTTACTCTTACTTCTCCTTCATATTTCATATAACCAACAAGCTTTTCCAGGTAGCTAGAATATCTCCAGCTATGATTGAAATTAGTTGAGGTCCTTTTCCACTTGCATATTGTCTCATGGGCTTTCCGTGAAAGACTCTTCGAGTGGAAGGAAATACGAAGCATATACGCTCTACAGGACCCACCTTTAAGCGTTAACCTTTAACGTTCCATTCGTAGGCGGACAATCAAACTAAGACCACGAAAAACTCCCTGTTCGACATATTAGAATAAAAGACATTATTGTTGCTATACAAAAAAAAATAAAACTTTAACTCACAATTGACTTCAGAGTCAAAGAACGGCTTACCCTTGTCGACGGAATCCTACTACATCACTTCAATTCCGACCGTTTTTTGTACAAACTTTCCATTTGACAGTTGGTAAGGCAAACAGCAGCAAGGAACAAAAACTGAAAATCCTTACTTGACATTTGCCGAGCCCCGACGAGCATCAACGTTATTACAAATAAACCTCGTACACTAAGGCCCCCCACTTATGCAAGTGTTCCCCACCAAGGCACCCTCACCGAATCATAAACAAGAACAACAAAGCAAACCTCCAAGCCCAAAACATTCAAATAGTTTCGTGTACAAACGCTCCCATGATTTATTTTAGGCAAAAAACGAAACTCACGAGCAAACAAAACGCTAGCAAGCTCTCATTAAAGTTTTCGCTCCCTCCCATCTTCCGCAAGGGTTTGCGATTGGCTTCCCTTTGCCAAACAAATCCCAAGCCCCCCCGCAACAGACATCCCCCGTCAGCAAACTTTTAAGGTACATTCATGCACTTCCATTGCCAAAGGCCCCTCCCCAGCACACCCGTCCAGTGCAGGGATGTTAACATATGTGTGCATTCGTTTGAGTTCGTCTCCCCGCCGCGCCGTTCCACACCAAATCGAACGGGCGAAGAACTACTCTTTCGTTGTGCCATTTAGGGGATTTGCAGGGAGTGGGATTGGGTGTGAGTGCTTACTGGTAAATAGTCGAAACTTCATTCCCTGTGTGTCCCTGGTCCAATCTAATGCGGTGTATTTACACGTCCAGGCAGCTCGGTGATTTATTGAGGCCCCGCGAGATTTAAAAAGGAAATCAAACAAAAAAAAAAAGAAGAGGAAAAGCGTGGGTGCCGGGGAAACTATTTCCATCCGCTCGTGCAGCCGCCACCATCGCCGCCAAATGATACAAGACGCTAACCAAACACCGAACACCGAACAGAGAACCCGGTCGCGGCAGCGGCGGCGGGGGAGCCCACACACTCGGATGCTGCTGGCCATGTCGGAAGGACACGGCTGCGGCTGTGGCTGTGGCTGTGTGCAAACATTTATTAGCATCCTGTCGGTATGGGATTTTATTGACATGGCTCCAGTGAAGGGCGGTCGGCGCTTGAATTCCTATGTACGACGTGCTCGTTCTATTACTCATTACGTGATTTTATACGACGGCTCTTTAATTAACGGTATGTGTATATAGGAGCGTCATTCTCTTTCCATTTGCTAGCAGCATCAGGAGCAGCAGCTGACTACTACTCGAATGAATGGCAAGACATACGAGGCTATAAGGCATCGTAAAAGTGGAATGATGAACCCTGACCTGGGCATGATGGTGGTCTTGTGGTTTGCTAACGGTACCAATATACTTGGAGGATCCTCCAAGCTGTGTGGTGTGATGATGGCTCCTTTGTGCTCCATTGTCGATTCGAATCGGAATGCAAATAGACCTGTTGTAGCCATTAGATGAGGTAATAAATCGAAAATCGTTACCATGTTCTCTAAAGAGTAGCTACAGTGAGTGGGAAAGAGGTGATTGCGGGGGGAGAAGTGGAGAGAGATGGTAGTGGTATTAATTGCCTTTGGAAGTTCAGATATTTCTTATTTATTGCGGCAAGGTGTTGGAGGAGAAGAGCGTATGCAATTTGATCGAAATCGGGAAATGCGGCAGATTGGATGTGCTTACAAGAAAAGTGATGAAGCATGGTTTACTTAGGAGCCATCGTTCTCTTTGAATGCTTCATCCGAAAATTAGTATCCTGCAGAGGAGACCAGAGTCTAGTCTGAAGACGTCCTCTATAAAATTATCTTCTAGCTTCACATCATTAGCTCTTCCGTTCCGACAGATTAGCAGTTTATTCTCAACTCATATTTTACATTAGAGCACAGTTCGTTCGAAGTCCTTCCCAGAATGAAGGATTGTCATTTGTTTTATTTTCATCCACAGACGTTAGCGAAGATTCTGTTTTAGCATCCGCCATCGCTGGCCCATCCACTGCCCATGTGAGATTAAGTTTCGCTCTGCTCTTGCCCTGCTGCGGTGACTACCCTGCCCATCTAACAGCAATGCAGCTATTGAAGCCTTCGTCGGGCTTCCCGATCAATGCGCTCATCACCTCGTCCTCTTATCCAAGGATACTCCAATGCTTCATTCGGTGTTAGCCTTCTCTGTGGATCGACCGTCAGCATTCGATCAACTAGGTCTCTCGCGTCGTTTGTCAAAGTTTGCCAGTACAGAACTTTTGCTGTAGTTGACCTCCCTGATTTGATTGTACAACTGGCTCTCGTTCGTACTAAAAAACGGGGGTTGGCCAAAAAGGATGATGTAAAAATCACTCCACAGGCCCACATGTCAACCTGCTTCCCATGGGGCACACCTCCGGTGACAAGTACGCCGACGTTCCGTAGAATCCATGCCACCGGGGTGAGTCGCTCTCAACCTCGACAGCCAAACCGAAATCGGTCAGTTTGACATTGGCGCCTGATTACCTGTTGGCCAGAAGAAAATTTTCCGGCTTAATATCCCGTTGCATTATGCTTCTGTCTTGGCAATACATGGTGGCAAGAAGGAGTTTCGAGTAGTGGCTTCGTTGGCAAATGTCGTCGAACAACTCTCCGCCACTGACATGCTCAAAGCAGAGGAAGTAGAAGTTTGTTTCCAGAAAGCTGTCCAGAAGTCGGCAGATGGTGTTATATCTCAAACATAGAGTATAACAATGTCCATAAAATGTATGTAAGAAAAATTAAACAAAAAAAGTGCCATACGCGTTTATCATTGGTTCCTTTTCTTTGTCTTTGTTCTACAGTTTTTCCAGAAAGTTGGATTGTCTTATTACTTTATGGCGTACGAACAGAAAAGGGTGAAGGTAACACATTATTTATTATAGATCTCCTTCAAGCTAGGATACTGCTCTCAGATTCTCCTCCATTATATCTCTTCCTCTGTCTACTGAATACAACAATCACGTGCATGAACAACGACGACCAACACCACCTGGAAAATATTAAAACTTCCAAAAAGCTTAAATGAACCTAAAAATATCGCCAATTGAGCTACATAATTCAGAGTGCTCTATGGCTTCTTTCCTTTCTTCTTTTAATTCCCTACTCTAATTTGAATTGACGTCCATTTTATCACCTGTAATTTCATTTTCTCACTCTCTTTGATTATTCGATTATTCATTGCGAAGTCCTTTAAGGACGAATTCATTTAACTTTAGCGTCCTAGATGTGACAGATGTTAATGACTTTAATTTATAACTTAATTAGGTCCTTTGAATTCCTTTAAATATCGCCATTAGCGCTTGACAATTGCTTTGAGCACCTGCTCGTTGCATATGGCTTTGGTTTTATTTATAGACGTGATCACTTAGATTTCTTTGTCCTTGGGGGAATATTTAATTTTATTCGCGAATAGTTTAGTAAATGTATTTTTTTTTCTTAGATGCCTTGGTGTTTGATTCTTGCTCAAGTTCAGTACATCATTTTGGGAGCAGAATAATAATCAGTTTATGCTGAGACTCAAGTTAAGTTCTTCGAGGGACCAATTCTTCACGAATCCATTCGATCACAATTGAAAAGAATGGGATTTTTCAGAGGAGCTCCTCAACTACAACGTCTCAGGCTCATTACTTGTCGTTTTCATCCATCCCCAGGCATGAATCTGTGAACCGCTGGTTGGCCTTGATGTCACAAGATCAAACGAACCGCGGCCTTAATCCGTTAAGCATTGGAATAGATTAAATTCTAGGGGCTGACTACAAAGAAGATTTGTATTAATGTCCGTTATGAGACCATGACAATTGGCCCGACAATAGCTCAGCGGAACGCACCACATACTGATTTACTTATCAGTCCGACGACCCGTGGATAATCTCAGACTGAGCCACTTCTGCCTTGCTACATCGCGTTATGAAGACCAAGCTGTCTTCCATCCTCAATGACTTGGTCCTTCGGACGTCATCTCCTTCTCGAACCAAGAGGCTCGAATCGAAGACCCTCTTTGCTGAACCATTTTCATTTCTTGGCGTAGTTTGATGTCCCGCCGTTGCTCCGAGGCAGCTTACTCTTCCGTTGGGCGGGTTGTTAGCCCTCCGCCCAACTGTCAGGGCATTCGTTGCATAAATTGGTTCATATCACAACAGTTGTTGTGAAGGCATCAACAGGGGACGCCGCGAGGAGACTGTATGTCAACTTGACAGGGAACGTTGCTGGCTCCTGCCAGGTTGGCCAACAATTTCGCTCTAGCATGCACCTAATGCTTCATAAATTGACAAGTCTGTCCCTGAATTTATCTTCAGCACACATTTCGATTGAGCAGAGTGAGAAAGGCGCTTTATATTCAGATTATTATAGCCAAGTGTAAGCATTGGGCCTAGTTAAGTCAAACTGCGCTCTTAATGAAGCAAGCAAATGATAAATACTACGCAAGCGCTCAACTTAATCCCTAGGATTAATTTGCAGCATAAACAAAGACGGTAGCCCCCGCATAAGCTGTAAAGTTACAGTACCTACCCTCTCAACGAAGCCAACTCAACTGCCTTCCCATAATGATTTATGCATTATTTTCCCCCTCCTCCTTCCCAAGGTACAATAGTTTCCCTTAATCTAAGCGTTTTACCACCCAATAAACTCTCGTAATCCTTTAAAAGGCTCCGACTTTTATTCCAAAAACATCTCAACTATTTCAATACTTCGCACATGTCGAATAAAAATCTATTTATGGACGATCCCTTCTATAATCTGGTAGCATCATATGCCCGAGAGCACATAACACCCGGAGCTCCTTCATGCCAGTCATACATCATCAAGTTGTTCGTCAGAGGATTTTCTGCTCTCTGTTTATCTCCCCCGAAAAGTGTTAACACCAAAGTTCCTCCATTATTATTCAACACGTCATCATGTTCCGGTTAAATTACATAGTAACTCCACAACTCATCTCATCTCTGTGTCGCCCTCCCTTATTTTCGTTGTTTTGCAACGAAATAACTAATTCAACAACAATAAAGATGAGTCCATTAAGTAAACTTCTCTTTTTGTTGCTTCCTCTTCCGACGGTTACTGTTGTGAAAGGAACCAGAACACGAGTCAACGATGTCTCCACTGTGTGACAGGTGTCAAAACACAGTCTCGTCTCCTCACTCCATCCTCTATTCCACTTTGAAAAAAATCATATTTGCTTTCAAGGCATATTCCTTTGTGCGGTGGCACACGATTTAGAAAACTGAATCATTTAACGGAAACCAATAATCCGCCGATTCATGATTGTGGCTCATAAATCTGAGGCCAGCAGGTGGCCTTTGAAAAGCTCCAAACCATTTAAGAGAACTTCATCCTTCTTCGGATAAAATTTGATCCGAAGGGAGATTTTCTCTTCACCCGCAGTTTTTATCCGGAAAGGAACATTTTTCGGAGTTGGACTTTTTGTTAAGAGAGAAAAACATCCCTTAAGGGGAATTTCTTTTTTCAGAATTTCCCATAATTAAACGGAAAGGATTTCGTTCGTTCGTCGAGGCAAAAGCTTAAGTGGATATTAACCCTCTATACCAGACCAGTCACCAGACCCACGCTAAAGTTAATCCCGTCTGACATTCATTTGATTGCCAATGCAGTGACGATGTCGGCGAAAGGGACTCCTATAGCACGTAGCTGCTTATTGCTTTCATCGTGTTAAGTGGCTCCTTACTATTTATTTATTCATTTGTGCTACCTTGCCAGGTAGCATTCGCCTCCTGTTTATGTATAAATTTTGATTTTAATTCGAATTCGTTTCGATTTTATACTGATAACTGGGGCGTAAATTTCATATTTGATCGGTCCATAGTTATCATCGGAGCGTGTACCGGCACCGAGACTTGAGGCTAATCGAAACTATTCGGAAGCAGGTACTGACTATTGCTTTTTGAATGCTACTTGTGACCCTATTTTGTCGGCCAATAGGCACTTTTTCCGCCTCATTTGGAATGGAATGAGCGCAGATGTTTGTTGCTGTGACACACCGAGTTAATTTTTGATAAAATTACCCATGACACGGTTGATTGCGACAGAAGGACGTCCTTTGGTAAAAATAAAATGCGATTTCTTTGTTGCCCGTGGACGTTGAAGCCTTGAAATGAAAGCTATAATGATGTCACAACTTAGTCACAAATCAGACCACTTTACTTGTGCGCTAAACTACGAGAATGCGAGTTAATACATTTTTGGTGGACTTTGGAAATAAAGGGGATTTTTTTAGAAGCGGGGGACATTAAATTTGCACTTTGTGTGATGATTGTGACTGATTTGACAGTTCTCAGTTGTTTTGGGATTACTTTGGCTAAACATGACTCTTGAAAAGCAGAAACAAGACACTTACTAAAAGTAGCACGACAGACCATTTTGTTCAGGACATGCCATTTTGAAACGCTTGCTTTAAACGACGAAGCACCATTGTCACGCATGGTTTTGTTTCAGGCAATAAATCGAAACAACGTTTATAAATACAAATGTGTTTTGCAAAACTAGCTTCAGTTTAAGAAACTCAAGCTTGTCCGACACACCACTATATCCAGAAATGGCCAGCATTGTGTGCACCTTATGGGCGGGTGGAATCCATGTGTTTCCAAAAATGATGATGGCCAAAACTGTACAATCAAGAGTGACCGGAAAGAAACATCATTACTAACTTTTCAGCATTCAACCCCCCAAATACAAAATGCTGAACTTTTCAGCATTCAACCCCCCAAATACAAACTGATGTACAAATTATGTAGACTCACAAATGACGTCAGGTACGTAGCAACACTACAATTGTCCACATGAAATTGTTTGTGGTCCTGATTCACCTTAAACACGGGCATCCAATTCTAGAGAATTGAAGACTCTTCGGTCAGAAGGCAACGTGAACATGCTCTCTACATATATGATGTAGTTAATAGCTATCTTAAGCATCGAATCCATAGTCGCCTTGCTAAGGTCATGTCTGAACACCATATACTGGGCAATATTCTGCAGAAGGAAACAAACATGGTGCAGACATTTTTGAGACAGTTAGTCCGGATAAGACGAAGGGGATGGTTAAAGTCACTTAAGTGCCAGATCGATGGCTAGAAAGACTCCCCCATTACTCAATTTCCCCTTGACTCCAAAGGCAGACAATAGTTATTCTGCGTTTGATTTCGGAACGCATATTGACAGTACTACTCAATGCAGATCAGAGACAGTGACTGCTTACCCATGCCTATAGTGATGCTCTGTGCAAGACGTGGATGCTGTATGTCCTTACTGGAGACAGTTCACACTTCGGTTCATCAGACCCATTTAAGCCCTTTCCATATCAGTGCTATTAAAGGCTTCATTTTCGACTTGTTACGGTGAATCAATCGGTATACCAACAGCTGAACTTGTTGGAAATTGATCTCGCACGATGTTTTTAGCGCGTTCGCATGACTAGCAAAGCCACGAGCAGTGGGCATGGCTTTTCATAAATTCTACAGAAAGAACTTTTATGTGCGCAAATCTGATGTGTTTGCTATAAACAGGTGTACAAAAATCGCGTGATTAGTATTTATGCCGACTCCTGCGCTGGGTTCAAATTCACGTTAACCTCTCTCGAATCACTGAAAATTTCCAATGGGAAACCTCTGCAAATATTCTGCTTCTCAAATTCATACGCTGACGAGTTGTTGTAATCACATAAATTGTGTAGACACCAACAAACACCTTCAATGAAACGAAGATGCTACCTTGGTCACTGCCGCAGTCTCTGCCAGTTGAGGTACGGCCGAAGACTTCTTCCAAGACCTTCAGGATTTAACAAAGTTCCCGCAGATATCTACATCAGGATAGTTGGAGAAATCGGCATTCGGAATCAGTACGGAGAAGGATTCAAGAAGGTGGACAAGAGCTGGAGCTAAGTGAAACGGAGACGGACCGGCACATGACCGTGTACTCACCAACCTATCCTTACCAAGTGGCAGATTCATACAAAACATAACAAGCTTAGTATAAATCGAAGAGTTCTAAATGCAAATCCCTCCAGTTGATCGCCTCTCATATTAAGGGTCCTGCATTATCGCGGGGGCAGAGCATGCACGCGAAATTTCCACCCCATCGTATGACTTCGACTCTCATCAGGAATCCCAAGCGTAACCAGGCGTTTTTTGATCTAGTCCAAGAAACCTCACCTTGGCCAGTATTATTAAATATTAAAGAAAACACCTCTCGTACTCCTTAATATAATTTCTTCTTGTAACTCTTCAAGTAAAACCTTCCGAACAGATACAGAAATGAACACATGTAGAAGATGTTCGTCAGGTCAACCCACATGTGATGATTGCAACCCCGCATCAACGAATTCACACCCCAGGTCAATGATATAACGAACTGCACCTGGAACAGAGACACATGACATTCCCATTTCACACACATCACAAGCAAAATCCTTACCAACTGCAGCAGCGTCAGATATCTCTTCCACCACAAGTATCTCTGAACTCTTGGACCTGCCGCACTCAAGCCGTAGTACGTGTACATCACCATGTGGACGAAGCTGTTGAGCATCGCCAAGCGCGTACCTGGAGGTGTAAGTTTAAAATCACGTCATAGCCACCGGGCGAGAGTACTCACTTGCTCCACTTGGATACCATTTGGCCGATGTCCACATAATCGGCAGCATGCTGCAGTGATGGAAGACGTGCAACAGGCTGAGCTGATCGTTCTTCTTCCGCAAAATGAAGAAGAGAGTGTCAAGCATATCCACCGCCTTTGAAATGTAGAACAGACAGAGTCCTCGAACGACCTAGGAACAAACAACCTGAACAAACAGCCTGCTGACAGTCTCAGACTTACCCTCATCTCCTCTGGATGGAAGTCCGGTTGACTGGGATGGCACAAGTAGCTGTAGCCACGTCGCGTGGATCCCAAGAAAATCTCCTTCACAATCAGTGCGTTCATTGCGACCTGGGAGAAGTTGTAAGCCATCAGAAGGCCCTTCATCTTGAACGGTTTCCTCCTGAAATACAGACTTCGTTAGTGGACGAGTGAAGTGGTTCGATTTTCCGGGTGTCTCTCACGTCTCCATTGTCCGTGGACCCCATCGCACCAGGGCTAGGTAGAGAAGAACAATCAATGCAACGTCCAGCGGAGAATCAACCAGTGGCCACCCCTTGGTCCTCGGATCGGAGAGCTTCTCGAATCTGCTCCAAAAGTACTCACTTGACACGTTGCTTTGTGACTTCATTTTCTTGAATTGTTCGACTCTCCTCGGCGCACGGAATTCGATTGAGCGGATGTCCGCTGCCAGTTGTCATATTTAAGATGGAACACGATTCCCGTTGTGGGTCAATGCTTAAGATGTTTTCGCATGCTTGCCAGCGAGTTTTGGTAGCAGTGGAGCGTAGCGTATATGCATGCTAAAGTTCGGCGCGACCTTGACACTGTAAAATATATTGCGTCAACTTGACGTGTAGCATCGATTCTTGGTGGCAATTTCTTCGATTCGGTAGTTGGTGGGGGGAATAATGGGTGTCGTGCGTTACGGGGACAAGCAGTTGTTGCACACATGAACGTCTGTTCGCGGTCGTTGACTGGATTGATTTGGCGTAGTGAGAGCTCTTAGATTGCTGTTCAGTGATTGACGCACTGAATACCTTAAGTGGCCCTTTAGTTGATCTTGAGTTTTGCCATGAAATATTCAGTGAATTGAATGGAGAAGAAAGTAGATGCCTTCAACTGGGCCAACTATCGAGGGATAAGTCTTCTCTGCCGTTTTGTGTGAGCGCCTGAAATCATTCGTCAATAACCTGATAGCTTCTTATCAGTGCGGTTTCAAGCCTGGGAAGTCCATCATTGATCAAATCTCCACATTAGTGGAGATCCTCGAAAAAACCCAAGAGATGCAGATCGTCACCCACTACCTATTTGTCGACTTTAAGGCCGCATATGACAGCGTGCATGGACATGAAATACGCCATGTCTAGTTTTGACATTCCTACTAAACTCGTCAGGTTGTGCAGGATGACGTTGGAGAACTCTCGCTGCTCCATCAAGGTAACGAACTCACCGAGACCTTCAATGTCAAAAAAGGTTTTAGGCAAGGCGAAGCGCTGTCGTGTGATTTTTTCAAAACCTTATTTGGGAAGGTGCAAAACTCAATCGCCAACACAAGATGCACGATGCTTCAAAAATCCGTCGAACACAGCGAGCCATCAATGAAGCTTTTGCCTATATTGAAACGGCGGCGGCAAATATAGGTTTAGAGATATATGCTGTCATCAATAAAGGACACACTACATCGATGACTCGGTCAGAACGTTACTATATGCAGCTACAACTTCGAGGTGATAAAGGTCTCTTCAACATCAGAGATTAAAAGGAAAATAGCTCTTGCCAACCGCTGTTTCTTTGGACTCAAGAGGGAATTGAGTAGTATAGTCCTCTCTCGAAGGACCAGTCAAAGGATTTATAAAAAGTTGATCATCTCTGTTCTGCTCCACCGCGCGGAAGCCTGGCCTATCTCGTAGATGAAGAAGCCCTTGGTTGGCCCTGTTTGCGTTGATGGTTTCTGGAGAAGAAGATTCAGATACGGGCCGATGGTGCAACACAAGGAAAAGGACCTCAACCAACTTGGCGTGCGAAAGGCCCAGGTTCTCCCCGGACTGTTGTGCCATAAGAAGAAGACGATGAAGAAAGGTTGTGAAGTGGGTAATACCTCAAGTGATTTCTTAGTCCAAGAAACGCGTTATTTAGTTACCGCATGTCACATTATTTTCCGACTTCCATGTAATACCATCGTCGGTGAGAAGGAAGCTGTATCACACCTAATGAGCATGAGTATAATTTATCAGCACAACCTCGAGGGTCACATGCATCCTCAGCTAACATTCGAAACTTAAAGAGGATTTTAAATTAAAGGCCACACATGGGCGTAACTCCCTAACGACGGCACATATTAAATTTAATAACAAAGTTCAAGGCCGCAGACCTATTCACAGCCAGCGCAGCAACTAAAACCACACACATGACCGCAACGGTCTGCTTAACGTGGGTATTCCCATCAGGATACCAAATGATGTCAGCGCACACACCTCTTCGTGTGGCCGTGTGTGGGAGTACGCCCCTCCCAGCCCCAATCTACCCGAGTGTTTTGAAGTCAGTAAGAGGCTCTTACCCACCGCCTTTTACCGTCCCGGAAGTGAGGTGATAGGACCCGCCACACACACGGAGAGAGAAGTTATTCTACATATGAAGACATCGAATTGATTTCTCGACTATCATGTCAGCCACGGAGATGGCGATGGAGATGGAAAGAGAAGTCGAAACTTACGAAATGATTTCAAAATCTCCATCGTTATCCCCCACTGGATGTGCTGAAGTTTACTTCAAATTTAAACATTTTCCTTGGAGATTTCATCTTCGGATCCTTGAACATGAATGTCGACACGACGACGCGGCAGTGATGCGGCAGCGATGCAGGATAAGGGGAAACGGAGGAGATTGTGGGGGACTTGCACTTAAGTTTCCCCAAGGCATCCGGACTGGATGGCTGAAAGTGGAGCGGTTGTGATGTGCAACTTAGACATGATATGATCTAAGGAGAATCATATTTGCAGGAAGTTGGTGTGGGAAGCCGAATGAACTTACGAAAGGCACCTACACACTCGCTGACACTTTAGTCTTAATGGTCTGGTGTGGGGAAAACTTTGAGGGCCGTGTGTGTCGATTATGGCATACAATGTTTCAAAGGTATAAGTGATTACACGCGGCTGGTAGCGTTCACTGAGGGGGTGGTGTTCAATCGGTAAAAGAAAATGATTTGTCCAGTGGGACTTCGGATTTCATTGCATGGAGAATCTTGATGTCATCTTGAGGAACTAGGACAAATGTGAAACGTGATTGAGGTGTTGGTATACGATGGTTTGGTTTGAGTGAACGAACTGTATTTCTTACTTGTCATGGCACTTTCCAGTAGTCGCAGTCTAAGGTCACAAACATAATTGACCTAAGGAGTTTGTGTTTTCTCAGTGAGATACTTCGGGGAACACAAACTAAAAAACACCACCTAAAAGTGATTGTGCCTAGAGAACGATTCATCTAGCTCTCACTTAAGGAAGCAAAAGTTAACGAACATGACGGAAGCAAGCGAAGTGGGCCTTATACCGTTCCGTTCTTCTGCTCAATTTGAATTAGGTACATAAACGCATATGTACGTTAATTATGTTTGAACCTAAAATAAGCAGAATTGAACAAAACTGATCAAAGGGGCTATTGTGATCGCAGTGCTTCTTGTCTGTTGATTCGATCGATTACAAAGATTGCCTCCATTAGGTTTGAGTCTAAGTGCTTTGAGGAGTTATCTACAGTGCAATGTTCGATTAGGATTCTTACTGCAATGTGTGTAGAGAGCAGTGGTGGGATTGAAACTGTTTAAAGCGTGGCAGATCTTGAAGAAAGAGAGTAGAAGATTTGAAAACATTGAAGATCGGTGTTTTTTATTCAAAATCTAAGAAATTTTTCCCATCCTACCTTAACGCTGCTCATAGACGAAATGAACAACTCCTCACTCGCCTGTGTGATCACCTTTTTGTAACATCGTTGTCATCTATAATGCTTCTTCGTAATGTTGGGCACACATTTTCTTTAGAAATTGAGTTATGGGAGGGGTTAATAAAAAAATTAATGGTTAAAAAGGAAGGTTTAAAAAGAGTGGTCGACTTTGTCCTGTGTAGTAGATTTGAAAATTTTCCAAAATAGAAGCAGATTTACTAAAACTGCTACAACTAGTACTCTCCTTCTTCTTCTTGGTATGGTGGTATAGTCCGAGTGGACCTGGGTTTCTACCAACAAGCCTATCCAACTAGCAATATTTGGCTAGCTGTCGCACAGTTTTCACCTTGTTGTAACCAAGGCAATGTTGTGGATATTCTGAACACCGCCAAGACAAGGGAACACGGTCGACTAAAATCGCAAAGGAATTTTCAACTCCTTTTCCGATCGTGTTTCCCTTAATCTCGTATAAAGTCCTACGCAGCCAACACCAAGTATTGTACACCAGCGGCAACATTGTCAAAAAGCCATCAGAGATACCGCCTCTGATGTCTTAGGATTCATTCCGCCACCTTTGAGACCCCTGTTCAGACGATGTCGGCAGACGAATGTAGCCAAACAAGAAGCCTATAAAGCAACATTCGAAAGAAGGACAAGAGCTGCTCACGAGCTCTACGAACATCGGATTGTCATGAGAAAAATAATGGTGCAGGAGAAGCGCGCGATCGGTAGGAGCTGCGGAAGCTTACGTCCAGCGGTCTTCGAGGCGGGAGGCGGTGACTTGGTAAGGAGGTTATTTGCTTCTTTTGGTTGAAGATCAGGACGGATCTGTTTTGAAGTTCGACAAGTGGTTCCTGTCAACAATCCGGCATTGATGTCTTGTGTGTAGGAATTATTGAGTTGTAGATTAAAAGTAGCGGTAGAGGTGCATGTTACAAGTCTAGTGGTGTATTTAGCGTGTTCATCAGTTTTGCAGTTCCACGGGATGTCTCCATTCATTGATCTAAAATTCAAACCCGACTAGATATTAACACTCAGTTCCTTAACTCAAACAAATACTCAGAAATTCCGCATCAAGCAATCCGTTTCGCAGTAGTATTTAAATTTTTGAAATCCATATTCAGTTTCAAAACGAAGCGAACGAAAGTGATTCAAATAGCGTATCAAATTCAAAGGGTTGTATCCATTTCTCCAACAGGCGTTCTAAAAAACCAACCAAGTTTCTTGTAACCGATTTTGTTTAGAATCCAGCCACCAATTCACAATTAAAAATGGGGTAAGTTAAAACAGAAAATCAATAATAAATATTCCAGATATCACTGAACTCGCTCATTCATACGTCAAATCGTGTCCAAAAGCTGTCCCAAAGTACGTTCCCATCCTCTTCACTCCCATATCATACACACAGAATTAATCAGCTGACTTGAGCAGTAATCCAAACCGCACACACGGAGTGGAACGTCACAATAGAAATATACCACATCTCCGTCGTGCAGAAGGAGAAAAAGTGTTTAAAAGTAGTTTTCTAACTCGTCGTAAAAACGATTTTAATTAAATAAAAATACAGTGCACAGACATAAATACCAAAATAATAAAAGAATAACGCGTTCGTAGAATCGCGTCAAAAGCCAATGAAATAATACAGTAAGTTTAGGCATAATACCCAATTAACCCATATTCGAGTGTTTCCAATTATTTCGCAACAAAAACGAAGAAAAGATTTCGTTCATAGCGATTCCCCTTTGTCAGTTCCATTCGTTCCATTTCTTCTTTCTATTTTGCTCAATTGTCTTGTCAATTTTTTGTAAAGTGAAATGGGTGAAAGGTAGAAGAGACGAGGAATTATTTTGTACGTAGTGTTGCCAGGAATTGATAATTCATTCAAAATCATTGGCCCCCGCCCCCTAAATGAATGGTTAATGTACTTTCGGAAGTGCATTTCCTTGCGTTTGACACAGATTTGGCGGAGTTATTACACGGTGTCTTGGTTGAACTTACAGTGGGCATGTAAAAGAGATTTGAAAGGAATTTCAATGCAAACGAACTCGATTGGAGAATGGTGCCTCATTTGGTTGAATTTTAAGGGAACAATAAGTGCATTCCGTTTGCGTGTTTTGTTTCTAATATTTTCAAATCATTGTCGAAAGTACGGATTTGCCGAGTGGATGTTTACGTCATACATATACGGAAGTTGCCGTACCTTTTAAACTTTTATATGTATCCATATTGTGGGATTTACGATGAAGTTATTAATACGTAGTGCTAAGCTCAGACAAACAATATCATCGGGATTTTTCTGTTTCCTGTTTATGGCATCCCTAGAAAAGTGAAATGTTCATTTACCTTACTATTAGAATCAAATTCAACATTTATTATGTACTCCAATAAGGTAAAAGTCTCATAAAAAAGAATTTCAAATTGATTTTGGCTTTGTAAATCTAATAAGACGATTTTAAGTTATAGTTAGTTAAACGAGAACGATCCAAGGAATTGGCGACGCAAATTCAGTTAAATACAAGTTATGAAATAAAAGCTTAATTAGTCCTTTTGATTACACTACCAAAGTCCTCAAAGAATAAAAATAAAACCAGTCAAAGTAATACGACTTGAACTAGAGCACATCTTCATTTTGTCAATTGTTATTTGCGCATGATACTGTTTCACACATAGCGGCGTTCACACTCAACAATCTGTCCTTACGGTTTGCTCGAACACAAATTGATTGACTTGTACTTACGTGTGAACACTTGTACAACTTCAGTACATGTTTTAATTTCTAGTTTGCATTTTGCAGGGTGCACATTAGCGGATTGAAAGACGACGTGAAATATGAAAAACTAACCTTGACCGTATCGCTAATTTGTAGTAACGAGCGTTCACATTGACCAATTATCCCATCAACACGGTTGTCAAGTAAATCGTATCGTGCAAACACCGCTTTTGACGAACAACAGCCAAAGCAGAATTTGCGCTGCCATACTTACAAGTCAAGTTGTATCAATTTTTCGTCAGCATATCGTATCGACACGTTTTGGATATATCTAATAGTATGTTCCCACTAGACGAAATTGAGTAATTTCTGCAAATTTCGCTCCAAATTGCCTATTTTCCCATACAACGAACCAATTTCAAAGTTGCCTCAAGTTCAGTGAAACTGACTTCGAAATTCTATATTAAGACAGATTATGTCAGTTTTCGTATAGTTAAGACAAACAGAGCTAGTATATTTTGTATCGTTATCCCAGTTTACTTGCATATTTATTTCATATTTTGTTTTCATTCTTTTATTTAGAACAAATAATTCCAAGGAAAAACAACCAAATTATTTCATTTGTAGTGTGAACACTTTGTGCAATTTCGAAATTGCGATGCCGAAATTGTCCAATTTCGCTCCTAGTGGGAACATGGTATAAACCAAACGAAAACAACAACCGAATATATTCTCATTGTATTATAGCATGTGAGAAACGCAATAAATATGTTAGAATGAAAGTTCGACAATTTTCGATGTCGAAATGACTTTTGTTATTTACACGGCGCGTTCATGCAAAAGTTCCATGTTCTAAATTTTGTTCTCTTGGCAACACTTAAAATGTCAGCATTTTTAACCATCCCTTCAATGATCTCACATTTCTAACAATTTCAACTTGTGATGTATCATTTTCTTCAAAAAATTTCCAATAGGAAATGCCTCGTAAAATATCCAATAAGATTTGTTTCACATATTACGCACACACACAGAAATCAAAACTCCCAACTGGCAATTCTGTCAGATTAGGAATCCAATTCGAACTGTCAAAGCCGTGTCCCAAAGCAGAGATGTGAAATGGGAAAAAAGAAAATGAATGAGAAGAAAAAAGTTTTTCCTCTTCGCATTTGGTGGAAAATGGAACACACGACCGAAGAAAAGATTGATTTTTCTTGTGCTACACGAAATTTTCCTCTGGGTCCAACACTCCAAGTTCTAGTTGAGTGCGGTGCGTGAGTGCTGGGTTGGAGTAAAACGTCTCTACTAAAACAAAACTTTATTTTCGGCCTCAGGAAAAACAGAAACAACATAAATCAAGAAAAAAAATTAAATTAAATAATAATCATCGTCACGGTGTGTGCAGTAGCAACGAACAAAACGCAAAACATCCGCATCTTTGATAAAAATGTTGTGATAAACGGAGAAAAATCATTGGAAAAAAGTGATTATACGTCACCACGGAAAATTCTCTTCAAAATTTTATGAAGAAAATTTCTGTCGTGTGCTCCGTGTGTGTGTTTGTGTGAAACAAATGAAAAACACATAGAATCTCTCCAGCTATTTCTCAAGTGCAAATGATTACAATTTAAGTGATAATTGTACAGTTCACAGGAATATACAAGGAAGAAAATTTCGTGAGTGAACCAGAGCAAATTCGAAGGAAAAAAAATCCCTAGGTAAAATTGTGTGTCAGAGAAGAAGAAAAAAGTGGAACGTATCCTCCCCCTTGCAAAAATTTCTTTCTCCACCACCACCACACCACCATCATCATCATCATCACCACCATCCATCCCCCAATTGAAGCAGTACCATACAATATCCCCATGAAAATTATTCGTACTGACTGTGTGTGTGTGTGTGTGGTTTGCCTTATGTGTGCTTATCCCTAATTATGAAGGGAAAAATTAGCAGTAGCTATATTTTTATTTTTTAGTGTACAAAATAATTTCATATATTTTTTCTAATTTCAATGTTGTTATTTTGTTTTTATTTTCCTTTGGTGCACCTCCCGCTGGCTCCCCTGTTGTCTCCTTCATCATCGTCGTTGTCGTCGGTATTCACACACATCGTATGTACTTCCTAATGCTGCCCGG
Source organism: Eristalis arbustorum (assembly GCA_916610145.1). NCBI lineage: Eukaryota > Metazoa > Arthropoda > Insecta > Diptera > Syrphidae > Eristalis > Eristalis arbustorum. The sequence goes on along the minus strand of OU744318.1, from coordinate 17,211,682 downwards.
TGCGGATGAATGAATGTTGTGGCATGCTGCTGCTGCTGCTGATGTGCTACTGCTGCTGATTTGGTTGGGTTCGATTCTAAATTTAGGGCAGAAAAAGTTGAAATGAAAAAGAGTTCACCAAGTGACATTGCGAAAATGGATTCACTGAAAATTCCAAAAGGTACGTGTACTGAGTGCTCTACTGTTGTTGATGTAATCATCAATTAACTTTTTTTTCCTATTTTCCTATTCAAATTTATCTTAAATTGTGTATATTTTTTTTGCATTAAGGAGGTTCAAATAAACCACCGTCTGGAAGTGTCCCAATTACAGTTCGATTCAATGCAGGCGAAGAGAGTCTCGACGATCTATTTCATTCATTTCACAATACTGCCACCGGTGGAGGCGGTGGTGGCGGTGGCGGAGGTGGTGGGGATTCCCTATCGAGCAGTCCACAACAGCAAAATGTAAGTTTTTCAGATTATTGGATATCATTTTGCGTTTGCTCCGTTCACTAATTGAGTCTCTTTCCCTCTCTCGTATCCACAGCCAGATGAAGTAAATACAAGGAATAACTTTCTGCAAGGAAACTTCTTCAATCGCAAAAGGTACACACTTTTTTCTTCGCATTTATACTCCCTATCAACACTGTATTTGGACTCTTTTTTTTCTTACTCTTATTCAAATTTTTCTTTTTTGCTGTGTAATTATGGTGTTTTGTTGTTGTTGCTGGTGCTGTGGGGAGAGAGCTAGAGTGGAGCTGAGGGGCGCATGTCACGTGTGAAAGAAATCCAATTCAATTGGATGAACAACTCTTTTTTTTTTCTTTTCTTTTCATGTTTTCATGGTGTCCTCTCTGGTCGTGTTGTTCGTATGTTTGGTCTCTCTCTCATTCAGTTTGTCGTGTTTCAGTGTTTCGTGTTTCCATCTTAAAATCAAACAAAATATGAATACGTATGTCTTCATGCAAATCATCGGATACAGAATGAAAACGGTGAGAGGACGAGGGTATACACATAGAGAGTGAGAGGGAGTTGAAAGCAAAAGAGCATGCTACCTACTTCCGGGTGGCTTATGCTTGGGCCTACCGTTGGAAGGGGACACCTCCTTTCCACCTACCCACTTGCCGTGTGTGTTTTGGTATACAACGAAGGAGGATAATGTACATGTCTACACATGAGTACACATATGTATATGATTTTTTCTTTTCAATCTTCAATCCATCTTCTGGTCATGTACTCTAAGGCGACACAACACACTCCAGTGTAATTGCATGTTTGCACTTCATGGAATGCATTTTTGTGTTCTCTCCTTCACCTTCTCCTTCTGCCCATCTCATCTCGCACAAAAGTGCAGTGAAATATCTTTGAATCTGTTATTTTTTCCTTCCACTAAAACAGAAAAGGATCCTTCACAGCGTCAAAGAAAAAATGACAAGCAAAATGTGAGAATACAGGTTCGATTTTCTAACAGAATCCGTGTCGGTCGTCTCATTTAGTGAATGCACACGAACGCCCCTTTATTGACAAGCAGCAGATAGCGATCTTGCTGATTAGTGGTTTGACACGCATTCGAAGCACAAACGCATCGACCTAATTAATCTTTCCGACTTAATGAGACATCGGGGCGGCAAATTGTATGTATCAAGATTTGTTTGCCAACCACAATTGATGGGGAAGAACTACTTATGAGTAAATAATATTGTTACCACACTGTTCAAGGCCGATGGGTTTATTTTTCTCATCATGATATCATTCTTTTGCGGTATGTTTGACAAAGTACAGCTGTGGCTATCGAAATTCAAGTGGGGATTTTCTCGCCGATTCAATGTGGCATATTCTTATGTATGCACAAAATGAGAACTAAACTGCATTGTGTTGTTTCGTATGCCATATGGATTAGTTGCACCCCTCCGCCTTTACACAGTCGCGCTTTGTTCTAATCACTGGCATGGGATTCTGAATTTATGACAAATTCACAACAAGATGTGATGATGTCACTTTCGGTGATAACCATTCAATCGGCAAATAGAACGTAGAAGTTTTCATGGTTTTGTTCAAGGCACTGATAGATGTGTTGACATTATCCTTTTGTGTTTTCATAGCTTTCAAATGGGTTAAGGAGAAAATTTCAACTGTTGGTGGTGTGATTTTATAAATGCCCAAGCACGGAATGGCATGAATAAGTTCTTATTCAGGGCAACAAATTGGTTTACACAATGAATCACTGAACCTGTCGATTTCGTGCCCTGCTGTGAATACATACGCATACGAAAGTAGATCTGTAAAGAGACCTTATTAACTTCTAAAGAAGCAATGCGTATAATTAGGTCTCGACTGTGGTCGACACGAATTTAACTTGAAATTGAAACATGCATGTGTTGCTGGCAAAGCTGGAATTTAGCAGACATTTGACCACGGCATTCCTAGCAGTTAACTACCTTAACCTCGTGTTCGTTTCAAAAACGTCGACACATCACATTGGATTTCTCTACAATCTCTCCTAACACAATCTTGTTCGGAAGAAACACAGTTCATTGACAGCAAAAACATTGCTTGAATTGGTTTTACAATATGTCTTCAACGACATCATGTTGACTATAGCAATACCGATTTCTTTAAGTGACATTTGTCTCAAAAATTGTCTCTCGTAGACGACTTAAAAATACCGTTGCTGAATAGGTTAGGTTAGTAAGTGGATGACTGCAAGGAGTAGTCACAGCTAAGTAGGCTAATTATTAATTCTTCCTCTAATATGAGGCGTTTGCCCAGATATGCTGCCTTTTGTGGGCTAGTCCCTTACTTAATCCCAGTACATGTTTTGGAATTTCATTATATTATCCAAAAAAAATCTGCAGAGACCTTGTTCTTATATACCTAGTACTCTCTGCGTCTGCAGGGAACTGTAAGGAAGCTATTAGGATACTTGATACACGCCTCAAACCTTCTTCTCTGAGGACATGGTCTCCTACAGCACAGAGTGGGGCAGGGCCTGTGAAGGTTTGCGTTTCTTTCTTAGCTACGGAGTCGGTAATTTCCTTTATGACCAAATATCCAGCGGAGTTTTACTGTTTCTCCTACTCATCATATTGAGCTTCTGTATGCTTTCCCACCCAAGCTGAAGAAAGACGCTGGTGTTGTGCGTCGCCCATGGATTCGAAGTATTTTGTCCGCGGACCCAAAACCCCTGCTCCTGTTCCTTCATCAATTCTTGATACATCTGTATACCATTTTACTGTGTTATTGCTTTGTCTGTGGGTTGTGGACTCATTGCATCATTGTGGACTCATGTTTAAGTCGCGCGAGATCCCAGAAAGGGGTCGCTGGGGTAAAGCATGAGAGTTCTTAAGGCCACTCGACCTCCGCCATCGACTCCAACTCATCAGGACCTATGCCTAGATGCAACCAAGCGATTTTTTTTGCCTTGGTCCAAGAACTCGTCCTGGGTCTGCCAAGGTGTCGCCTTTCTAATGGAGTGGCATTTAAGGCACGCCTCGGAAGACCTGAAATTGGGGACATTCATTGCTTCAATCTTGTTTGGTTTTGGAAATTGAATTTGCTTTCCACATAATCCCTCGATATGGCCAAGAGTTGTAGTTTTTTAACCGACACTGGAACTAATGAAGCGATTAAGCTGACGTTAGCGTTTTTTAGCTTAGATGTGAAAGTGCCCAAGACTTGCCAACAGAGTAGGTAGTTTCGCTGGGGAATAACTCAGAAAGGTGGTACAAATAACATCTTTGTAGATTACAGTGCCCAGCTGAAGTAAAAATTGTCAACGAAAGGCAAATAATTAACATATTTGTATATTTGGGCGACACCTTGTTTACGACTTATGTCAACAATATTCACTATACTCTATCAGACGATGCCAACATATGTCATTTATCGTCTCGTCGCCAGAGTACTTTACACTCTGGCACATCATATACAAATTTAACAGCGACACGCAAAGCAAGTGTTGTTTTTAGACTTTCAAGTATGCTGAACTGCTTTGTTTGCCGGTATAAACATAAGAATTATTGTTTATAGTTCAGGAACTGATGCAAAACGTGTTATCGTATTCGGGGAAAAAACTTTGCGCATCATGAACATTTTCGAGGGAAATGATTTCGTCCAAGCGATAATACTGAACAACTGTGCACATGTGTAGTCATTCATTTTGCTGCACATGCTTTTCTAGCATTCTAGACTCATAGTCGAATTTAATGTAAGTTACTTTGTGCGCTATTGACTTATCGGACTGAATCGTTAAAAAAAACATGAAAACTGGATTGGAGTGAAACATTTTTGACTGAAGATATACTGAAAAGAAAGAAATACTCCAAGAAGAAGCATCCCATTTTCGATATGTGCTTCTTGGGAACCCTGTTCGACCCTACTTTAGTAAGTGCTTCTGAATCCAGTTGAATCTGAAACTAGTCTGTAGCTTTATTGCTGTAGCTTGTTAAAATAAGGTGTCTTAGAATTGCTTTCTAAATCAGATCATCCATATAGCTCCTCACCCTTTTCACAGCGACAACAACAAAAAATAGATCATTGCAAGAAAATACCGTCATTTCTAGAAATGAAAAAACCACTCGCGTCCATCCGAAACAAAAGGATTGTCTTTGCTTCAAACATAATTATTTCCATTACATTTAATTAAACATATAATAACTTTCATATGTTTTTTTTTTTCTTATTCGTTCAAAAGTTAGAGTGTGAAAGAGAAATTAAAGTGTGACCGAGACAAAGTTTCATATAATATTTCACCATGCTGCGGCGTATGGTGGAGTGTTTGTGTTTGCGTTTGCGTTACCCTAATTGTTACGCTGGGCAGTCGTACTACAGTGAATGTAAGTTCAAATTTGTTGCTTCCATAAATACTTACTAGCCTATCAAACAGAAAAAAATACATAAATAAACAAAAAAAAAAAATAAAATCCGTAGTTTGGCTTAGTAAAACAAAAAACAATGAAGAGAGACACGTAACGAAATTGAAACAAATAAAAATAGTACTTGTTGTGTCGCGTAAAACTGAAAAAAAGAAAAACAAAAATTACGTGGTTTGTTCGTCAACCATTTTATTATTGGTGTTGTTTCATCATGATCTTTGTGTGTTGTGCTTCTATTGTTTCATGTGAACAATTATCTCGGGGATTTTTGTTTCCACACGCCGATACAGTTCGCTACACAGAAACTGAATTGAATCATTCTCTTCCTTCAGTGACAAGATAACAAGAAAAACTTATTTTACTAACAATAGTTCTCACCACAATTGCACCACCACTACCTACTACTACTACAACTTCCACAACTACAACAACAACAACAGAAATGTGTCTCAACTAAGAGGAGATTTAAAGTATTCAATCGTCACCAGCAAACTGTTCCCCGTCCCAAATTTCCCAAAACAAAAACAACAAAAAATGAACACAACATTTGGGAAAAAAATAACGCCCCGTACCACAGATCGCTAGGACGAAAAGAAAACCATAGAGTGTTGCATTGTTTTAATTGTTTTATTCGAACGTCACTAAAACAATAAGAAAAATACGATAACGCCCAGTGTAACATTTATGTAATGCTGTCCAACTTACTTTCTCTGTATCTCAAGATCTAACTTTTAAGAATTTTATTTTTCGATTTTAAATAGACAAATCTATTTTTTGGAACACACAATTTAAAAAATTACCTTACTTCAATAAATTTTATTTTGATCATAGTTTCTGATTGAAATTGAAAAAAAAAAAACAAAGGAATATTTGAAAATTTGAAAGACCTCCACCGTTGCATATTTGTGACGCTGGGCGGAAGCGGGTTAATTAGTAAAAAATAAAGAAACAAAATTCAATTCAGTATGAAAACGTTTATTTAACATGATGAATACCACTTGAAGAAAATATGTTTGTAGTTCGAGAGTCAGTCGTAACATATGGCATGTGCTTCTTTCTTTTCCTTCCCTGTAAGCTTGGATTGGTAATTATTCGTATTACTTTTTCTATTCCTTTTTACGAGATTTGTAGGTTCAGGTTGCTAACTGTAAACAGCAGTCACACCTAGGCTACTTGGATCTAGTTGATTATAATGCCTTAACCTCGTTAACCTAGAGTGATGAAGCTGCCTGTCACAGATACTTATTATTTACTAGCTTAGTCAGGTTGTCCAAAAAGGAGGACGCTACGACTTTTTCTTTAATAGGCGACCGCCATACAAGAGAACGATGGTTTCTTGCTCTTCAGCATCTCCGCAATATCTGCAGAAGTCATATTCTTGATCTTCAGCAAACCCAGGCAGACTTTGTGGCGCACTGTCCAGTGATAACGCCGATGGGAATTCTGAAAGCAGCTTAGTTATCTGAGCCATGCGACTACGCCGGTACTACGTAATAAGAATTGCTTGTTTCAAGCATGATCTCCTCATGCCATTTTCCGGAAGTCAGATGGCAGGTCTCCATTCGAAAAGAGCGATGAGCTCAGCGATTTAGTTTTGCATCAAATATTTGCAAAATGGATCCCTTAGCCTTCATTATTTCTTTAAATAACAACTGAATTCAGTCCGGCTCAGATCCAAATGTGTTTGAAATCGTTGGTTGTTTAGGGGTCGTTTTGTTCAAAAACTTGAGAGTTGATCAGCGTCGAAATTAGTTTATGTAACTCTCGATTTAACCGGAGAGTTAAAAATAAATTTTGTTCACTGTTTCAATTCATAGTCGGATATTTGTGATTTAGCAGTTCAGTTTTTAAATTCCCCCTTGAATTATTAAAATCTCACATTTTTCTCATTTCCAACAGTGGATTTAGTATGTGTGCTGATTCAACATTCAATCATTCAACGGCGTTCACATTGTACTGCATGTAGTTCAATTGATTCGAACGACTCAAAAATGATTTGCCTTCACATTGTATTATAGTAATGCGGTTAACAGACTTAATTTGTAAGAGTAGCTTCGTGGCATGAACATTGAAGCCCACGTTCTTTTTTCAGTCTTAATGATGTCCTAAATGAATAAACGATCCTAAACCCTATCAAGAAAATATCGTTTGAATTCATTTAATTGAGTGGTTGAAACCAAAAAAGTGAATGAAAATGTACTACGGTGGTGATGTACAAAGTACATTGTGAACACTAGTGGTACGACCGACAGAGATGAGAATCTACTTCATTGTTTTATTTTCATGCATTTGCTACGTAGCACCTTACTTCTGCTTCCTTTATTTTGTTTCTAATTAGGATGCATTGTACTTATATATCCTCGCAAAAATCTGCAACATTCTGCAACACCTCTTCTATAGCAAGACGCCATAGGCTCATTTGTACCCATAGACCGGTTACGCATATGCTTTAAAAATTAACACATCCAGTAGCAAACAAGGTTTTTTTTTTACTATTTAGCGGTAACGTGTTTACACATGTGGTAGTTATCAAGGATTTTTCAAATAAATAACTAGTTTTTATATTTTTATATTACCTGCTTCACTTTCTGTAAATCTACTTCGATTTTTGGGGCAATTTGCTTAACTTTCTGGGCTCTACAGGCATTCTCTTCCCTGCCGACGGAGGGAAAAAGTTTATTTGAGTTGGCAAATATCTAGAATGAAAAAAGACAGAATGAGGGCGAAATTCCTTTTATCTCTTAACTCCTGCTTTATTAGTAAGTTGAGCAAATCAGGATTTGATTTGTTGTAGATAAATAGATATCGAATCGTCGAAATATAAGTCGATTGGCATTTCACGTGTGATCCGATAAGAGTTTCACCAAATAGTGATTTATCAGCATTAACATCTACGCAGCTTCTCAATCTTAGTCGCCTGCAAATTGTGGTGACTGGAAAAACTCTTGAGAGAGAGATCCGCTACCTCTACTTTTTATTTAGTTAAGAATCCAACCTCCAATCCAGAAACAAAAAGTATAAATAGATTGTAACTGCTACTCTTATCTTATTGCGTAGACTTGCTTCTTAGCAGAACTCTTTAACTTGCGTTCGGTACTCGTGAATAATGCCAAAATAATTAGCGATGTTTTTACTCCTGAGAGATTTCCGTTGCAAAAGCTAGAATCAAGAAAAAGTGTTTCATACTCGTTTCCGTTTTGGATTAAAAAACGCAGTTGTTCCTCAGTCCATTAGTCCTTACTAGTCTCTAGTATGCATATTTTCATCAATTTGTATACTTCTCTTTTTCGTTCGATAGACAGGATGACCTTCCTTTTAGTTCACAGCCAATTCCAACTACAAACATATTTTTTTCAGTTTCATTTGAATTGTACCATTCCAAAAAAAGTAAATTATGAACTAAACAAAAAAGTAAAGAAAAAAACAATTTTTTTAACAATAAATAAACACTTTTTGATCCTAGTGCAATGGCACCACCCCAGCAACAAGGATCATCACAGCCGCCATCGGTTAAGCAACAGCAATTATCTCCAAATCATCCTTGCCCACCAGAAAACTCCCCATTCAATGGATCTCAACCAGGCATATCGAGCAGCATTTCGCCTAACAAATATCGCCGGAGCATCTCATTTCCCGGCAAGGGAGCCTCACCAACGCCTGGCTATTCATTAGATGTTGTACCACCTGGTATGGTGGGCAACGGAGGCGGCGGTGACAACAATGCATATCTTGGCTATCAGGATCGCTGTTCGATTGGAAATGGCCTCGAAATGCGATCAATGGATCACTGTCTCAACGATATAATGCGAAATATGGCTGTGGCTGCAGCAAGTGGTGGCGGCGTTGGCGGTGGTGGTGGTGTCAGTGGTGGCAACATTGGGCCCAGTGGCGATGCTGGATCAGTTGCTGATCGATTACGTGGCAAGACACTCGGCGTAACGGGCGATCACATGTCCGATGAGGCTGGTAACTTTATCGATAGCGGTGGAAATTTAAAATTGAACTCACCCTCACGATCGTCACCCCATTCCCAAGGCTCCGAAGCAACTGCCCGATATTCAAGAAAGGTGTTTGTCGGTGGTCTGCCACCAGATATTGATGAAGACGAGATCACCACATCGTTTCGACGATTTGGACCGCTGGTTGTCGATTGGCCGCATAAAGCCGAATCAAAATCGTATTTTCCACCAAAGGGGTATGCCTTCTTATTGTTCCAGGACGAAAACAGTGTGCAACAGTTGATAGAATCGTGCATAACGGACGATGAGAAATTATATCTGTGCGTATCGTCGCCCACAATTAAGGATAAGGCGGTGCAAATACGCCCATGGCGCTTAGCAGACGCTGACTATGTCTTAGACGCAACAATGTCATTGGATCCGCGAAAAACTGTTTTCGTTGGTGGAGTGCCTCGTCCATTAAAGGCGTATGAACTGGCAATGATTATGGATCGCCTGTACGGTGGCGTGTGTTATGCCGGCATAGATACCGATCCTGAATTGAAATATCCAAAAGGTGCCGGCCGTGTAGCATTTGCCAATCAACAGAGTTACATTGCAGCGATATCAGCCCGATTTGTACAATTGCAACATGGCGATATAGACAAGCGTGTCGAAGTGAAACCATACGTGCTAGACGATCAAATGTGCGACGAATGCGAGGGTCAGCGTTGCGGTGGAAAATTTGCGCCGTTCTTCTGCGCAAATGTTACTTGCCTTCAGTACTACTGTGAGCAGTGTTGGGGCGCCATACATTCGCGTCCAGGACGTGAATATCACAAACCTCTAGTCAAGGAAGGCGCTGATCGTCCCCGAGCAGTACCCTTTCGCTGGTGTTAACGCTTGCTTCCTCCGAGAGGAAGACATGAATAGAGAAAGAAAGAGAAAACGAGAAAGAAAAAATAAACACACACACCACATCTTTTAGCTTAAATGAAACGCTCTTCTTCTCAATAATGATAATAATTTAATATATATGTACTCTCATATATATAAACGTATATATATATATCTGCAAACAGAAAATAATACCAAAAGCAAACAAAGCAAACAAATAAATGAGCATAACCAAGAAACGAATTATATAACAGCGCAATAACCATATAAAAGAAATTAAGAAAACATAATAAAATAGTTATACATATAGACAACAAAAGAAAGAAAACAGCCACACACCAAACTTAATCAAATTTCCCCAGGAATAAAAAATATACGATTTTCTAAACATTATTTAATGCAAGACAAGAAAAATCTCTTAGTACCATAGCAGATTAAATATATATTACACTTACAAGTAATTGGCGAACCACAGAGCATAGAGAATTCCAGTCAATGTCAATCTGCGCGCAGGAGTTCGATGGGATTGTGAGAAGTGACTTTTTTTGTTTTAATTTGAATACACAGAAACACCTTATCATAGAGAAAAGACCTTAGAGTTTAGTTTTAATATTAGTTTTGTATATTCACACGTGCAATACACGAATTATTTAATCAGCCGGAAGTAATCAGAGAGAAGATTAAATCCTCGCAAGCAAAGTATAGGTTCCATAATTTTTACATAGGTTTTAATTTTTTGTTGAGAAAAAAAAACGATAATAAAATATGAACCAACCACAACTTAACAAGCTTATCTCGCTGAGCCAAAGAACTTTGAATTAACAATGTGCAATCTTGTCAGTTTTTATTTCGTTTTGTTTTTTAAATATTTGTTATTAAATAATTTAATTATTTAACTTGTATGCTATGTTTTTTTTATTTGTTTGTTTAGTTGATTTTTTTTCTTTCTGCAATTGGTGCTAGTGGAGGAGTTTCTTTATTAGAGTTTAATTTAATGTTGTTTTTTTACTTTCTGTTTGTGACTTTTTTAATTTAACACTATTCATTTTGGATCTGCTCATGTTATGTGTGGAATTTTGAAACAAAGAGCAAGTAAACGCCTGCTTTGTTTTAACAAGCATTTCTTGCGGAATTAAGACTCCTAATTGTGTATTCAATCTATTCAATAAATGTGCCGGAGAACAAAATGCACTACTTTCTTGGTCTTTTACAGGCCAGTCCGTGAAACTATTATGGACACATTTAGTTCTGACTTTGTAGATGCATGTGAAACGTTTTTCAACACTGATTCGGTGGTGTTCGATATGTAAAGACTACAGTCTGCCGGTACTTATGCCGAGACTGTTACACATCGTCTTTCATTATAAAATTATTTACTTGTTATAAGCGAGCACCGCATGGCTAAGTGCTTACTCGAATTCACATTCGAGCAGATCCATAACATATTTTTCACTTCATTCATCCCAACTCTCACAATCTACACGTCTTTCTCAGATATCTCATAAATTCTCTCTCACTCTCTCTCTCTCTAAAAACAAAATAAAAACAAATGTTTGCTGGAATATTTTATTATTTTTTATATCGTTTTTCTACTTAATTATAAATTTGAATGAATTAAAGAAACATTAATTTAATAGCCCTAATTACCTACTGCTTGTGTTCAGTATTAGCTAATTATTGTTCTCCTAATTATTTAAAAAAAGAAAAAAACAAAAACCAAACAAAAAAGAAAAAAATTAAATAAACAAAAGGAAACGAATGAAGAACTATAAGAAATTCAATTCTTATAAACAAACAAAATTGAGAAACAAAAACAACAACAAAAAATTAAATATAATTTTTTACATTGTTTATTATTTTTTCTATACATATATGTAAACTATTACAAACAAAAGAAGAAAAAAAAAACAAATAACACTAGAAAACTTTTTTATATATATAGACATTTTTTGTATTGATTTTTAAAAAATTAAACGCAAAAATATAAAAAAAAACCGTATAATAAAAATGTCATCTTATTATAATAAAAAAAAAACTAAAATCAGCAACAACAAAAATATATTATTTAAATTAATGTATGTGCAATAAAAATTTAAAAACAAAAAAGAAAAATTCAAAATATCGCGTTTTTTCACCTGTCAACATTTAAAAAGTAATTTTACTTGTTTTATATATATATTTAAAAAATATAATGAATATTATTATTATATAAAAAAAAGAAAACTGTAGTTATACTAATGAAATTAAATTAGAAAAAATTTTGTAATTTGTATTAAAACTAGAAAAATGAAAAAATGAGAAAAAAACCAAAACAACAACAAACAAACAAAAAAAATTGTAAACAATAATGATCAAGAAATTAAAATAAGATTTTGTTTTCTTGCAAACCGTATTAGTTTAATTATTATTTTTGTTTAATTATTATTATTATTTGTTTGTTATTATTACCATACACGAAAATGTATAATTTTATAGAAAATATTATTGTTTTAATTATTTGTTTGCCCGAAACAAAAAAAACCTTGCAACCACAAGCCCATGTGTCCTTCTATTTCAAGAAGGTTGTGTCAAACCGAAGAAGGAATAATACTTATTTTTTTTCCTTTGAAATGATTTTTGATAAACAGAAAAAAATAAAACAAAATTAATTTTAGTAGACATGGACCACCTCGTATGCGTATCAATTCAAGTTTTATAATTTCAAATAAAAGCATCAAGAAAAATCTGAATTCAATTTTTATTTTGTTATTTTTTAATTTTATTTCTCTGAATGATATTTAACGGTGTGTAGGAAGGCATATATTTTGAGTGGTTGGCATCGGTTGACATCTGTAAGCTACAGCAAAGGTAATTTTGGTTTGAACGATGAAGATGAGCGTGTTATTGTACTTAAGTTAGCACAGACACAACAAAATTTGCTTATGGGAGAAATACTGTTTACATTCTTCATCTCATTTTGTATGGAATTTTTTTAAGTAAAACTAAAGTTTAGCATGTCGAAAATATAGGCTCTCACCACGCAACTTTTCTATCAAAATAAAGTGCGTCGATAAATTCGACTTTTCGTTTCCATTTATGTGATCACGTGTACGGTATGAATAATGCGTACAATGCGCTACAGTGCTGTAGGTGGTTGTCTTCCATTTCGAAAAGGTATAACTTTTACAACTCTTCCGAACTCAGAGGAGCAAAGAGCAAATAGTTTCTCCAACATTCCCGTTTGGGTTCGACATACAAGGTGTTATTCCCCGAAACTCGTGACAGAACAGTACCATGCACCAACGAGAGGGGTTGCTGTAGAAGTTTGCATTATTGGACCATGCAATTTTTTTTTTATTTTTATAGCAAGGTTTTCTTTCGCCAATTGTTCGTTGAATGATAGGAAGAAACTGTCTTCGTAGGAAAGGAATTAGTTACAGATATTTCCTACAACATTCAGTAAAGAGATGCCTGCTTTGGATGCCTTTATTTTATGTTTTCGAACACCCTTTGGCCTTGCGGACCTCCAGCAACGAATTTTATTTCTCGGCAGTTCCCTGCCAACATATAACTGTAGTGATCAAAAATACTGATATTTTGCTTTATTGAAAAGCCGTCGCGGACCCTTCCCAGGGGTCAACCACAAAAATTGCTGTTTTTAGAGACGATATTGTTAGATAAAGAAAGCACAACGCATGTTTCATATTTCGACATGAAATTTATGCGATTCTCTGAAGAAAGGACAGCCGTTTTGATGCATAGAATGTACCTGATATAATTTCAATGGTTTAAAACTTAATCTGTTAGACTTTTATGATTCGGTGAGTTGATGAACGCCTAAAGAGGAGTTGGTTTTAGTGTGTTCTATCGACTGGATGCAATATCAAACAAAGCCGCATAGCTGGTCATTCTTTTAGTCACGTTGCACTTCTTTTGTAGTCAAATGTTGTCCAATTGCGAAGTCACGTACCAGAAGCATTACTTAAGGTGATTATTAGATGTTACGTGTATGTCGTGCATATGCATAGTTTTATTATTCATTGCATAGTCTGGACGATCCGAGCAATTGCTGACTTCCATCGGTGACTGTTTTGGGCACGCTGCTTCCAGTCATCAAGACCAAGCTGTCTTACATACGTGACGACTTAGTCTCTCTACCGAAAGTTCGACCTTTGAAAAAAGAGAACCAAGAGACTGTCATTCAAAGACCTTATTTGCTGGAGCGTTGTCGCCGAGTCAGTGTAGTGGACGGATTTTTGCCTTCCGGACTACATTGACATTCTAGTACAGCTAGACATTCCATTTAGTTACTCTGATCAACTGTCTGTTTTCTGTCAAAGTAAGAAGTCTACTCAAACGCGGTAAATCTCGCATATATATGTTAAGCGGGTGATACTGGGAGCAGTAATATTTCATGTCATTGGTTTCGTTCTGATCTACAAAACATCTTCCACAAAACTACAATACATTATCATGTCCTGATAGACTCATAAGCCAAAGCTTTGCACATTCTGAATTCAGTGAATATGGGGATATAAAGTACAGTAAATTGAGCATAGATTAGAAAGTTAGCCGAATCCAAGAAATCAATTCTGCGTCTGGTTTCTGAGTTTCGACAAATTCGATTTACTCTAGAAACATTTGCAGATCTGATGGCAGTCGACCTTGTCTCAAACAAACGTGAACTCTTACACACATAATTTCATTCACAATGAAACAACCTTGGGGCAGTGCAAAGTTCTACCATACTCGTGTACCTATCGTCAAAATTGATCCATTTGTTCCACTCTGATGATCTTTTTGTGTATAATTTGATTTATCTTTTTTTTATTTATTTTTACTAATTTTCATTATTTTTGTATACAATTTATTGTTTGAACACTCAATTAATCCTTTCAAGACGGGTGGACGGCTATATCTTTGCATATACCCGTCCACATGCCAACCAAACAAACAAACAAAAAATGATCTAAAAATGAAAAAAAAATAAGTGAAATGTTTCACGATAAGAATCTATCTCAGAAGAAAAACATAAACGCCCCAAACAGGTAACTCTGTTAAGTTGAACGTACAGGTAAGGCCACCGTCCAGAAAGGGTTAAATAAAACGTATGCAAAACAGAAAACAAAAAAGAGAATATTACATATAATTAATTGACTTTAGTGGAATACTTGCCTTAATAGTCTATTTATATAAATATATATTAAACAAACAGAAAATAAAAATACATTTAATTCGTAGCAGAAAAAAGTAAATAAGAATTAGCTATCCTCACCTAGCTAATATCCACCCTCTCTCTTAAATCAATTTCAATATGTAATAAAAAAGTGAAACAGTAATATGATGTAATAAAATCAATCATTCTTCCTCACCCCGCCCACACAATAAAAAAAATGAATAAAACATATATAAATTCAAATAAAGCTGAAACACTAAATTAAACGAAGATCATAAGATAAACAGAATTCCAATCTCCGCAATGCATTCAAATGTTGTCATGTCATGATTTTTTTTAGGCTTGTGAATAGTCTGATGGAAAGAAGTATGTCAATGAGAGAGCTTAGCCGCGAGCTAATAGGTTGCTAAGACATTATGGAAGAATAGTTTCGAAAAAGTGTGTTGGGATTTTACCACAGTTCTATAGTTCTTGTTGGCTATTGCTAGCTTTACAAGTAAACTGCTTGGTGCAGTGGATAGGGACTAGGTCAATGTGTGTCTTACTCACCCATAGCTTGAGTAAAGGGATGCATGCAATACTATAGAACTGCAAGATAGCGATTGCGACAAAAGATAATGACGAAATGGTAACACTCGCTAAGAAATTGTCGATGATTACATTATGCCTTTCATTGCGTTTCATTCTCTTAGTCTTGTCACCCAAAAATGTCAGACAAATGTTGTCTCAGTACCACCTTCCATGCCGATCGTTACAGCCTATCATCTTTTAAAGATTCATACAATTAAAACCACCAATGACAAATGGCTAGAAGGCACCACCTGCCTTAAAACAAAAGAAATCTGGCCATCACTTAACCTAAAACGGTCACTCAGTCTACTTGGAATCAGCAAGCCCTCAGTAAGGACCCTTATAGGAGTCATAACCGGGCACTGTGTAATTGGCACTCATGCTCGCAGGATGGGTGCTCCATATAATGATTTTTGCAGAAGCTGCATGGATGAAGAGGAGGAAGAGAACACTCATCACCTTCTCTGCTCCTGCAGTGCTCTTGCCAGTCGTAGGTTCCTGCACCTAGGAGCCTACTACTTCACCGGCCGTAACGAGCTAAAAAGTGCCAGCATTGGCCAACTAAATCGGTTCATCAGCAGCACCAACTGGTTCCAGCGTTAGGAGAAGTCAATCCGCGTGGTATCACAATGGGCCTACTCTGGCCTAAATGTGACTGCTCTGCAGCAGTCAGCCACTACAACCTAACCTAACATTATTCTTGGGTGACATGACTAAGAGAATAGGTGACGATGGCATCCCTGCCTCCAGCTTCCATCTCGCATATGACTTAGAAAGTATCCAATCGGATCCATTTCGACATCGTCATACGTTTCGTTTCCAGAATGAAAATAAGCTACTCATAAGAATGACTGCGCTTTCAAGGGAAGAACATATTTTTTTGACATGACAGTAGACGTTTTTTTAATAAATTTCATTTCTATTCTGAATTTGCGTTTCAATTAAATTGTCTTCTGTTTATACACAAAAATAAAAAAAAAATAAAACATTTTCAAAAATGTACGCATTTGTTTATTTGCGTCATTATTAGCGACTGTTAGTGTACAAATTTTTTAAATATAAACCAAAAAAAGAAAGAAAAAATGAAAAGAAAAAAAACAACAACATTAAATGTAGGTAGTGTTCTTTTTTAAAGTAATTTTTATTAGTCGAATTGATATAAACAAAAGAATGAAAACCAAAAAAAAAAACTAATTATAAAAAATGCGCAAAAGGAAGGAGAGGTAGCCGTGGGTGAAAATAAAACTCGTCTTTGAGTCACTTACATCAAAGTCATATTTGAGTGCGTTTGTTGCAGTAAATTGTATTGAAATATTTTTGAGCTGAATTTTTACTACTGAATAGTTTTTTTAATGCAAATGCAAAACAAAAAAAAAAATATGCAGCAAAGATGATTTAAGGGAAAAAATCATTGAATGCGTCTGGTGCTATATAAAATTTTCGATCTACATATTTGTCGCTCTAATGACGCAATAAGAAAGAAAATTAAATTTAAAAAAAAATGAAAAAAAACATCTTGAATAAGATTAAGGTGTACATGTATATTCGTAGCAAACCTTATCTTATACGAATCCATACTAGAGTAATGAAAAAACAAAAAGCAAAAACAACCCAGCGCTTTACCAGCTAAAACATAATTAACAACCCAGAGTTAGCACCTTTTTTCCTTAAAAACATATAAGAGAAATAAGAATCCCTATCGTTAGCCTCTCCCGGTCTCGATATACCTCTTCCTATTAATCTCCTTTTTTAGCAAAATATTTAATAGTAAAATATTTTAATATTTTATACGATACATACAATAAATATAAATTAATTAACTTACTAAAGACAAACATTGGAAAAATGAGAACTTTAGAAACTTTACGCATTTTCTTTGACAAATTATGTGAAACATCTTTTGTGCAGTCTCATTTGTTCATAACATAAAGTATTATAAGGCACTGCATATGAATGTAGTCATTGTTTCGTTCTGAATATATACATTTCTTTCGTTTCGTTCCGTTTTTTGATTAAGAATTACGAAATAGTTTGTAGGTTAAATATAATGCAAAACAAAAAAGAGGAGGAATGATGAGAACAGCAAATTCCTCAAACGAAAATTCTTTTGTTAGTTAAACTTTTTTTAAGGGAAGCAAACAAGTGGACAAGAGAATTAAATGCAATGTGTTTTCAACTAAGAAAATGATGGAATACTTAAAGGATTATATGAAGGAAAAAATAATATTAAAAACAACAATTAAAATGCAAAAATTAAACTTTGTAACATTTACTTATACCAAAACCAAAACAAAAAAAAAACAAACAAACCAAAAACAAAAGAATTAAAAAATATCTTAAACTTAAATAAATTTTTTTCTGAAATAACTTTACATAGAATATATTGTTTTATTTGAAGTTCAACGCCCGTGGCGTTGTGGGTATGTTCGTCGATCCCAACCTCGACGTTGTAGGTTCGATTCCTGCTCTGTGCGACGAAAACGATTTCCACGACCCCACCTCTTTCGAGTCACTGACAATGCTCAAAGAGTATTTCCTGTCTAGAAAAACATCTCCAAACAATAGCACGCACAACACGAGTGGTTGCTGAGAAGCTAGGCCCTGGCCCCCTACTGGCTGTAGCGCCACCTGTATTATAGAAGTCTAAATTGAATGATCTTTAGCTTATTTAAGTGGGGTTGGTTATGTATGCATGTATGATCTTTAGAAAACTGTGCATCAATTGCGGATGCTGAAGGTATTCGTATCTTGACATAAATCTGCACATTCAATGACTTCTCTAGTCAGAGGTTTTCCTTTTCATTTTCTCCACTGCTTTGCACATACGTGCTCACGACAACTCATAAGTAGGTCCATATTCGTATTTTGGTTACGTCCAAGGATGTGGCAATCTTCGAAAGATACTAATACCCTGTGCTATCAGCATGCACGATTCGCAACACCAAAGTGCTCGGTTTTTGGAATACGCTTACGTACTAACTCATAACCTGCAATCTTCTATCACTCACGCGGACTGCCGTTAAGTTTTATTTCGCGGGGCTGGTTAGCGATCATTAGTTAGTTAGTTGGTATCATGGGACCTTCTTTGTGCTTCTGCTCTTCGTAATTGTTCCTGCACAGTTTTCACAAATAAGTACATTTCAATCCACTTACTGTCTTAAGTCATGCTGTAAATAACGTCATCTGGACTTGGCACATTTACTGACTGCCTTTCTTCTGAGAAGAACAGTGAAAGACTGCGTGCCACGCATCCGTCTACATTTAGACATTACGGGCAAAAGGGCGAACTATCGTGTCCACATTTATGCAGACAACAGTGAAAGACTGCGTGCCACGCATCCGTCTACATTTAGACATTACGGGCAAAAGGGCGAACTATCGTGTCCACATTTATGCAGACACTTACGATAACCTCGATTTCCGGTCAAGAACTGCCTAATGTGGCTTCCCTTTGACAGCGATTTCCAGGAACGATGTCGGTGATGAGCTTGTATGTCCATCTTTCGTGCAGTTGTTCCACATACTCTGCTATTTATGTATCTCTTTCTTTTCTTTTAATGATTTTAGTTTATTAGCGATCCCCGTGTTGGCCTCTGAAGCACCATTTGAAGCTTGTATGCCAGCATGCCAATGGACAGCATTTCGGCTAGCACGCACGCAGGCGAACTGAAACCGCGTATTGCTCTTATTGCACTAATGTCAGCATCCTTTTATTTTTTTCCCGATATTTAAATACTATGCCCAAATCGAAGCGAAGTATTGGACGACTGAACTGACTACCCGTAGTACTCCGCGTCCATAACCAAGTCCACTAATCTCAGGAATCATTCGGGACAGCGCTCCTTGCTTCATCGAAGCCTTCTTACTTCCGTGCTTAATGTGTTTTTGATGACTCTTTCGATTTAATTAGCTGGTTGCCTACACACAAAGTTACATATTCCAGTTTCTTGCGACCGGTTAGTTGGGCATCCTTCGTTTTGTGACCAGTTAACTCCAACCCAGCGGTTTCCAGTCAATCTTTTAAATTTGACACCTCTGTGCTTATGGCACTGTCGACTGCTGTTACTTGTTTGGCCACCGTGACAACGAGCAAAGTTCGCCCAGATCCTAAAGCAAAAATTCTCCTTCACATTTTGACTCCAGCTTTATGGATTTGATCATAAAAGAATCCTTGCAAGAAACTTTTTCATAGAGACAGGAAACTTTGTTCAGAGAGGAAATTGCTGACTCAAAGACCATCTCCGGGCTAGAAGGCAGCTTTGAAATGTTAGAAGAAGTAGACTTGTGGAATTAGAAAAATGTCGAGAACTAATTACAAGTCATGGAATGGGGCTGAGCCACTCATTCATGATTCTTTGGTCGTACCATCCGATAAATTTGTATTTAAATTGTTGTCGTCGTTATTGTCGTCCTTGTGTTTTAGAGCATAAGGCACTACGAGTATACAAGTCCACACCTTTAGCTGCCACTACACAACTGGATGTTATACTGCGTCAATATTAGCAGGAATCCAATTTACCTTAGCGATGGTTCCATCATGGCACCTTGTCGGATAACACTCGAAACGACTTTATCGCAACACATGCGATTCAGCAATCAACATTTTACACTTAATTTATCACTGTTTTCGATGGCGATTAGTGTCGTGTCGCATTTTCTGTGACTGTACATAACTGTGGGAACATTATTGCTTCACATTTTATCTTTGGCCCTAAAAAAAAACCCGTTCATCCTGAGGGTGTTTTACAATTCGTTTCGTTTATCATCAGTCTCTATAAATACCATAGAATTCACCGCTCATTTATATGCTCAGCTTATCGCTGGCCACTGACTCAGTACTCACCTTATCGTTTCTGTACAGAAACGGTATGCTTGCGTATGGTAAACAAAACAAAAAATAAAAGCAAGTACCATATTCACGATGGTTTTCCATTCTGTTCGGAATTTCATTCACAGATCTGGCAGCATTGAGGGTCCGTCGCCCACGAATCCAATGGCACCCGGTAAAAGCTCTCTATCAACCAGTGAATCAAATTCACTCGGTACCTGGAAATTGATTAAGGGGAAGGTGTCACAAGCCGTGGAAGACATCAAATCATCGAAGAACACCAACACATTACCCCTAAAAGGTATTTACTATGAAAGCAAAACTCATTTATAATCAAGAGTGATAACAATTTTATTTACACAGGGGAAGACCCGGACTCTGATCAAGAAAATGCAACAATAAACAGTTCAATAAGTGATGACTTTTCCTTTGATCAAGTGCTGAAGTGTGATTCGGATTCAGACATTGAACCAGATATACTGCTGGAAGCCGATGTTGAACGGTCACGCATTCGTCGTTCAATTGCACACTTGAAGTCGAAAGTCAAATCCCGCTCGCAAGCTTCTGCTATACCTGTGACGAAGGCTACATTGGCAGTGAATAACGGTAACAGCGGCAGTGGCAGTAGTCTTGGAAGTACCAAAAAGGAAGCAAGCCCAAGTCGCACGACGCCAACAACGTCGTCAAACACATCATTGCGAAGCACATTCCTTCGAAAGCGTAAGAAACCTGTAGTAGAAGGTGCAGAGGCAGCCTTGGCAGCAACAGCGATTGCAGTTCAACCGGTTCCCAAGGAAAAGAAAGGAATAATTGCCGGCAAGAAGGAGGTTGAAATCGAATCGGGTGTAGAGATGCTTGAAGACATGGTTCCTGCTGTGAATGAAAATAAAGCTTCAACCAATGCCGCAACAGAAGCGGACTCGGAAAATGTTCAAACAAAACGGTCACTAGAGCTTCCAATAGAGAATATTGCCAAACCAGACGACGGCAGCCAAACAATGAAAGGACTATCCGCCCTAGATGCATCACAGCCAAATGAAGAGTATTCCAAAGGGTCGCAGTCGGCTTCAAAGAGCCCGTTTTATGTATTCCTTAAGAGTGTGCCATTTATATCCCTTATATTATTGTTAATTGTTCTGTGCTTTCCATCTATTCCGGACTTTGCCCGCGGAGTATTCTCCTGTCTTCTTCTTATGATAATCTTCAACTCAATGTGGCACTACGTGAGGGAGGCTGTAATATCGCGAATCACAGTGAATGGTCCCGAGAATACCAAATTCACAGTGCCCGACTTCAAGAGTATGTCTATCTGTGAGATACCCGCTGTTGAGGAACACAAAACCGTGAAGACCTACACGGGGTGGATGAACGAGATTCACAGCTATGATCCTGGAAATTTTCATATATCCATGACAAAATCTGTTTACGTTAAACTTGACGGTGAGTGAATTTCAATGAAATATCATTGAAACTTACAACCATTTCTTATGCTAACAGGATCAATGCTGAGGATTTCCAACACAACTGCAAGAGTCCCCAAGCGACAGATGTGGAATGAACCGGTTATCGATAGGAAGACGATAACCTTCACTCGCCATCGGACATTCAATTTGCTTGGGTGCCGTGTGGAGATGTTGCCCCGTGGCTTGGCAAGAAAAAGGTAAAACTATTCGGGGGTTGTTGGCGAGAACATAATGCTGAATGTACTCTTGTAGGTATTTCAGTCGGAAGTATCCGATGCAACTGATTATAAAGAACTCCGGTGAACAAAAAAATGAAGAAGACACCATTACCCTGCCGACAAAAGAAGAGAAATCCTTAAAGCGCCCTGCCAGCACAAAGAGTCTTGATGAGAAGTTATTAGAAGGCAGCAAATACGGGAAGGAAAATACACTAGCACCACGTGGAGTTATGCATCAAAACTCATGTGAATCTATGGATGACCGCTCGGAACGAAGTGTGATGATAGAAGCGGACAGTGATCTTGACTTTGCAGCCACTGTCATGAACGCTGATGTGAGAGATTACACGAATGTACCGTGAAACCCTTATTTATTTTATTTTTCGTAGTTACAAAGTCTTCAGGATAGTGCTCCAGACTTGGACTTGGCAGAAGTGACAGTACCGTGTGGGGATGAAACTAGAATCTTACTCTTCGCCAGAGGGGATCGCGAAAAGGAAGATTGGTAAGTATCCGTTAGAGATGGTTGGGAAGAAAAATGCTTATGAGATCGGAATTCTTGCAGGTACCGCCGATTTGTCTCTGCCAGCCTTGGTGATATAAATGATCAGGATCTACATCTGCCCAATATGGTTATGGTCTCAGAGGCTGAATTGAAGGCAGCAGCAAAAGCAGCATCACTGTTGCCTGAAACTGTCAAGGTAATTCGTACTATCCCTAGAATTTTAGCAAAACCTAACTAAATGGTGCTTTTGTAGAAGGGAGATACAACACCATCAAAAACCGCAATAACTTCTATCGTTGAAGATCCCAAAGGGAATGAAAATTCTTCCACAGATAAGACAGAGAAGGCCACTAAGACAACAAAGAAACGTAGTCATGAAGGAAAAGAATCTACGCCTGACATTGAACTAGTGGATGCCGATAAACTTGTCGAAAGTTCCTCACCCTCAAAGGAGGCCAGCTATGAGGGACTCCTCATAAGCACATGTGCGGCACGAAGTGCGTTAGATTACATCCGGTTCATGGCGCGATATCAGGTACATTTCGAAAAGAGACAAGTTGCACGCTGTTTTATTTTTTTAGTTTTGTTTTGTTTTAATTCTGATTTATTTCTCGTAGAGCGCTTGTAACCAATCTCGCATTCCAGTTTTTAAAGCTCCAACACTGACGAACCCTCAAAAGACTTCGAGAGTATGTTTTTATTTTTTATTATTTCTTGTAACATTTATTTGTTTTTAAGTTTCTTTAATTTTATCCTTCTGACGACGTCTTTTATTATCTGCAAATCTTTCAATGACTAACAGACTTTACGAACTGGTTGTGATTTTATAATCCAAGGTACAACTGCGACTGTGTTTTGTTGTTGTTAATCGTAGTGATGAAGCGTTACTTCACTTTGTGTTGGGAATTAACGCCATAATGCAATTATTGCTTTAGTCGTAGACAAATAAAGATAAAGATATTCCACTTTATGCTACGAAAATGATCCAATTTCTGTTTTGCATTGACTCTGATCTGAATATCTAACTATTTAACTATTTGGGCCTTTAAACTCACCCCTTTTCGAAATATCAAATTTAAAAAATAACCCATTTCATTGACAGCACCGTCGCGAAAAGCGTCAAGAAGATGAGCTCTGGAAAGGTATTGATCAGTCACTGTTTCTTGGGCCCAGCGGAAGTGTTGTTTGGGCCAACGTACTCATTGGACGTGTCCTCTTTAGCTGCTTAAATGACTCTCTACTACTGGGAAAGATTCAAGAATTTCTTCAGAAAAAGCTGAGTTCTATCAAGGTACGACTAATGACTTCCCTTTAACATCATATTGTACCAATTGGAGTGTCTCTTTGTAGTTACCAAGTTTCATGGAGGATGTATCAATAACACAAATCTTCTTGGGTGACACTCCACCATTGATACATCGGGTATCACAGCCAGTGCTTGATGAGCGTGGCACATGGATCGATGCCGACCTCACCTATGAAGGTCTAATGCACATGACAATAACGACGAAATTGAATTTGTTACGCTTGAAACGGCAACAGAAAGTTAGCACTGCAGAAGGATCCATTGCATCAGTTTCAACCAGTGAAACAGTAATCAGCAGTTCACCACCGATTAATCTTGTAGAGAGTGAAATGGCTGCAAGTACCACTGATCAACTCATTGACGAGGTATTGACTAACTGCGCGATATATGATAGCGATGCTGAAAGTAGTGGAGCTTCCAGTTCAGAAACTGCTAGTCCAACGGGTGGTTCCGTGGAAGCGAGTACTACGGAGTAAGGAAACATTTTTTTAAGCACTGAAAAAACACCACTTATTTCCTTTTTTGAAGCACGCAATTTTTCAACTCATCACCGGGCAATGCAAGACGTCTGTTTAAGATTGTGGATCGTATAGCTGCATCCAATCTCTTCCAGTACGCTACCGAGCTTTCGTATGTACAAAAAGCTATGGAAAACATGAGCACAAACATAACACTGCGAGTGGACCTGAAGGGTTTGGTATCGAGAGTTACCATAAACATACCACCTCCGCCATCAGACAGGATTTGGTTGGCGTAAGTAACTATCAATCCCGAAATGGACTATACAGTCTAAGATGTTCCCTATTGACAGGTTCCGAGGACCGCCAAGACTCTGGATATCCGCCACACCCACAGTTGGAGATCACACCTTCGATTGGAGCATCGTGACCAATGTGATTGAGAGCAAATTGTGTGAAGAAGCATACAAGTATTTAGTGTATCCAAATATGATAGATGTCATTGTACCATTCCTCGGGCAGTCAACGTACAAGGAATGAAAATGTTTCCTATTTTCTTTTTTGTAATGTTTCGCTAATACATTCCCAGTTTAATGCGTGGCTTGATATGGGTTTAAACCTCGGTTTTGATGATTAGTTCATACAGATGAGACATGCTTTCTTATTCGTAACCTTCTTCTCTCTTAAAGTTCTTCAACAAAAGTTACATATTCCATAAAGTCTGTGTATGTATTGCCTACTGTGATTCTGAGAACTTATCTCTGTGTATACATAACTATTTAAAACCGATCTTTCCGATACCTTATGATAGTTTTTAATTGTTGTTATTATTTTATTGGTTGTGTTTTATTTCGTATTGTGATGAACTTGTGTCCTGAGATGGATTAGTACTTACAATGGCAACACTTTGTTTTTGTAGTTCGCATTCTACATTAGTAAAATTAAAGCACATCATTTCTGTTTGTTTTTTTTTATATTTCAGTCAGTTATTAATCGTTTCTTCTTGAAAACGAGACACTACCATAGTAAGGAATGCAGAATTAACTCTAGGCACTATTGTGTTATAATTTTTTTAGTTTGTTTTTTATACGGTTAACTTGCACGAGGTTCACACATGAACTTTGTTTTATTTTTCCACTTTTACACTGGTATATACAAATTAGTTTTGAGTTTTTTATTTGGAAACCAGAAAATTTATACATGTATTATCTAAGTAGGCTAAGGTTTTAAGTAATCGAATGAGCAGAAGTGAGAAAAAAAAGATAAAAGAAACTATACATGCGTGAATATATTTCCATGTACAGTATGTTGGATGAGTATTTATATATCAATATAATTCAATTAAATAAAGTCATAAAGAATAGCTATTTATTTACGGTAACAGGTTGTTTAATTAATTGTCGAATCCTCGAAGGTATGAATTTATCCTTTCTACTGCTAAACGGTACACATGCGATAAAACAAATAAGAATAAACATTTCCTCGCTACTTCTTGGGCAATTGGGGAATTAACCTCGCTTTGAATACGCTTAAATCTTCCTCGCAAATTTTCTACTTTAATTAAAAATCTCTCTCCATGAATAAATTAATGTCTAGAAATGGTCTGGTCAGCGATAGGATTAATTTTAATTTGGTTTCGTTAAATCGTTACATTATGCCAACGAGACAGGAATAATATCGTATTTGCCCACCATCCAATCGATATGTGTGGAGGAACAGTGGTGGAAAATCAACTGTAAAAGTGCACATACTGTCAAAACTCTGAAACACATATAATGGTCTTCATTCATGACAATCAGGAGTTGCAGCGTATCTTGTTGTTAGACTCAAAAACAACTTGGCAGTAGTCCAACGTCACGAACCCAGCATTATGTATTCTACAAGAAACTACGAAATTCTTAACATCACTTCGAAACTTAAATCCCGATCATGGCTTCCGCAATTCCATTTACTTCTTCATGGTTGGAACCGAGGTAGACTTGACCATAGCAGCAAAACTCGTTGACTCACACTACTTCTTGGTCCATCGGAAGGTCACGGATCACTGCTCATTCGCAGGGAATAAACATAAACTAAACCTACACGTTACTGCAACAATCGATCAGTGCATTGAAGCTGTCATGAATAGCACAATAATAAAAGAAGCCAACTCGTCTTGGCTTGCAAGGAATGCCTGTCACAGACAAGATCAGCATTGCCAAGCTTAATAACCACAAAATAAAGAACCTTCGATCCGTATCGATCTGCTTGTTATAGTGAATAGAGGACTCTCTCCGGTCGGAGCAATACTCCAGAAATGGAACCACGAATCCAATGACCTCAGCCAGAAATTCAACGTCTGCTTATCCACTGCCCAGTTCTATAATAACGGCACCTAGCTTCGTTGGGTCATAGGTTCTTTACAGAAACTACGAACGTAGCAAATGTATATTTATCAGATATTCTAAAGTTTAGTATTAGTATTAAGAGCACGGGGTAGTTGTAGCCAACACCTGATAGTTGCGCAGGCGGAATTATATTATTACCTCAAGATTGTAGCTGGCGATTGTTATGTTTTGGCGTAGATAATGTGCGGCGGACCGTTTCTTGCTTCAGAGTACATATTCCTCGTTTAGCCTGTTCTTCAATTGGAGTGAAAGCTTCCATTAGAGACCGCGCGACGTTGTCGATGTCATCTGCGCATCCCAACAGCTGGCTGACATGTAGAAGACAATGCCTTCGTGTTTAGAGCAGTCCGCCGCTTTTCCAGTATCGACCAGTTTGATGAAATCACATGACAGGCATCTCCTTGCCGTACAAATGGGTACAGTTAATCTTAACCAGTCCAATAATTTAAAAATCAATTTGTCATTATTTCATAAAGAATAATGAGACACACTAGCTGTCCTATAAAAAATATTTTATTTCGATTAATTCAGTCTTTTTTTTATACAAAGGTATTCCTTTTGTGTAAACAGGGGAATGTACAAAAATATTTCCTTCACTTGAATACTTTCTCTTAACATAATTTGAGATTGATTGTTTTTAGCAAGTTTACCATGATATACGTTTTGTTTCATGCTTTCCAAGGTGGCTTTCCATTGACAGACCTCTGATGAGGTTTGCTTTTGCTCGCACTTGAGGATAATTTCGATTTGGCAAACAAATCATGCAAATTTTCAATATCTTGTGGGGATTTGCTCAGAAGCTGTGAGAAACAAACATTATTCTGGGACAATTTTTAGTAAATTTGTGACAATTACCAGCTCAATGTACGCCTGCAACTTGTCCATATGCGGCAGATCCTCTGTACGATTGTGTCTGCTTGTTTTAGGCGTTTCGAATTGTTCATTCTCTGCTGTACTTTGGACATTTTCCATTGTCGTACTATTCCCGGGGGCTTGCGCGCTCGGGCTTGTGAGTATTTCCAATGCCTTCTGCCACTGCGCCTCCATTACGCTGTGCAATTTTTCAGCTATATCAGCTCTATCAAAAGCGAAAGTGCTAACTAGTTGTGATTCTAAGATTAGAAGAAAACTCTTACCGTTTGGTTTTGTAAGTGCTCAGTTTAGCTTCCAACTCGTCGATCTTTTTCGATGAATTGGCCAACTGGATACGATATAGTTCCACTTCTTCATTGTGTCTCTCTTGCAATAAGTTCAGTTCCTGCTCATTTTTTTCATTGATTAATTCCATTTGTTTGATAGCACGCTCGGCAATCAAGCGTTCACGATCGCGTGCATCTTGCTTGAGGGTTTCTTCAACTTTATCCAATTGCTCTTGGAATTCCTTTAGCTTCTGTGCAACAACGTTTTCCAATTGTTGCTGGTAATGGAGCTTTAGCCCTTGACGTTGACTTTCCAACTTTTTCTGCAGGAGGATCTGAGAAAACACGTGAAAATCTAGGATATC
The DNA here is from genome assembly GCA_916610145.1 of Eristalis arbustorum. Taxonomy (NCBI): domain Eukaryota; kingdom Metazoa; phylum Arthropoda; class Insecta; order Diptera; family Syrphidae; genus Eristalis; species Eristalis arbustorum. The sequence goes on along the minus strand of OU744318.1, from coordinate 17,183,598 downwards.
TGTGACTTTTTAAACCAAAAACCCAAAATCAAACCTCTTTTTCGGTGAGAGAAGCGACCTTCTCTGTCAACGACTTCTTCTGTTCCTCCAGTAGATCGGCGCGATTCCTTTGCTTCTGCATATGCTCTTGCGCTTGTTCCTTATGGTGCTTGAGGGAGTCAAGTTGTTTCTCAAGATCTTCGCATTTGGTGACCGCCTAAAATGTAATTGTAAGTCACGGGCATTTGTATTTTGTTGAGTTATTACCTTATCACCATGATATTCCGCCTTCACAAGCCGATCTTTCAGTTTGGCCAACTCGTTATTGGCAGTCTCTTCTGATTTCTTACTTGCGTGTAGCTTTTGCTCCAGCTCTTCAATCTGTGCTTTGTAGAAGCTGCTACACTCAACTGTTTTCCTAAAAGAGAAAATTGTTATAATTTCCTCTGATACCCTAGTCTATTGTATCATTACCTTGAAACATTTTGAAGTTCATTTTCGAGTTTTTCATTTTTATCTTGAAATTTGGCAGCTAGTCCCAGTGCTTGGGCTAGTTCTTTTTGAATGATATCGTACTTGGCGCCCAAGTCACGATGTTCGTCCTCCGATTTGCTCAGTGCATCCTTCAGTCTCTTATTTTCCTGTAGAAGCCTAAGAAATTGCAATAAAGAGACTATAAAGACGCGTCAGATTATTTGTTTTCATTGTTCTAACCCGCTATTCTCCATTTGAACGTTGTATAATGCATTGTCCTTCGATTTATCAACTTCCAATGCAACAGAGATTCTCTGTTGGTATTCTAACAATTTACTCTGCAGTGTGCGTATAGTTTTCTCCAAATGCAGTCGACGATAGCGTTCTTCCTTTAGAGTAAGATCTCCAGGAGCGTTTTTACTCCACATTTCACTAAGACTAATTAGATTACCATCCACAAGGGGACCACTTCTTTCCGCGGTTAATCTTTCTCCATTCCGATTTATTTCAATCGGCAAAGATGTTGCCTGCTCTTCAGGCCTTTCCTCACGCCGCGCGGTGTCGCCATTCCAAAACGACTTGTACTTCTTATCCTCTAAGAAATTATCAATCTCTTTCAAAACTCCGTGATACTCTTGATTCATTTTCCCCTCATTTTGAAGTTGATCTTTTGGCGTTGAATGTATCACATTTCTAGGATCACCATTTCTAATTCTTCCCTCATGTGCAGTACGCACTGTTCCATTTGATATTGTGGATAAATCCGATGGGGGAGAGAAATGTGTTTCAATATTTACTAGCCGTGCGTTAATATTATCTAATTCAGCTTGTTGTTTGGGTGGAAGGTACTGATAGTTGTTGCCACCTGCATGCTTTGCATCTGGTTCCCACTTGGAGGACGACATTTCGGAGAAATCTTCAAAGGAGCAGTCATTCACTTCATCGGACAGTGTGACTGATAAAAAAAGATCTGGAGGAATTAGTAACAGATAATCGGTATCATCTGAATCACACATTTAGAAAATTATCCTCGAATCACTACAGGTTCTTCATCCTTTGCATTTCCACTTATTTTTACTAATGTCAATCAAATCGTCAACAAAACCGTTTTGGCGTTTCTATGATCCAGGGATGTCAAAATACTGGCCATAGCTTCTTAAACTGTGAGTTGCTGTCTCGAGGATGGTATTTGAAATATATCTCATGCAATTATTTAAAGAACTGTCACTTCATTATTTACCTTTGAAGAAATTTCAGACTACTTCGAATATTTCCATAGCGAACTGTTTCTGAATATGTTTATACATATGGTAGCTAAACTAAATTTTCCTTCGATCAAAATTTCTACAAGAATGTGGACATGTGATTGATCTTAAACATTGCAGCCTTTTATTCCTGAACTGGCAATAAGAATTGTCTATAGACAAAAATTTGGCTACAAGCTTAGCAAAACAACATTGTATGTCACAGGTACATATTTAAAATTAATTTATTTAAATTCCGCACACGGAGCCTTCACATCAGATCAAATATATCAGGACTACCACTTAAATCCATACTTTGGGTTTGTGCAGTCTGTTTATCCAACGGAGAACCCACTGTGTCCTCCACTTCTCTTATCCCACTCGACCGTCTGCTGATAACTTCTTCGTTTGAATCAAATTTCTTCCGTTTCGGTAAAGACATCACAGGCTGCGTCATAACTTGTGTCGCTCCCATAAAATCGTCGTCACTGTCGGCAGAATACTCAAGTGCATCAGAAGATCTCCTTTTTTTTAATTCCGTACCAGAAATGCCAACCTCTTCCAGTTTGTTGCTTTTTTCCACGAGCAAATTCTGTAGCTCAGCAATTTTATCCTTCTTTGAATTCAGAAGTACTGCAAATTTGTTCAGAAGGTTCCGTTCCAGGACATTCATTTCATTTATGCATTGCTCCAATTTCTTTAACACATCTTGATGTTTTTCCTTTAATTTGTCTGATTGTTCTTTCTCAGATAAAAGTTCATTGCGAAGCGAGTCGATCAAATCAACTGCAGATATATTTATCACTTGTTGCAGACCGTAGGAGGGTCTTACATTCACTTCTAGATACTGTATTTTGAATTCATCGTCCTTGGTCAGCACAAATTTATTGTCGTCTATGGTGTATTGAAAGTGTTCAATTCCTCCATTTGTGGTCAAGGCTCTTTTGCACTCGTCAACAAAACTTGCATATGGAATTTCCAATTCACTGGCCGAATCCTTCAGTTCGTTTTGGGAAATGATACATTCCCACTCTTTGGATTCGTGGCTATCAAGAATTTGTAAATTGATTTCATCACATCCCCAATTCGACTTAAATATATAATGCCGCGTTGGTATAATTTGCGGAATTTTGTTGATAAACATTGAGGAAAATTCTGTAGAATCCATGGAGGCAGGCGGTAACTAATTTAGATGTTTTTTTTTTGAAGAAGAGGTGTGAAATACGAAATACTAAGCAAATGTTTATGTTTTGAAGAACGACCATAAGTCATCGCAGCTGTCAGTTGATGGTTTCACAACGCGAAGTGAGTGTTGCTGATTGTGATTTTTTGCATCTTCAAATGTTACCTTTTTGTTGCTAAAACGTACCGAATCGTTTTGGTGTGAAATTTTTTTTTGGAAATTTTGGAAATTTTTTATTTTAAATTTTTTTTTTCTATTGAGCATGAAACCAGCTATTTCCTAAGTTGATGTCGGAGTAGCCACCTTCACTTGAATATTCCGATCCAGTTCGGCGTTTTGCATCCATCCAGAAGAAGGTTTCAGGCTCCCTGAATCCTGCCCCGTTTAGGAAATCAATCAAATCCCTATCCCTGGAGACCGCCTTCACCGACGACTTCGAGAAGATCAAGCGCATCGCTCCAAGATCTCTGACGAGGTTGCTGGCGCTGTGCTCCGCGTCCTCGGCACTCCCGACTCCGTTGTTCGTGAGCATAAAAACTGAAGGGAACAAAAAAATCGGCTGCACATCCCGACTCGAATGAAACGGCGCTCCTTCCGAGCGGTGGACTACCCCAAGTTCAACAACCCAACGATGGGCCGGGGGTAAAATTTTCGTTTGTTATTGGTCGTTGGCACAAGTGGATTATGATGGCAGGAGTAGCCCTTTGTGCCGACTGGCTGCTTGTGGGGAAATAAATTGGTTCTCTGCCAGCGGACCGGTCTGCTGCCTTTGTGCTGGCGAACCACTTAAACCGACGAAAGTGATCAATTTTTGAACGACGCCGCCCGCAGTGGGCTGCCATTGAAGGCCTCGCCATGAGAAGGGACAGTTTCAGGGGGCAACGAAAGGAACGATCTCTGCACTACTGCTCGATTTGCTCGAAGGGCTTCAAGGACAAGTACTACGTAGCGAACTTTGTCGCAGAAGATTCTGAAAGACAAAAAACCAGCAACAACTTGCAAAAGCAAAGTTGGTCTCTTGTAGTCTTCGTCAGGAGGTTGATTAGATTTTCAATGTATTTGGAAAGCGTAGACGCATTCTCAGCCTGAAAGGGGAAAATGGAACAAAATTCATGCGGCAAGAGTGCGAACCTTTTCTTTCACATTACAATTGTAATAAATGAGACACGCCCCATCATCTTTGAATACGAAATAGTTTGTTTATAGAATTTTTTTTCTTGTAATGGCTGAAAAACACGAATGTGAAGCCCGTTTTTTTTTCAAAAATTGCTAAAAGACCGTAGACGGGGGTTAGTGGATTAAGGCAAAAAAGAAACAAGAGTGTTGTATTTTGGTGTTGGATTTGTGTAAACATTTGTAGATGGTCTTAGTGGCTAAAGCTATCCCCAATCGCCTTTTGATACGAAACACCCCGAATGTAAATATTGCTAGATGTGAATTCGTTTTTTTGGTTTAATTGACATTGATTACTTCAATTAAATGTAGAGAACATTCCAATTGATCACAATTAGTACGCGGAATGCTGTACCTAGTTTTTGAATAATGTAATGCCATCAAATCTTTGCGCTTGTGCTTCTGACTTTGATTACCGAATTCAAAGGGAAAAAAATCAGTAAAGAACAAATCATTTCAATTAAAGACATTTTATTTAAGAGTTAAATGAGTAGTTCATGTTGTAGTGTATTGTTTTCATAAAGAATAGTAAAATAATGTCTACAACCTATAAACAATGATAAAACGATACTGCAAATCAGTGTTAACTTCTCGACTAAGTCTAGACTGTAACACAACGATGTAGAGAATTTAGTCTGCATTGCATAGTCAACTTCAAACATTTCCAGAGAGAATGATTACACTCTTCTAAGATATGAGTGCGGACGCAGAAAAAAAAGATGATATTTATATCAAACGTCCGTTATGTCCGAACTGTGGGTTTCTCAAATTCAGACCTTTCATTCATATATTATATACTCTGTATGCGCAGATACGTATACGGACAGCATTTGTAGCTGATGTGGACAACACTTAAGAAAACACAACTTAACAAATCTTAAGAATGAACCATTCCGTCTGCAACCGGAATTAGAAACAGTCCAGCAGTTGATGGCAAAAGAAAGATTAAAATGTCTTAGTTCATTAATGAAGGGAAAGACATTAAAAATAATGATTCACTCAAAAAACTGTAGAGACTATGCAAATTAGGATAGAAAATGACAAAATAAATGCACAGCTAGATAGGTTAAGCTATAGTTACTTTGCTTATATTTTGATACGTAATAGAATATCCGATATTAAATATACATAATGTCTTGTTTAAATAAATATGTTTTTTTCTCTTTTACCAATATCAGTAGCATATGTACAAAATAAGCCCAAAAATGAATTAGTTTCTGTAAGCTAACAATCGTATCTTTAAAAAAAAAAAAACTCTTTTACAAAATGTGATAACATGAAGATTAAGAACAAAAAATGTACATGAATGTTAAACGAATCAAAGTTTAGGTGTATAAACAGGTCATGAATATAAACAGAAGTAATTTACTAGCAAAGATATTTGACGTTAAACCAACAAGATTTTATGGCTCTTAAATAGACTAATTCGGTAGTATGTGTAGAATAAATCCAGTAAGAATATTTATATATAAGTTAAGACCCAATACATTCTTCATTGTTTTTGACTAAAATTACAAATGTGTTGTTGTTTCTCAAATACAAATTGTTGTAATTTTCATCGAACCATCTCAGAGCGCAAGAAGATTTTCTTCTTCATTTTTTGTTGATTTCTTTTTGCGACTTTTTGAAGAATCATCACTGCCGGGCGATGCAACGGATGGTAGACTCTCAGCAGCGGCGGCTCTCTCAGCTAGAAACTTGTCAAATTCTGTACTGGTAAGAGTTTCTTCAGGTCCTTCGTTCTCTTTCTGTATAGAAAGTAGAGAATACATTTTGATTAGAAATTTGATCATTTAAGCGATTCGGTCCAAGTAAGAGATACGAAAAAAAACGAAGAAATTTCGAAAGGAGATAAAAATAGAATGTAACATTGTTAATGTTTAATTTTGTTTAATTGTTTGTTAATGAATGAATTGGACGAATATTTGCAAGTGTGTTAGTGCAACAGATGATGAGTGAGAAGTTACTTATATTGCTGTACATGTGTTCAAAAATAGCATACATTTGATATATCAATAACTACGGCAAATAACTGTGTAATTTACATTTTAACTTTTCCGTAGAAAGTTGTTTCATTATTACATATATATTCATTCACTCAGTTATACAGACAGCACATCAAACGGATTCAATCGTATTTCTCTGGAAGGTTGATTAGCACTTAATAATAATATAGGTGGTACCGCAACAGCCCGTAGAGAGTCAGGGCGTAACTTCTAAATAAAGAAGAAAGAGTCAAGAAAGCAGCCTGTTCCCTATATCCGAGCAACAGAATATTCAGCAAAAATGGCGATGTACGCAGAGATAGTCACAAGAGAAAGAAATTGTGGGACAATCCTCACTACCTCTGTCACTGTCCAAGAGTAAGGATAGAATGCTGGATGAATATTTCTGCCAAGACATAAACGCACAAGCAGAAGTCGCACAAAATTGTATATATATATAGTTGGAAGCTGCATAGACAGGACGTGAGACATAAAGGAGACTGGGTACGAGAAAGGACACCTATCGGTATCTCAATGGGACAAAGACATAAGTGTGACGGACAACCACTAGTGTTGTGCGTGCTATTACTCTCTCACGAGTGGATGGAACCTGCAGTTTTATGCCGACTTCGAACGGCTATGTTTGAAAACCACACTCTTTGAGCATTGTCAGCGACTCGAAAAAGGTGAGGCGTAAGCTTTTATTTGTGTTATATTGGGAATCTCAGACAGTAAGTATCAATCGAACACCCACAATGCCACATCCGCCACTTAGCAAAGTGCAGGTGGACTCTCAAATTTTGACAAAAGAAATTATATTCATAACAACAGTTGGTCTCGACTCCAAACCAGCGGGACAACACAATAGAGGACGACCACGAAGCCGATGGTGCACTCAAGTGGAGAAGGATCTCAACCAACTTGGAGCGCGAAATTGGGGACAGGATCGAGCCACCTGGAGAGGCTCGTTGGCTGAGGCCCAGGTTCACCCGAGACTGTAGCGCCATAAGAAGAAGAAGAGTTGGATGGTAAGAGGGAATTTGCAAGGTGTGGTGTCATACGGATTCGGATTCTGACTCATTCATTAAATTTATGTCGACTTTAAGCATCAAGGTCAAGGACAATGAGAAATGTCAATAAAACAACTTCACGCAACCATTCGTGTGCTGCGTTGTAATTATATTATTTGTGACTAATTTTTGTATGACCACGATGAAAAGAATTTAACGACCGAATAAATAACTCGGTCATTAATTGTGAACCTATACCACTCTTAGAGGTTTATAAATATCAGGTTGAATATACATAAATAAAATGACCACATGTAACAGCAGTGGTGGCCCGTGGCGTTGTGGGTACGTGCGTCGACCCCAACCTCGACGTCGTAGGTTCGATTCCAGCTCTGAGCGACAGAAATAATGTTCACGGCCCCACCTCTTTCGAGTCACTGACAATGCTCAATGAGTATTTCCTGTCTAGAAAAAGCTTCTCAAACAAAGCCGTTCGGATTCGGCATTAAACTGTAGGTCCCTTCCACTCGTGAGAGAACAATAGCACGCACAACACGAGTGGTTGCTGGAAAGCCCTGGCCTCTATGGGCTGTAGCGCCATCCATATTATATATATTACATGTAACAGCATAGAAACCAGAATACTGAGTCGACAACTATGGGAGACGAACTCGGTTGTGAATAATAGATAACAACGTCAAGAACAGCTACACAGACGGTAATGGACAGGAAGCAAAGATTTACTCAGACCATCTTCGAATCAGGCAATCTTTTAGATTACCAGATTACTGTAGTTTTCTAGGCAGTAATAACCCCAATTCGTGAAGCCGCTCAAAAGCTGTTGATGAGAACGATATCGAAGGCATTACTAACCACAGGCAAGCAGCTACTTTGTCACTCGAATCAACATTTTTCATATCGAAATTGGTAAGACACTGTCGCATGCCTCTTAACGAGATATTGGGACAAGCCAGTCTAACGCTGTACTGGGTTCCTGGACACGGAGATATTCCAAGCAAGTGAAGCAGCAAAACTAGCCACAAAAGGAACAACAATCATTGGGTAAAAGATCACAGATCACAGAGCTAGCGATAGACAGTGCTCTTGAAAGAAGGAACAACCTTAACACATGTCTACACGGTAAACAGATATGGGCAAAAATGGACCTAAAAAGAAGAGTGATACTCTGCAGCAGATGCATGAAAGAGAAAAACAGGAAAACCCTTCACTCCTACTCTGCAACTGCAAGGTATAGGCATCCATTAGAAAACAAACAAAAAAGACATATTAGCAGACTTATCAGAAAAGGATGTCAAATCAATATGGAGGTTCGTCCAAAAAACAAAATAATTCCAAAAGTAACGGACATCGTGAAGACGTCGTGGCAACACAATGGACCCTGGGTCTAAGTGAGTCCATGGTAGTCACTTCAGATAACCTAACCTCAACCAAAAACCAAACTACACTCTGAATCTAATTCGTTGGCCTCTGTATAAACGAGTGATTGAATTTCTACAAAAAAAATATTACACTGCTTATTAAGTAGTAGCACAACATTCAATTTACACTAAATACACCTTACTTACAGAGTTGCTTAACCACGCCTCCATTTCATCGAATTCACTCTCTTGTGGTGGGAGCTTCGCGAGAAATAAAACCATAACAAAAATTATTTCAAAAAAATAAAAACAAAGACTGCAACTGTACATTTATATGTAAGCAAATTTACAATGGCAGACAGGATACTTCGAGAAAATAATAAACACAAAAGCCATAATAAAGTATAACCGATCGATAATTTTTGTGGTTTTGTCAAAAATCATCGAAATTATTTCGAGTTTTAGTATGGGTACCTTAAAAAACATATTCTTACTTTACTTGCTCCCTCGACGGGTGGTTTTTTGAAAGGTGATGTCACACTACCCGCTGCCGCATCCATCGATGGAATGTCTTTCAGTAGGCCCGTTTTACTGAGGAGGAAGCAATTAATGAGAATTCAAAAGTTTGTGTTGCGCTAGAACCAACCTATTGCCTTCGGAACTTTGCTTTCGAGACTGTGCCAACATATCAAATTCATCTGCCGGTGGTGGTACTGCTGGACTCTTAACGGCTGCTGGTGGGGGTACAATTTCGCCAACGTTCGGTAACTGTGAAGATGTGTTGCCCAAGTCTTTTAGTGAAAACATGTTATTATAAAATTTGAAACAGAAATAAAGTTCTTTTTGAATTACCAAACTTTGAAAATTGTGTAGCCAGTAAATCAGATCCGCTTGCTGTATCGCTTAAATCGATTAGAGCATCTTTTGCTGGATTCTTAGCTGAAACAATCGAAATCATTGAAATGCTCTCCGCGGTTGTTTTTGAGAGAATTTTAGGTACCTGCAGTGACACTTGGTATACCAATGGCTGCACCCAAAACTGCTGATGGTGATGCTGTAGCAACTCCGGTGTGGGAAGCGCGGTTCTTTTCATACCTCTGATGACGCAAAAATAGATTGTTCAATTCATCGTTTAGTCGCAATAGTTCTGCGGTTATTTCATCGTTACTAATTCTGCCGATCAACTCAACAATCCTCCCCTGCATTTCTCTGTGAAACAAAACCGAAAAAAATCATAAAATGTTTCCATTTTGCACACATAGCTACTAGAGAGTTAAAATGAAACATTGTCAAAACTTTGTCTCGCCGTGTTTTGACGGCGATAAGAGCTGTCTAATTATATGAATTTAGTGTGATTCATGGGCTGACGTAAGGAAAGTCACAATGAATGATTTCTATTCAGAATGCTTTGTAGATTACTGTTGCTTCGTATATGCACTGATTAGGAACTAATCAAATAGCAGATAACCAAATTCCTGTGATCTTGAAACTGTTGTGGATTATTTGAAACAAACAAGAATGTTGAAAAACCCCTACACATCTTTGTAAAGATATGACTCAATATGTTGCCAAGGTACTGATTGATTGGCAAATATATGTGCATACATGGGTGGCACTACAGTCCGTAGAGGACCAGTGGCGCAAGAGTTGATGTGACATTGAGTTGTTTCATACTGGAATTCGAATGCATACGAGATTCAAATGCGAAATCGACTCACAGGCGCACAACAGCCACAATACAAAACTAATTTTTAAAAACTTAGTGACATCTCACTTCGTTTGACAATATATTTTTTTTACTCACTTGCAAGTCTGAGTCAGATCAGTAAACAACTTATAATCCTCAGGATCTTCCTCGCCAGGCTTCAGTTCGTTCAACATTTCTCCCAAAATCGACATGCTGAAACCAACAACCTCCAACTCTGACTGCAACTTTGTTGTTTGCTCTGGTGTCAGCACAGTTGGACCACTAAGCTAAAATTAAACACACATCACGACCTTTCTATACATTTGAATTACAAATATATTACAATTACAGCAGGAGCATGGCCACCAATATGCTGTGGAGATGACGGTTGATGTTGATGTGCAACTGGTGGAGGTTCTGGAACGCTCTGCGCAAAAGAAAAACGTTCGCATTAATACACATGCACAGGCACGAGTGTAACTAAACAGAAAATATGCTTACCCTCTGTGGTGTATAAATCGGTGCCATTGCATCCAAGTCGGTATTTGGAAATTCGATTCCCTTATTCTTCAGCTCTTGATACACCAAATTCACGCCATTCAACTCGGGTTGGTTTTTGAAGGCATCCGCCCAGATTTGAATGAGACTCAATACCTTCTCCTGCACAATGGCCGGTGGATCGTTCTTCGGGCCGATAAGTTTCACCAACTCCTGAATGAATTCCTTGTGTGCCACAAGAACGTGAAATGCTTTGCCACAATTCTTGACACAAGTCTCAAGCACGGTCAATGTAAACATGATCACTTGGTTATTTTTGCCGGCATTTTGTGTTAGACGACGTCGAATTGCTTTCATAGCGTCACGTGCAGTATCGGAAGACTCGTTTATCATGTCGCATATCTCCATGTTGAGAGCCCAGTTTTCCGAAGCTAGTGTTGCATCGGTTGCTTGCTCTGTAATGAGAAATCACTAACCCGGGTGAATAATTGAAGGTATATTTTAGTGATGCGGTTATAAGGGAAAAACACATTTTCAGTGAAGCGTGAAGATGAGAACACAAATGCCAACAAAACCTATCCAAAAAAATTTCGTGAAGGACATTGCTCAACATTTGAGCCAGGATCTTAGTGGAATCAACAATCCCGTCATCTGTTTTAAGAGGACAACGCAACAGAATACTGCCGTGACAATGCAAGCTTTCTTGCAGTCAACTAAGTGAAACGTAAAATTCTTCCTTGTCATACATCTTCCTCTAATCCAAGACGTCCACGCAACAGAAGACTACCGTGAATATGGAAGCTTGCTCGCAGTCAATAAAAATGTGCATAGGGTACATTAGTTGGAATGATGTGCCGTTTGATTGTTTTTGAATGTATATGTCTATTTCTTTTAATTAAGATACGCATCATGAAATACGCCATTCCTCCACTTTCGTTGGTGGCATGTGTGCAAAATGATTCGTCTTCAAACGCCGATGTCATTGACATTTGTAAAATGCTTAAGTGTACTCTATTGTTTAAAAGCAAGCACAAGTTCTGATTTTTCGTGCTCTCTTTTTGCTTCTATTCAATATGTTCAGTTCATTAAATCCAGTAGAAGGTAGTGAAGCAATTTCCCCCATTAATTTGAGATGAAATTGAATATCAAAGGTGACACCGATTGTTACGTAAACAATTTCTCCGGTTACCCGAGAAAATGTATGGATGCCCTGCAAGTACCCCCCGCCAGCAGACGATAAACCACAATGAAAATAATAATCTTTTGAAAGATCGATTCCAACAAGACACAATTCGCATATGTTCCCACTTTCGCCTGCATGCAGTGGCTCGGTAATTAATTCAAACATGACTAATGTTGAAGGGTCATATTGTTATCATAACTGATATCACATGTATGTAAACACACCAGGCAAGTGGAGAACCTGTCGGCGATGACTACGGAATGACGATGATGATATTGCTCATCATGAAGAAAATTAAAAATGTTTTGAATATGTGTTTATTCATATATGCACACCTGCACACATTTCTGTACTTCTGTATGAGTGCAAAAATAACGAGATTATCTTAATCAGATATCCATTCGTATTACTAGATAAGGCGAGCAACCACATATGTACTTTTGTTGGGTCTGCAGTCAAATGCCGACAATGAGAATAAATAAGAAAATCATAAATTTCACCATGTTCATCGGTCTACATACGTGTGCATGTACATATGCAGGAAGGTAATTTCGTCGTAAGCAGACCGAGGAAATCAATGGTAATGCACAAAACAAAACTCAGTGAGAGTGCAAAAAAAATGGTCTCAACAATTGATTGACAAAGGAGAGAGTAGCAAGTAAACACGAGATAAATTATTAAAAAGCAGAAAAAAAGAGATTCTAAATTAATTAAATTACCAATTCTTTGTCCAACTGGGGTGGAAAAAGGGTTTCCGCCCAAACCACCCACATTAAAGAAGGATGCCATATTGAGGTGTTACTTTGATATTAACTATGCAATATGTCCGTTTTATTTTCACTTTTCCGTGGGTTTCACAACGTTGAAAACACAAATGATTAAACAAATTTCAACAGAAAATCTATTGAATTCTTATTCTCCTGTACGTGTGGGGGAAGAACGCAGCAGCAATCAAACCAATTGTTTCAAACGTCAAGTGACTTTTATTTTCGCCTTGTGACCGACCACAAACTGTAGAAGAAAATGTCAAATTGTGTTATGGGGCAAAGTTGTTGTTATTTCTTTTTCCTTATTTGCTTTTCGTTTGTTTGTGGAACTTATGCCATGTCAGAGTTGACAACTTTGTAAGATTTCTGTACTAGGCCCGGCTTTTTAGGGCCGTATTTTTTCTTCGTGTCGAGTGTCGTGTATCACTTAAACTAAATTCGGATTTTTGTCTATGAAAACTTGTTGTTGTTCGCGTTCGCAGTTTGCCGCTCATATTTTTTATTCATCTGAATTTGAAAAGTGGAAGTATATTGCGTTTTCTAGCTGATTTTTATCAATAATCTATGAATTGGATACAAATAGTCGTCAAAACTTCCGAAACTATTGCGGGAACGATTTGTGGGTAGGAAAAATCAGAAACAATTTGACAAGGTGATCGAAGCAGACATTTTTAAGAACAAATCTGATCTGGAATCAATCTCAAAAATTTTCTCTTAAGTGGTGTTAATAAGAAAAACTCATATATGTAATTAAAAAATAGTTACGATTTTTGTATATGCATATGCAAGACCTACTCATCCCATCACTACGGGCAAAATCTAGTCCATTTGTCAATTTGACATTTCTATTTTTTCGTTAAATAGTTGTCTAGTCTGTCTTGACTTCTCTTGGCAAGTCGAAGGAACTGTCGAAAAAATCACATCTTGTGCAGTAGTACCGAAAATTGTTAAATAATCTTACATTCTTATTATCAATGGCTTGCAACGCGAGTAAAACCCCTTTCCTGCGTGTGGTCGCTGTAAGTAATTCAAAGGATTGCATAAACATTTAAAATAATGAAAAAAATAATCAATATAACCTGACAAGCCCAAGACATTGTTACGTAAAAGCAAAAATCCAATGTTCGTTGTCATATCTTGGGCTAAAAAGTATTTCACCATTTAATTAACTACACCGACTATGTTTGTTTTTATGTAGAAGCGAGGATTTGCACAAGTGGCTCCCCGACCACTTGGACAAGTTTCCGAAGTGCAATCCACAGTTCTCCCCAATAAGGTTGTTGTCGCTACTGCCGAGAGCTCTCTGCCAGTCACACGAGTATCAGTTGTTTTCCGGTAAGATTTTGCTGCAGCCTTCACATTCGACTGTGTATTCACTGATTTGCTTTTAAAGCGCTGGAAGCCGCAATGAGACTTATGATACTTTGGGTGCCAATCACATCTTGAGAATTTCTGCTGGTCTCTCAACCAAGTACAGGAGTGGATTCAACATCACCAGGAATTTGCAGCAAGTCGGTGGAAGTTTGATTGCATCCTCTGATAGGGAATTGGTTTCTTACACAATCGAGACAACCAGCAATCAGCAAGAGATTGGATTGAAGCTGTTGACCGACATTATCCAACCGGCATTCAAACCATGGGAACTGAGCGATGCTACCCCTCGCATTAAGACCCAGCTTGCCGCTCGACCACCCCAGGTTTGACACCGTTTGTACTGAAATGTGCTTAGCAACGTAGTTATTATTAAATCTCTTCGTAGGTTCGTGCTGTAGAGCTTCTGCATAAGGCTGCCTATCGCACTGGATTGGGTAATTCAGTGTACATCGCCAAGCACAAAATCGGCAAACTGTCCACCGAAACCCTGTTGCACTATGTTCAGAACAATTGCACTGCTGACCGTGCAGCAGTAGTCGGTGTTGGCATTGATCTGAACACCCTCTCTGGATTTGCCCAAACTCTGGAGCTCGCCAGCGGCGGTGATAAAGTAGCTGCCTCGAAATACAGCGGTGGTGATGCCCGCAAGGAGAAGGGTGGAGACACCGCTTATGTGGCTATCGCTGGTGAAGCTGTCATCAAGAGCCCACAGGACGCTCTAGCTTATGCAGTTTTGGAGCTCGCCCTTGGAAGTCAATCACCGGTCAAGTACGGAGTTGGCAACGGTCTTCTGCTTAAGGCAGCAACTGCTGCTGCTGAGCAGAGCCCTGTCGCTATTAGTGCTCTCAACGCTTCATACAGCGACAGCGGCCTATTCGGTTTTGTCGTTGCCGCCGATGCCAGCGTGGCTGGAAAGGTAACGTAGTGCACTTGGTTGGGCTGTCATTGCATTTGGTGTTCTTGCAGGTTATTGATGCTGGTGCCAAAATTCTGAAGGCTGGATCTGTGTCTTCAGCCGACATTAACCGTGGAAAGGCTTTGCTGAAGGCTGCCGTCTTGGAGAGCTATGGAACAGACAGTGGTTTGATTGCTGTCCTTAGCAGCCAAGCTGTCCTCCAGAAGGAAGTTCAAAGCGCAAATGCATTGCTTAGCGCCATCGATTCCATCCAAGTGGGTGATGTTCAAAATGTAAGTTACTTCCCAGACTAAAAAGTCGTGAGCAAGTGATTGAATTTGTCTTTATTTTTGTAGGCCGCCAAGAAGGTTGCTGCTTCAAAATTGTCAGTCGGAGCTGTTGGAAACCTTAGCAAAGTCCCGTACGCATCGGACTTGTCTTAAGCAGTCGAAACGAGTTCAAGAGAGTTCTGTATGCATTCTCTCCGAGTACATAATTTAATTTCTATTTTAAAATCGATGTAACAAGAGGCACTCCCAAGCAATGGAAAGATTGCTTATATCCACAATAAACAAGTTGAAACAATTTACCGTATTGTTAAATATAATTCTGTTTTTTGTGTCCTTTTCGGGGTTTTTAAGCAATCAAGCAAGAAATCACATAAAGATTCCGTTTTAAGATGCAAATGTTTGCACCTGGCAACAAATAAATTCTGAACACGTCTCATCTCTAGACTTGATTTAGATTCAAAATCCATTATTTTGATATAAATATAAAATTTATTCATTTTATATAAAATTAAAATATGTAGACGTGTATAACTGTGATCTTTGGAACATAACAAGAATTGGAAAGATATGCTTAACATGATAATACGATGTTAGATAAATAAAACAATTACAATGGCAATGAACAGCACTAAGATCACGATCCAATAGCCTGTAAAAATGAATCAGAATTATTAAGAACTAGCAACTAACGACACACACACATTACCCCAAGTACTGTCCTGTCGACTGACCGATCCAATATTGGACGTCTCGACGTGTACTCTGGTATCAACACGATCCATGCTGTTCGCGAGATTGTCCAATATGTCTGAAAACGAATCAAAATTCAACATACATATACTTATGCATATTTGAAAACCAAACCGTTTTGTTCTTCTACTTCTTGCCCCAGCATCGATGCAAGCTCCTTCTGTCTGGAGATGCTCTTCGACAATGCATCGAGACCACGATTTTGGTCTTCCATTATTTGAATTTGTTTTTGTTTCAGATGTTCAACATCAGTGCCAGGGTTAATGATTGGAACATCGTCATCTTGCCAAACCGATCTTGACGAGGACGGTAGCAGATCGGATCTTGTACTTGTGGTAAATTTACTTTTCGATTGTTGCAATTTCGATTGAAGAATCTCAATGAGTCGTTGCCGTCTTTCCGTTTCCTCAAATGTACTAGAAAAATTATTGGGAGTTGTAGACATTGAGATTCACTTTTTTAAATTTCACTCACATTGACTGGCTTCGTGCTGCTCCATCTAGTTTCTGTTTCAATTGCAGCAGTTCCTTTTCAAACTGATCCAGGAATACTTGGATTTTCCTTGTGTACTCCGGGTAGCCTTGGGGGCGATTTTGCTCCCTCTGTGTAATTTCGGATAAGATGGTATGACTCAATTTCTCGCACGATTCGTACTCCGTAAGCCTGTTAAATTGGTTATTATAATACATGAACGTATGGTATGAATGTTTACAAACCATGAATCAATATCGACTAAGGACATGTTGAATTATTCGCATAGATAAAATAAACAAAAAGATCTTCGCACTAAGTTGCAGATATATGACAATTGATTATATTTTTTCTCAACTGTCAACAATTCGACATCAGTTGATTTGGTATAAGATGTTTTCAGAAAAGTGCTGCCAATATGGGTTATCCAGGGTGCAGATTAATTGTGTGTAAAATTAAATTCCTCTTCTACTCAAGTGAGATTTGACAAGTTAAGTTATCGGTGTCAAGTGTCAAAATTGTGACAGTATAAATATAAGGAAGGACTTTAATTTTACAAATTATGATATTAAACAATAATAATATCAATTATGTATATAGTGTCAAAATGGTGATACAGACAACGCAAAGTCTGTGTCACTGACAAACAAATGTCTTGAATTCTTTACCCGATAATACTAAATTTATGCCGAGTGCCTTTCCTGTGTCAGTCTCAACAACTCAACTTGAAATTTTATGCAAGCTAGCAACATTGAAGTGACGTCTGCAGCTTACTTGACCCTGTTTTTTATATATATATAATTTAAACTTTATCTTGCAGTTTACACTTTATTATTGCATGCATTTCAGGCAATTAATTCGCATTTCAGTAAATGTTGTTATCAATAAAATCGACTTAAAAATAAACAGAAATCGGTCATCGGTTATACAGATTTTCCGAACACTTCCCTTTTTTCCATATCATCTGCTATTATTATGACTTGGTAGCACTGCACCCCACTTGATATGTGTACGACGAAAAAGTGTGAAATGGTGAAAAGTTAAAAAAGTTTTTTTGACGTTCTCGTGGAAAAAGGTTCGTGTTTATTTCTTTTATACAGAACTTAAAACGTATTATTCAGAATAAAAATCTAAAAACATGTTTACCCTGCATACAAATCACCCAAGACAATAAGTATCTGTTTATTAAAGTGAAAACTCAATAATAATTGGCCAAATTTCGCAAAACAAAGAGCTACGACGGAAAGAAAAAAATATATTTTTTCCGCCTCACGTCAATAAAACAACAATAATTAATCCTTCATTTATACTTCAGGTGTGTTAAAAGTGAGAAGAAAATCGACGGGAAAACATTTCGTATTTGTAAATACTAGTTTTTTTTGCGCTGCATATGGAGCTGAAAATGAAAATATTGCAATAAGGCATCAAAGCCATTTGTGGCCGTTTTTGCCTCATATAGGCCCCCTCACAAACGGATCAAACTGGAATCATAAGTTTTCCCGATGGGAGAAAGACGACGAAAATCCCCTTTTGCTTACATCTCCCAGTGTGTACCTGTGCCCTGTGCGTGTGTGTGTATGTTTTTCTCTGAACTCTGTTTACCTTAATGGAAACAAGGATGTTTTCCCAGCGATCTCAGGCGAATGCTTTGTGTTTTTCTTACTTTTTTTTGTTGCAAATCAAACCTCAAACTGGTTAGTTAGTGTTTAAAAATAAAATGATCACTCAGCAGAAGCAAAAGGTTGCTGTGTGTTGTGATTGTGAGCACGATACCCACGTATACTTGATTGTGCTATGTGGTGAGCTTGTGAATGACTACACAGGTTTCAGAGTAAGTGGTATCAGTAGCCTTGTGTGGAATGGGCCAGCACTCGGTGACGAAATACAAACGATAACTTCGGTTATACCAACAAATGTATATGCATGTATACATAAATTTCGTCTGTTACATAGTATGCACGTAATTATACCTATTTATTGCTTCACGGTTGCGTCTAGATAAGTTTTCTGATTTCTTGCCGAGAATCAGTCCTTAATCGTTCACTTTCTCGTGCAGGGGATTTGGTTTCTACTTCTGTTTTGGAATGACGCTCCAACAGGTTAATAGATCGTACTTTTATGTATGCACTGCTCGATGTACGTAAAGCCTAACAATCAGCTGTTCAAAAAAGTACATCAATCCGGTGTTACTGGATTACATTTAAAAATCAAACACCACAGTTGGATAACTGGATGAAATCACCTTTCACCGCGCGCAAGAAAAGAGCAGCCAGGTTTCCTTGAAAATTGTTCGTACGGACAACCAGAGGAACCTTGATTTATTGTATACTGACGCCACTGCAGTGCTCCACACAATGGTATTTGTTTTCGTTTTTCATTTTTCCTTAGAGCGCATTTTTTTTCCTTGGAAAGTGGGCCGGGGGGAGAGATCAATATGAGATTACTTATTATGGTTTGTTAATTTCAGAGGAGTGTTCTTTTCTACATTGCGTGCTGGCGACCACTTTCGTCACAAGAAAGAGGATTTATTTTTTCAGTTTTTCTCCCTCTTGGCCATTCGGATGTGTATTGTCCGCGATGGCCGTGACCTGGGTGTGTTTGGGAGTTGATCTAATTTCATTTACTAAACCCCACTCATTGAGAGATAAAGAAAAGAAAGAAGATGTACAAACGAAATTCATTTCACTTTTCTTTTCCCTCGAATAAAATTGTGTCACTTTCATATAAACAGGGAAACTATTCAATTTGTTTTTTGTTTTTGTTTAATGAATATGGAAAGTATGTAGATGCATCCATATGTTTCTCTCCAGATATCACGTTCAGTTTCTATTGTCTGGACGAGTGTTTGATGTTTTAATTAACACTTTCCGATGAATGAGAGAGATATCAATTTGCCGTCTCGTGGGGTGTTGATATTAATTAAAAAAGATAAATGTTGCTGGCGCAGTTTCATTTGTGAGCCGTTTCAATTACGCAAAATCATAATGAACGAACGCACAATGCGTATAATTCTTTCTGTGCTCTCACCCATCAGCTAGCGGAAGTGATTACAATGGTTATACAGGTTTCTCACATCGCCAAAGACAATCAGTTGCGTATAGCTAGGTACATATGTACATCTTGCTTAGGTTGGTTTGAGGAGTAAAGAAGAGCTCGTTAAATTCACTTTAAGGTGTTGCTAAGCTCTTTCGTTGGAGTAACAATAACAAGTGCTTGTTTATGGTTCTTTGTCTCATAATGCAGTGTAATTGTCATTCTAAGCTTTAATAATTTGACTACTTTGGACAGTCAACTGGAAAGCTTTCTTGGAATTGTCTGGGTTCAGGCGGTATTAGTCATGCGACTAGGCAAAACATTTATGGGATAAACTCACACGAAGCAATTCATTCAGAGGACGGACAGATCGCAACCTTGACTAAACTAACAAGTTAACGCTCCCGTTTATGTGCCTGTTTACAGTTCTCGTATGAAATTAAGTAATGCGAATCTGTTATTTGTTGGTGGCTTTTAAATGATTCAGCACCACTTTTCTACAACGACGTAGAATACCCTTTCTCTTATACTGTTAAACTACTGTCATAAGACATTTATCTCAAATGCATTTTATTCGAGGGAATGAAGGTGCGTGCCACAACCCCCTATCACGGTCACATTTCATTCCACAAAAGTGTATAATTTAAATGCGAATACATGACGAGTTCACACAGTTGGTAATTGAAAAGTCTCCTCACCGACTGTGGCAAAGTGCCACGTAGTACTTATTTCTCGAATTGGCCGAGACCTACTTCATGATTTGGTTTCGTACGTGAGGGTTTTATAAAAAAAGACATAATCTATTTAATACGCAATTACTTCGTTGGTCGAAGAGCAACGTCAACTTCAAACTACAGTGGATTCTTCCCATGTCGAACTCCGTCCAACTCCAACACATCCCGTGACAAATCCACTTAGGCAGCGTCCACTAAATGTAGATGGCTCATAGGTCACAGCCACCGGTTAGCAGAAATCATATCTCACACACAACGCTTAAAGATTATGATTACATATCAAGTTGTCAAACAATCACTAGGTGCCTTATCATTCATGCATTTCATATATTATTCATGAAAGATTATTACATTTGCTTCATCAAGTGTTCCGCTCAATTTCCCGATCGATCACCGCCATCACGGCGCGACAGTCGATGGTTACATCGATTCTCATATTGCATTTTGTGATTTGTCTTCCATGACGGGGATAGTCTTCTAATATTTCATTTCATAGCAACAGCCATATCGAGTCAGTGTCAATACTCCGAGAGTAGGCTCCTTCACCGTAAGATAAAACAGTAGGGCTTCCCATTCGTGTGAAGACTAAAATCATATGTGCGATGTAGATTAATGACGCTATAGCCAAATGCATTCCGCGGCCTCAAGAGTTCGCCAGTCACCCCCCCGTATGAGTAGGAATGCTGTGTTGTTTGTCGTCTGGCTATCTTTATACTTTTATGTTCAGCCAACGGAATAAAGATAAGCACGTCAATCTAGTCACAGTTGTTGTTGATATCAAATGTTTATAGCATTCCATTTCATCCAAACTTTGAGATTTGCAACCGATATCCAGCGATAAATTCAATCTCTTCCCCATCCTCAGTACATTACACCATTGCACGCAAAATAATCTCACACCCTCGTCGGCAAGTTGAATGTCCCAACGTTACAAGTGTCAATTACCAACAGGTGCGTACCATTTTTTTCGCAATCGATGCCGACGTTAAACAGTGGAAGATTATCACATTTCTTCCTTAACGGCGCGACATGTAATGAATTGACTTCGAGGTAATCGTTTCTCTAATGGACTAAGAGCTTTCGTGTGCATCCTTCAATGTCCAGAGAAAACAAAAGCGAAGGAGCACATGACGGCATATGAAGATTTTCATATAAATTGACTCTGATAACACGACCTGTTTAAGGCATATATAGATTTTTGCTGTTTGATTTGAAATTGTAGATTATAGCCATTATTTGATAGCTGTTGTAATGTCAACTAAAATGTCTCGGTGATGAGTCATTGTTGAGCATACAAGTCTGCTTGCCTACTCAACTTTCCAACTGGCGCGAGTGTATGTGATACCGGGTAGATTGCGACTTCTTCTCACAACTGATTAACATCGAATTGATTTTAGTTCCACTTTCGATTGTTGATCGCACTTCGTTTAGCACTTGATTACTTATTGTATGACTGCGTGTGGTAAATATTAATCATGTGACATGAACCTTGGGGACGACTTATGTTGGCAGGATTGCAGTGAAAGTCAGAGAGTGGCGAAACTGCTTTCACCTGAATTTATAAAAAATATTTATCAGTTTCAAGGTCAATACTAACTACTCACTGCGGAGAGCGTGCTGAAAAGTACTTCCCTCTAATATCAGCTTATTCCGCGATGTATAATAATTTTCCACGAGTGCAAATACATGTCATGCAACCACATGAAACACGTTTCATCTGTTATTCAATGCAATCGCTTAGCTCCCCGGCAACTCCACAAAAGCAACGAAAGCATCCACCGCGAATAACGTTAACATGACCATGTTTTGATTAATTTGCATATTTTTGTCACAAACGCCTTAGGTTTATTATACCGCACAGTGGTCCCGTTGTATGGGAGAGTTGGAATTATATCTGTAACTTTTGAATCGATTTAACGTTCTTAATGAGATTTAGAAAATAATTCAAGTGCCACGAGATCTTATCGTGGTCAAAAAGGGGTTAAAATAGATCACAGATTACATCTCACTTCTCTGTTTTAATGCATTAAACACTAGACTTAGGTTAAGCTACAGTTCGCGATGAATCTGGGGCTCAAATAATTAGCCTCTCCAGCCAGCACGGTCCGTAGCTAGCTGACTCCAGTGGCGGATTCCAAGCCAGTTGAGGTTGAAGTCCGGATCATTGATGTACATTCGCTCTACATGACCTAGACATCTTATGCGACAGATGGGCAGTTTTTTAAGGTCAAGGTAGCTGTACAGCTCGTATAGTTTGACGTTGAACAATCTTTTCCAGAATCCGTCAACGTATACGGGGCCGAGAAACGTTCTCCATCGTCATCCTGAACAACCAGACGAGTTTGGCAGGAATGTCAAAACTAGACTTGGCTTTCTCTCTATGAACGTTGCACGGCTAAATGTGCATGTGTCCTTTTAAAAAAATATGACACAGGTTCCAAACTAACTAATTCCTTAAAATTAACATCAAACTTGCATAAATAGTCCGTCCATTTTTTTTATAAAGTTTGCAGTCCCAACTTTGAGCTAGAGGTACAAAGAAACGGCTCATAAAAAGTCAGCAATATTTTGGCTCATATTTTTAAAATAAAAAAATCTATAACATTTCCGCGAGGAAAATATATAGTTTTAGCTATTTTATTCCAGCGCGGGACCACTGTCTGCCGTAGCCACGAATGATTGAAGTTTGCCGTGCGATCATTTTCTCGCTGGCAGTAGTGACATGCTATCAGCTCTTTGACATTGCTTCAATTTATCAAATGTAAAATGTTTTTGTTTTTCTTGTATCTCCCTAGTATGAACACTACCGATATTGAATTGAATGGAACAACAGCTAAACCGAACTACATTGTCCGAGTGACACCAGCATCACAGATGGCATCAGCGATAGATCCACTTAGCCACGTAGGCGATGGTATATTTTTGCAGACGAAAACAGCACAAGGACTAGCAGGCATATTTGTGTGGGCAGCTCTTTTTATCACATGCCAACAGGTAATATATCTAACAATGAACATAGAACATTGTTCTGAATGAGTCCCAAATATTGCAGATCTATCAGCACCTGCGATGGTACACAAATCCCCAGGAACAACGATGGATAGTTAGGATACTTTTTATTGTACCAATTTACGCTACCTATTCCTGGATAAGTTTATTATTCTTCAATTCAGATAATGTTTACGTTTACTTCTTCACAGTAAGGGATTGTTACGAAGGTGAGTGTGTCACCCACATGCCATAAAAGGGAGACATTCACCGTGATTTATTTTCTCATTTTGTAGCTTTTGTAATTTACAATTTCTTATCGTTGTGCTATGAGTATCTCGGCGGGGAGGGTAACATTATGTCCGAGATTCGGGGCAAACCTATTAAGACCTCTTGCCTGTACGGTACCTGCTGCCTCAAGGGTAAAACTTACACAATTGGATTTCTGCGTTTCTGCAAGCAAGCGACCTTACAATTTTGTTTGGTGAAGCCGCTGGTGGCTTTTATCATTATTTTCCTGCAAGCATTCGGACACTACCACGACGGTGATTGGAGGTGAGTTTGACTTCTAACACACACACACACATACGATAATATTTATGTCTGTCATTTAGTGCTGATGGCGGCTACATTTATATAACGGTCATCTACAATATTTCCGTATCTCTTGCCTTGTACGGCTTGTATTTGTTCTACTTCGCGACAAGAGATCTGCTGACGCCATTCGAGCCGGTCTTAAAATTCTGCACCATCAAATCGGTGATTTTCTTATCATTCTGGCAAGGTGATTAAAATTGAGGCGTTTTCGATTTATTGCAGATCTTGATATTTGGTTGTTTTTCTTTCTTGCAGGTGTTGGCTTGGCCATTCTCGAGAAGGCTAATGTCATTTCACCAATTGTTGACAGTACTGGAGCCACAACATCAACTGGTACAGTATCAGCCGGATACCAGAACTTTTTCATATGCATCGAAATGTTGTTTGCTGCTATAGCGTTACGCTACGCCTTCCCATACCAGGTAAAGTATCTGTTGCCATAAAGAGCCATGAATCACAAATTGCCGATAAGATAAGATAAACATTTATAGATGATTTAAACATTCGTACTGAGACTCACTTTGTTTTTGGAAAATGTTCCTTGTTTTTTTTTTGGGAAAAAAGAAGTATCCTCACGTTTATTGATTTCAATGTTGAGACGCGAATGGAAGTGTACACACATTCAGATAAGATACCTAACGATATCATTTGCCGAAATGGAATGAGTCAGACACGCTGTAAAAAGAAATCACTTATTGAAGCTGTTAATTGGACAGGACAATTTGAAACGTTTAAGTTGATATTGACTGATTGCATACAAGACAACATATTGCAAAGGCAGTACTTGTGAAGAAAGCAAGCTGTTGCGACTACAATCTTATCTGTCCCTTTATAAATAAAGGAGAAATTTAGCGTCACTTTTAATGGCGGGCAAATATGCAATCTTTGAAATTGAATTGAATGCCTAAATTAGGGTTGGTGCCGTCGTGTAATGCGACGAGTGCCTAGGTTCGGTATCAGACACACAGAACGATCATAACTTATGTCTATTCATAACTATTTAATCTCTCTCGATTCTGAGATGTTTAGAAGAGCAGCCAGGCAGCACCCATGGCTTTAACCTCCAACCTATTGAACTTTAAAACAGTCATATGCTGCTCCATCGCACGCACCAGACACAACAATGTGAAGCTCGGCTGTGTTACTGGACACACTGGGATTGCAGACAACTAGTCCACCGATGATCTCGCAAGGTCTGACTCGGCATCTGCATTCACAGATCCTAAGAAAAACTGTAATGTCTTTTGGACAACAGCAACCAAGCTGATCAATAAATAGGTTAGGTTAGGTTAGGTTAGGTAGTAGTGGCTGACTGCTGCAGAGCAGTCACACTTAGGCCAGGGTAGGCCCATTGTGATACCACGCGGATTGACTCTTCTAACGCTGGAACCAGTTGATGCTGCTGATGAACCGATTTAGTTGGCCAATGCTGGCATTTTTTAGCTCATTACGCCGCTGAAGTAGTAGGCTCCTTGGCAAAAATCATTATTTGGAGCACCCATCCTGCGAGTATTAGTGCCAATTGCACAGTGCCCGGTTATGACTCCAACGAGGGTCCTTAATGAGGGCTTGCTGAGTCCAAGTAGACTGAGTGACCGTTTTAGGTTAAGTGATGGCACGATTTCTTTTGTTTTATGGCAGGTGGTGCCTTCTAGCTATTTGTCATTAGTGGTTTTAGTTGTGTAGATCTTAAGCAGACGGTAAGCTGTAGCGATCGGCATGGAAGGCGGTACCCCTGCTATCGATAGGAATGAGGTTGTACGACTCCTAGCGAGTTCGTCGGCTTTGCAGTTTCCTGGTATGTCACAGTGTCCCGGCACCCACATGAGGTGAATGTTAAAATGCTCGGCAATCTCGTTAAGAGACAGCCTGCAATTAAGGGATGTTTTAGAGTAGAACATGACTTTGTCCAGGGATTTTATGGCGGCCTGACTATCGGACCAGATGGTGATATCCCTTTTTGATATCACATTGTTTTTAAGCCAAGACAGCGCCTCTTTAATCGCTATGTTTTCTACCTGAAAAACGCTACAGTGATCAGGGAGCTTCACGGATATAGCAATGTTGAGGTCTTGAGAATAGACACCCGCACCCACCCCTTCTTTTTTCTTTGATCCATCTGTGAAAATGCGCAGAGGATCTTTCAGCGTTTGCCTGTCAGTCATCCAGTCCGATCTGAAAGGAATGCTGATTGAGAATTTCTTTTCGAAGATGGTCTGGGGTAGCAGGCAGTCGATGTCGCTAGGTAGGAAATTGAATGGTTGAGTGGCCAGTGTTGAGTTCGGACCACAATCGATCAATAAATAGGAAGACAAACTTTTCCTAGACCAATGGACAAACTCTGACGGTTTTAAGCAATCCAAGCCTTAAATCAGGCCTTATTCATAAACCATACGTAGGAGACAGGAAGTGGGCCAAACAAAACGCAAAAGTACTCACTAACAAAAGAAGCCATTTTCTAACTGATTGGAATAAATGAAGCATTGGAGAGATTATGCTCATCAACTCTCATTAGATTTGCTTCCCCCAAAAAATGTCGAGTGTAAACTACATCCGAACAAAACTACATTTCAGTTTAAGAAATTGTATTGAATACAATTAAAATTAGCGCACATTCCCCTGCTGCTCAAATTTGTTGGCAACCACATTAGTTTCTTAACTTATTTATTTGCCACCTGTTAAAACATGATTTTCGGTGTTCGAGATGTCAGAGCTGGTTCAAAGCGAACTTTTGTTCAATGACCAATACTCCGTCGAATAAGAATTTCCACGTGAATTTTTTTTTCATAATAGGGCAGAATATCATTAGTGGTTTTAAAAATGTGTACTATTAACGACCCATCTTTCCTTGTGGGACGCATTACGTGTTAACAGTGGCTTCACATCATTCCGATACAATAGATCTCTCCTCGTCACGGTGTTGTTGTCTTCACAACAAAAATAAACACCAATCAAAAATAAAATACCAACCTGAATTAAATGCCTGTTGGTTAGAAGCAATGTCAGGGAAAATGAGTAGATAAACAAAACAGCGCTCAACTCGCACTGAAGCACCGCCCTTGTTTACTTTCTTTTTAGACCATCCCTTCATGGTTTGTTTCAACGTACCGTAATCTTAGTTATTGTTTTAATAATCAATAATCACGTTTGTACTCCTGTCAAATCAGCAGGATTCGACGATGTTGTCGGCACACCTAGGTGCCAAATTCCTTTCACGAATATATTCGTTCAGCAAGTAAAGTTCCGGATTCTACCTATAAATATTATTTAGCTGTGCGTCTAACAAAAGCTAGAGCCGCACACTGAGACGTGTGTTCAAATGTCATTGTTCGCAAGAAAACTGTAGGATATCCCTAATTGATTTTGTTTGTACGTTTTCATTCCAGGTGTACTCCCGCAGCTGTATCGGCGATGGACATGGTAGATCAGTAACGATGCAATCAATTTCGAGTAGCTTGAAGGTAATTCCCCCATTCCCTTACCATGCAATTTGTGAAAAACTCAATTGTTTTTTTCGTAGGAAACAATGAATCCGAAGGATATTATGACGGATGCAATTCACAATTTCCATCCTCAATATCAACAATACACACAATATAGTTCAGGTATGAGTTTCCCATTCACCATCTCTCTGTGTTCACCCCAAGATCATGTACATACGAGATGTATATATCATATAGTAGTCAGCATGCTTTCATTTGGTTTCATTGCTTGCTTACATGTCCCCTGCACGTTCATCTATTCTATATTCATAATTAGAATTTCGTCTAAAATTCCGACACAACAATATTCTAACCATCATCCGACACATTCGAAAACAAAAACCAAAAACCGTGTAACTTTTCCAAATCGCATCCATACTAAACATACCGTCGACGTTTTAGCAGTCACTCTTGTAATCTCAAGCGTAAATGTGTGGTTCCCTTAAGCAGTAGAATTGTGATCACATTCTTAAATAGTGGTAACGGTGGTGGTGATATCCAGCTTAACACGCACAAAGCCAGTTGATAACTTATGTGCTACTTTGCGCAGGATGATAATTAATCGATTTTTGATTTTTCCAAAATTTTGTATTTTTGCAGAAGTAACATCGTCTCAGCGCTATGAGAAACTCTAAAACGCAAAAAACACACAAAGATATAAAACATTAAAAAAAGAAACAAATTCGAGCAAGGAACTTAAACTAATTTCAATTGCCTGTGTACTTTTTTATATATATGATTTTTTTATTCAAACAAACAAAACAATTTTATGTTGTCAAAGCTTTTACACTTGATATTTTTTTTTGTTGTTGTTTTTCAAACGAGATATACACACGTATTTATTTTACAACTGAAAGATGAGTATACAAATTGGAAGCTCCAATACTTACTTTTGCATTTACTTTCTGCACCCTGGACAAGAAAATGTATGAATGGTTGCACACGGATGATTAGAGTGGACGCCTGCCGCATGATACATTTTGTGTTTTCTTCCCTCCTTTATTGTGAGAATTGAATGGCCGTTGCTGTGAAGACTATACTGCTATACGAGTTCATTTGTTTGTTTCTTCTATCAGTTATTTTTTTTATTCCTATTGTACTCCAACACTTTGTACCTTTTTAAAAGTAATCGATGTTATAAATATAATTTACAAAAAATCGCTCGCAGACACCAATAACTTAACTATAGTTCAGATCAAGATTTTTCAAGTTCACTTTATTAACTCAATTCATCAACGAAATATTTTCAAACAGCACAAATGCAAATTCAAACAAAAAATTTTACTAAAATGAAACCCGTACTGAATGAAAAATTAACCAAAAAGATATAAGAAAAGGGAACGTACTTTTTAACTATTTTTGTTTCTTCTGTTTATATTTAGTCTTTTTTATAGTGCTTATTTCGTTGTGACTTATTGTGTGAAGCCTTACGTTGATTTTAGTTAATGAAAAAATTATATATATATATATATTTCCATTTTTTTTTTTTTTTTTAGTTTATGTGATAAATTTATGAGTATGATCATGTGGATACCGTATCCGAAAAAAGAAACGAAATATATTTAGAAAGAATCATACTTGCTTTTAATACAAAATATGACGAAATAAATGGTTAAACACACGTATTGTTTAAGAAATGCTTTTTGTTTTTTTATGTATTTCCAAGTGTAGTCACACAAGCAAAAACGTGTATCCTGCAAACAGATGTCTAAATAGTTTTTGTTTAGCTTTTGAAAAACTGCTAATTACATAGGTTTATTTATATTCAATATCAATTGTTTATTCAACACATTTGTACATTTACAATACGCTTAGCTACTGTGTTCAGTTTTCTCTTGTGTTCATATTCTAGAGCTAAGGCTGCCTTTTTTAAACTCCAACTCAGTCACGCTGTATGCTGTCCGATTTTCTCTTGATTAAGCGCCTAAGACATGAATTAATATACATTTCATTCACTTCGCATTGTCGAATGTTTTCATGAATGTACGTGAAAAATGAATGAGCTTTATTGAATATGCATGTGAAGATCACCCTTACAATTCTAACACAGATCCAATTCAAAATGAGGTCTATATAACCAATTTATCTTCTGATTTGTCTAATCTTTCTAAGTTGGCCACCCGCTGTGCAGACTTTACTGACCAAGTTGGACAGGTGACCAACTTTTACGGGGCACCGGTGTTATAA
The DNA here is from genome assembly GCA_916610145.1 of Eristalis arbustorum. Taxonomy (NCBI): domain Eukaryota; kingdom Metazoa; phylum Arthropoda; class Insecta; order Diptera; family Syrphidae; genus Eristalis; species Eristalis arbustorum. Next base: position 17,154,235 of record OU744318.1, on the reverse strand, counting down.
TTATTATTCGTGTTGCATGATCTACGGTTGAAGAAATCTATGTCAAGACCAAGTAGATAGCAAATTTAAAAAGAAATTGACTCGCAAGATGTTTTGCTAGGCACTGCATAAATTTGTTAGTAAATCAGCCTTTAATTTTGTAAATCAATCGGAAGGCCATATTGGATTGGACTCCCCATGTCAAGTGAATACGTGGGTTCGCGCTACACTGCATCATTTGCATTAGATTGGGTTAGGTAGTGGGCTGCCGCGGCAGTTACCATTTACCCATTGTATGGTCATTGTGATAGCCAGTACCGTTAATTTGATCCCAACGGGAAATGGTGACCGGAGATTTTAAACCCTGATAAAACATATTAACTTTGTTTTCACTGGGATTCGAACCTGACGCTCCTATTACCAAGGACAGGCACTGAACGAACTGCGTCATCCAGTCGTTATATATAACCAATGCAACAAGCAAAATTAAAATAGCCGGATTGCTAGGGGATGGTCTACTGTGCGTCCTCCTCATCAGCCTAGCATTGCAGAAAGCCATCCGTAGGGACCAACGGCACCAAGTGCATATTGACTTAACGCTGACATCAAGAAGTGAACAAGCTATTAAGTGTATTTTTGCTAACCAGTGACGCTCTGACGAGAACGTGTTAATAGAATCGAAAAAGACCGCCAATTTTTAGTAAATATACAAAATTCTACAAGGATAATGGCTTTTGCAGATTCATATTTAATTGAGTTCATTGGTGTGAAATTTTATATCTATTTATACCATCTTATTCTAGTGGTGGCACGTGGCGTTGTGGGTATGTGCGTCGACCCCAACCTCGACGTCGTAGGTTCGACTCCTGCTCTGTGCGACGAAAACAATTTTCACGACCCCACCTCTTTCGAGTCACCGACAATGCTCAAAGAGTATTTCCTGTCTAGAAAAAGCTTCTCAAGCAAAGCCGTTCGGATTCCGCATTAAACTGTAGGTCACAACATGAGTGGTTGCTGAGAAGCTAGGCCCAGGTCCCCTACGGGCTGTAGCGCCGCACATATTATTATTATTATTATTATATTATTCTATCCTTAATGTGTGTACAGGGATCAGTGGCTCGGCTTTTTTGTATTAGATACAAATTGAAGGGTTTATATTTATAAGATTAACGGTTTTCGCAAAAACATAAAGAAAGTGGTTTTAATAATGACTTTTTCTGCAGTCACTTGAAGAAGGGGAGACCAGATCAGATTCGTTTCTTGATAGAGCATTCATCGTGTAACTCTTTTAACAGGAATGCAACCAGCATGATACATAAATTTGATTTAATTTTGTTTATTTATGCTTGTTTTAATTAAAAAAAAAAAAACGCCTCGCACATATGCCACCATTTATCTCGATTGCCCACCCCTCACTATTTGTCTATTTTCCACTTGTCACATATTTATTTTAGGTGGTAAGAACTCGAGAGGTATCCGAGTGTCATCGTACGATCCAGACGATCCAAATTCTCAATCACAAGCAACTGGAATTGGATGTGTAGCATCCAAGACACTCGGCAATCAGCGGAAATTCATGCCCGGTGGACAACGAGTGGCAACGATAAGTCAAAACTACAATGAGAAGACAATGCTTCTAAGCAGTGATGACGAGTATCAGTAATTTGTTGGTTTCATTTTGTTTATTTTTCTTTGTACACACAGTGCTATTTGCCTTTTACAAACATATATTTATTTTATAAGAATCGCTTATTCATGTAGAGAATTGCTAAACAGAAAAATAAGTGATTTTTTTCGTTATCCTTATACATATATTCTTTATTTATTACATTTAGTATTTTGTTAGACTTTCTTTTCTACACATGATGATGGTAGTCTTAAGAATTGTAGTTGAACTTTTTTACATACCGTATGTATACAATAAACAGAAGAAAACACACACAAACTGATATTCCATTTAGCAAATGTAATTGAGAAATCAAAAAGAAAAGGAGCAAAAGAGCAACACATTCACGTGGTTCTTTATCATGATCGTTTTGCGTTTTCTATGTGTATGGTGTGTACATGCTTTTATGCAGAATCTGCTAAACGAAAAGTATAAATGTTGATCCTTCCGTATATACATAGATAGCTACATATTTATATGTATACACATGCAAAACAAAACAAATCAAATCAAATGTTTCGTTTTTTATAAAAGCAAAACACAATAAAAAGAGAAATATGAAATATTTTTTATTAATAATATTGTATTACAGATACGTCTTAGGGATATTCATTTCGATTCAATAGCCATAAATACATACAATTGTAATCAACAGAAAGAAAAAAATTGTCCGTTTACCTGTACCAAAACACCGGCCAAATTCTAGTTATAAAATATTCCTTGCAAATGTTATGTTTTTTTTTCTTCTTACTTTGCAGTCAGTGCATGGTAACGATATATTTTGTCTATTTGTGGAAAGGAATATGAATTTAATTCTAATACCGTGGTACAAGATTGTTAGCCGTTAAGTCAGTAACTCAAATTAACAGCACGCACATGCGCTAGCTGTGTCAAGAGTGAACAGTCATATACCAACAGGCCTCTCCAGCTGCCACCAATTTCGGACGTCAAGTTGGTTGAGGTCCTTCTCCACTTGTGCAAGCCTCGGTTCCGTGGGCGTCGTCTATTGCGTTGTGCCACTGGTTCCAATTCGAAGACTGGAGCAGTGTTGTGCATGAGCTCTACATGGCTTAACCATCAAGGCGTCGAATCTGTAGATGCCTGGCAAAACTTATGTCGCCCAGTAATACACAGTTCGTGGTTAAATTTTCTCCAGAAACCATCAACACAAACAAGACGAAATATGTAACGCAGTATAGTTATAGTCCACGTCATAGAGCAGGACGGGGATGACCAAGGACTGATATAATGTTGGTGCTTCGAGAGAGGGCTCTACTACTCAATTGCCTCTTGAGCCCAAAGAAACAGCGGTTGGCAAGAATTATTTTGCGTTTAATTTCGGTACTAATGTTGTTCGTACTATTAACTTTAGAGCCGGGGTAAATGAAGTCCTTAACCACCTCGGCAGCTACAACTGCCTATGGCATCGTTCTGGCAGACAAAAGCTGACATGGCTATGAAACATGCGAGAGCGACTCAACCAGAGAAATAAAAAATAAACATACCTTAACAATGATAACCTCGGGAGTGGAGAGAAATTGTAGGAAGAAGAAGATGTTACGGCTCGGACCGAGAGGTCATTGTTGTGCGTTCTTTCTTGATGTGAGCATACACTTAGTTATGCCCTCATTCACCACTAATCCCATTTTCGCCACCTCAGTTTCAATACCAGCAAACGCTTCATTGACGACTTTATTTAATTATCCAACTAGACAATTTACAAGCATCGTTTACCATGGCATAGACATCGGTCGGCGTCAAGCCACTTCTTGTTAACAATTAGCTACTATTTCTTTTGTTAATTCTTGTTTTATGCAAGCATTTGCAGTGAATTACTGCCGTCACTAATTTTAAGCTTTTTTACAAAAAAAAACTAATAGATAGTCACCGGCGGGGTAACCACAAGGCGCAATGAGGTCACAGAAAATTATAGGTTTTAATTTCATTTGTTAATGTTTTGTTTTGTGTTATTTTGGGATTAGCGGGATTTCTTCAGAACTGATATATACATATATTTGGAGATAACCCACAAAAGGATCAGACAACGCCTTATTAAATAAAAATTTATAGACAACTGTAGCAGGGGAACACTTGGGGCTGAAGAGATTTTTTATAGAAGTTAATACGTAGTTTCTGCGACGTTATTGCGCCACGTGACCCACCAGCCATCGACTGAGTATACAAATTTAGATATTATATATGCGCAACATAAAATTAATTGTGTACTCTGAGAAAAAAAAACGTCTAGATTTGAAGAATTTTCCTAAAAACAAAACTAAAACGAAACGAATTTCTGAGTAAAAATTAAAAAAAAGAGCAAACATTTTGTAAATCTACAATACAAAGATGAAATCAAATATAATATTTATATAAGAGTAGTAGTGGATTTTATTTTTTAAACGTAATTACTTTTCTTTTGTCACCCTGTAGTGTAAACAATTATGTTTTTGTTTACAACATTTTTTCTTCAATAGTTAATATTTATTAAAATCATAAAAACAATTGTGTAACAAACAAAAATAAGAACTGTACATTTTGAGGAGATTTCTTAAATATAAGTGAGAAAAGAAGAAAGAGAATTAATTAATATATGAATAAACTTATTATACACATGATATAATGGAAAAGGGTGAAGGTATCATTTTCGACAATGCCTATTTATTATAAATATCCCTCATGGTGCATTAATAAATAAATGGCACTTTAACAGAATGTAAGGCAAACAGAAATTTTATGATAATAAGAAAAAAACAAACAAACAGAACAGAAATAAATTAAATGAACACATATGCAAGATGAAATTTATTTAAAATGAACCCAATGTATGGGCAATTTCCGCCACACCAACGGCATGTTTAGAGGTGAATCTATTCCCACTCGGCCTCAATCAAAGAGCGCCATTAGGATCAATCAATCCCATGTGCTGGCTCTGAAACCGGACTGTACATGTAAGTATAATAGAGAACTGCCTATTGAAAGCGACTGTAATCTCCACTACCTTGACTCCGAAAGATAATTCCTGTGTCATTTCCCGACAGGGTGGAGTTTAAAAACTAATGATAATAACATAACTCTACCATTAAGCTGGTACATGTGCCCAACCAGATCATCTCCAGCTCCAGAATTCCGCTGACAGTCCGCACGCTCCAGCAGCTTTGTTCGACAGGTGACCGCCAGGATATTGAGGTATGGAAACCGCGTGCTCATCACAGAGATGTTACGCCCCGAGGCTAGAGCCACCAGCTTGAATGCGTTTCCGAATGTGTTGTCGTGCAGCTGTGCGTTTATGACCTAGATCGATCTTGGAGTCGTAGCTGGTGGATTGATCACATGCTCTTTCAGGAGATCATAGAAGTCGTCCTTGCTATTTCCAGGTCAGCCTTAATGCGGATTTTTATAAAGCGCTCGTTTACATACTTAAAACTCAAGACTTTTTGCCTATTTCCGTCTCGAACAACAAATCCACATCCAAACACACGCTGTCCTCCTTTTCTGTAGCAAACGCCGTAGTAGAGATCGCAGTTTCTCATCGTCCTTTTGCTCACCCCATTCCACCGCACTTCCTGGATAGTCTGCTTTGTAGACGTCTAGCTGTGGTCTGTTAAGGGACTTCGAAAGTCGTTGTCCTTTTTTCGTGTACCGGTGTGGTCAACAGTAGATCCGTCCGTATCCTAGCCAGGTTGTTGCTTCTGAATTTGTACTTTTTGTACGTGTTGTTTAATCTCAGGCACAACCTCCAACTGGGAGGACAGACCCATTAATTTAACCCTGGGGCAGAGGTTTCGCTGCATACATTAGTTCACCACAAAACGCTTATTGTGACGGCTATCCTGGGGCGCCACGAGGAGGCTGTATGTCTTGACTTGCACAAGCAGGGATCGCGATGACAACCTACCAGGTTGAGTACAGTAACTTTGCCCATGCGCCCATAAGCTGTATTACATCCGCGATTTCTTGGTCTTTATAATAGTGTTTCGGTCTTCCACTCCTTTCCGAACCAGAAGGATCACTGTCGAAGGCTCTCTTTGCTGGAACGTTGGTCCATGCACTTAATGCGGTCCAACCAGTGTAGTGGACGAATTTTTGTCTTCTCCCCATGTATCGACATAAAATTGTTTTTTCTATTCAAGTTTATTAGAAGAATACTATTATCATAATCATAATATTATTATCATAAATACGTCAAAGCAAAAGTTCTCGGTTTTAAAAAGATCAGCAAACCTCCTCTTCAGTGAAACAATGCAGTAACTACCCGAAATTGATCTCCACGCAGACAGACAGACAGAAAGTGAGGAAGGACGTCACCTGACTGCAATTGTAGGCTGGTTGGTTTAGGACCAGATACATAACGGACTGCAGTTCCACCAGATGAAGAAACTGCACATATTCAAATAATGGTACACATTTTGGGTGTGCATCCCCAATCTAGGTAGATATTGGCCTAAAATTCGAAATCGGAAACAGGGAGGATTATGACAGTTACGGTGAGCTTCCTCTGGATCTCGTTGTCTCCCGAGGGAACTAACAAGACACCTGGCTTCGTTAAAATATGAAAATTCATCTTTCCTCTGTAAAAAAAAATAAAAAAGACTGACTTTTTTGTGTTTATTTATTTTCATGTGTGTATTTCTTTTCGTGTGCCCAAACTACACAGTAATTGGCACAGCGTTCGCTACATCGCCCGCATTCTTCTTTATCGCAACTTTCAACAGTCCACTAGGAGAGTCCTCCGACCCACCGAAGAGTACCAAAAACAAACCATTGTGCCCAACAGTATTCCAGAGTTTTCGAATCCATTTATCCACTTTTGCCACAGTTTTGTCCATTTTATCGAGATGGAATTTTTCTGGATCCACAGTCAGATTTGTTATGGTCAATGAGTTCTCTAAAGCGATCTCGCGCGCTTTTTTCACTGCTGCCTTGTTGGATTCTTCTTCATGCAAATAAATTGACTTCCGCTTATTGTCTGCTACAGCCTTGCTGCAAATCTCCTTAACGTCTGGGTGAAGAGGACCTGTCTTGATGATGACCGTTCGCTTGTCCTTTTGGTTTGCTTGACCGAAGAGATTGTTCTTGATGGCATCGCCCACCTCCGTGCGAATTATTTCGTGAATTCTCTTCTTTTGGGTTAAAATTTCGTCGCCGAACGCGAGGTTATGTTTCAATTTGAGTTGAACTAAACGAATACTTGCTAAACTGTCTTCGACGGAGTCGTGACCTGCATCGTTTTTCTGGATGCTCTGATCAAGAAACTTCAACGCGAGCGATTGGAGTTTCGACTTTCTCCTTCTATCACCGGTGAGATTGAATATCACACTGGTGTCGATGATATAGGGGTGCATCATTTTCATGGCGTTCAAATCGCAGTTGAGGGACTGACCCACGAGGATCGCGTCGGAGGGAAGAAGGGCACTTACTTCTTTTTGTACTTCAGGCAGCCGTTTTGTGACTGTGTTCATCAGCTCTGCGGTGATGCCGGAATAGGTTGTAAGGTAGTCTATAATTTTATTGTCGGGCAATACCAAGGTTTCATACACTGTCTCGTACTCTTCGTTTACGATCGATATACGGGTGAGTTCGTTCTGTCCAGACGATGTCTTGCACATCTCGCAGTCGAGAGCGAACATTGGGCTTGTATCGGTAACCGGGGCGTACTTGTCCTTCGTGTAAACAAACTTCCTGAAGCGGTCAGCAAGTTCTCCTCGCAGTGGCATCGGGTATCCCTCGTCAACCATTTGCAGGGCAGAAAGAAGCAGTTTTGTCCGTGGAATCATTTCTCCTTTAGGAATTTCGACTGGCTTCTCTTGCACCATAGATTCATCGACTGGGAATATAGCATTAACGAGCAGTGTGGGGTCCTTAACCATATCTACGGCGGCTTCCAAACTTCCGTATTTGTCGATTAGCTCTTGGGCTTGTGCGTTTGTTATGGGGGCTGTTGCCAGATCTTTGATGATGCTTCCTTCCTTGTTGGTGGGCATCACGACTTCCAGCTTTGTCTCGAAAATTTTATTCGATTCTGTGAATTTCTCCTCATTGGAAAGGTAGTGGTAGAGAGACACTCCTTCCAGCAGCAACACAACAGTGTGCGACAATTGCAGGCGTTTCTCGATGAAGCACCATCTATCTGGATGACATGGTGACATTTTTCCAATCAATGTGGACATAAGCAGGTGCTGTACATCGGTTAGAAATATTGGTGTCCTCTTATCCTGCTCTACTTCCAGTGAAGCGTTGTATCCACATGGTCTGAGACGGAATTTCGGGACGTTGTCCAATTTACGTTTGCGTTCTTTCAATTCTTTCTTCAGCTGGATATACTGTTCTTCGGTGAGAGACGCCCTCACTGAGCTCAATTCGTCAGTAACACTGGAAACATCGCTCTCGCATCCCCTGGACTCCTCATTCGTGTCGAGTTTACATCTTTTCACTTCAGGCTCTTCCGTCAGATCGGGAACTTTCTTCGTCTTTTTTGTCTATATCAATGAACTTAGTTTTTATTCAAAATCTAAACAAAAAACAATGTAAATTACCATTCTTTTTTCGTTTGAACTATCACTGTCAGACTGAGTAGCAGCGACTTCACGATCCTTGTCGTTTTGTTTGACTAGGTCAGCAAGAGCAGCGAGTTTTTTCTTTTTCTTCTCAAGACGTGCTGCACTTTTTGAGCTAGTTAATTTCATGTCGAACAAAGTTGCAAATGCAAATTATACAGAGTTTCAAAAGATGTAGCGATTCGAATATTTTCTTCGGAGTAAACTAAAGTTTTCTTGATGAGTTTATCGCTTCGTCTTCGTACACCCATGTGGAATTTGCCGAAGCATGTTGTACGAGCACGTCAAAATGACAGCTACGAAGATTTTGGCTTATGTCATTTTGTGGTTTTCAGTATTGGCAGCTAAGCAAGGTGTTAGAGTATGAAATTATGTAGTAAATGTGAAGTTAGAAATATTGCAGTTAATATTTTTATAAATTTAAACTTATTTGAATACAAATAACTGTCCTATAGTAAGTAAGACAAAAGTAATATTAGCAGGATTTAATTTCGTAGTATAATTAACCTGAATTGATACAGCATAAGACATTTTGTGTTATGAAACTAATCTAGAGCATATTCTTAGGAAATAAGAAAAGTAAACAACTTTCGAACCTCGACATCTGGTAAACTAAGTAAGTAATCAATTTTGCTGGATACCCTATTTTGTGCTTATTCCGTCGAGATCTACAAAATAGCATTTCCATTTAATTTCGTTTCAAGCATTTTATTTTAGAGGGATTCTAGAGCATATTTCTATCTTGATGCGAGTATATTTTATGAATAAACCACTGAAAACCCCGATCGTAGTATACTGACGGATAAAAACCTGACGGACAGACTCAAAATTAAAATGTTTACTACTTTCAAATAAAATAGCATACTCTTAGGGTGATCTGTCAGATAAACAACATGTTTACCGTTATATTAGTTGCGGTATCTTCAAATCCCGCCGAAAGTAATTACATTCGCGAGTACATTGTGCGAAGAATTTCGCGAAAACAGTTGGATGCGGCGAAGGTGTTCCCACGTACCTCAAAGGATCATCAAATCAAAATTAGTTTCGCCTTCGGAATAACGTAATAAATCCTTTCGATATCCAAAAAAAACAGGGCAAAATGTTTCAAGCTATCTTTCCGCTGTCAAAATATCTCAAAATAAAATCAGTTCGCATCTATGACTTCGCGTTTGCATTGCACTCAAAGGTTTCAGTAGTCATACTACTGACATGCACCCTACTAGTATCAGCTCGACAGTATTTTGGCCAACCCATCGAGTGTATGAGCAGTGAGAAGCAGCTTGATTTCATTAACCTATTCTGCTGGACAATGGGCACATATATCGTCACATATCCGGATGGCGGGACAAGCTTCAAGAATTCAATTGCATATGGTGTTGGCTCGGAATTTGCTGGTTCACAGAGGGTGTACCTACGCTATTATCAATGGGTGGTGATGATTTTGTTGATGCAAGCCTTGATCTTCATTTTTCCATCTTTTTTGTGGAAAAGTTGGGAGGGTGGACTTATGGATCAGCTGTGTAATGGACTTGGTAAGTGCAATACTTCGGCGTTTCTTAATGCTTTATGAATGTGATTTTTCTTTTTATACAGAGCGTTCTACAGTGCTCCAGGAGAAGGAGTGCAAAGAGCGTCGAATGAGGCTTTTGAAATTCTTCACATCGGATTATAATGTGTATCATCGAGGATATGCCAAAAAGTACTTATTGTGTGAAATCATCAACTTTCTGATTTGTGTAAGTACTGTAGAATTCTTATAGATCATCCGATTAACACTCAAATTTAAGCATGACTTGCCTCTAGATCTCTCTGCATAGAGAACAACGTCTATGATGGAGAGGTCTATTTTGGAGCAGTTCATTTTGGTGACTCCGTCATTAGCCAGCGCACGAACGCGTTATACTGTTTTTATTCCAATGTTTCCTCTGTACAATTCCTTTGCCAAAAATGCATGGGATTGTGACATCCTTGCCATGTTTCAATTAAAACAAGCAAAACAACAAGTTCCACATTAAAGCTGATCTTTCTTTTTGAATCTCTCTTTGCAGATCTTCAATCTGACAATGATGAACATATTCTTCAATGGATTTTGGTCAAACTACTCCCAAGCTATTTCAACAATCCCCGCTTACAATTGGGAACAATGGAACGAAATGAGTTCCAGGGTTTTTCCAAAGCTAGCCAAGTGTGAATTCCTAAAATACGGTGCATCCGGTTCGTCGAGCAGATACGATGCACTCTGTGTGCTGCCGCTGAATATTCTAAATGAGAAAATATTTGCGTTCCTCTACATCTGGTTCTTGCTGTTAGCCATTGCATCAGCCATGCATTTGATTTTTCGCGTAAGTCTAACCTGCTGCTCGGGTATCCGAATTCGTTTCGCACAACGTGGCGTTGGGCGCAAGCAAAGGACGCAGGTACGTCTGTTGTTTGAGACCATGAGCTATGCTGAGTGGTTTCTATTGATGCGGGTTAGTGCGAATATAAATCCAGTTATATTTGCCGACTTGCTACACGATTTATCCAAGATCAAGAAAAGCAAACAAGAAGAATCGTCGGCCTGAAGTTTCGAAGGACGATTTTAAGGTTACAGGTAACAGTTAGACTGCCGAACTTGGTTCAACGGACTACGCATTATATGCGTACATTTACATAACAAGGATATTTTTTTGTTTAAATTATTATATGTACATATGTATAATGAAATAAAGGTTACTTTTAGCAATTAAATTTTATATCTATTTATACCATCTCATTCTAGTGGTGGACAGTGGCGTTGTGGGTATGTGCGTCGACCCCAACCTCGACGTCGTAGGTTCGATTCCTGCTCTGTGCGACGAAAACAATTTTCACGACCCCACCTCTTTCGAGTCACTGACAATGCTCAAAGAGTATTTCCTGTCTAGCAAAAGCTTCTCAAACAAAACCGTTCGGATTCGGCATTAAACTGTAGGTCCCTTCCACTCGTGAGAGAACGATAGCACGTACAACACGAGTGGTTGCTGAGATAGGCCCTGGCCCCCTACGGGCTGTTGCATCACCCACATCATTATATTATTTAGCAAATAAAACATTAATTTTGTTTTACTAAGCCTGGAGGGAATAAAAACAAGCTTCTGCGGGTGGTTGTAGATTTGGGATGTCAACCACTAAGACTGATTGCTGGGCAGGAGGCTGATTTCGACTCCTGAGGATATGAGGTTTGAAATGTTATGCGTAAAACTTGGTGCAGGACGTTGGGTTTTTAACTTCATGTAGCCTGCGCTGGTCGTAACAACTCAAATGATTAACACGAAAAGCACGATCCTTAAAAAGTGCCTATAGCACCGTGTTTGACGTCTTAATCAATAGCTATAACAAAAGTAGAAAGGAAGTTTATTTGCCTAGTTATGCCGTAGGTTCTGTTTTAAATATAAAACGATATAAAAAGGCAGTAAACATATTTGTATTCAAATTGTCTTATTTATTAGACCACAATATTGGCCAGGATTGCGAGTGTTGATTATCAATCAATAATTGTTACACACCGAATAACAATTGTCTATTTGTTGTTTTGCGATTAGGTATGCCACAAGAAACACCAACAACCCACCACTCTGTTGAATACTCTGACGGTTGGACGTGTATTAATGGATGCCATTGTGTGGAAATAAAGTATTCATTATAGACACACCATAGCAAAAGTCTAAGGTCCTTCCCTCCGTTTATGTTCCAATAATGATCACCATTCTTCCACACATGTCATGCATCCAGGATTTTGAAGTCCATATCAGCTACCCAATCTAGCGCACTTCTACTTTGAGGAGCAACTCGCAACAAGAAAAGAAAGATTCCACCCATCCGAGAGGTGCAGCTCCGCAGTTCAGATACTCAATGATCCGAACAAAAACAAACAGACCGAACAGTCTGTATGAAAATAAATTCTTAGCCATATTTCCTTTATTTTTAGTAAGGGGGTGCCATTAACACATGTCCACATTTGTTTTTTCTAACTGTGTGTATTTGAAGAAGACGGTAGGCTGCAGCGGTGGTCATACAAGGTTGAACTTCTGCTGGTGTTGGTGGTTGTTCCTGTGGTGGTTGTATTACATCTAGCGAGTTCATGGGCCTTGCAACTACCCTGTATGTCATAATGTCCCGACAGGCACCTGTAATGCACCTCCATATGGTTAAGAGACAGTCTGCAATTAAGAGATTTTGGAGTTGAACATGACATGTCCGGGGACTTCATTGAGGCCTAGCTGCCTGAATATGGTCAGTCAGATCAGGGCCTCTTCTATCTCTATTGTCAGACACCCAATCTGATCTGGAAGGAATGTTGGTAGAGAATTTCTTTGCGAAGATGTCTAGAGATAGTAGGTGATGGGTCTAATCCAGAATGATCGGAATGGCGGGGCGGATACAAGAAGGGCGGTGGAGTCTCAAAATTCCTGAGCATTTCAAAAGTCAAAACTGAACTAGACAGGAAATATTTGAAGAAGGTAATGTATTGATAGCAGGCACCTGTAATGCACCTCCATATGGTTAAGAGACAGTCTGCAATTAAGAGATTTTGGAGTTGAACATGACATATCCGGGGACTTCATTGAGGCCTAGCTGCCTGAATATGGTCAGTCAGATCAGGGCCTCTTCTATCTCTATTGTCAGACACCCAATCTGATCTGGAAGGAATGTTGGTAGAGAATTTCTTTGCGAAGATGTCTAGAGATAGTAGGTGATGGGTCTAATCCAGAATGATCGGAATGGCGGGGCGGATACAAGAAGGGCGGTGGAGTCTCAAAATTCCTGAGCATTTCAAAAGTCAAAACTGAACTAGACAGGAAATATTTGAAGAAGGTAATGTATTGATAGCAGGCACCTGTAATGCACCTCCATATGGTTAAGAGACAGTCTGCAATTAAGAGATTTTGGAGTTGAACATGACATATTCCGGGGACTTCATTGAGGCCTAGCTGCCTGAATATGGTGATATTCCTTTTAGATACTTCATTGTTCCATAACCCAAAGTCAGATCAGGGCCTCTTCTATCTCACCCAATGCCTTCTGTCTTTTGTCAGACACCCAATATGATCTGGAAGGAATGTTGGTAGAGAATTTCTTTGCGAAGATGTCTAGAGATAGTAGGTGATGGGTCTAATCCAGAATGAGCGGAATGGCGGGGCGGATACAAGAAGGGCAGTGGAGTCTCAAAATTCCTGAGCATTTCAAAAGTCAAAACTGAACTAGACAGGAACTATTTGAAGAAGGTAATGTATTGATAGCAGGCAGCCATCAAAGCTATTGCATATGTGCTCTAAACTAGTAGATGAATTAATGAGCTGGCGTCATTAGAATGTCAGCTCAAAGTTTCCCTTACCTGGTTGCAGGTATAGCTGACGCACTGTCTATGAAAGGATCAGCAGTCATCTATTCTGGGTTAAAATTCCAATTATTTGGGATCTCATTGTTGTAAGACCTATCCTGATCCACGGTTCACAGATATGGTGGAAGGTATTAGAGGAAAAATATCTCCTAAGGCAGATCACAAAAATACAAAGATCGGGCTGCCTAAGAATAACTGATTGTCTCTGATCAATACCGACGGCAGCACTCGAAACCATATTGTAACTTCAACTCCTTGACCTATACTGCAGCAACAGTACAGCCTCATCGGCTAAGAGGCTCAGTGAGGCGTTTTTTTTGCACACTAGCTTCGGTAAAGACCATTGGCAATCGTTTTCCAGATCGGGAACAATGAAAACAGAATATGGTAGCAGTAGATAGGGAAGTCTCCCTATAAACAGACGGCTCAAGAAACGTGGGGTCTTTTATGACCAACTCAAAAATAACTAGCATTAAGAGAATTGCAAGCTGAAGTGGCTATGATACTGCAATAACCAACAAAACGATCTCTATCTTCTCCGACAGCCAAGCGGCGATAAAAGCCATTGCATCGGACATCTTGCCTTCAAAAATTGTCACGTTAAACAAGCAAAGGGTAAGTGAGATATCCTTGACGAATACGATGACACTCAGCTGGGTAGTTGGCAGTTCTGACATTCACGGCAACAAAAAAGCGGACAGTCTCGCGAAGAAAAATTCAGCTTGGAGTATCCCCGGCAACTGCTCTATAAGAACGAAAAAGGAAAAAAGACGAAGCTAGATACAGTAAAAACCCGATGGCTCAATCTGAAAATTGGAGCAGTTAAGAGGCCTGGTACGCTGAATAAAAAAAGATACAAATCACTGATAAGTTTTAGTCGTGATGAGGGGTCATCACAGGACACTGCACGCGTGCAACACGACTAAACATACCAAATAACACTTTTGCAGGAGCTGCAAAGATGAGAAATAAATAGAATCTATATAACATCTGCTCTGCGAACGACCGACCCTAGCAAAAGTATTCAGTACTTCGGTAGACATTACTTTGTAGAGCTGTTCGATTTGTGCGGCGTACAGCTGAAAAACCTCCTAAGGTTTTCAAACGTAGTAGGATAGTTTCCGTAGAACTAAGGTCTCATGGTAACAGCAGATATAAAAAAATTAAGGGGCACAATGGACCCAACTTGTGACCCAACGATACAGCATCGGCAAATTCAATTAAAAAACTCCAAACATTTTCGAAATAAAGTATATCATCATTTGTTTCCTAGCAATAAATCCATAAAACTGACACATCCCATAAACAAAGGCATTTATGTGTCCATCTGCTTCTCGGCGTGTTCCAGTTCGGTTCCACATTCCAGATTGTGGCGAAATTGAATAATAAATTGTTAATCACTGGGATTTCCACGGGCTCACCGTCTTGTTTTTCATTCATATGACTCAGATTCTCAACACCGTGCAACGACGACGCCACCTCTGCCAGTTCTCCTGACCAACAGCGGTTTCAAAAATAGAACTGGATTATTTCGATACATTTCACGCGCACAATTTTCAAAGTGAGCATCCACAGAAAAGCACCACCAGTAGCGCAAGGCCCAACCGCCCAAAACAAAATATTTATTATTCGTTGGCGTTTCGTGTTCAGTCTCCCACTCCAGACGGAGAGAGGAGCAAAAGTTCAACAGAATTTTCCTTAGCCTATTACACCACTATAGGCTTTGACATGGGCATGGGCATGGGCAATGGGCGAAGGGATAGCACAACGCAAAGCTTTTAGAGAACAACTTTTGCAACCAACCACTACTGACGGGCATAACATTTTCTAGTGTGTGGGTGTTTTGTTTTCATTTCGATTGGATGCGATTGAATTGGCTCTCTCTTGTGCGGTTGTGCTTTTGTGAGCAGCTGCTAGATGCAGAGAGTGGAGAATGGAGATACATACGTAGGCACAAATGTGGGAGATAGAGGTTCTCTTTTCCGTGTGTGCGCAGTGTAGGGGCGTGTACAGTGAACCTGTATATTTTCAAAGAATATATTTTTCATTTCATGCTTCATGCTTGTTGATAGAAGTTATTAATGAACTTTACTAACAATCTTATATCTTCTAAGGGCAAACCAGATAGGTTTCTAAAGATAAACTTCAAGGCGATCAAGTAAACCTTAAGACTTAAAACTGATACTGCGAATATTTTCAGATAAAGGCCTATGCATGGCCTTGTTTGCATTGATGGCTTCAGATGCTACGTGATGTAAATCGAAATAAGTATATGCGGGACGCATAATGCATAAGTGAAGCCTGGCTTTAGAAGAGTCTCTGAAATAGAGAACGACCGCATCTAAGGTGGTGCACATAATGAAGTAGAATCTCAACCAACTTGGTGTACTCAATTAAGATCAACTCGCCAGAAATTGTTGAATGTGATTTTTATTGCTGGTAAAATGAACAACTGTTCGCTCTGAATTATAGATCCATAATTCCGTCGTCTACCCTTAACCAGAAACACTTCCTCAAACACTTCTTAGAGTGTCTGTTTTCGGATTTAGTTTTTGCACAAAACATTTCCCCAATATGGAGGAATGGCTAACAAAAATTGAAAGTCTCTCAGACTCAAAGCATTCCAATGTAAGCCACCTATGAAGAACTGAAAAAAAAGCTACTTCTACCACATAAACTTCAAAGTGAATTATCCTCCTCTACGTGTCTGCCCTACACTACACAAAACATCAAAACATCTACATCAAAACATAACGAAGTACCTGCGAGACTGCTGGGTCCAGCTCACGCGTTGGAGGAAACCCAACGTTTTATGACTGACTACTCCAAATGATAAGTTTGAGAAGCTTTTTCTTGACAGCTACGCTTAAAATATTTTCTGAAACAGATTGAAAGGACATGAGTTGTTACTTAAGAAAGTCACTCTTGTCCGCCGAGGCGCTCACGTTCAAATACTGAGAACATACAGATAATAGAAAACAAAACTCTTTGGTCTCCCATAATTAGGTGCTGGAATTATGGACTCAGTTACAGCCTACACATTCCTCTCTAAAAGGATACAACAACTACAACTCAACTAAGCTGTACATTGTAAGGCTGATATACAAGCTAAGAAAGGTGCTCAGATATCCCTCATTGGGCCGTCAATTCTATGGATTCAATAACACGGTCAAAAACCTTCACATACGCAAATGGATTAATAAACAGATTATCCACTTTTCGAAAAAATCAGGGGCGTGTCAAACTACAATTCGAAATGAACCAAATAAACTAAAGCTTAGCAAGGCTCTGTGGGCCAGATGAAGAAAACCAGTCGATTAGGTGCTGGCTGCCGGAACCTAACCCGAAAAAGATAAACAGAGCACCCCTAACGAGGAGAGGTCATAAGTGGCAGGGTGCACTTAGGCCACGTGGGTTAACACAAAGGGGTTGGGGCGGCGCGATTGTTACGACAGCCAGACAGATTTGTCAGTAAAGTCCGGTATTGGTCTGACTTGTGTCACTAAGGTCGCTTAAGCTGTCGAAAAGGTAGCCCTAGTCGAGACGAGTGCAGGGCACCTGTGGAGAATGTGTTGCAAATTTCCCTCCTCTTCTTCATTATAGGACGCATTATGGAATGGTCTTAGTCTTTATGCAGTTTCCATCTAGGAAAGTTTAGTAAAATTTTTTAAAACATCACTTAAATCCTGGACCAAAAGAATGGTGTTCAATGGATCTTTATGGTGGTTCTAGAGCCTGCAACACATCCCAAGTTCTTCAACGCAATTCAAAACATTCTTTTACGTTCTTCTTCTATCGATCATCTAGCACTTGCTTGTTACTACTTTGCTTGACCAGGTCTATACACCTTCTCCCCTGATCAGATCAGTTAAACAAGCGATTATTCAAGGTCAGTGGTAAATTCGCCGTATTGATAGAGCAATTCATCTGTCTACACGCCCCGAATATCTTTCGATCGGTTACTGTCAAAGGAGAAACACTTGAGAATAAGACAGGAAAATGCATTATTTTACTGTCATCATTGTCGACTTAATGGAGCACTCATCGCTTCTTAGAGGTGTAATAAATTATCGCATTGTAACATGAGATTATTTATTGTACTTGCAATCAACTGCAATCAACTCGATATTAGCTTCACTCATAATCTGCCTATCAAATAAGAACCTTATCGGCGGTATGGGGGATATAAAGGAATTTGTATTTTATGAATGTTTCCATTGGTCACACTTTACTGCAAAGATCAGGAAGAAATACTAACAATAAAGTCGATTGCGTTACATTTTTTGCAGATGTGATGTATTTTGTTGGAAGCAACTGTTTGGTGTTGTAATTCTTTCGAACTAAAATGCATGTAAATTTGCATTGTTTGCTTTTTAAAGTAAATCGCAAATGGATGGAAACCAATGCTCCGGCCCGAAAAGTCTTCGACCACACCCGAGGGACGGCGCAGTAGAGCAATACCACGACTCAGGTGGCGCACGCAAGTGGAAAGGGACCTCAACCAACTATGCGTGCGGAACTGGAGACAGCTAGCTAAAGATCGAGCTGGCTGGAGACGCTTGTTGGTTTGACCCCGGACTGTAGCGCCACCTTAAGTAAGTAAGTATACCGGACTGTAGCGCCAGCTAAAGAAGAACAAAAAAAATAATACGTTTACTTACCAGCGGTTTTCTTTCAAGACCTACGAGTTCGATTCTGACCCACGAACAAACTGTTAAAAGTAAGTTTTATATATTCTCTAATAAGACAAACTTAAAATCTTTCTATATTTAGGAGCGCCATCCACTAGCTAACAAGCCGGTGACCAGTATGCAACCGTCGACTAGCAACAATAAAATCGCTCTCATTTACCAGAATTTGATGAATATTTCACATATCATATACCTAGGTCTGATGGGTTCACTAGAACCGCAATAGACATCAATCAACAATGTTCTGAGTTCTTTTATGTGTAAAAAGAAGCAATTGGAACTGCACAGCAATGAATTTGTTTTCCGTGGTGAAAGAGTCTTACCCTAGCGTTTCAATGAATTGAGAATACAATATCAATGTTTCATGCACTTTTGTAAGGAGGACTTATTTGATAAAATTGTGGTGGCCCGTGGCGTTGTGGGCATGTGCCACCACCTCAAAGCACTTGAACCTCGACGTCTAGGTTCGATCCCTGATCTTTAAGGCAAGCGGCCTGCCTCTTTCGAGTCAATGACAATGTTAGAGTTAGAGTATTTCCTATCTAGAAAAAGCTTCTCAAACTTTGGCTGTTTGGAGTTGGCGTAAAATTCTTGGTCCCTTACACTCGTGAGAGAACAATAGCACGCGTAATACGAGTGGTTGCTGAGAAGCTATATCATATCCCTCTACGCGCTTAAATGCCACTCATTTCAGGTAAGTTTGCGGGGTAGTCTTTTTTGTCTCAACACGTTGATCGAGATTTTTTTGAAAATGTGACCTTAAATACGGCTAATTTTGGAAAAAAATTGGCCAACTAGATGGTTAACAGCCGTTTGTTTCGAAATCTATCACATCCGGTCGCGTGCTTTCGATATATGCAACACTTCTAATCCATCGGATAAGCTTTATCTCTGACACACTGTACCCATCTAAGTGTGTACAAAAAAGTTTGCCTAAAGTTCAAGAACTCCTCTCATTGCTTTCGCTCTCTTTCCACATCAGTCTCTCGATTTTTCGCCTGCCCTGTATACGTGTGTATGTATACATAATTTTTATTTTGAAATTCTCCTATCAAAAGGATTTCGCTCGCGTCAATGTTTCTAAATTGTACGCATGCCGAATTCGAGTCAGTGGTCAGAAACAGAAACATTAACAGTGTCAGAAGCAAAAGTAGGGTGCACGTATTCTTTCAATCTCAAGAACGGCACCGCTCTCGTAACGTTCGCGTTTTCGTTTCGCATTGTATTGCCTGTGTGACTTGCGGTGTGTGTACACGCTCCTTTCGAAAACAAAAAATTCATTTCGCGTGTTTCATTTGAGTTTAGTGTATTTTTCTTATGTTTTATCGAAAATAGAATATTCGGAAAATTTTAAAGAAAACGAAACATCAAGCAAGCAATCATTAATCTGCAGAAAAACTTCATAAATGAAAAGATATTTTCCCTTGGTGAGTCAACGGTGTTTTTTCAGAAATTGCACAAACTTATGACCGTTTCGCAGGGTGGATGTCGGATTCATTTTTTTTCCCATCTTGACGTGTCGACACGGTCGGTACTCTCGGGTAGCCTACTCCTTTCTGTAGTTTTGGATTGTGTGCGTTTGGGGGTATAATGAACTCTGTTGTGTTTATTGATTTTTGATGTGATGCGAAAATAATCACAGGCGACGGTGTTCTGGTGTCCCGATGTTACGCCTTATAGCACACCATAAGTGATGAGCTGCCGTATTAATGAGAGGATTTTCAAAAATTTGCTTCAACAAGAAATCCCTCCCTTCAGTGTTACAGTGTCCTACATTTCTCCAGCCCTTGACCTATTTACTCGTTGGATCTCTGGAAAATTGTGTGTGGTGCTGTTTGTGAAGCAACAACAAATTGAGAGAATGTTGTATATAAGCGTCGAGTGGATACATAGGGGGTCGATAAGGGGAAATTAACGTATCTGGAGCGTTTACCACTTGTAACGAACGGAAACAATATGTACACACGTAGGGGATGAAACTTTCAAAGGGAAGTTTCTGTAGATAAGCAAGTTCATTCGATTGCCGTGTAGTGCATACGAACGTTTTTGTTGCACCATTCAGCTTTTTAAAGGATTCTGTTGTGTTGTGCTGTGTTGTGTTGTGCTCTACTGTGTGTGACGGCGAAAGCGAAAAAGTGAGGTTAAAACGTGCCTTGAGTTGTGAAGTGATCTGAGTAGTGGTGGGACAATGCGATGGGGTTAGATTATATTAGTGGGTTGGTAGGTTGTCTGCCAGTGATGTTATTTCTTGTAATCCTGCGCTCGCAGTTGGATATTAATTTTCACTTAAGATTTTTTCTGGTGTTTATGTAAGGCGCCTTTTGTTGCCGAAGTGTGTGGGCTTTTAAATCGTTGTCCTTATGAGTGAGTGTGGGTATATCCAAGTGGGTTGAATATAGAATGTAACATACATACCTAGACGTAATCTGTTTATGACCTTAACGCGAGAGCATTGTATGTCAATGAAACGACGAGGAAGCGAAAGGTGACAGTTCACATTGAGAATGTACTCTATTTATAATTCAGAGTATTTAATTATCCAGGAGTGCACAATAATTGTACATTGAAGTTGACCTACTGCTTGTGGCTTACTCAGACGAGTGTATAAGTGTCCTGTAAATCTTCTGCACGTATGAACATTCATCCTTCACCCGATGACTGGAAAAGCATTGAGATTGCTCGTAAGGAAAATTTTGATAGGTCACGTAACAACTGCTTCTTTTTTTGGATATGAACACTCGAAATCAAGTTTTATGTTATGGATTGCCACATCTGTGTTGAGGACTAAAAGCGTTACATATTTCAAGAATTGCGTCTACTCAAGCACGCTGTTGGAAGGACGTGAATGTGTCTATTTGAAGCGTGGGAAGATGCCATTTTTCCGTTCAGGTTGGTGTAAAATGTGCAGTGGATCATTATTACACATTTTGAAATGTAGCTTAAGTTCAAAGTTTTTCATCCGAAACACTGTCACGTCGGGCTTAACTACAGACTAAAGCACCCTCGGTACTTTTTGCTTCTACTAGAGTCCAAACCGTTTATCACAACCTTTAAGGAACTGACGAATTTCGTCGTTATAACCGAGACGTACTTACGCCCACTGTCAGCTGCCATCGGTTTGGCTCCAAAAGCTTTTTGCCGACTCAGAATGGCGCAGCTAGAGGGATATTTTTTATTGTGAGCAATGCACTTTGGAACCTGAACCATATACCTTCTAAAGAAGATTCTTCGAAGTATCCCTTTACGCCAAGCTGAGCATAATTAATTTGTGCATTTATTGAAATATACTAAGAATTGACATCTTTTCTAATGTTTCTTAAAGTTTCTAGCGGTAGTGTCTAGCACGTGTAGGCTTACTTGCTTATAAAGCCTGTGATTCATAAAGGGACTGAACCTGATCTAAAATGTTTTCTATCGTATACTGTACCAAGACGCTGCTTCCAGTCGTGAAGGCCAAGCTGTCCTGAGTCCATGGGCTTTATATCAAAGAACCCCATTTAGGCTAAATCCACATCTTAATACAGATCGCGGTTGTGCCTTCACCTTGCTTGCTAAAATTCTGGTGCCATGGACATAGCTGAACTGTCACAAGTTAGATCGATAAGCACAATTGGGGGTTAAAGTAGCACTGGTTGCCAAGGTGGACTCTACATCGGATTTGGGCTAATGGAGTTCACGTTTGCTTTCAGGCAGAAAAACTCCAATAACTCCAATAAGAACTTGACAACGTTTCGTTCCAATGTACGTCGCCTCAAATGAAGTTGTTCGTTCGTGGTTAAGTACCATGTCGAAACTGTTGCCAGTGACAGTGGGATGATTAGTGAAAGAGTGTGTTCGTATTGTATTCATTGAACTTAAGACCAGCTGCTTCTGCCTGTCCTTCAATAGCGACGATGTCAATATCATCTGGGCAAAGCAACAGTTGAACTGATTTGTAATAGATTCCTTCAGTGTTTACAGATGTCTAATTATCATCTCTTGTGAAGATATCACATAGCATCGCCGAAAACCGAGACAGGTTGACCTAACCAATTTAGATGTTGTCCATACAGATGATGTAGAATGTACGTATGCAGACTTACGCCAAACTGAGCAATTGAACGAACACACAGAAATAATGAAGCCATAAAGGATGCTTCTCTCAGTTTCGTTGAGTTTCGTTCAACATTGCTTCGTTTAATAGGTTGGGTTTTTATCCCAATTTATTCTCAAAACACAATTCACATTGAGTTCATGCTTAACATTCGGCATTGGATTATGTTCGTAAGTACTCAAAACAGTTCACTTTAAATTTAAAGATAGGCATTTGTTTCAGTCTTCGTATATTCTTTAAGGTTAGCCCTTCCTTCGATGATTTTCGCGACTCCAGTCGTTGTGTCCAAATAAAAAATAATGTCCATAGATTAAGCAGCTCTTGTACCTTAGCACACCAATTCTCTAAATCCCAATTACCGGTAAAACTTAAAAAAAACCGCCAAACAAAACCGAACTTTTAAACGGCCCACAGATAGTGCAGTTCTAAGTTGCCCAACATATTTTTTGAGCACTCTAGTCCGCCCGACAGGCACACATTGAACGTGGCAATATTCTTAGATCTCACCTGCTTTCTATGTTTTCCCTTATATACATAAGTACCTTACTTAATCCATACGTAATCGCATGTCACATAAGCTCAAAGGCAGAAAGTTTTAATGATATCATCTGTGGTTTGAGGAGGTCATGTGATGTTCTTAATCTTACTCTAAGGATATATTTTGTGTTTCTCTTTCTTTTGATTTAATTGAAATCTTGAAATGTGCTTGTTTGTCCGCATGAGTCAACAGTTCGACCTTCAGTTGTCAGCAAACGAAGGACAACAATACAAGGACAAACAAATTGATTTTCGTCAACTTCCATAACATAAAAATCCCGCTCGCAGTGTTGGGCCACATTGGGCGATATAAACAAGTTCATTCCTCTTGTGCAGCAGCACTGTCGTTTTCTGCTTTTGATAATCGTCATAAAAACTTGGAATCGAATAAGTTTTTCGCCACCACTCTCATTCTTTATACGAATTGGCAGTGAATCACATTTGGATTGGGACAGTCCCCATGTCGGGGTGCGCGCTGTAATGAAATTTGAATAAGGGATGAAGGAAATCAGCTGTTTGTCGGAATTCAGTCGCTATGCTTCTTAGTCACGATGGCATATGCTTTATGATTCATTTTGTAATTAAATTAGTTTGTTCGGCTCTGACAAGGATGTGGGTGTGTGGGATATTCGTGATAAAAAATAAATGCTGACTTGAATGTCCAAAACGTGTTGAATGTCCATTATTTTTTGTTTGATATGCTGTTGTTTTATGTGTAGTAAACTTCGACACTTCAAAATGTTCTAAAATCTTGGTTTAGGCGTATTTCTCAAATAATTGACTGAGAGAATTGACCGAGAGTGGAATGGAGCAATCGTATTATAATACTGCTGGATTAAATTCAGAATTTCATAACTCCGACCGATGTCTATATTTATTAACTTTATTACGTCAAAAGGTAGTGACTAGGGTAGTTAATTAGGTGTCCCCACCAGCGTTACAGGGGCGAAAGCAAAATCTATTACATTCCCCTAAATTTGAGGTAGAATTCAACTTAGCTTAGAAAACATGCGTTCATCGGCGCTAAATTTACAAACGCTCCACACTTCTTAAGAACATCCACTCAGTGCAATTCTTTTCGATGTCGCAATTTTCTGTACCTATAATGTGTGGAAGACATTTGACAATTAGAAACAGTGGTACAAAAAGTGTGGGACATATTTTTGAGCAGAATCCATCAAAGGATTCAGGATTTGTATCACTATTCAGATCATTTCATTTGCGACTTGTCAAACGCGATCCGCAATGGGGCATGTGGATTTTCCGCAAATTCGATCGATTATCGATTATGGTAAACAATGCGAGTAAAAACTGAAATAAGAGCGCGTGAACATGTCCTACTTCTCCCTACCTCTGCACTTGATTTCAACTGACAGTGATTTTTTATACGATGTGTCTGTGATTACGTGTGAGGTATTACGAACAGTTGCAAACCTGAAACCATTCTGAAAGTGGGGGAATGGATTCGTGGATTTTGTATGTTTATGTATGCAAAAGTATGTTTGATATACAATGTTCCCGGCTTCCCGTCTTCGGGAAATGTGAATTCGAGGGAAGACGCAACCACCAGGGTGTGCATGCAGTCCGGAAGGCAAAAATCCTCCGATTACACTGATTCGACCACATCGAGCGCATGGACACCAAAGCCCTAGCTAAGAGGATCTTCGAATCCGAGTCTCCCGGTTCGTAAAGCTCTCCCTCCGATACAAAACCATGTCATTGCGTACATAAGACACCTTATGACTGGAACCGCGTACACAGAACCACTCAGATTGCTCAGTCTCGGACCCTCCATGGGTCGCCTGCCTTGAGTCAATAACTACAAACAGTAATACTGGCCGAAGTTGGATATGTCCTTTTTATCTTATTTCTGTATTAAAGTAAGCGTATGCCGGGTATTGACCGAGAGTCGTGAAATGTCCTCCTTCTTCATTCATGCATAGACCACGGACTTCACTAAATGGTTAGCAGCATGAGCTCCGATGTTACATCTTTCCAATCTGAGGATTTCAGCTCTTCACTGGTGGCGCTATTTTCGCCAGATTAGCCTTGTATATGGACCCCAAAATACATCTTAGCCTCTTTGTTCCTATAGGCGTCACATTGTTATTTAAAAGATTTTAAGCTTAATGACGGCTTCTGAAGAGATCAGCTTATCTGTCTGCACACACAGATGAGGATGAGTAGGACTATGACCCGATAAGTCCCAGAAGTGGATTAAAAATCGCGTACGTAGATTGAAACTATAACATGTTTAACGTGAACTATTCTGTCATTTGTTTACTGAGTATGTTGAATGCAATCAAATGCTGTTCTTCTTAACATCGCTGAGACTACTTCAATTTGTAGTTCTTCCTTTAAACTATCTCCTCACGATCTAAAAGCTTCAAAGGCGAAGCAATTGAATTTCACAGTGTGGCAACAACAAAAAACAAGAGAAAATGAAAAATGGTCCTTCAACCCCGAACCGTTGCCAAATCGCCTCAAGCACGGACACAGAGCTGTGATACGTGATATAGGTGTACGTAAGCGTACACTTTTAAAAATAGGCGTGTTTACAAGTCCACATGTATCCCTCAATGGACAAGGTACAATTGCATGTGTGGATTTCTAAAAATAATCGTGGAGCACAATTACATGTCTATTTCCAGAGAACAACTTTTATGGGATTCGCAAAATGCAGACGCTACGAGTTTGTTTGTGTGTTCATGTGTAAGTTTTGCACTAATTACTAGTCAATGTGCTGGATGTGAACCTTGTCCTGTCTGACACCGTCCAGATGGCAGAGGTTGTCTGGTAATAAGAATGACATTTCGACTTAACGTTGACCGTAGGAAAATCACATGGATGTCACATTCAAATGGAGACATTTTTCATGACGTCTTTGAAATATTGTTTGCATTTCTTTTTTCAGAATGATGAGTTGTGTGGAAATTGTTATTCCAACTGCTAGTCCAGCTGAATGATTCAAGATTTTCATTCTTAAAAATATTGTTAATTTTACTGTGCTGTCAGATGAAAACATCTGTCTCGGATGCGGTGGGTGATGATATCCAGATGTACGATTCGATTTTAGTGGAAATGTACATTGGCTAGATCCCAAATTGATTGACTTTCTCAAGACGATAACAATGGCCATCAGAATATCGTTCGGAATAGGAGATATAATGGAGTGAGTAAACTCTTGCCTGTCTCTAAATTTGCTCTTAAGTCACGCATGCCAGCCGGGCCATGTTGCTTTTAGAACACTCGTATTTACAACCCCTGTCTGTGAAGAGTTTATAAAAAACACGTTCAGCTACATTTAGAGCAGCCTAAATACATGTTTATTTTCGAATCGTGGGTTTTTTGGTATCAAAAAGGTTATTCCCCATGGTATAGCCTTGAGAGGTGTAGAACAAGTCTCTCGAATGTAAAATCGTTGGTCCCAGGATCACCCTCTAGCTTCGCCCAAATTAATGTCTCCGAAAAAGGCGTACACCACAGAGATCTTCACGTTTCGGTACCTCATCAGTTGCTCTCCAATATCCAAAAGTACCCGGTGCTGTTTGCCTGCAGCATCAGGGGAGCTTCACCATATACTCTCGCGGTCTCTCCTGTTACAGCCTTCAAGCAGTAGCTGCTGGTGTTACATAGCCGATAATTCCGAACGATATATCTCCCTACGATGGAAACCGTAGCGCCTGTGTTGCTACTGGCCACGTTCCTATTTTTTTTCCTATCCAAGCTTCCACTGTAAGACTTTCATTGTTTCTTTTCATTCAAGAGACTTGAAGGATTGTCATGAGAACTTCGAAGCCAGCAACCAACTTCTGCCCAGCGTTTCCCGACTGCGGGGTTCTGTGCACTTTGTTTATTTCTGTTTTGTTCCTAACGCCTTCTGCTCCCATATGTGTCTTGTCTAGTCTGGTTGTGCCAGCATTGCATTTGTCTCTCGCGCATAACATTTCCGTTTGCGATGTCGATGGGTATCCTGAGAATCCTGGATGGCTTCTGCCGACCTCAGGACGAGTGCCAGTGTCTAGCTTGCTTCCCGGTTATTTTGTCAGTAATTGCCATAGTGTTTCCTCTGTTGTCGCCCTTGCGTTATATAACTTTAAATTTGGGTTCGAGAGCATTTTTAAAGATTCTAAATAATTTTGTTTGTTCTTCCAGAGCTTTTGTTCTTCTATCACCACTTTTACTGAAGAATCCTTGCGAAATTCACAAGGAACTCACATCTGATAGATAGCACTGGGTTTTAGAAAGACAACACCAACATCAATGATATCAGTACTGTGACTACATCATGCGCAAGGTCTGTGACATGTTTACTTATGACAGTCCGCATGGACAATATAGTCGCTCTATTAACAGCCATTTCTATGCTACCAAGCAACGACTGCAACCACTGAAAACGAGACCATACAAACAATTCTGCTCATCAGTCAAGCATGGTGCACTTATGTTCGAATCGTCTTAATAAACATTCGTCTCACTTTTCACCGGTTATTCGATCTTTACTTATACCATTCAGAAATGCATTTATAGCTTCAAGTGCACGATATCGTCTGTTGACAGGACATCCCGTCGTGCTGAAAAATCAATTTTACGAGCTTGAGCTTTATGAATTCTTTTCCTTCCTCGGGAAATCGTGCAGTCCTAACTTTGATTGCGTTTATAGTGCTGCAACAAGTTGATATCGCATCGTTCAGTTCATCGCTCCTCTCTTCGACCCAAATTCATGGGATGTCAAAAATCGTGACAGCCGCGCAGTCATTTTGACAATCCAATTAAATCCAGCACAAAGTCATGTGTCAACCGCATCCAAAGAAATTATCGACACACTGTCAAAATATTCTCTGCGTAAACCTTAAAAAAAACATTGACAGGTTCGTAACACTTTAAGCAATGACAAAAGATAATTATATGCAGAGGGCCAACTGTTTGCTCTTGCATGCTTTTCGTATCGCTGACCACAGATATTAGTTATGAATCAAGTTAGAAATGAATAATCGTGACTTAACAATCAGTATTGCTTTGTTTTTTTTTACTTTTTTTGGTGTGTGCTGGCCTTTGTTTACCTTGTGCCGCTGTGGTGACAGCTCTGAATGTCGCTGGCGATAGGTTAAGCAGGGCCGGAACCAATTTGATCATCATCCATCATTATTAAGTGGGGAATCTTAATCTGGTTGGGCTATTTTGTTCGCGGTTAATTGTGAGTGGGCAGCATGAAGATTTTTTTTGCGCTTCTTTTGATATTCGTGTATTCTAAAGATCTGTTGTACGCCCACACTGGCGGTAGCTGAGTGCATGAGTTAGGACTTGTAAATTTTTCTACCGCCACTATGGCACCACTACTTTCGCCAAAATGCCTACTTCCGGCACGCGTGAAAAATGTATTAAGACCATGCTTGTTGACCAACTAAGCCAGACATTAGCTGGAACTCCCGGGCCACCACCGGGTCACGGGTACTTGCCACACTAGCATTAGAGGAAGTACTTTTGGGACTTTTAATCGATGAAGCCTCGGGAGGAGACGAGGACACTGCAGAGAACTTCCACTGCCACTGGTGCTGATTAAGTGAAAGCTGGGGTTGTCACCATAGAAGAACATCCTTGTTTTGCTCCCGAAAACCATGCAATTTTAGTAAACTTAGGTTGCTGCCTGGTAGTACAATGGATCTGTGTTTGGAGACTGATTGCTCCAGTGTAGGGCTTAGGTGTTGACTTTTATTTCACATGCTGTTTGGGATTCTACATGTTCAATGCACTCTACATGTGAGTGGAGTCTCATGAAGCAGGTGGAGAATTTGAAGTATCTCGGGGTCTTTTCCAAAAGTGATCGGAGGAGTAGATAATGCTGAGCTTTCCTGTAGGATTGGCCAAGGTGGGTGGAATATTTAACAATGAAACAGCTTGGAGAAGAAGCCGAGCTTGGTGTCAAAGCCAAGTTATCGGTTTTAAACTCAGAATTTTTTGCTTAACTCTCACCTATGGTCATGAAATGTGGGTAATGATTCGAAGATTGAGATTGCGAATAACAGCTGCCGAGGTGAGATTTCTTCGTGGGGATTACTCGTCGGTAGAAGTTGAGTAACACGGCTGTACGCGGTGAACTCAATGTCGAGCAGCTTCTTATCCGAACAGAACGGGCTATGATTCGTTGGTTTGGAAACGTGACTAGAATGTTCCTATCATTACGACGTCCGAGGCGTGCTTTAAATGCGTGTCCATCAGTAAGGGTTTCCATTCAAAGACCCAGGACGAGGTTGAGGGTTGGACGAGGTTGAAGGTTGGACGACGTTGAAGGTTGGACCAGGTCCAAAAAATCGCTTAGTTGCACCTCGGCATAAATCCTGAGTTATAGCCTGGAGATAACTAGTGCGTGCTTTACCCCTGCGTTCCGTTTAGTGGATCATGCGGTTCAGAAAATGATGATGATGATACTGTTTGGGAAGCTGGGGTTTATAAATTGCATATAAATGTCGTCATGTAGTTCAATTATGACACAAATTTGGGCATGAGATCAAATTAATTGAACTTTAATTAGCGGTTGAATGAGAGCAGTTCAACTCATATGTGTCAAAAATGCATACAAACTCTACTCTGCGGTTTGTGTGCTCGCCTGAAGCCGCTTATGAACAGTCCGATAGATCTATGCTAGCGTATGCCAGGGAAGTCCACGACCACACCTCACCTGATCCTATCAAATATTCAAGAAATGCTGATCGACAGTGGTGAACTGTCTTCTCTGTTCGACGATTTCAGGGTCGCACAAGATAGCGAACTCTTTGCAATATACTCACCGCCATTCATTGTTTTGACATTCCTGACAAAGTGGTCACTTTTAATGTCAAGAAAATGTATAGACAATGTGACAAATCGTGAAAACTCACACGTCAACACTGGCGATCTTCTAACTGTCCATCAGCTGTTAGCATTCGCGAATGACATTGATGTGATTCGCAGAACCCAGCGAGCTGAGGCTTTTGTTTGGAATTGAACATATGCTGTCCAGTGCTCTCATAAAATAACATTTTGGGCAGAGCATCCCAATTGGACAGCATTTGGTTTCCTTGAGAGTAAAGGTCTGTACTCCGCGTGAAAAATGTCCCCCCAGAATAAAGCCCGAGATATGATGACTCATTGAACTATAGCATTATTTAGCAAAACATGTGCATGCCTTCTATGCTTCGTCAGGCATTTTCTCAAGATGTTTTTTTTTTTTTTCAAAGAGGAGTAGCAGTTGTTGCTAAGGGCTGTGTTATTTGTGACATCCGCTGCAGTTTCAGTTTCATCAGTTGAAGTCTGCTACCCTCTGTTCTACAAAGCCTCACTGCGTTCACGTGGTAATATCAATATCGCCTTCATTGCCGTCCTACGTTCATAACCAATAGCAATCTTATCACCTCAGATGTTGAAAAGTCTAACCAAACAGCAGACCACTGCACGATGAAAGAATGCATTAAGAAAATAATCCAAAGTCAAGTGTGAACGCAAGCAGCACTCAATGGATATTCCATATTGCAGTTGCAGCACTCTACGGTAGCGGTACGCATACGACGGACGTCGTGAAAAACGCAATAAATTTCTTTTAATGGAGTTTCAGTCGTGGCATGGCGCAAGCATTCGCGCACTGGCCCTTGCCGCTTATTCACCTAATTTTATCCCGCTGTGCAAACGAATCGGACAAGATCTATGAATAGACTCTGCGCGAGTTCCAAGATTTCCGAAATGATTCTCCCGGTTGCAGGTAGTTTCATTCTTGGCACATCATCGAATCGAGTGTGAGGTATTGGAGCACATTTCGACGGTGGCAGCAAGTGGCTGCCGACAAAAACAAAAACCATGCGAATGCGATGTTCGATGAGCCAAGCCGCTGCCATGTTCGTTTCCCAGGGCGCTGGAATGTTTCTTGGGTCTTTTACAAATACACCTAATTCTGTTTTTACACGATAGAATGGTTCCCGAGAAATTCGTGTAAAAAAAAATCGTGTAAAAAAAGATACTGGCCAAGTACAAAAATAATAGATTGGTTCTAGACCTCAAAAAATAAGTTAAAATTAGACTAAATAATATAAAAAAAATATTGTTGTAGTTATTTTAAGAATTTATTTTCGTTTTAATTTATTAAATAAACTAAATTATAATAAAATAAATTAAAATTTAGATTTCATAAAAAAAATAATACCAGAAATTCATTGCCAAAAAACGTGTTAAATCCAATAATTCATGTAAAAAAAGTAATTTTGTTTTTTTTGTATTCGTGTTATTTCAAATTATGTCGTGTAAAAATAGAAATATTTTTTCGTATTTACTCGTGTTATTTCAAATTCCTGTAAAAATAATTCGTGTAAAAACAGAATTAGGTGTATTGTTTAAGATTTGTGTTGCGAAATTTTTTTTCAGGCCGAGATGGGGAAGGAGATGAATTCCGTGGGAGGCGTCTCCAGAACGTGCTTGTTTGTTTGTGTTCCGCACGCATTTTATGGTCCCATTGCATTTGTGGATGAGATAATTGGGTGAATTGGCCAATTCGAGAAATAATTAATTTGAATTTTGTGCTTCTTCCGGCTCCTGGGCGCGTGCTTTGGAAATGCGAAGAGTTATTTTGTGGATCATCTTTTGAAGTTTACTTCTGTCGAGACTATGGCGAGCGCGTTTGATGTTTTGATGCACATAAAACTGAGCGATTTGTGATCGGAAGATCGTGGGAAGTGATTCGATTCATGAAATGTGAGTGGGTGAAGATCTTTTCCTGTTTTATGACACGGCGTGCTTCAAAGTCCGTAGTCGGTACTCAGATTTTTCCTGTGTATCGAATGTCGGAGTGTTGTTTCTAGAATAAATATAAGAAACAACAACACTTATAAGTATGAATTTTAAATAAACTTAGCACTACTTGAATTATGCCGACTACCATGGTGCTCTGTAAAAAAAGGATGTATTTGGCGAGAACCCCAATCCTGGTTGTCAAACGAAAATGAAACGCTGAGCAGGGCAGAACAAACGATGGACAAGTAATCGACTATAAAGAAAGATAATTTTAGGTTTGGTCAAGTTAAAGACTGAGTGCTGTATGAAGCAGCCAGTATAGGCCCATTGTGCTACCACGCGGATGTATGCCTACTCAGAAAACCAATTTGTTGACCTTTTGATAAACCGAAGGAGAGGGCCTTACAATTGAGTTATTAAAACGGTAGATTTCCAAAAGCCTGTATCTACGAGATGAGATTACTGGAGTTGCGTAGCAAGTGTACAATGGTTTCTTCTTCATCCTATATCTATAGCTCCTGCAGAAGTTGTTTCAGGGGAGTCCTATTCTAGAGGTATGAGTTCCAATGGAGCAATGACGCGAGTGAGGATTCTAAGATCAGGCCTGCTCATATTGGTGATGCTAAGTGATCTTTTGGGGTATAGCATAGGTCAGAGTTGTGTAGTTATTACTCATAACTTATGAGGCATCCTGTTCCATTTGACCATTTACGATTTGCTGGAGCAAGTGTGTCTAGCTTCAATAGATGGCCGACAGTAGCAATAATCAATAGGGATGGTGGTAAAATGATTGGTTATCTCGTTAAGAGCTATGCGTCAATAAGGAAAATTTTATAATTGACGGTAACTGAACTCAGAACATATGAAGATATCCATATAAGATATCTATAAGAGTTCATACGAAACAGATCCACGTGGTAATACAACGGGTCTACTCCGGGCCAAGTGAAACTACTGCTAATCGGCAGGCTGGCATTTCAACCATACTTAATCTAATCTATCTTGATCAAGGAGACAGCAGTTTTCAGTTTGCACAGTTTTGAATATTTCTTTCCATCAGTATATAGCATAGTATGTTTAACTGAAATAGTAATAGAGGACCTAAGTGACCACCTTGCGTTCTCCAAGCTTTTTTTCTTCGTAATTGCGCTACAGTCCGGAGTGAACCTGGGTCTCAGCCAACAAGCCTCTCCAGCTGCTTCCAAACGTCCTCTATTGGAAGGAGCGGTGTTGTTCATGCTCTCTACATGGCCGTAAGTACCATCTTAGGAGTTGGATTTGTAGATGCCTGGCTAGACTCATGTCGCTGTACCGCCCGTACAATTCGTGGTAGAATCTTCTTCTCCAAGAACCTTCAAAGCAAACAGGACCAAAGATTGAACGCAGAACTTTTCTCTCGAAGAGACCAAGTGCGTCTTCATCCCCTCTTGAGATAGTCCATGCTTCCGCGCCATACAGCAGGACAGGGATGATCAAGGTCTTATATAAAGTTAGCTTGGTTCTCCGAGAGAGGGCTCTACTACTCAATTGTCTCTTGAGTCCAAAGAAACGGTGGTTGGCAAGAGTTATTCTGCGTTTAATTTCGGAACTGATGCTGAGCCGACTTTACTTTGTTACTGTTCGTAATTTTAATGCGTCAGCGTAGACAATAAATTTAAAATATGAGTGAGTAAAAAAAGTCATAGCACAAGAACCCCTAGAGTTAATGAAATAGGTCCGACCAGACATATTGTGTGGAGATATCATTATTGTCAAACAGTAATTATTACTTAAGCGAATTAGAAGGAAATTTGAGGAGAATACTTAGTAAATTATTATGGCTTGTGGAATAAACGCACTGAAGTGGCGGAGCATGAGTGAAGAAGAAAGTTATCAATACGTTAGTATATAAAACGTACGAGAGAGTTGTTCTGAAGTAGACGCTTTCAGTGACGACGACGAAAGAGACATATGTTTCCGATTGAGATAAATCTGATTCGGACCCAAACTATGTCGAAATTATAATAAAAGATCCAGGTGATGACAAGATACTGGAAGAGTTACAAACAGACAAGATCGAATTCGCAAAGCGCCAGAAGGACAATTCTCGTAGAGATAGTATTCGGCCCGTAATGGGGCAAATGGTGCCAACTCAGCAACATGCGTTTTTCAACATACAATGTTATTTGAGAAGTCGGTGGCACACAATACGAGGAAAGCCTCGTAATTGTCTTAATGTCTTTTACTACAGAAGGGCTCAGCAAGAAATTGTAAAATTGTACAATGACAACTTAACATAATCCACTACGACAGTTATTTTACTATCAACAGGTCATATACCACTGAACTTGTTAAAACCAGCAAGAAGCCATTAGCAATTCGACAGGCGAAGCAATGCCTATTTTTGATGTTGCAGCATTATCGTCTGTCCTGGCACTATTGGAAAATAGGATTCCACAGCCCTCAGCTATCCAGACATCAACAGAAAATGATCCTTTAGATAGAAGAGTTATGTCTAAGGGATTGGGAACGAAACCCGAATGCTTTGAGTTTGTTCAATCATTAACCAGGGATTGACGGAATCAAAGGCTTTTCCTTAAAATTCTATAAATTACATCAAATGCGTTCTATGTCCCTAATATTCGTCCATCGTGCTTTCAAAATGTGCTCTTTGAACAAGAACTGGATAAGGCTACAAGAGCCTCAACTTTTCTCCAAGAAGCATTCCTTCACACGTTGCACCATCCAGGAATATAAAGAAATCAAAGTTCTCAAGTCGACCAAACGTCTTACGAGCACCACTAGAACAAAATGAATCATGAACATTTAAGATCCAGCTTAATTTTGAAAGTACCCACAGTAAAGAAGAACCCGAGTATGTATCGCTTATCAACAATCCCATTTGTTATTTGCTAAACTCCAGAAGGCAATTAATTAATTTGCTGTAACGACATTATCATTCTGAAAAAGAGGCACACACACGCTTTGAACAACTGACCTCTGCGGAGATCTTTGTTAGCTTGTCTTATCTTTGTGCCGCGCTGGCGTTCGGCTTTGCTCCGGCTACGGCATAGGGTGCGGTGCTTAGAGATGACACTAGCCCCGAGCCGGCAGACCAAGAAAGTGATAATTTAATTGCACATAGCATGGCGTATCTATGGGAACCGAGGAAACAGTGGTTTATATGCAAATTTCCCGATCGCCCAGCATACACACAAGCTTAATCATAGTTTGTCAATATTTACTTCAATTGTTATGAGTCTTCAACCCACGCCGAGCCGACAGCGACGTTGCCTGCCACCATCTCGCTGATGCTGCCCTCCTGTGCTTGTGTTATTAAATCAATTTACAAGTCCGTTCCAGCGTGAACTTAACCTTAAACAGTGAACACTTGTGCTGGTAGAGGAGGAGTGTCTGCCTGACTGACTGGATGTCGGATGTGCGGCCTGTGCGAGCGCTTGAGCACTTAATTTCGATCCTAATTGGTTTTAAAGCTACCGTCATACATGTTGATTGTTCTGGCCAGGAGTGAGTGAGTAACAGGGACGAGAGGGAGTTCTCTCACATAGAGCCCTTGTGGTACTTACCGCGATGGAGGGTTTCAATTTAGCGTACTCCACATGAAGGTTCTTTCAATTGACACAGAAAATGCCTTGTCTTCATGTGGATTGTACATATATGAATTGGGTGGGGGAAAGTGGCAAGCAGCACACACTAGGGTTCACTTTATCAGTGAGCGAGCGACATATGTACTTTGCGTTGGAATTATGGAGAACAATCAATTCGGTTGTATCGCGAATTTTTGTTGGTTCTTGTTTTTTTCTAATTCTTACTCGTGTTTAGTCGATCAAAAAATTCTGAGACGGCAGCAACGGTGCACGGTGCGAGCTAACCTCTGGCGTAAGAGTATCGAAGTGCTTTTGAAGCCGGCTAATTGACGCAGTGTCGCGTGTGTCGGTTTTGCCTTTTTTTCTGTTGATCGATCGCCTAGTGTGTGTCATTTGTCACTCAATCAACAAGAATATCAGGTGCCTTAGACCTGAGTTTAGATAAATACTAGTCCCTCGGTGTGACCAGGAGCCTAAGGTCTGTCTGCCCGTGGACACATCGGGAAGTCTGAAGACAGTCCAAGATAAGGAGTGTCAACCAAAAAAAAAAGACCAGTGTTTTTCGCTTGATAAGTGTTTCGATTAGTTTTTTGGCGGACTGTTAAACGTGACCGAGTGTAGCGGTGTTAATTGAGAGGAGGAAATGCTTGTGCTAACCGCCTGAGAAAGAGTCGTAAGTGTAGAAAATGTGTTTGATTTGTTTCTTATGCTTTGTGGTGGGCTCTGTAATCCGTGCAATTAAATTTGATGATGTTGGGTGATAATTAAATTATGACGACGCTAATGGATTGCCTCCGGAGGGGCATTTGAGTTAATTCTTTGTTTTGAGTGTGAAGCCAGGCGGTCATCACTTCCGATAGAATGTCGTGAATTTTTCTGAGAGTTCTACAGTCTGGATAAGTGCCTGAATGTGTATTACATTGCTAAGTGTGTTGATTTATAACGTTATGTCAATGAGGCTGTCAATGACCTTGCTGCAATATGTCTAAACTGGTGCTAGCTTAAGTCAAACGACATGTGAATCATTGACGCTTGTGTAAACAGGAACATACATAGTTTAGACCTGATGCCTCTGAATGGAGGTCTGTTTATGGTGCCGTGTTGCTTGTAAACGCATACATGTGTGTAAATAGTCGTGTGTATGTTTGCCAAATGCCAAGGTGTTCAGAACGTGGCATTGAGGTCCGAGGAAGTTCTGTTGACATCACTTTTGAAAGTTCCTTTTGACAGATGACAATTGCGTTCATTTGCTGAATAAAAAGAAGAGTCAGCACAATGACCCATCAAAATGTGATTTGGATCATTTGCGACCTTTTTTATCAGATCAACCGGGAGATTCCTGGCAATGTCATTGTTTCGAGTCAGACTGTCAGTCTGATGAATATTCAACTATCAAACCATCTCGTATTGGTGTACTTAAAGAGTGCTGTATCATGGAACTCTTTTTGATGTTTTATCTCCATTTGACTCGACTTTTCGCGGAGAATTATGCAAATCTTATCCACCTGTTCTCAGTCAGTGATCATACGTCAAATTTTGGCGCAGGCGCTTGTACCCAAATAGAAAAGGCGCTTTTGTGGTTTGACAGTTTCTGTTCTGTACACATAACGTAAATTGTGAAATAGCACAACGAATATAATGTGAAGCGTAGCACGAATGCGTCTCTCCTTGCGTTAGATTGTGCTCATCCCCTAACATCGTAATCCGAAGCAAACAATTTGAAATTTAGCTGTTTCTACTATTATGGCGCTTTTATACCCTATCAACAGATGTAGTCAATTCAGCTACCTATATAATAATATAATAATATGGGTGGCGCTACAGCCCGTAGGGGGCCAGGGCCTACCTTCTCAGCAACCACTCGTGTTGTGCGTGCTATTGTTCTCTCACGAATGGAAGGGACCTACAGTTTAATGCCGAATCCGAACGGCTTCGTTTGAGAAGCTTTTTCTAGACAGGAAATACTCTTTGAGCATTGTCAGTGACTCGAAAGAGGTGGGGTCGTGAAAATTATTTTTGTCGGTCAGAGCTGGAATCGACCCTACGACGCCGAGGTTGGGGTCGACGCACATACCCACAACGCCACGGGCCTAGACACCTAGACAAGCAACCTAGACTTATCAAATCCTCTGCTGCGTTGCCCCAAACGTTCGGCTTCGAAAATTTCCTGTGACGGAGCTGAGTTGTCCATTAGCTCTACACTCAGTGAATTTTGGCGTTGAATCCGTAGACGTCAGGTTAGGCTCATGTCGCTCCAAGCCCGTATAGTTCGCAAACGCAAATGACCAAAGATCGCACACAGAACTTTTCTCTCGAAGACATCAAAGACTCCTTGATCCGCTTTTGAGATTGTCCATGCCTCTGCACCGTATTGCAGGACAACTGGCCAATCTCGTCAATGTACGTATGCTTACATTTGTACGAACTTCAAAGAGGTGCCCAAGCGCAACAAAAGTTAAATGTTCTTGGTCTTGGTCTTGAGAGTTGTCAATTTTTTTAGATGATGCGATGATGCACGCAACGGATTGTAAGGGTTTTAGCATTTACGCCTCTGCAGTCTGTACGCAGTCAAAGTTGTCCCCTTTCTCATAGATGGGGTATACGAGTGAAAACGTTAGAGAGTTATAGTTGACGCTTTTTTGACGAGCGTACGAAAGCGCCTTTTTCATTTACCTTTTATACAAACTGCCTATGTGATACCTCGTTGGCTTCAGCAAGTGTTCATGCAATCATTGCCCAAACTTACTTCCTGTTCTTATTTCTTCATGTCAATGTAGATCAATCTCACCTCGTTGTTAGAGGGAAGCGAGTTGAATACACACAAATCTTATCTAAGGATGTAAGTAGTTGGTTAATGCACAACATTGCAACTCCATCACATCCTCGGACGAGGTAGCATAGACACCGCATTTACACGTGGATAGATAATGCCTACGGTCATACAGCTCCACCCAAAACCGTGCCCCATTTCGCGTATATTTTCTTTAATGAACTTTCTGAAACAAAATAGTTTTTTACTTGAAAAATAAACGCTCATTTGCTGATTGACAATGAAGTGATCTCTAACGCTAAAATTCAGCCAGTTGATGGTTTTTTTTTTTTTGGTTTACGATTTGCAAGTTATAAAGATGTAAGTTTTAGGCATGGTCTTAGGTTCTCTCGTTTTGTGCATGCGTTTGTTGTCTCACCAGTGAAGGGGAGTTACAGCTTTATTCTAACATCCGAATGGAGTAGCTTGAAAAGACTTTCAGCTTGTTTTAGACTTAAATGGAAATAAAATGTAATTAATACTCTGTGATGCTGTTGATTATGAAGGAGATTATTATGATAAGAACTTTTGTCTC
Organism: Eristalis arbustorum; assembly: GCA_916610145.1. Taxonomy (NCBI): domain Eukaryota; kingdom Metazoa; phylum Arthropoda; class Insecta; order Diptera; family Syrphidae; genus Eristalis; species Eristalis arbustorum. Next base: position 17,115,665 of record OU744318.1, on the reverse strand, counting down.
TCAGTTCCTTGACCAGGTTCAGACATTTTTCTCGATTAAAAAATAAACTTAATCAAAATGAAGGGCTTATTTACTAACTACTGTGTACACACGTATTCCTTAAAGTCTATCCTCATACAGTTATTTTAAGACAAAGGCATCAATAGGAATACCCGAATTAGATTGTTGATAATTTCATTCCGAATAGGAGCAATTAAATAAGAAAACAATTTCGAGGTCCACACAATCCGCAGATAAGGTGACGTTGGATTAGAATGAATTCACAACGTAAGTCAAGAAACTGTGTCAGTTGATGCATTCAAGTACCATATTTTCGTCATATTTCAATTGTTCGGCAAAGTGAGTGAGCATACAGACAAGTAATTCCAGATCAAGTTACTGAATCATTTAAAAGCATAAACTGGGAAGATCGGTAGGGCGGATGTGTAAAAATTAAAACTGTTCTGTGTTCAGTTCTTAAAATTTTTCCTAAAGCGTTCGTGGGTTACATATTTGCGTCAGACAGTGAAGTTTTGTTAATTCAATCGACTGCTCTCCGATATTTTCACATCGAGGAGATACCTTGTAGTCATTTCCGGCTTATTTCCATTTATACATTTCCGGCATGTGTGGAGTGCCTAGCGCTTGATAGCGATTAATCGTTCAAGGGAAGCCAACTTTGGACATATTTGGCAATTTTGAAAATTCATTGCAACATTTCTTGCAAAACATTTGGAATTTCCCTTCTTTTCTTGACGCCACAGTCCGGTGTTGACCTGGGCCTCAGTCAATATGCCTCTCCAAATAGTACAGTCTTGAGATAAGCGTCACCAGTTTCGCAAACCCAGCTGATTAAGGTCTCTTTTAAGCTGGGTATCGCAATCTACCAACTTGTCCTTCTATTCGGGATTGAACTCGAAGAACTTCCGAGACCATTGCTTTCTGAGTCGAGACAATCGAATTCTTTAATTTTATGTAGCTCGTCGTTCATTCATCTTCTTGAAACTTCACAAATGGGACCGAATATAAACCGAAGGATTTTCCTCTCGATGCGAGGTTAGTTCTTCGAAAAATGGCATTATTTTGTTTTTTCCAAGCCCAACGGCACATCTATTGGCCAGGTTTATACTTCGTTTTATTTCAGCGGTGATGTCATTTCCGGCTTTTTTAGGAGGAGCCTAGGTGAAACAAGTCCTTAACATTCTACATCGAAGCTGTATCTGTCTGTTGTGACACTCTGTCCAAGATGTCGATGTTGATGAACCCTTTTGTAGATAGAATGTACTTTACCATACTGACACTGACAGCCCGTTGAGTTGTTCCGATATTGTCAATGTCATCAGCATATGCGAGCAGTTTTCCAGAACATTTGGTGCCCAAACATTTGGTATCTATATCTGTAGGGAACTCTAAATGACAAGTAAAGAATATTTTTTCCACCACATATCAGAAATGCCTTAAATGAATTATAAATTTTCATGGCAGCATGATCTAAAGGTTCTAAGACCCAAAGAGTGCTAATGATTTTTCAATGAAATGCCAACCAACTGCGCATTCCCTACGAATATGCTTCTAATCATGAACAAACCAAAATCTAAAGCAACTGGCTGAAACAATAAACCTCCAATGATAAGGTGGTCATTACAAATTAAGTCACCATCTGATCGCGTAATGACGATGTTAACTGTATTAGAAGCCCATAAAAATCTCCGATAATGTGATTGACACGACACACGTTCGTACGGAACTGCTGTGTGACTCACGCATGCAATAATTCATTTCCGCTAATCGATGTTCTTGAACAAAGGGGGGTTTCTTTGAGTTCAAAATTTCATGAAATAAAATCGATCACAAACTCGGTGATTAATTTATGTTCTTCTATTCGCAGGTCGCCACCCATCACGATTAAACTGCCATCAATGAGTTAAGCCTGCACCAGCGACACACGAAGATTAGAAAAATTGAGAAAATCGTGTATCACACTAGCAGTAGCAATGGTTCTTCCGTTTGGACTTGGTGCTGATGGGCAGCATCCGGCAGCGCCAGGTCGTACACTCATGCCTCCGACGGCTCCACCAGCCGAACCTCACATCTCCACAGCGGCGTCTGCAGTTGTTCCACAGAGTCACAGCCAGTACATTGAATTTATTGTGGTCAATGATGACGACCGTTATATGATACGTTGCGAACGCAAAGCAGTCCTGGAAAACAGTGTTGAATTGGCGAAAGTAATCCATGCCGGTCCGAACAGCGGTCGCAGAAACGACAACCACTTTCAAATATCGAACGTTAACAAGCGAGACTTTGAGCTGCTAATTCGTTTCCTGGAGACAAAGTTCGTCAAGTACAGAGATCACATGCACATACTGGAGATCTTCGAGCTGGCGAACAGATTCAACTGCCCCGACCTAGTCATCCACTGCATCAGAGAGCTTGACTTGCAACTAACCAGTGCCATTGTGTTGGACGTGTTTCGGTCGTTGTGGTACTATAACAGTCCCGCTCCATCGACCATCCACAACCATCAGGTGACTATTCAGGATCCGGGGAAGAGCTCAAAGAAAGCCAAGTCGACGACAACCAATCCGTATCCATTCACGGCGGAGGACTTTATGATCGCTTTGCTGAATAATTCGCTGCAACTGATCGACATGCATGCCGAGCTTGTGTTAACAAAGGAGCAAATGACAGCGCTACGCTTCGAGGAACTGGAAATGATCGCCAAACGGGACGCCTTACAACTTCACTCGGAGTTGGCCTTATTCGAATGCCTTGCCAACTGGTCGGTGGAGGAATGCAGTCGCAAGAAACTCGATCCGAATGCGGAAAACCGACGGAGAGTCCTTGGTCCACTCTGCTACGCCCCGCGGTATCTCACAATGTCACCGAAGGACTTCCGCAAGGCCTGCGATCGTGTCGAGCTGCTTGATCCCGCGGAGATCTTCCTCGTTGCCGAGGCGATCGATGGTAAGAAAATGAAAAATCTAACCGCCGAACAGACAAGCATGTTGGAGAAATTCCGCACCCCACGGCCGGAGTTTGCCAAAATGCCAATCCACCTCAGTGATCGCAGCAATCCGAAGAACTACCCGAAGAAGATGCGACGCGCAGAGAAGTCCGAAAACGGCGGTGACGGCTGCTGGGACAACTTCGGAATGAATTGCCTGGCTGCCTTCGCATGCATCTTTGACTGAGTACCGCCTTTAAGTACCGCTTCGTCTTAAGTTAATTCTCGGTGTTGTGTGTCGTCCTTAATTTTTTTGTTTTCAAAAAATTTTCTGTTGTTTTTTTTCGTAAAAAAATATTCACGCACATTTTTGAATACATTGTACCTATAAACAAACACATTAATATTGAACGCCAACAGCAAAACGAACAAACCTTTTTTTGTAGAAACACACAAAAATTTAAAACTAGTCAATTGGAACGGATCGAGTAGTGTAATGAAGATGTTTTTTTCTGTTTTATTTTGGAAAATGAAAATCTTTAAAATATCGTTACGAAAGAGAAATGTTAATTTTTATGAATTTGTTAAATAATGTATCCTAGGACAAATATTCGAGAGACACCCTATTTGCTTGATCCTTCGAATGGGTGCTGCCAACACCCCTGGACTGTTGTAATTTTAGCTAAATATTATTAAATTTGTTAAGACATTTTTTTCATTTATTTTTTAAGCTATTGCCATGCCTTTTTCATAAATTAGGGGCACTAAATTATCCCGGTAACGTTATTCTTAGTATATGATGTATAATTTTAATAAATGCTACTTATAGATTAAATATTTTTTCTTTCTAATTTTTGTTACTCGTTTTTTTTCTTTTTATTGTTTGTTATTAAGTCATATCTGCGATTTATTTTGGATCGTCTGCATTTAGTGACAAAGCGCACATGAAACGTCATTTCTGGCACAAAATTAAGACAGAGAAGTGTAAGCCAAAGTGGAAGGAAAAGGCGTGCTTGTCAAAACCACCATCTTTTTGTTTTGTGACGACACTTATTTCTCGTTCTGTCACTGGCAGATGTATCGCTTAAGCTTACATCACAATTCACTTTTTTACTTGTTTCCGCCTTTAAGTTTGTGTGACACCACGCAAGGCCTCGGTATTACACTCTAGCACACTTTATATTTCTTACACCAGAGATAATGGAATTTGGCCATTTCTGACATTATCAGGGCAATCTCGCAAATTTTTGACACTATTGAGGGCAGATATTAAAAGCAAGATGGCGGTGCTCTGTATATAAAGTAGTATTAGTGACTTGAGAGCGGAAACGCTTAGAATCCGAGGTGTATTAGTGACTTGAGAGCGGAAACGCTTAAAATCTGTGGTGGATTTGTGGTGGACTAGGGGTTTTCCAATAGAAAGATGCATATCTCTTTCATTCCATTATCTCTTACACCATGAGTGTGAGCAATGAAAGGGAGATCACGATTTAAATGCTTCGTTGCAGCTTATCTTCGAGGCGTGGAAACTTTTTAAAGTATCACCCATAACCGTCTATCTGAGGAACGCAAAAATTCCTCTCCATGCAACCTAACCTAAATAAACAAACGCCTGACATCTTATTTGAACAGTTGCCGTGCGTAATTTATATTTTTTTATGAAGCAAGCAATCTTTCTTTTATGCCGCATTTTGTTACTCAAGGTGACTCGCTGCCAATGGGGGATTAGATTCGAACGAGAATATAGTGTTTATTTCCTGCATATCTTGTTTGCTAATTACGGTGGGTATTCGCCTGCTCGGGTACAACATTTTATTTGTTAATTTCACACAAAGGAGTCTAGTGTAAGCGGTACACTTTTTTACCTTTTTTTTTGTTTTGTTGTTACACTGGAGCAAGTAGATATTAATTTTCTATAGTGAATCATTAATCATGATGAATTTCTATTGCAAACTAGCTCATTTCTTGCCTTCTGTATGAATGCTGAACCATGCGTTGGCCACTGAGAACTTCCCTGTGTGAGATAAGCAGAATAAGTAAAAATTCAGTTTTTTTTTATTTTTTTTTTTCAAAAATATGTATTTTGGAATAACCTCCACTGCAGTTGATTCCCAGCTATACCTGAACAAGCTAAGCTGGTTTGTCTAAATTGTAAACATTGCCTTAGCTAGCACTTCATTCAACTCTGTTTACGAATGTCTGCTGCGAAGATCCTCCATACAAACCCTTTCTTCTTCGCGATGGAAATCGCACCCCAAGCACATCACAAGATGTTAGGTCAAATCAACTACGTAGACTATAGCGCCATTCAACGTTTTCCGCTGCGGACCTATAAATATTGTGGGGGCCCGTGGCTTTGTGGGTATGTGCGTCGACCCCAACCTCGACGTCGTAGGTTCGATTCCAGCTCTGAGCGACAAAAATAATTTTCACGACCCCACCTCTTTCGAGTCACTGACAATGCTCAAAGAGTATCTCCTATCTAGAAAAAGCTTCTCAAACAAAGCCGTTCGGATTCCGCATTAAACTGGGACCTACAGTTTCGTGAGAGAACAATAGCATGCACAACACGAGTGGTTGCTGAGATGCTAGGCCCTGGCCCTGTATGGGCTGTAGCGCCACCCATATATATATATACCTACAAATATTTATCACGCTGTTTTAGCTAAAAACTCATTAATTGTTGACTTCCAAGTCCAAATGTTGCACGAAGTTCTTAATAATCATGTTTCTATGCAGTTGACCGTTGACTGTAACACCAGCAGCCATATGGACCAATGATTGAATAAAGCGCACTAAACGGTTACTTTTTCAGCATGGAATGGAATGTCTCGAATTCTATGAATCGTTTTTTCCAAACAATCAGCTTGTAGGCGTTGCTCTAGTCAGCTCAGTGATGGAACTCAATTACATCAAACTAACCTCAAAACAAGAGGACGAAGAATATACTAAGTTTCATCATGAACTCAGGCTTCCTGGGTGAACTTTAAATGGTCAATAGATTCAACTAAGGCCGCAGTAATCTGTTCTCCCTCATCTTATATTCGAATCCGAATTTGAACTTCAAAACAACAGAGAACTTTCAAATCAGCTGTCACAATGTAGTCAATTTAAAGTTGTCAACCTCTACAAAAAAATATCTGTATTTGATAGTTTAAGTCCGTAGATCGAACCTTGGTGGGCTTCCATTGTAAAGTTGAGAATGCGATATCGGTTGGGGACATCTGATATGAATTACAGCCGTTTTACCTATACGCAATTAAAATAAATCGATTATGATTAGTCCTTTATTAAGTTTGAACCCATGGTCGGAACTCGATTACTTGTAGATGTAAACGTTAAGTCCGGTTGCCTCCACTGTCATGGGGCATATGAAAATTAAGAGTTTATGTTAGTCAAAATCAAGCAAAAAAATATAATCAATTAACCGATTTAACGTTTGTGAACAATTTGAGATTACGATCGTCTCTAATACATACTGCAATTGCAACCGTTCCAATACGTAAACAAATACCGGCAAACATCTTAATGCAAAAGTAATTTGACGAAGCATCGATTAGTTGACATCATTGCGATTGCAGTGTGCAATTATTGCACGTTTTGTAAAACGGTCTAGAGCTAGACTTGGTGTCTCCCCGATAGCTGCTATCGCTTCTGTAGTAGAAACCACACAGCTTGTTGCGGTCGTTAGGAAATTCTGCTAAATTAGCAGACTTAGGGTGTGAAGGTTGCGTTGTCCGGGAAAAGTGTTTCTCAGGTTCCTGATTTTCTCGTTGGTATGTTGCTGATTTCTGAACAGTGTCACCACTGTTGAATGGATGTCATGAGTGATTCGTCATAAAGCTTGTTGTTACTGTGGTGTTTGTTTAATTTTGCCGCCATTATTATTGCTTTTAATTCCCCCAAGAGATGTACACAGTTTTCTGTTTTAGTTGCTAAAACCTTTTGGATTTCCCCTCCAATGTCTGAGACATAACTCCCAACAAGTACTAACCAATAGTTAGTTAAAATGTTACATCAGTTAATCATAAAATTTTGATTTTGTTTTTGTTTCTACAAGGGATACTTGAATTTCCTTGATATTTACTAAAATGAATAAATAAATGAAAAGAAAGAAAACGTATAAAATAAACTCGTAAATAAATCTAACAAGGAAAATGAAAACATACAATTTTAGAGAATATTTACAATGCTTTAAATAAGAATATTTCATATTGAACAATAACTTAATCACTAGAGATATTAAAAGGAAAACCAAAAATATGTAAAATAAAAACTCTTAAGCGCATATACAACACCTGTCATTTTAGAAAAGTAAATATTATAGATATTTTTCTGGTTTTATCTTTTACTAGATGAAATTGTGGAAACCATTCATGAATGCATATATATATACACATTAGATAATAAATATATACATACATACTATATATACTCATAAAATCCGAAATTAAAGAAAGGGTAAGTTCTTATCTTTTGAAAGGCAGAGCAAAGAAAAAAAGTTAGATGTTGTATTAGGAAATTATGTTAACTCCGTTTGATCTGATCTGATTTGTCAGTTAATAAATCCTAACTAGTAGTTATCAGTTGCCAATTGCGTGTGATTTAGGGCATATTTTGTATGACTTTTCTTAACCTGTGACGCCATTTATTTACAACTTTTGTAGATTTATGTGCATTTGTATCTTTTCTTTGGCTATTATTACTGAAAGGTTTTTTTCTTTTGTATCGAGAAATAAATGTTTTGTTAAAAAAAAAAAACACTAAAATGGTGGAGTGAATTGAGTTTTATTTGTTGGGTGTCAATGACTTTGGTACGGAAAATGCTCCACTCCTCCGAAAGTAACATAACACCGAACCTCGATGTAGAATATTTGATTCGCTGTAAGTGATGGTATGATATGGTAATTGATGACACTGAAATTAAACGTTGAGGTAAAGTAGAGTTATAATGGACAAATACGTCAACTTAAGCAATCGATCAGATACACACAAATTATACGAAATCCGGTGCAGGTTTCAGACGGCTCTTCGAACTGAAAGGTGTTTAGCGTGGCGCCACACAACCGGATCAATTGCCAAGAGATTTTGAATTCAGCCATCGCTTTATGAGTGCTGTCGTATGCCGCTATAAAATGAATAGATGGTGAGTATCGATTTGAAAGTCGCTGGTTTTCTCCAGGATTTACCTTAGGTTAGGTCATGTTATTGGGATGTCAGCTTAATTGGCTACACACTTAGGCCATTGTTGGTTCATTACAATACGCATAGTCAGACTACTCCCACGATTTGACGATTTGGTCTACAGTCGGCTTGCAGGAAGCCTTTTCTTTTTTGCCTGTTGTGCTGCTTACTTAAGGTGGCGCTATAGTCCGGGGTTGACCTGTGACTTAACCAATAATCCGCCCGTTGTGCTACTTATGACCATATTACTGCCTGTCGCAAGGACTGTGAGTCGGCAGCCATTGTCTGTCCTCGTGTCGTGGAGGCTGTGCTTTCCGATCACTCCGTCAAAGATGTTATCCTTTCCAATTTTCGCACTGAAGTTTCCGGCCACGATTTTGACATAGTACTCCAGACAGACTCCGTAGGTATCGCCGTAATATCCCCTTTTAACATATTTTTCAGCCTCGTCGGAAGAGGCATGTGCACATAAGGGGATGCCTTAGAATCTGTTTTCGATGGGGATCACAGCAAGTCGATGACACTCGACCTAAGCCATTGTCACTAGAGTAACAGTTGTGTTTTTATGCAACAGTTCATCTGCAATCAAATTGAATTTTTAGAAAATTAACAGTTCGGTTATAAGCCAGCCACGATCTGTGACTAAGGTTTCATCTTTAGCTTCTGAAGTACTTATTCGCCCCCAATATTTACAAGAAATTACATTAAAAAAGTAAACGTCGGAGGTAAAGTCCTTCGGACTACAACGTTACGTTAATTTATTCTAATATATTATTGAGCCAAATTTATTAATTTTATAAGGGTTGCATTTTCGAACACACACCTGGATTTCTTGTACATCCCTGTACAGAATACCCTTTTTCTGACAGTTGTTAAATGTCAACAAAATAAAAATAATATATAATTTAAGTCAAAATACATTTGAGACTACTGTGAAAAAAATCTTTGGTTTATTATTAATTTCATTAAATATGGAAGGTTTTGAAGTTAAAAGAAAGGCATTGTTTGCATCGCTTGATGTTGCAGGAAACGAGTTAAAAGGAACAATTCTTGATCAGAGCACCACCGATTCACACACGGTAAACCTACTAAAACGATCGGCTCCATGCGAAGAAATCTCTTCTGATCGTACTCTAACAAAGCTTAGGGGAAAGGAATCTATTTTCAAGAAACCAGAACTTCCCATTTCGAAGTGCTTGAAACCCAGAGTTGTCCCAGACTATAAGGTATGCAGGGGGCATTAGAAAATCCTTCCAGAACCCTCATAACAATTTCATCCGTTTTCAGGTGAATCCACACAAATGGAAGAAATACTCACTGGCCGATGTGGATATATCAGAGAACACAAATACCTTAGCCCATGAAATGTTTTTCCGCAGTTTGATGGATAAACAAAACGACTCAGACGAATGCGACGAAGACGGTGACGACAAAATTGTTTTCAAGAAAATAGTGAGGTCGAAGCGAAGCATTAGAAACTGCGACGAGGTGGAGGATTACGAAGTTGATAAGCCAAAACTTAAGGGATCCAAATTGGTAATGCCGGAATACGTAATTGGCAAGAAGCCAGAAAAGGCAAAGTCAAAGAAGAAAAGCACAGTTGCTAGACCAGAGGTTGGCAAACAACTGATGCTGTCGCATCTGCAAGAGGATGATGACGAGTAGTAAGGTTCACGATGGGCTCTTGTGGAGTCAAATCAGAGTTTTAAGCTTTAGACTATAATTCACTTAGTATGCTAGATTTAGGTGTACATTTTTTGTTGCATGAACAATAAAAAAAATATCTAAAATATATACGAAGTAGTCAAGTGAGTATTTTTATTTTCTTTTTAGTAGGCTCTGGGGTATTCTCGTAACCCTTTAAAATTGTTCAGCATGCTGACGCGAGTCGCGCACATCCAAGTAAGTAAAGATAAATTCGATGGGTTATGCCATCTAGAACAGGATTAATAACGAGATGGTACCCTCTGTCAGGTTTTAAAAAAAATAACTCAATACCATCCCTGCACTTGGAAATCGAAAAAAAGATTTCCAACCTCTTCGCGCCTTCACATGCATGAAAACCTAGAATTATGTATGTACATGTATCGAATGGGAGAAAAGGAAAGATGCAAACTGTCAAAACGCATTGAGCAGTGTGCTAATTTTATACCTCCGGCTAGTTTTATTCTAATTTTTTTTAAAACTAAAGGATTAAGTAAATTGAAATCAATTCCCACCAGACGAGGTAATTTTGAGTCCTTCATATCATAGAGTTCATCAACATTGTGCACAAAGTTTCTGTAAATGCTTAAAGATTGAGTTTACCATCTGCAAATGATCGCAAGCCCAATCCCTCGGATAACCTCTGTGCTTGCAGAAATTTACAATTTTCATATAGATTCAGTGCCAGTCCTTATTTTAGGGATTCCCAGAAAGGGTTTTAGAACCATGGGCAATTATTTGTGAACACTACCAGCAGGTAGATTGCAAATTTTTCACAAAATTTAGGAAAATTCCGCGAGTAATCCATTTGTTCTGCGAAGAATTATATTTGTGTTGAAGCATAGCAATCGATATCCATGTGCTGTGTTAGATAGCTATCCCTTTCATTCACACCCGCGCATTGGAGTCGGTAGTGGTGCTGTCATTTTCGATTATGACATGGATAACGACAGTGCACATTTGACGTGTGTTTTGTATTGAGAAATGAGATGTTCGTGAAATTTAAATAAAATTTAGTTTAGTTCTCTGTTAAATGTGCACCAAAACATCGCCATAGATTTTAGTCGTGACGAAGTCTTCATTTTTGCGCGTCGGTTGTTTTTATTTTTCGTATAATTTTTCACATCCAAATGACTGTGCAAAGTACAGTGGTTTTGGTCCTGACCGTGCTGGCATCGATTATCTTCCTAGCTATAATTATACTCTTAGGTATTAGTCTAAAAGTGCTCTGTCTTCCTAAATTCAAGCTCAATTTATTTGAAATAAATGCGAAATATTTCTTTGAGTTGTTATCTTGTGAAAGTAACCTTTGACCACGTTGTACTTACATGGATTCTTTTGTTTTCAGGTTGGTTCTTGATTTGGAAGGCCTTTCTCTCAAAATTCCGCCTCGTTCGTGAGCTTCTTGGGCAGGCGAACGAAGAGAAAGCTAACGCGCAGAACAAACCCACAGCCGAGAGAGCATCAAAAACAAGAAAAATCCGAAAAGATTAAAGCGCGAACGTCTACACACCAGCAGAATCATGAATATCCGTTGTGCTAAACCCGAGGACCTGATGAACATGCAGCATTGTAACCTGCTGTGCTTGCCAGAGAACTACCAAATGAAATACTACTTCTATCACGGGTTAACTTGGCCGCAGTTGAGCTACGTTGCCGAGGACGACAAGGGAAACATTGTCGGCTATGTACTTGCTAAAATGGAGGAGCCTGAACCCGGTGAGGAGAGTAAGCATGGACATATCACTTCGTTGGCTGTTAAGCGATCCTACCGTCGACTCGGTTTGGCGCAGAAGCTAATGAATCAGGCTTCGCAGGCCATGGTGGAGTGCTTTGATGCGCAATACGTATCGTTGCACGTACGTAAGAGCAACAGAGCCGCACTGAACTTATACACGAACTCGCTGAAGTTTAAGATTCTTGAAATCGAACCAAAGTATTACGCAGACGGTGAGGATGCGTACTCGATGCGCAGGGACTTGAGTGAGATTGCAAGAGAACTGCATCCGGACAAGGAACTGGACGGAGGAAACAAGATTGTATACAAATCGGTCGCAGTTCATGATCACAGTATGCACGACGGACACTGCTGCTGATGTGGAGACGTTTATTCTTTTTTTGTTTAACAAAAATCTGCTAGTTTTAAGGATTTTATTTGATGATTTTCTTTTTTGTATAAAGAAAGCATTTACGAAAGAAGAACAACATTTTATGCGTTTCATTTTCTTTCGATTCTGTTTTTTGTATTCGGGGATAACTTGCTTCTTCGAGGGATTGATTCCGTCGATTTAGAAAATATATTTCCGACTGTACTTTAGCCAATGTCTTATGATCACATTGACGGATGATACTCTTTGGCATGCAAAAATCTCACTGCTGCGACTGTTTCTAAAGAGTGCATCTCGACGATTTCGAGAATTTGCGAGTATGATGAAAGACGTTGGACACTAAAACAGAAAGGGGTTTCAGGACAAGGAAACCGAAACATGTTTCTGGACACCGAAACCGAAAGGTTTCTGAACAACGAAATCGAAAGGGGTTTCTGGACACCGAAACCGAAAGATGTTTCTGGACAACGAAACCGAAACGGGTTTCTGGACACCGAAACCGAAAGGGGTTTCTGGACAACGAAACCGAAAGGGGTTTCTCGACAAGGAAACCGAAACGGGTTTCTGGACACCGAAACCGAAAGATGTTTCTGGACAACGAAACCGAAAGGGGTTTCTCGACAAGGAACCCGAAACGGGTTTCTGGACACCGAAACCGAAAGATGTTTCTGGACAACGAAACCGAAAAGGGTTTCTGGACAAGGAAACTGAAAGGGGTTTCAGGACAAGGAAACCGAAACATGTTTCAGGACAACGAAACCGAAAAGGATTCTTGGACAAAGAAACTGAAAAGGGTTTCTGGACAACGAAACTGAAAGGGGTTTCTGGACAACGAAACCGAAAGGGGTTTCTCGACAAGGAAACCGAAACGGGTTTCTGGACACCGAAACCGAAAGATGTTTCTGGACAACGAAACCGAAAAGGGTTTCTGGACAAGGAAACTGAAAGGGGTTTCTGGACACCGAAACCGAAAGATGCTTCTTGACAACGAAACCGAAAAGGGTTTCTGGACAAGGAAACTGAAAGGGGTTTCTGGACAACGAAACCGAAAGGGGTTTTTGAACACCCAAACTGAAATATGTTTCTGGACAACGAAACCGAAAAGGGTTTCTGGACACCGAAACCGAAAGATGTTTCTGGACAACGAAACCGAAAAGGGGTTTCTGGACACCGAAAAAGAAAGATGTTTCAGGACAACGAAACCGAAAAGAGTTTTTGGACAAAGAAACCGAAAGGGGTTTCTGGACAACGAAACCGAAGGGGGTTTCTGGACAACGAAACCGAAAGGGGTTTCTAGACACCGAAACCGAAAGATATTTCTGGACAACGAAACCGAAAGGGGTTTCTGGAGACCGAAACCGAAAGATGTTTCTGGACAACGAAACTGAAAGGGGTTTCTGGACAACGAAACCGAAAGGGGATTCTGGACACCGTAACCGAAAGGGGTTTTTGGACACTGAAACCGAAAGGGATTTCTGGACGAGGAAACCGAAACGGGTTTCTGGACACCGAAACCGAAAGATGTTTCAGGACAACGAAACCGAAAAGGGTTTTTGGACAAAGAAACTGAAAGGGGTTTCTGGACAACGAAACCGAAAGGGGTTTCTGGACAAGGAAACCGAAACGGGTTTTTGGACAACAAAACCGGAACCGAAAGAAGCTTCTGGACACCGAAACCGAAAGAGGTTTCTGGACAACGAAACCGAAAGGGGTTTCTGGACAAGGAAACCGAAACGGGTTTTTGGACAACAAAACTCGAACCGAAAGAAGATTCTGGACACCGAAACCGAAAGAGGTTTCTGTACAAGGAAACCAAAAATGGCTTTTCGACAACGAAACCGAAAGGGATTTCTGGACAAGGAAACCGAAAGGGGTTTCCGGCCACCGAAACCGAAAGGGGTCTCTGGACAAGGAAACCGAAACGGGTTTCTGGACACCGAAACAGTTTCTGGACAACAAAACCGAAAGAGGTTCTGGACACTGAAACCGAAAGGGGATTCTGGACACCGAAACAGAAAGGGGTTTTTGGACACCGAAACCGAACTGGGTTTCTGGACACCGAAACCGAACGGGTTTTCTGGACACCGAAACCGAAAGATGTTTCTGGACACCGAAAGCGAAAGGGGTTTCTGGACAACGAAAGCTAGATCTGGTGACTTGACTATTTGTGACTGCAAGGGAAGGCAGCTACTGCTTAAGCTCACAATAAAGACTGACCAGAAACTGGTGGTTCCTGCTGCCCGTAGCGCTGCAGCAAATAGCGAGTATTTAATGTGAATGAAATGTTAGAGCTTGTAATGTTCGCAGTGCGTATTTTACAAGACCAGACTCATTTGTACAGCACTTTAGTGAAAAATCGTATGATAATAAACATCTCAGACCCAAGACGTCTTCTTAAGAACACTGCAGGATCAATTCAATGAACAACCGTAATTTAAAAAAGCTCATAACACTCTATTTATTTTAATACATAATTTATTTTCATTGTATATATGCATGTTTCATAATTTATTACAACATATTTGCTGACAAACTTCAATAGTCTGGTCACCATGGTTTATTTACTTATTTTACTCAATTCTTATTCAAAGGATAACGCTACCCCCTTCTATGCTTTTAAAACTTTTTCATTACCTGATATTTCACGGTGTTCTTCGCACGCACATAAAACTAACGCAATTCATTTAGCAGAACCAAACAAAACTGCTTCTTCGGAGTTACAATTTAAATGATTATTAATCGATATATCCTAATAAATATGACTATTCGTACCACTATATCATACATAGAAATCAAAAATACAAATTAAACAAAAAAAAAACATATATCGCATAAGGTCATGCATTTAAACAATTATTTACAAATGGAAGCAATGTTGCAAAGCAATGATGTTCTTTCTCTTTCAATACGTAATTTGTTTTTACTTTTCTTTTTATAATACAATCTATCTTCTTTGTTTTAAATAATACAAAAATTACAATAAAAATATAAAATACTTGATCCTTCTTCACGGCATCGCGGCTGGAGTGGGGACGTGGATGAACAAAATGTACAAATTAAACTCTAGTAGAGGATGTGGTTTTTTGTTTTTGTTTTTCGTTTAGGTTAGCTGCTGGATAGATCCTTAACATATCACATATATAAATATAAAATTATTTATTCATTATTTGTTTGTATATAATTTTTAATTGTAGGTTATATTTAGTTGATTTCACAGATTTCTATTGCATCTGTGGATTGTAGATGTATTCTCTGCATGGCGGTACATTCGTTTTTCTTTTCTTTTTTTCAGTTGTTGTTGTTGAGACAAGGCTGGGGTCTTTGACTGACTAGACCTTCATAGAGGCTTCTCTTTTAAATCAGTACAGAATCTAAGGATTCACTTGGCAGTAGAAAAGTTGACTTCTCATTGCAAATTGCAATGTTGCTCCTTGACAAAGGGGATTTGTGGCACATTGAGGAAGCAGATTTCTTTAGGTTAGAGATCAGTACCTTCGAAGGCAGTCAGGTGTGATTGGCTGTCTCCTACGAATCCCAATCGACTCTTCCAATACTGTGGTTGAAAAATGCCCACAATTGAAGATCACTTGTTTTAAATCGGGAGCATCTACCACCCGAACTGGAACTCTTCAAGAGTAGCACACCAACTGGTCGTTGATCGTCGGCAATATTCCTCTTACATCGCTCATCGCCCGTTGCTGCTGTTGATTCAAATTTCAGTCCATATTTCATTGAAAGTTGGCAAAATCAAACGAACAAATTGCAATCTCCTCTCGTGATCTTTTGATGCGCTGCCAATGTGTCGCTCGGTGTCTTTCTGTCTTCTGTGCATCCCAGAAACCAGTACTGGTTGTGGATAAAACATAAAGAAAAAAATAACTTAAGTCTGCGTAATGATGAGTCATTTTTTGTTTGGATGAGAACAAGAGAATACTGGTGTTCCCTTAAGCTTCTGCCAGGTGATGGTGTGGTGTCGAGTTCAGCTCTGTTCGCTCCAACACATTGCCATCGCCCCACTTAAGTCTTAGTTAACTGCACCGCCTTGAGCATGGATATTTTAAGGTCACTGGCCAAATGCGATATATCCACCACAGAGTCTAGCATCTCTTGTACCGCTGTCACGCTAGGAAAATGTTGTGCGGCTTTCTTTGATTTTGTTACGCACACCTTCAGAGCGTCCGACAGTGCGTCGGTGCAGCGTAAGACTTTCTCTTTCAATTCGGGTTTGGATATATTCCGGTGTACAATATCACCGATTGTCACCAGATTGTGCGCACTGAGGACGACAAACTTGCCGTAGGCGATGAAAAACTTTGGTGGCTGGTTTTTGGCCACGGTGTCCAAGAAGGAGTCAATGGCTTGTGTTAGATAACCCATGTGCGTTGTGATCTGCTTGGCATAGTATCGCACTAACAGCTTGTCGTTTGGATTCAGTTCATTGTGCTCCTCGGTTACGGCGAATGTCTCGGCGGACTTGAGCACATTATCGAATTTCTTTTGCAGATTTTGCGGAATCGCCTCTCTTAGGTCGGAGTTCTTTTTGGCAGCTGCGTCTTTTGACTCGAGGTCCACGTAATCGTTGTCGCTCAACCAACCGCTGTTGTTGTTCTCGATGGTCGGTGTCTCCACGATGATGAGACTTCGTTTGAACAGCAACGATGCGTTGCCTTGAATGAACGACGCTGTCTGTCGTACATCTTCGATGAGCGTTTGCGCGCAAGCGATTAGCTGATCCAGGCTATCGGGGGGATAGTTGGCAGACTTCTCGTCGCTTCGTTGAAGATTTTCCGTTGTCCAACCGCTTGCATCCAGGGTTTGCGACGATTCGTGGATGAGCTTATCAGCATCTCGTAGAGCTTTGACTAGGGGGCGTAGCTTAAGTGCTAAATTACGGTCTTCAGAACGGGCTGCGTTTCCCAGTGCACCCTCTCCGAATTCAGTGAGATCGTGTAAGGCTGTTCGCAGGCGTACAGCGGCTAGCTTCACTTCCATCACAACTGGGTCCAGTTTGTCGCGATTCCTCCAACTGGGCGACACAAACGATAGCAATCTGAAATGAAATGGAAACGTTATTAGCTGTTTGATTGATGGTTGGAGGGGAGGATGTTGCTGCGTTTATCATCGTTGCGATGTCAGCCAATAATTCAAAACCGTGTGGAATCCTATCAGATGCCAGAATAAATTATGTAGTCACCCGTCCACGAGCTTGAAGGCAAGATGAAGTGTCATTCAAGATCCACGATCGGAGATAGTCAAAGTTGTGAACAAGTGACTTTACTTGTGTCATGGCTGACATCACCAGCAACAACTTTCAAAGATAATCATTCCCCAAGTAACTCACCTTGATATCGCTGTTGTGGCTTCTGTCTGCAATTTCGCCAGTGTCTCCAGCGCCGACGACAGTTCTAGTGGCAGTTCTTTGGTAACAACTGGAATCGGAGACGCTGTTGCGGATGAGGGGTGTTGTTTCTCCATCATCGGCGTCGTACAGCTGCCGTTGTCATGTGCATGCACAGCTGTCGGCTGAGGATAATCATAAGTATTCTGATGCTGATGCTGTTGCATCAGTTGATGCTGCTGTTGCTGATGATTCTGTAGCTGCTGATGAAGGCTCCCATGGTGGCCATTCCGTACAGCAATTGGATTCTTTCGTGGTATATCATAGTCCGGCATATTTGCCAGCGATGAACGATTCGATGAGGAGAACGACAGACTCAGGCTGTCCGACGTTAGCAGCGATGAATTCGAGCTGCTTGGTGTCATGTTTTGTTGATGCAACAAATTAATTGGCTTCGGTACATCGTAGCACTCCTCCTGCAGGGCATACGAGGAGGACTTTAACCCCGTCGGCGTTGTTGACGTAGACATTTGGTCGAAGTATTTCGGTGGTGTTCGACACCAATTCTTTGGGCAATCGTAATTAACAGGTGTTGCTGGCTTTGGTACGTCGTATGTCTCAAACGAATCCGAAGATATCATTGAGAGATTCTGATAGGTGCTGCTGCTGCAACTGCTACTCGATGTGTGCGAAGACGCTGTTGACGGGGACCAGTTGTACACATAAACATCACCATGTCTCTGGGGTGTGATCACCTACAAAAAGAAAATGAGAAAAAATGTAATGATTAACGGGTGTGTAAAGAAAATCAATTTACTACAAGATAGGCGGACACGTAAGACTCATTCATATTCAAGCAGTGAGGGTGTGTGTTCGTTCGCATGTGCGTCTGTGTATGGGTGTGTGTGTATAGGGGAAGGGTGGGTTTTTCAAGTGGGTATTCCCAATCCCCAAATGGGATTTCGTGAACGTACCTACTCAACCATTAGAGTGTGGTTGGGGCAAGATGAGGAAGTTTATCGATTTTTCACTGAGTTTTTATGGCAACTGGCACTTTTTTTTCCAGATTCGGGTGGGATCCCTTATTTTCCGGATTGTACAGAGTTTCAGAGTCCTTGTGCGATGAGGTGCGCTCTATTGTCGTATTCACGAAATGCTAGGAACTACACTTAATTTAAATCTAAACAAAAACCGTACAAAGGTATAAAAGTGTAAAAAAAAGTTGACCAGCCATTGCAAGGCGCGCAACAACCGTCTACTTTAGTGCAGCGATGAGGTTCTAATGTCGGCGCCCAACTATTGCCGCTCTATCGTGGCAGTTAGCAGCGAGCGCGAAGGGGAAATCCATGGATACCCAGCGCAGGCGTCTTAGGAGGAAACAGGCATTGCCTCGGCGAGAGAGGAATCACAATTACTGTCTAGTCAGTGCCAGAGGTCGCTGATAGTTGCCGCATGAAGTCACGAGTGAGTGCAATCAAAAGTCACCAGTCACCAGTGGCCCCCCGCTCGGCTTGTTTTGACTCTCATTGTCAGTGTCAAGGAAGGGATGAACTTATCCGCATTGTTGGGGCTTGGAGGGGTGCTCTTTTGAAGTTTTCTTTGTTTTTGTAATAGGTTCTTTGTTGGGGATGGTTCAGCGAGTGAGTGAGACTGTGTGGCAGCTCGTGCCGCCGGCATTGATTTTTTTTTCTTGTATTTTGTCCTAGCTCTGAGTTGGAAATGCGGAAAATAGTTGTGTACTTCATGGATAGATAGAGATGTCTGGATGAAGATTGAATTAAGCAGCTCCATGGGAGATGGATACGGTGGAGCATTCAGACCCATTATGTAACATGTCTCCTTTGAGCACATGCCTGCAAGGGTGGGGTCGATGTGGTTGCCGGTCTTGGGGCACAAATGTGAAGCTACAAAGTAATTCGGCAAATGGAAGTGGTTACATCGTGTCGTTAGCTGAAAATTTAAATTTAAAGCAACTTTTTTGTGTGGGGTGCGTCATTAAGGGGTTGGTTGAGTCAACTGAAATTTTGGTTTCAATAAAGTCTGAAGCAGTCTGTGGTGGAGGTCCTTAAACGGAGTCGCATTAAGACGTCGGTGAGGTGGGGCTTCAAGAAATCGGTTTGAAGATGCTGTATCCATGGAGATACGCTTTTAAAGTTTATTTTACGAGCAAACATTTTGATGGGGAAAATTGCTGTGAATTTTATGCTCATTCTGAGATGCTTCTTGGGGGAGGAGAAAAAGAAGGTTTTTCAAGTTTATGTGGGAATAAAAGAAAAGTTAGTAACGCAGAGGGGGTTACATAGACCACCGATACTTTATTATGGTATTTACGGCGGCAAGAAGCATCGGTTTTCTTAAACAACTTTAGGGGGTATTGATCTAGAGGGAGTTGTGTCAATTTTTGATGACCATACTGTTTGTCGGAGGTGTGGGGTTAACAGTCGTGGGTGAGCGACTTTGTTTCTGCTTCTTGAAGCCTGTTCTTATGTCGTCAGTGATGGTGGCTTATCCTGGTAACTGTGTGTCTTTTAGCTTTTTCAACTTTTTCTTAGAGCTTGAATTTCACACTGATTTGGTCGGAGTTCACAATCCGTTTTTATGATCTCTCATAGCGGTAGAAAGAAAGCGAGAGGCGAAAAAACCATGTGTGCTTAGTATTTCGCACAGCAGTGAATAATTACTCTTCTGCCAATCAGTGACATTGAAACGGGCAGCTCGAAGTGCGCCTCCTCTTTCACAACATCCTCATCGTCTTGAAAAGAATTTGCCATAAATGCTCATTCTTTAGCTGTGGCTCTATAAATACTAAAGACTTAAGTAGGAATGTGGCTCAATTAAACAAAAGTTCAGCGACATTTTTGACTTCATGCGAGACTGCATGTCTTACCAGAATTTAATGTCGTTCTCCAAGTCCCTTCAGCATAAATCCATCAACAGAGTTAATTAAGGAATATTTAAGACCACCCCCGCATTCAGTCTCCCACTACAGCAACTAAATCACATCCTTCGACAACCGACATCCTTCCCCCTTCAGCAGCAACTTTGTAAAGTACGCAGTTACTTGACAAAATGTTTTTAATGATTAAAAATTAGAAGAAAAAAAAAAAGTAAATAGGAACATAGAGGGTGTAAAAGTGTCAACTCTGCAACAGATGTGAAGTATCCCTCATTACAATTCAACAATCTACGCCAGTGGCAAGAGGGAAAAAAGGCAAAGGCAAAAAAAAAAAAAACAATTTGCGGTGCCAACAGTCAGCTTGTTGTTACCCCCTTGCAGGATAACAACATGTGTCACGCGAGGCGACATACATTTCCTCGAGTAAATAATGTTCTAATCAAAGCGAAATAAATGCTCCTTCAACCATCGCCACCCCTTGGCAAATTGAAATCAAAGTTGTTGACATTTTGCTGTTGTTGTTGCCGTTGCCTGTGGCCTCGATTTCGGCGTAAATGCCCTTCTCCAGTCGATTGTGTCACCACCACAATAGAAACGAATTAATAAAAATACAAAAAAAAATCGAACGAACAAAAAAATAATGCAGCGTGTAAATTTGATCAATTTCACGAGGATCTTGTTGAAAACTAAACAAGCACGGGTTGGCCATTGTTTAGGCCGACACGTGGTGTCAAAATCCTGTGCCCCGCACACGAACGGAAACGAAGGGGTCCGATAGTTTGTTTTCATCTTGATTGCGTGTCGAGGGTGCTAGACCTCATCTGCTGCGGGCAGGTGATCGTGTGTCTATTCTTTACAATTTTCCCAACATCTGCTGGTCCCATAGGGATACAGTTAGGAAAAGGGAAGGAATTCATAAACCCCAAATTCCTGCGCGCTCACGCCAGGCACAAGACAAACCAATGAACTGAGCTGAGTGAGACGATCGCAATCGGAGAACACAGATGCCAATCGAGGTGTCAAATGCACGCATTCTTTTGAATTCAAGCCAATTCATGTTCTTTTCATTCTTTTCACAGTTTCGCATGACTGACGACGGCAACCATTTGATTGGTCTTGAATTTCAATTTGAACAAAAAAAAAATACGCAAATAAGCCACAGAATTTCAGTTCAAAACCGCTATGAGTTGTTTGCTTTTGAACGTGTTCAGTGATGCTCTTCAATGTCACGGCTGCCCGCTGCAGTGGTGGCCCGCTGGCCGCGGCGGCGGTCTGATAATTCTCATTTCAAGGAAATTCGTCATACACATCTCCGGCGAAGTGTCTAAGTGTGACCAGCGAGTGTATAAATACGACTTAAAGTGGTTTGGTTGGTTTTTCTTTTAGGAAAGACGCTGATCATCGTGTGGTTCTTGGTACTATGTATAGCTCCACCGTCGGGGTCGTGTCGACTACGAGAGTGTTGACGTGTGTCTGGAATACTCAAGTTCTTTGGAATTTGCTTAAAGTATGAGATATCGCTGCTCGACTGAGTAAATTATTAGGTATCGCATGGCTATTTAAATGGAATCGTCGATATTAATGGAGCGCTGAGTAGTTTTTATGAAATAACGAGCGTTCTAAATTGGAAAGATTGTATAATTGAAATATCGACGAGCAACAGATGTGGTTGCGGTTGACATTTGTCAAGAATTTTTGCCGGGTGATGTAATTTCTAAGTAACGCGCTGAATTTTTAAAATTTGCTTCATCAATAAAAAAAAATATTTTTAATTCAAACAATCAACATTGAGATATGTAACATTTATTTGTTGGGCATAAATTCATGCACGTGCGTGAGCACTTAATGGGATATGTGATATCTGTAAAAGGAATATCGCATCGTTTACAACGCGATGCTAATTTCAGCCATGGCACGGCATTATTTATGCGCACAAATTGATTCGGTGTATCTTTAAATCAGAAACCGGGATATGAATATCAATGAGTGCCCTCTTGATTTGGAAGAACTACAAGTAATCCGAATTCAATTTGTCAGACTGACGGAACGAGCTGTCCATAGGTGGTGATGGAGTGAATTCATGATGAACGAGCTTGAGATGTGAGCTCAAGGATGTAAAGTGAGTCGATAGGAATAAATGCAGATAGGCCTAGCTAACAAGAGGTGTCATTTTGCAATGCACTAACTACTAAATGCACTAACTTACTAAACTTACTAACTTACTAAATTGCGAACTTTGATGTAAGTAACGAGGTACTAATGGCGAATGGGGATCGGGCATGTTGCAGATCAGAGCAAGAAACATGTATTAACTCGATGCCCTTGCCGCAATTGGTTCGTATCGTAGTGGTTTAACTTGCAGCTTCTAGTGGAGACCCGGAAAAAATCCCTCTACCCATGCAGGTAGATTTGTCTCTGCTAAAGGGATCTTATAAGGATTTGTAAGGCTCGGAACATACATAGTTCAGTTCCTAGTGGAGTAACATGTGCCAAAGGTTAGGTTAGGTAGTAGTGGCAGAGCAGTCACACTTAGGCCAGAGTAGGCCCATTGTGATACCTGGAACTAGTTGGTGCTGCTGACGAACCGATTTAGTTGGCCAATACTGGCACTTTTTAGCTCGTTACGGCTGCTGAAGTAGTAGGCTCCTAGGTGCAGGAACCTACGACTGGCAAGAGCACTGCAGGAGCAGAGAAGGTGAACATGTGCCAAAGGATGCAAGGCAAAACGCAATGGGTTGTCAGTGGGGAATTTGTGAGAATCGAGAAGGAAGGGACTAAGTTGGGTCTTTGGGTGCATGAGGTTAAAACAAAGTACACGCCGTCAACAAAAAATTCCCATCAATAGCGATATATTGGACAAAGTGTCACAACGGACAGATACAGCTTCGACGTAGTTAAGAACTTTCTCTTTCCTCTACTAAGATAGCTTTGTATAAGACCTTAATAGTTTCAGACCTACTGCATATGACGCATGAAGATGTTACTAGTCGCTTCGAGAGGAAAATCCTTCGAATTCGTTTGCGAAGAAGAACTTGAGAGGAGAATATTGAACGACGAACTCTACGAGCTGTACAACGACATTGTCCTAGTAAAATAAATTCGATTGTCTCGATTCGGACTCAGACCCAACTGCCCGCCTCGGAAAGTCTTCGAATCCATCTCGGGGGGATAGCTTGGTGGAAGAAGACCTCGCCTCCGATGGCGTGACTAGGTGGAGAGGGACCTTCATCAACTGGGTGTACGAAAGTGGAGGTGCCTAATCCATCCTAATCCGTGCTAGTTGGAGAGGTACAGGAGAGGTACAGTTAACAGCCCAGTTCCACACCGGACAATCTAAGTAAGTAAGAAGGCTGCTCTACCACAAGTCGCAAGCATGAGAACTTGGAAAGCATGGCGTAGCTACGTTTAAAGCGGTGCTTGTTTGAATTTGGAGGTCAGCAATGCTCGTGATAACAAAATTTTCGAAGCCTTAGTCACAAACACAAAAAGTTTTATGAAACCATATCCAAACATGTCAAAGAAAACAAATAGAGTCCACGGTGAGCCGCTAAAAAATGTGTAAAGCATCGCCCGCTAAAGCCGACAGCCAGGAGTAGATAGGTAGCTAAGGCAGAAGCACAAAAACGAGCACCTTTATCGACTCTAACAAGATAGGGATCGAGAGAAGAAAGAAGAAATCCTGAAGCTTCTGTACAACACACAGAAAAGGACAAAGCAAGGCTTCAAAGTCTAATGTCACAAGTTAAAATTTACATTTCCGTTGAGCGGAATGGCGTAAAGTTGCCAAAGAGCTGCCAAAACTTTGAAAAAGATCTGAACTTCGGACTACATAAGAGGAATCTACATGTATGATGGTTGAGAATTAGCGGTTGTAAAATGGCGCACATTTTAAAATGCTACCTCCTGTTGGGTAACCCCATATACACACGTAAACATGTTTGCTTTTTGCTTGAATTTCCACAATTAACCCTCATCCACAAGTGAAATTACTACTATGCTCTCAGTGCACCTCGTTACCAACCTCGCTTTAAACTCTTTCCAAGCGCCAACAAGAGCAAACACACAAAAATCCCACTTGAAGGTTTAATTTCAAAACGTTTTGTTTATTTATTTTTATTCACATAATTAGATGGCTTCACTTCGCCGAATTGTGCAGAAAATTCACAAAAGCTGTTGTTGTCTATCACACAAAGTGCCTGCTGCTTTAGACTACTACACCATTCCGGCACAACTTTCGCCACATTTTGCCGCATCATTACTGACAATTAAAAGATTTAACAACACAATTACGCAATTAATACCTTTGCAAAGATGTGTACACGCATGCGGCTCGGACGCTTCTTCATCGCAAGCAACTCCCTTTAATTGCTGCCAGCGAAAATTTTCAACCCTCAATGCCGAAGCGTGAAGAGAATTCCTTCGATCAAATACGAGACGGCAGGTAATCGGCAATTTTGAGATATCATACCATATCGGCAGCGTCTTCAGGGCAAAAGCAGTTCCAGTAGCCAGGCGGATTCCAGCCTCCATACGGTTCGTGATCCTATTCTATGCCAGCAATTTGTACCTTCTCTCCGGCATGGTGCGCGCCGCGTTCGCGGTTCGGTTCGCCGGAAAGGGAATGAAAACACGAGTTTGCCATATGAACCGCGCACGCATAAGGCGATGCCAAGTTAGCCAGCAGCGGACCAGACCCAGCCACCACCATTGCAACTGACCACTGCACCGTCAGCAGTGGCGGTTGTTTGCGTGGTCCCCGATGCCGATATAAAATATCTCTTGTGGCCAACGCACGATGACCAAATATGGAAGCGGGACGATAAGTGCGCACATTTGGCCGCAATATCGCCCAGCGATCCGCGCGATAGAGACTAATGAACTCTACACCAGGCGCAGAGCGGCAGCCAGACCGATGAACACATTTTGGAAAATCCTTGAAAGCAAGCCTAAAACAAATTCAAACGCACACAGGAACGTACCACGTGAAAGTACTCGTCTCTCCTCATTCGCCTTCAGTGCATTTCTGTGCACCGGCTTATTTGGGCAGACAGGCGTCCAGTGATTGACATTGCGCGTCCTTTCGCTCATCCACGACAATCGTCACTGTCTCACTCAACTCAAGCCGGTTTAATGAAGGCTGACAAAAAAACGGGGACTCATCGGGATGCAGTCAAGTGATAATTTAGTTGTTGCTCCTTAGAATTTTTAATTCCACTCGCAGATTAATGCGTGAAGTGTGACAATTTAATCTGACGTTAAACCTTTCGGCGATGTCACAGTGCAATTGTAGCCGAGGTTTCACGTCGGCCAGTGACAAATGTCATAGTGGAAAAGTTGATTCGTTCGTGGTATGCATTCGCTGGAATTTCCGATGACCCACAACCGCAGAAGTTAATTAAGCATTCGGCCTGTTCGTTGATTTTCTTCTACGAGTTGGCTGAAGGGGCGGAGGAGAATGAAATGGGAGAGAAAATGGAGGAAAAAATTCCTCGGGATTAATAAACATAATTCTATCGAAAGGAGGGGGCGTTAAATGTCAAAAGTTAGGCGTCACAGTTTTGGGGATACGTCAGAATGGGGGTGTTTTATTGCAGTTGCATGATGTAGGACAGGACAGGGGATTACTCCATCAGTCAACACGATTTTGTTTTTCTTTCTGGGTGTGGGCTGCTTTTGTGTGTGCGCCTCTTCCAGACTGTGATGGCAGTTTTATGAGTCAGAAAGGGTTGCCTGATTTACGCTGGGTCACTAATGAGCGAACATAAAATAGTTTATTTGTTTAATGCTCATGTGGTTAGGCAGTGGTGAAGAAGCGTTAAATTAATTATGCGAAAGGGTGTCGGGAAGTGTGGTCATCTGGGAAATCAATTGTCAAAACTCTGTCCGACGAAAGACGCCATCAATATCCTTTGAGACGCTGCATTGAGCAAGATTTGATGCTTTGACTGCGGCGTCTATTCTTTGAGGAAAATAATTGATTTTATTTGGTGTCAAATAATTGAAACTGACGCACACTTGACGAAGATCCATCGACAGTTGAAATGATTTTTGTTCTTCATCATGCACTCGGAGTTTTCCCTAATGAATACATCAACTGTGACAGATGTCATTTAGATGAACAAACAAACAAAAAATCTCACAATTTCCTCCAGATTGGGGCTTTCAAATGTTCGTATCGAATTAAGGAAAAGCAAAAAAACAATTTATGTCTTCCGTTTATGGCTCGCAGACGAGATTTAATGATTTCAAGTGTCACACGACATGTGAACGCATCGAAGATGCGACAACTATAAATGTCATTGTTTCTATCAAGGGCGATAATTCGTATCTTTGTGAGTGATTAATGGTATTTGTTTGGTCGTCCTACGTGGATACGGAAGATGTCAGATGTGTGTTTAAATAAAAGAAAATAACCTTCAGACAACCTTGGAGGAAGATGCTGGTTGGATTGCGTGCCAAATGTTCAATCTTTTTTAATTTTGACTGAAATCAGGTTGCAATTTTGTATGATAACAGTCAGTTTTCCCGACTCATCGTCAAACTTAAAGTGTCCACAGCTGAACTTAAGTAACATTTCAACAGCAACTTACACAGAGAGCGATTCATTTTACGCCCACTTAATTATGCAAAAATGAACGAAACTCAACGAAGCGTCTTAAAGTGCACACAATAATTGTTATTGCGAACTTAAGTCATTCATTTCATTTCATTTGACTTCCAATTAATTAGAAAGAATTGAACGAAACTCAACGAAGGGGACATTATGATCGTAAGGTGTCTTCTTTCTTTTTTTCTTTTCGTCTAGCCTTAAAAATATGGCGAAATATATTATATATATATATAAAGTGAAGGCTTGATTAACATAAGAAAATTTTATTACACAAGTGTTTACAATCCAAACAAATCCCTTTCAGAACTGTACAGTTTTTTGTAGGAATCCTCAAATTTAACCTCACTTAAGCAAATCACTGAAAACAGTTGCAGATGCATGTTTAATCTCACTTTTGTTGAACATTTCAAAAGAATCGTGTAACAATTGACAACAATTTGATTGAATTCCATGTAGATCTCCTATGGAGAGGAATTAAATTTGAGGATAATTATCCCTCCTCCAAGTGTTCATCCTCTCAGCGGGAACCATTCCACGCATCTCTCTCTCGTCCCCTTAAAACCGAATTCAATACCAAGGCCATTTACATTTGACAATGACACTTAATGCGATTTATCGGAACAAGAACCAATGACACTGACAATATGGTTCAAGGTCCAACAGCAACCTCCGAACAACACAAACACATTCACGCGCAAATATTGCACATTGTTAGTGTTTCGCAAATCGAAGAGCAGGTAAGCCGGCAGTCACATAAACATATCAAACTGTAGGGACATTTCGACATAAAATATTACGTTTCCTTTTGTTCCTTTGCGAGCGATATCAACCCGACGAAAATGAGGAAAAGAAAAAATAACGCCGAAAAATAAAACAAAGGAAAAAAAAAACAAGAAATTATTCAAAAAGAAGGAAAAACAAAATGAGCAAAGGAAGGAGCATGAAACTCCTATAACTAGGGACTGTGTTTTTTGTTTTCGGGTCTACCGGGCCCGGCACGAACGACAACATTCTTTGGCGAACCGAAGAGAAACAAAAAAAAGGAAGCCACCACGGAACCCAGAACGACGCGGAATGTATGTAGAAAGTGTCATGGTGGAGGGGAGAATGTGCAAGATTTCGCTTTCTTTGAGAGTTTAGAGACCCTGCTTGTGGCGGAGATTCCGAATGGGAAAAAAATCCTTTTCCTTTCGGTCTTTTACCTGACAGGCTACGTATGCCGTCAATGCACACAGTCATGTGTATTTGGTGTTTGAGTTCTTTCAGGAAGTCGGTGTGTGCGTGTTAAATCACGCAACATTAAGCAAAAGAACTCAAAGATTATTTCGTTGGCTTTGTACGCTGTTTTGTGTGGCTTTTGAGTGGAAGAGTACATTTTGTTAATACAAAAAAAATTAGGAACATTAAGATAACCACCTACATGCGTACATATGCTTGCATGGGGGCCAGAAGTGCTGTTGCAGAGGTACAAGTGTTTCAGGTTCCGGCGAACACTGTGCAGTCGACGGTTCAAGGTTTCAATAAGGTTCATTCAACCTTTCTTAATTTAATTATAACGTCACAACAAACAGACGTACGTACAGTCTGTTGTTAAAAGAAACATCACACATTGATGAAATAAAAAAAAGACAAACACTGTTGATTGTCCAGAGTGTGAGTCATTGACTGAGATCTGTGCTGTGATATTATTTTGACGTTGACAATGACACTACTAACCAAGACGTACTTTTGTCCGAATGGAACACATTTCCAGAAGAGGTTACACCTCATAAGTGTCACAACGATGACCTGGACGAAAATGTAACACGGACTTAAAGTCGTGCTTGAAGTATCAATCCGCATGGTATTTTTCTGTCTAGAAAGAGGTTCTCAAACTTGGTTGTTTGGAGTCGGCATTGAACTGTGGATCCCTCCCACTCGTGATATACTCGTCATTCATATATTTATAAGAGATAACCTGTTTCAAGCAAGGAATTGTATCAAATTGTTATCTGAATTTAGTCCTTTGTCTAAAAATAACGAAACTTGCATTATTATCATTTCTCAATCCACAGAAGACAAATGGACAGCATTTGTATCCTTAAAACATCCATCTGTCAGTTGGAAGAAATTAAAATCCCCAACCATCCCCCATTCATCTCCAAGCCAAACCAGACTAGAACTCTTCATCAATCTCTCCAAAGAGGTCAATGACTAGACCATAAAACAAATACCCCAAGGCCAAGGTGTCAGGGAGCTCAGGAAATTGATGCACAAATTGCTTCTATTCACACCGCGCAGAGTCTTTAAGCTGTCCCCCCTTGATGTTTATTCTGCTCAAGTGTCAGGGCGGCAAACACGCAAGCACACGAGCCTGCAAGCTGATGTCAAATGTACGAACAATTTCAAATGTGCTTATCGATTTAAGGATTGGCGTCCGGTGTAAGTTTCGTGACCGATATTGATCCGAAATTAAATAAAGGCGAAACCCAGGACAGCAGACTACAACATCAACAACGACCAAACCCATCCACCGGAAGTTGCCGTACATACGCACATCACATCAAGTAATTGCTTTTTGGGGTGTCACTTGAATGTTTACCATTCAATCGGTCCCAAGATATGTTGGGGATGATATGAACAACCTAAGGCAATGTTGTTTTACGTTTCCAAGGATTGACAAAAAAAACAAGAGAAGATTCTTCTCCTGATTCAGTGGACTGAAGCTAGACCACGTAATCCAGAACCGATATGCATGACAATACAACGATCGACAAATCAAATTATGTATCTTCTACTTAAGATGCACGCAACGTAACACAAGAAGATACAACACTCCTTGTTCGGGGGGTTTTTTCTTCTCCAGGAGTGGAATTCTTCAAATGCTTGGGAAAGAAGATTCGATGGGAAAGGAAAGGTAGAAAAAATGTACCCTAATTGGAGACGTGCCAATTTTTGAAATATGTACCTTTCACAGAGAGGGACAGGCATGAGGGATGACTTTGAGTGCTTCCCATCACAGGTAACATTTTTTCATCTTCTTCCTTCTCCGTTAGATTGATTTGATTCTGCACGACTGTGGGAGATGTACCAGATAGAGATTTGAGAGATTTCGATTTTGTTTTCAATTGGTAAAAGATTTCCCGGAATTTGGCAGCACTTTTATGTGGTAGTTAGAACATAGAGCCAGTGAAAAATGGGAATAAATCCCCTCATGAAGTTGCACCTCGATGTTGCAAGATGTATGGCGTGAAAAAGGCTCCTCAGAAAAGTCTACAGCTTTCTGCATTTCAGAAGATTCTACGTCCAAGTGCAAGGCAGCCAATCAACTGAGCGGACCACCAAGGCGAGAGTTGTGGAAGAGTCTAAGCTGGGACCGATGCTCTTCAACATCTTTACGGTAACGAAGTGAACTGGTGGCTTTTCGCAGATGACTCACTGACGTATCCCAGCTCGAAATACTCACAAATCGCCAAGCAAGGAGTCCAAATTCAGACAACGAAGGAATTGGACAACTACACCAAAGGAGTGGCATACATGTTCGAAAATAGGTACGTATGTGTTTAAGAAAACCACCCCGAAGTGCAGTAGCCAAATGTCGGAGTATAAAGATCGAAAAATGAACCTATAGTGATATCAACGGACAAACAGGCGAAGTAGTTCAACAAGTTCCACAGCCACTCTAAACTGTCCCTAAAGGGGGCCAACCTAGCCTTATATCGCATCATCAAATGGATTAAGTCAGAAGACAAGGCTGCTGCTCTACAAGCAGCTAATGCCGTCGATTTTAACGTACGGCTTTCCAACACGGTACTGCACCCCTAGGACCAGCACGGAGAAGCTCGCAGCTCGATCTTAAAGCACGCGGAGTGAAAGCATTTCTGGAGTATAAATTTGTAACTTTACTTTACTACTGCCAGTCAAACGCACGCACATCACAGCGGGAGGCAGTTGCGAATTTTTAAGTGTTATGTACCAACTCCGCCGACCCATTTACAAAGCCATTCAACGAACATTAATTTCATTAAGAAACGCACAAAACATCGCAAAAGAAAGAAAAAAACGTTTAAGAGGCAACTACAAACACGCAAGGTCACTACCTCCATGTTGCAAGAGCGCCGCGCAGCGCCGTCCGTCAACTTCCTTGTGCTGTTGGCTTAACGACTGAAAAGATTTCCTGCCATCACGCCATACGGGTGGTATACCGTCAATTCAGATGATTAAGTGGACAATTTTTCAATTATTAAACAAAACTTTTCCCTTTCAACTGATCTCTCTCGCTGTGCTGAGGAAGATGTTGCGCAACATTTACAGCATGCCATGCCCATGGCAGCACAGCAGCACTCGCCGCAACATTTGTCATCATCAATTTCACGATTAACCTGCTGGCCGCGTGTCACATAGATAGGCATCGGAATATATGTGTAATAACTGTCAAAGACACATACGCGTATCGTGATACATATTTCATTAATTAATTATAAATTATACTCGACTGTCAGTCGGATT
Source organism: Eristalis arbustorum (assembly GCA_916610145.1). NCBI lineage: Eukaryota > Metazoa > Arthropoda > Insecta > Diptera > Syrphidae > Eristalis > Eristalis arbustorum. Next base: position 17,084,411 of record OU744318.1, on the reverse strand, counting down.
ACAACGATGACAGGCGTCTCGCACACAAACAACCACACACCGATTGTAAATTTGTATCTGCAACATGCAAAATATATAGAAACTGTAGTATCAGCGCGGCGGAGTACAGGGCAGCAACGCTCAACGGTGACAAATCCGTTTGCACACACAAAGACTGCCTCTAAGTAGGGCAATCTCGTTTCTGTATCTCTGCTTACCAAGAGATAGATACATGCATCCCGGGTAAACGGCTTTTTATTACCATAAGTGTACACTACCACGAGGTACAATAACACTTGCGTGTGTCTTTCCATCTCTTCATCTCTATCTCCAGCAGCCCCGTCCATAGACATGGCTGGCTGGAACTTTTCCTTTTGCCGGGAGCGACGACAGAAGTTCGCAATTGGTAGTCGTCGCTGTTGTTGTTGCTGTTCCCGTCGTCGTCGTCGTCATCATCGACGTTCACGTTCACGCCGCACCGCGGGAGCTCTATCTAGCTGCCTACCGTGACCGGAGATGGAAACTAGTTTCATAGGACCCCCGAGTATCCACAAATAACGTGCCATTACACCGATCGACATATCGGGCCAAGTATCCGTCGCTTGCCTTATTTGCTCCCAAAAACACCTAGAGTTGCGAATTTTGATGGAAGGCTTCAGATAAAACCGTCTTCCATTTGGTATCTTGTATCTGCAAATCTGTGGTTTGTTTTTCCCCTTCTTTTCATGGAGAAATGCATTCGCCCCGTGGCCAGTTTTAGATTTAGCTAAATTCTCTCAGATCTCGATCGTGCCGGGCAATAATGGCAATTGACTCATGAATTGGTTTGCGAATTGGTTTGTTTGTCTTAGCGCCTGAACAGGGTGCAGCACGGCACACACAGACGACTCGCGTAGGTTTTTGAGTTCAGCGGAAATGTGTAAGAGGGGCTCTCTAGGTGGTGGGCAATTGGCCCACGCCCAATTGAAGAATCAGGACTGTGGCTGTGTGGTGAAAAATACGCAGCGAATCATTCACATCGAATCGCAAATTAGGCGGTAATTTATAACGTCTGGTTGTAATTGAGAGAAATTGATGGCAGCGATTGATTTTGAATTTAATGGGAAAATTTCCATAATTCTTCGTTGCGAGAAGGAGGAGCGCGCTCACGTAAATGAAGTGGGCTCACCGAGGAGTTGATTATCGAAAGTCGGTATTGTTATGTGATTTCGAAAAGAGATCTGCAAACGTACGCAGCGAACGAGGAAAGGGCTGATTGGTTTCATTGATTCTATGGCTGGGTTGAGCTGAGTTCAAAGAAAGGATTTGGAAAGTACACACATCTGTTGAAGTTGCTATCGCCTATTCTCAGTTACTAATTTGAAGCCCCATCGGCTTCATTAATAAATGATCCTGATTACAAAACAAAAGAAGAAAAGACCGGAACTTGTCTAATTCAAGTTAACCATAGTTGAAGCGAACCGAATTGCAACTCGAGTAGACAGTATCTAGTCCTCTCTATACGCGTCTCACAGGAAACAGAACCAATGGTGCACTACAAGTATGTTTTGAATAGGGTAGTACAACTTGGTATCTTTGTCTTAACAGAGCTAAGCGTATTGTGTGTTTATATCACACCGAGTTAAAGGGTTCCCAGTTTTGATGCTCAACTCGAGTAGATAAACCGAGTCACCCGGGTTGTGTTCCCGACAGAGTTTGATGTTCATTTATTCGTTTTGTTCTAGTTTTAGCAACACGGTTTGACTTAAGTCGGTGCATCTCGATTGGGACGTAACTCGAGTTGGCTCGATTTATCAACTCGAGTTGACCCACCCTTAAAGCAAACCTGTTTCAAGTTTACATACAAAGGAGTACATCGAAAGTGCTCTGGATTTGGGACATAGTATATGTCTTTTCATGGCTTGGGCAGCCAGTACTGGGATGGCACTTTACCAAGGTGGGAAGACATCCTACTGGTAGCTTGACTATAGTCTGAGGTTATAGTACGGTTCCACGGGATGGTCAGGGATAGACCCGCAAATATTTGAGGTATGCCCCAAGTCGGAGTATGCATTACGGTGACTGCATACCAAAAAAGAAGTCTCTAGAGGTTGAGATATGTCCCCAAGCGTTAATCTTGTCTTTGAAGGCTGCAGGCTTTTGCCACTCTGAGAAGTGAATGGTATTGATTCAAATTATTGAGTTGCAAATAAAACAACGAGGTGATAGAGTAAAAGAAGTTATGGATCGGTCACACCACTTTACCAAGGTGGAGAAATAGGTCCATAAGCTTGTTTCAAAACTTGGTTCTTGAGATTCTTACCGAAGGCGTTTGGTCCAGCGTCGAAAAAATGTTCTAAAGTGTAAGAGACTTCGTGTTATGAACCTTATCAGTAGGAGATCACATAAAGCATCTACTCACTTATTTCAGTTGAATCTTTCAGAGGGTTTCGCAGTAAGAATACGTAAGGATAGTTATCAACCAATTTGATTGTCAGTTTTCCGTCTAAGAAAAATGTATATTCTGTAAAGCGAATTCTTCCCCCATTTCGCTGACAGAGACGCGGAGTTTAGTAGTAACAACAAATGCCTTCCATATGAAGAAGAGAAAGCTTACAATACCATCTTTGCTCCTTCCCCAGCCTGGTCGTAAGATGAGTATGCTCAAACCTAAAGCGACTATAAGCCTTGTCAGCAAAAGGCGGAGATCAGATGGGGCCAAAAATCGTTGCTCTACCTTCACCTCGAATATGTGATCGTGTTCCAACTAAGTGTTGCACTGATGCACATACAAAGGATAGAAAGTTTTCCGGTTTTATCGACACAACCCGCGTTCATGGATAATGTCTGGTAATTAAGTCACAGCTAATAGTAGAGACTTGTTGAAGCATTGAACTTCTTACTCGACCGGATTGTTTGAGTTCCACGACCGAAAGACAGTTCGTGAACCTTGGATACTGTCATCAGCTAAGGGTTCAATTAAATTGTAAGCAGTAAGCATCCAATGTAACAGTCTGACAATAAAATCTCTCCTAGTGGAGCAAGAAGATCAAGCAAGAGAATCTGTCATAAAGACCGTATATTCAGATCCAATTTTTCCACTCACCAAAAGGCAAAAGTGCGGCAGGCAGAGGAAGACAGTTGAGCAAGTCCAAATCGAGTTAAGAGCATGCTACACGTTTTCTTCGATTCAAAGGGCATCATCTACAAAGAGTTCATCGCACAAAGCGAGACGGTGAATATTCAACATTTGAGTGTTTTTTAGAGCTTGTGGAACAGAATTCAACCTGATTCGGAGTTGGCAGTTAGTTTTTATTGCCTATCCTGAAAGCATCACAATGTTCAACCACCAGCTCTATGTTACCAGGCTCACAACGATCAGCCGATCTAGTAAGCCTTATGCGACTTCGGGTTGTTGTAACTAAAGGGGAACACATAAAGTACGATTCGGTAGACTTCGGCCGACATCCTCAAGGCCATCCCTGTCCCCGATTCCCAGGTATGCTCCGCGACAAGTGTAGTAGTTTACAACGCTGTGCCACCTCGAAGGGGGATTATTTTGAATAAATATGATGGAAGAAATGCACTGAGTACTCCGTCTCATCGAAAATAGAACAGAGTCTGTATCTCACGAAGATTCAATCGCAAATTCTTGTAAATAACCCCCGAGATGGTGTCGGCATTCGGTTGCTTCATACCGAATGCACGTAAATTTAAACTGAAATCGCATGAGAAGCCACCAGCGCACTATCCCACTTCACAGCACCAAGGTTGAAGGTGATTCTGAGAGACTCTTCATGGTGGTTGTGCATACCTACATGCATCCATGCTGCTGGAGCGTGTACCATCCCGTGATGTCGGTATGGTTGGTGTTCTCTTTCACTTTTTTGGGAATAGAATATGATACATCATGAGCTGCAACTGACGATGCGGCATGATTGAGGACATCTCTGAGAAGACTGTGAAGACCACCAATGAGATAATTGAGGATTCATCTAGTGGCGTGATGACAGAAGAGACAAGCATGAAAGGAATTTGGGGACGTACGCAAAACGTGGGAGACTGTCGTACAGCTTTCAGGACTGAGTTACTGGTGCTTCGTCTATCCAATCTTATTCCGTTTTGTCAACTAAGCACATGGAATGGCGACGTGCACGACAAACTTTTGCTTTGCAGGATTCATATCAGTTTTGCAAACTCTGCAGTATCTGAGAAGTTTTCATCGCGAACCCTTTGAGGGATTCTCTTTGAAAAAAAACAAGCACAACATTACTGTGAGTCCTTGTATTTCCTCCTTTTCCTTTTCAAGGAAAAGCCACAACTTTTCGACTTTCTGAAAGTTGCGGACTTGGTTTCTGAAAGTCCCAATGCATAATTTCTTCGTTTGTCTCCCACAAATTTTCCAAGGCCTGCAGGGGGTCAACAACAGATTCATCGCCGGCAGTCATTGACACCATTCCGCAGCCATCGCAAATCCATCATGTATCTGGAAATTCTAAGAACTCTTCGCAAATACTCGTAGGCAGCAAGCCAACACGACACTCAGGGAAGAGCCGACACTCTGGAGTGAAGGCAGAGCGAATCCCATTCAAGAGCTCATCAAACAATCACACGTCCAAATTGCTTTTATCATCTCCTACTTCGTCGTGTGACGAAATTTCTCCTTGTGGCCGCCATCGCATCGGCGTGTGTGTGTGACAAGCGCATGTATGTCCGCAGTAATTAACACGCCGGTCGAAGCATACGAGCGTGCCCTCGTTCCCAGACACCGGTCGTACCTTAACCGAGTTCATCAGCTCTTGAGTGACAATGAGCTCGGCCATCAAGTTCAGGCGGAGCGCCACCTCTCGTCAGGGGAACGATAGTAAATTTAATTTTATTACTTGAGGTTATGCTGAGTCTTGCGCGTTTTTCGTTCCTTTTGCTGGGCAGTTTTGCATGCCAGTGCACTAGGCAAGATGTAATTACCTTGTTTGGCGTTGTGTGCCACGACCTTCTTTTGCCTTGACGGCTGTGCTGAAGATGGTGTTGCTGATGTTGTAGCTGCTGCTGCTGGTGGTGCTGTTGCTGCTGCTGATGCTGCTGGTGATGGTTATGCTGTGACTGGTGATGGTGCAGTAATTGCTGCTGGGCACTGCCGCTTATGATTGCAGAGTTCTCATAGATTTCCGACGATGATATTGAACTGTTGAGTGTCGCTGTTGATGCACCCAACGACGGACACGGCGACGACGCCGGCGATGGTGAGAAACAACCGGAATCGTATGAGTTGATTACGCGAAGACGATTTCCTGGACAGATGCCCTGTAATTAGAGGAAAAGAGGTGTATTGAATATGAGATGCTATCGGTGTGTAATTGAAAAAAAAATGCAATCAAAGATTTTCCCCGAGAGGAGGCAGAGAAATGGGATCAGATAAGTGGAATGCGAAGCAGGTTGGATTGAGAGTGAGACGTGCGATCGAGCAGAGATGGAGTCGATGCATGGGGTGATTCCTGGAATCGAATGGAAATCGAGAAAAGGTCCAGTGGTCAACGACAAAAGAACGGCGTGAGGAAGAGCTGACAGCTGAACATTTTATGTCGACAAATGCGACATTTATTGGCCTGTGACATTGAACCGTTGTGCTGCAGGTGATTTGGGTTCTGATGAGACTCGTAAAGTGAGAGATTAATGATCAGGATGGAATCGGCTGGGCAATAAAGACGTGTTGTGTCTTGGTCACAGTTTCATAGAGCACCGCCAACTGATTGCTTATTGCCGCTGGCCAAAGACATAAGACATTTGAAATTGAGTTATAAAAATGTGAAACATTAATTTTAATTGTGCCCGAAGCGAGAGACCTGCGGCGACTGTCGACTTAACGACTGCAATGAAAATAAGTAATTTTGTCTTCGAAATGGTTTCCTCGGGTGAGTTGGTATCGTTAGGAGACGTGCGAGGCTCTTTGTGTCAATTGTCATCGAGAAGGAAGTTGACAGCAATGATGTCATGTGAACGTTGTGATTTATTTGTTTTGATAGCACCTCGGGGCGATGGAATGCACTGGCGGTTGATCGTTGCTTTGTCAGAGGGCACAAATCGGTGTCAAGAGACTTGCGTCGAGCGAAGTTGGACGGGAGTTGAGAAGGCAAAGGACACTGGATTTGAGAGGACCGACACCGCAGATCAAGTGAGAGTATGCTTATGCTTAAACTCTGCATCAACATCTGCCATTCACGGGCCCACACAGTCTGTTTCATTTCTGACGAGACTGGTTCGAGTTAACTGCCCAAACGTCCAAACTGTGATACATCTCTTAAACATTCAAGATAAAATACGATGCATCAAAGATCCACATTTGAAATCGCCCCATTTCTTGGCATCAAGCAAATCTAGAACATCCAATTCCACCGTCCAAAGCCCACAACACGATGTTCATCCACTCGTAGTCGCAGCTGTCAAAAAATCCACCAAGTCAACTGCAACGGCCGATTGCATTGCAATCAGAAAAAGTGTAAGCAAACAAATTGACAGATCAATGAAACCAGCAATTCATGAATGAAAATTTATCAATCTCGACATCAATAATTTCCAAGCTTACTGAAGATTAATTCGCAAATTGCCGCTGTCTCTCCACTGTTCCAATTCCATCAATCAATCCGTATTCATAATCAACGTGGAACGTGCGATTCTGTACATCTGTGCGTCCCAACTATCAAACGATCCCGTACATAAATTGCAAACATTTTTCTCTGCTCCAGATTTCCGCGCCTCAGTACGCGCAGTAGACGCAACATTTTAACCTAATGAGAACCACATTGCATTCGCGAACGAGCATCTCGCGCGCCAGTGCTGCCAATTGATTGAGACATAAAAAAGTAAAACAGATTGCGTGTAGCAGACGTATAAAAAAGCCGAACACAAATTAATTCATTTCGATCTAGTTTCATTTGAAATCGGCGGCCAGCACACGTAAAGCTAATTAAAGTTGCCTCAAACTTTCAATCGAGACAATTAACCTCAAGTCAATTGACTGAGATACACAGTCCACCAGGCGGAGTCTAGTGTGTGTGCTTAAATCGCGTGCCACACTGTCTCCGGATCAATTAATCAATTCGCACGTCACACCGACTCGGACGTGGAGCGCGAATTCGCTCATTCTCAATTGGTTGGAACTCGCAACCGATCTATTTACAAAGATCACGTCCGTGAACCCTGCACCGGAGTCCCCACTGGGCGTTGTGGCTCGTTTTATTGCCGCAGTTGACATCGAAATATCTAGAGTACAACGTCAATTCGCAGTCTTGTTAGACTGGATCATTTGCGCGTTTGTCTGTGCTGTGCGGGGTGCCACAAGAGCGGCTTCCGTCGCTTGTTTGTTTAGATTTCAGTGAAGAGGAAAATGTCAGCGACAGCATAAATACTGGATTCGCGCAAACGTCGCATAATTAATGCGATTCAGACGAATGTTGTGATGGTTGGCGTGGACTGCGCTGCGCACTGGGCTGGTGAAATTGTACACCAGTCTGGAAATTTGATTTATCCATCCCGCATTAGGGGGATCATCCACATCAGACAAGATCAAGGCAGTACAATGGATTTCCTTTCGCCGATGGGCTTGCGAAAGTGCAATTCGCGAATACGAATCGGTCGATGATGCGGCATTGATTGTGAAGTGAAACTTCATCTGCACGTTAAGTTGAGTGTGGGTATTGATTCAGCTGATGCGGGTCTGAATGGGGAAAGCCCCGAATTGCGAAACTAAGCTGTCGGCATGTGGTCGGAAATGCCCTCTTGCCACCTGGGTGTGGCCGATAGCCAATCGGTATTTTATGACGACTCACGAAATGACATTCGATTGGGTTTCGACACTTTCAAAGCGGATGTCAGAACAAGGTTTGCGAAAAGTGAAGTGATTGGTTATCTGCTTGCGTTTTGTATCAGTGTCGTCAGTTGGGGTGAATGCATTTCGTGGTGAATTTGAACGTTTTGACTCTCTTTGTGCACCAGAAAATGTTGACAGGTCTTAACTATAAAATAGTATACGTTTCAAATGAATAGCAAGTGAGGTAGAGTTCAGTTTTATACGTTTGGTATTTTTTTAACGTTGTTTACTCTTCCCGTGAGACCAGATTGACAGTAAAAATGTGTCAACATGTTTGTGGCTACAGTTTCAGCCTGTTCAGTTAGTGTCGTTTAACTGATTTGCTAAAAAAAACCCACAAGAAATCGCGTGATAAGCTGTCATCTATTATGTGTCAGTGTCAGTTCAAAGAACCACAGCACTGTCAGTAATTGAATTCTGTCAGTTGTCAGACATGGAAGCTGTTCGGTGGTCGTATAATGTTGCTTTTAAATTTCACTCAAAGTGTGATCAGTGAGGCAATGTACATGAGTGCATCTGTCAAATATATTATTCACAGAAGGTTGTGAAACCGCCATAGAGTTGATGGAATTCTTGTCAATGCTCCTCGAGGATCATCATTCATTATCTTTAACTGGCGTTGGAATTTAGCTTTGTCTTGTGGTACAGTTCTTACCAATATTCGTTGAAAATTACAATTCAGCACATCTCATTCAGATTTAATTTTGGGAAGGTCAGCGCTAATAGGGGATGGATCATTCAAAAGCGGTTTAAGTTTCCAAGGGTCCTCTCAAGTGTCAAAGTTTTTGAAAAGAAATCGCTTTATTCGCAACAAATCTTGAAATAAGTCACACATCACCAGACTCACTTCAATCTAAGAACGACTGACGATTCAATGTGACCTATTTAAATCGAACTAAATCGAAGGAAAACTTTCACAGCCTCAATTTCTGATCAATTTCAAGCAACAACAACGCAAACTTTCAATAAACAAAAGTCCGCATACTGTACGACGAATAATCTCGGAAAAAAATTCAAAAGAAACTTTTTCCTTGACCCGGCCACAATGACAAGTAAATTTTCAGGTCAAAAAATTGAATTCGCCAACAAAAGAGGAGTGACCCTTATTTGCATAAAAAACAATTTCCCCCACAAAAGTTTTCTGAATTTCAAGTGTAGCAGCCATTAAGGCCACAAGCATACTTTATCAAAATGTATCATTTGTTGGACATTTATTTCCCGCCCCCACTGTAGCCACAAAAAACTCCGCGTTTGACATTTGGTTTATGCGAAAACTTGGAGCAACCGGAAGTTGGGACCCAGGACCGACTATCAGCCATCAAAATTTAATTTTCTGTCACAAAAAGGATAGCACCAGCACCCATGGGGGCCACTATGCCAACATTACTCCGCTCCGTTCATGTTGTCCTAAAAAGGAAAAAAACGAGAAGAAAACTGTTTGTGTTTATTTATTTGTTGTGTCGAATCAAATCAGGAGCCAAGGAGGAACACACAGTCACGTTAGGTTCGGTTGTAATAGGTTCAGCAATTTACTAGCATGTAAAACATGGACTCACAAGGCAGACGGAGCGTAACGTGCACACATGTCGCATTCCCCAACGCAAGCGCCGGGGCACTCAGTGTCGCAGCGAGAAAGGGGCAAACTGGATACAACAGCCCTCCATCCTTCAGCTGGGAATTACTTTAATATGTATGCGTTGTTATCCTCGAGATTTCATCCTTGCTTATGTACAGGATGTTGTCAACATGAAACATTATTCAGAGTTGTACCTTGTCGTCCTCCACTGGGAGGACGGGCGAACTGACTTCGTTTGGTTTTGTTGCCGATGAATGTTTAAGATTTAAAGATCCAAGCACGTGACTGCGGATTCAGGATGTGTACGTTGTGCGCGGGTGTTTCGGAGGGGAGCGGAATTAAATTGCTTGCAAGAAGCATCCAGCAGGAGTGAAAGACTCCTGAAGAGGTTATTGTGGGGGCTCTTGGTGCGTTTGCTGGAGTTTAATTGTGAATGACTGTACACAGGCGGGACTGGGGTTGTTTGCATTCAAATTCAGTAACTCACTTCGGTGTGCTGCCATTGTTTTGCATCTCTGCCACAACCCCCCTTCGACGGCCTAAGCAATTGGCGGATTCAACTCGATGTAGGGCAAGTTAATCGATTTTTTTCTGTAGCTTTTCTTTTTTTTAATGAAAACCATAAAATTTATGAAAGCGACAGGGGTTACTGGGATGTGCTGGTCTCGGTGCTTGTTTTTTTTATTTTTTAATTAAAGAAGTTGACAGTTTTTCATATCTAATTGCGGCCGTAAAATGTTAATTTCTTTGAGTTTATGTCGGTTGTGTTTAACGGTGGCACGGATCTTTTGTTGAAAACATTCAACCGGGCGGTGCGAAGCTCTGGAGCCTGATGGTGGTTCACTTGATTTTATGTGACTTCCAGTTGTTCATTCAAATATTGTTTGTGGAGGATGGGGAATTTTTTTTTAAAGAAATTCTCATTAACGTTGAAACAAGCGTCAAATGGCAGCTCGTGCCGTTTGTTTTAATTTGTAATTTGTTAGGTTGTGGATGACGTTAAGCGAGAGTGTTGGGAGGGGATTCGACGGGTGATTATTTAAAACGGTTTTACTGGACAGCTCTGGCCTGATTAAGGGGGTTTCTACGGGATTTATGCAGTTACAAGGGTGGAGTCAATTAGTCGCTTCCGATTCAATTTTAGTAAATGCTTCACTGACGGTTGGACGTGCGGGTTTAAAAGTGTGGAGAACGAATCATACAGGTACGATTATCTGTCACATAGCCTCTATCTTCGAACTTTTATGTAAATGATGCCAAGTTAAGGAAATAACTTTATACAGCCAGATTGCACTGAAGTCGATAGGACCTTGTACAACAAAATCAAAGGCTGTGAAACGACTTTATACGCTGGACAGACAAGGATCTGAAATGGACATCAGTGAAATGGACACGTCACTACAACTACCGATCAGTGCATCCTACCGGTTCGTATATGGCACAAAAATAAAAGAAGCCAACTCGTTGTGGCTTGCTCGACGGTGTGCTCATAGGAGTCAAGCTATCACTGCTAGAGCAGCGTCTACGATGCAAAACAAGAGACAATCGAGCATCTGCTTTGCTGCTGCTCAGCTCTACAAAAACGGCCACTAAAAACCTATCCGTGGAAGGCTACAAATAAGAATATTTTATTTAATGTACATATTTTGAATTAGAAGTGTGTACTTCCACTCATTGAGACCTGCCTTGCGTCCACAATATTATTTTTCTTCTTAGGCACCAACAAAACTAGTTAGGATCACTTGATCATCCTTCATACCATAGGCTCGAGTTTAACTTCCGGTTTGGTCCACAAGGATAGGATTCCAAGCTTAATTTTTGGTTTCATTAGAGAGATAGAATCCTAAGATTCCATATGTTGAAGTCGAACACATCTGCCGGGCGATTTCTACACTTTACTGTGCCACTTTAGACTCGGCGGTCCCATGTTGTTTTCTTTCTTGCACGGAAGTGAAGCAAAGGACCAAACATTCGACTTTTTCTTTTATAGACTACGCCGATCTACATATCGTACTTAGCACTTGTGTCTCGTAGATCTTGATTTTGATGCTTGAGTCAAAAGTATGGACCCAAATCGTTCAGACAAACCGAGGAAACAGTGGTTGCCAAGGGCGATTGCGCATCAGATATTCACCTGGACGTCTTCTGTGGGCTTATGTCTGTTCCGAGGTACATATTTAAGCTTCTTAGCCACCTCAAAATTGTAGCTTCTGATTAGAACGAAATCATGTCGATCCACAGTTCACAGTGCATGGCGTATTTTAGAGCTTGGTGCGACTCAACAGAATCAATGCTGGGACTTGAAATTCGGCGATCGCACTGAATAGTTGCTTGCAGTGGATGCCGTCATATGCGGCTTTAAAATCGCTAAATAATGTTTTGAATCTTGTTAGTCTTCTCTGGGATTTTAATATTTGGTCTATAGTCGATTTGCCGGTATTTGAGCTCCGTTGGAAGGTGCTACTTAGGCGTTAGACCTATGATTACTAGGCAGGTACTTATAAAGGGCGCCATCCTTTTTCAAGCTATGGACGGGCATTATATAAGCAAGAACGCTCCCTAGAACTGAATAAAACTAACTAACAATGAATTTCAAATTATTACTCCGTGTCCAACACCACAAGAAAGTACATCATTCGACCGTCTCAAAAACCCCAATACGAAATTCCATAACAAAAACCCTCCACTTTCATTCAAACCCATGAACACCAAAGATATATGCTTTCAAACGCATAAAGGAATCCTCTCACGTCATCCCATCAAAGCCCCATTAACCACCCCCCGTTTCGAAAATGTTTTTAAAATTTCCTTTTCATTCCACTCAATTCCATGCGAGCACTTCCTATTTATATGCAGATAATTCGGGTGGTGATGGAATAAATTTCGTGAAAAGGGACCCCACTGACCAACCACTTACAATCTCCTTATGCTGCTCCATCAGAACTTATTAAGCCGACGACCCATTCGGTTTCCCCAAAAGTCTCCGGAATCCGGAAGAAAAAGGGACTTTTGCCAAGTGGTCCTTCCATCAACATCCCTTCAGGATATTTTTCGTACCCCCTGACTGTACTGCACCCCGTCCGGTGAAAATAAATTCTAATCACGCTACAGTGGCATCTCCTTGCCAAGAGGATGAACCCCACTTTGGGGTTTCTTTGCTACGATGTAGCACTTCTTCATTTCCACTCAAGTGGTCTGTCACTGGGTTGGTGGGGAATGGACGACAAGCGTTCATGCAAATGGAACACATCAGTCAGGACTTTTACGAGTTCTTCGCCACTACTTATGTCTGATTGATGAGGGAATCCAATTAAGGCTGTAGGCAAGGCTAAAAGGGTAGGATTTTCAAGATTTAATGTACGTACCTGTCGGTCACGAAAGCTGCACAGCCACCATCCCTGGAGGCCGTCGGGATTCTGCTCGATGACAGTCAGGATGTCACCCTTTTTGAATGCCAATTCGTCCGGCGTGTCGGCCAGATTCTCGTAAATGGCTTTCGCATAAATTTTCTGCAAAGAAACAAACAAGAAATAACATCGTTATAAAAATTCTACAGATTGAGTGTTGATTTGCCGTCTCGGCGTTAATGTGTTTAGCACCGTATGACGTAACCTCCCAAGGCCAGATCTGAACAGACTCCTAATCTCAAGCGGGAACGCGACGCTATTTCTACCGGCCAAAAAGCGGTCTTTCGGTGGAACCTACAATGCTGCCCGTGGTTTTGTTTGATTTGTCATCTGGCGTGCGCAACTGAACCCGAACGGAGATGACTAGGTCGAGGAACCAGTTTTGTTGTGTTATTTTTTTTTTTTTTTGATTTTGTTTTGTATTGTGGCGCTTTACGAGAAGTTCAACCGCAGTGTACATCCCGAGGCTGCGGCGTTTCTTGTTATTCATTCATGCTGGGCTACATACACGACTGCCTTTGATCTGTTCGTTTTGGCGTACGTTGCGACCTGCAGAATGCGTTGAGGTGCTTTGTTTCGCAATATGAGTCAGATGAGAGTGAAAAGTAGGCCGGAATGTTTCATGGGCCAAGAATAACACTCTGCAGGTGCCTTCGTTGTCAAGGTAAACATTGTTCTTCACTTAGTCAGCCGATATAAAAAAGAATTCCTTTCACTGACAGTGGAGACTGCTTTCTTTGCTCGTCTGACATCTGCGACAAGTTATTTGAGATTTAATTTTTGGCATTTTGCCGTCAAATTAACTGAATCTTGTGCTACTGACTGCGGTGGACTACAATGTCAAAGAATTGTCACTGGGTTTATTGTTAATATCCTCTTTGGACTAATTCCCTTGTCAAATTAATTAAATCGTATTTATCTGCTGTCAAAGGGATTACGGTAATTTTCTTGGCATTGGACACATGAGTTAAATTGTGGGTATTCTGTTGACAGTTCTCTACTCACTGGCTGTTGTCATACGAATGCTGTCAGTTTGCCAATGGCTGTTGGCCAGTTGAGAATGTCAAACTAAATTCAACAGAGTGTACTAATCTCCTGTCGAGTTTGGTTTCTGACACCTTGACAATTATTTTAACTATGGTACTGTCAAACTGCAATGTCAAGCAAAACTCACAGAATTGCACGCACAATTGTGTTTGCTGTCAAATAAATAAAGTCGTCGGTCAGCTACTACTGCTGATTCAATGTCAAGCGAATTTCACAAAACGCACTGACATACCCGCACTCTGGTATTTTGCTGTCAAATAAATAAAACTCGGTTTGACAGACTGTTGCTTCAATGTCAAACGAAACTCATACTGTGCCAAGTTGAAAATGCAATTCATCACAAAATGCATCACCGAATGACACCATTTGCATATGAATCACTGTGTCACTGAGTGACATCCTAAAATATCCCCCCAACTGTGTAATCAATTTGTCAAACACACAAACCACTTTGTTGCTCGTGTAAGCCCGAGTATCTATGCACTTTTATCTAAGCCGAACAAAAGAGCCCCGCATGCATTGACTGCTTGGGTGAGCAGGCTTTTTTTTGTCTTCAAAACCCAAAAAAAAAAAAAAAAACAGGAAATTATTTCGTTTACTGCTTGTCGCCTTGGCGTTATTGACTTTTAACGGTGTTTTTCTTTCGATTTTCCTATTTATCTCTGCGCGTGAGGAGACTTTCTACAGAGACCCACCGCGTTGAGTCACTTTCCTCAAGACCAGAACGCCACTGGATAAACAAGTACTTAATTAGCAGATACTCACGATTTACATTCTGACAAGTGACAACAACACCCGTCACTTGGCACTGGAATTCGTCTGAAGTCGGGCTTCAAAAGACGCGAATCTAGTACAGAGACGCGAAAATTTCACTCAAAGAAAGGAGCATCGAGCGATGAATCAATCACCAGCGAAACCAGTTGCTGGGGCGAGAGGCCTTCAAATTCAGAAATTAAAAGCAAAAAATATGGAAAAAAGTATTCTGCGATTCTGCCCGGAGGGGGTAATCCCGAGCAAGCGACCGAAGTTAATGCCCTTCGGACCATACCACACCACATCGTACATATGTGGTTCGTGTACACAGATTTTTGGGTTAATTGAGTTTACTCGCCGATGGCGGCGGACTCGCCTGAACACACACGTATGCATACCATCTCTGGGGTAATCAAAGAACATTGTTTGGTGGGGTAATTAGAGGAGAAGTCGAGGCGGTTTTGATGCTTGTAATGAGCTTCATTCAAGTCTGTCAGAGGTGAGATGTTGTTCAGGCGAGAGGAGCAACACGATCACACGTGTGTGTATGAGAAATTAGTGCGATCTTTGCTGAAGGGGTTCAAGTCAATGATTGTGGTTTCATTCCTTGCGGTCATGTTTACTGGTCCAGTGGGGGAACATTCTGATCTTACTAGGTCCGTAGAAAGTGGCTTTCGAAGTCATTGGCTTTTGAATTGTTTACCCAAGATTGAATGGAGATCAAGCCTAAGGGTCAGAAGGTAAAGCCACTTCTAGGAAGGCATGAGAAATGGACACAGATTTGATTTTTCGTGGTTTTGTTGAGGGTTTTATGGGATTTTTGAAGGGGAATTGCGACGGGCAATGAACTCTAAAAAGGTCTGTCTGCATCGAAGCAATCACGGTCCACTTTTAGCTGTTAGAAAAATACTGTTCCAGACATGGCCCTATTATCTGCTGAACAAGGGGATTGGCTACATTGCGCGCTGAACCCAGGCAAAAAGCACTGAATCCTGCTTTGGGACCCACTAATGTTGTTCAAATTGAGCAACAGATGAGTGAATCCAAGCCCTTGCTCTATGCAAGCGTAATGACTTCACAAAATTGATGTAATCCCTTGACTTTGCACACTTCCATCTCTGGAGCCCTCTCAGTCCCACTTAATCCCAGACATCGTTTCCTTTAATTAAAACCTAAATCCAGTTGTCCAGGTAGCATTGTCTAAGCACTGTTTAAGTACCCCATCTTCATGTTATGCATTCTTACTCATCACAGTGCTTAGCGCAATGCACTTCTCCACAGATGCGTGTCATAAACTGTAGTTTATTTCGACACAGTTTCACAAATCTTTCCCATAAAACCCCGCCATCATTGCTGTCGTTCACAACCGTCATCATTGTCATCGTCTAGTTACACTGGCCAGTAGCGTGGTCATTTCTTCGTCGGTCTTTAAAGCCCAACCATCTGTCAGTTTCAAATGGAAAATCCACACCGTACCGTATCTTGGGAGTCGCATCTTTTTGATCTGTGACAACGCGCCATAAAGAACCTCATCTCGTGTGCGTGCGTTGCTGTGTTTTCTGTGTGAATTTGCCCGGCTAACGTGCTAGAAGGACAAATAAACAACGTCGCGTTAAACGCGTCGTGTCAATAATAAAAACTTGATGGCCTGCCTCTCGCCATGCTCCTCATTCAGTCTCTCCTCTGTGGCTGTGTCAAATATGTGTGTGGTCTTTATTGTGCTCCCCCCGTTCATTGGCGGTGCGATTGCAAAAAAAAACAAAACGAGCAAAGAAGGAAAAACAAAACGAAGAAAGCGAAGAAGCACACATTTGTTTGACACATGTGACAAACTGACATCTAAGCGCGGATACGCCAAAATTAGTCTCGCTGCGATTGTTTAAACAGATTTGCGCGCGTTAATCTTCAAATTAAGACCGGAATCTGTGATGGCCTCGGTCAAAGAACTCAATTAGGCGCAAAATTTAGGGTTTTCAGTGGAGACTGGGTTTGGTTTTTTCGACGTCGATATCACGAACAAGGAAGGTGCTTGTTTGTGTCAATAACAAGGTCACCTCCAGTTTGACAGCTCGCTTTCGCGAAAAAAATGCGCCTCGATAAGATAAATGTATTTATAGCCGCTGTCATAAGCGTTCGGTTTGCGATTAGATACTGTTAGCTAGTCACTTGAGATTGTCCCGTATTGTGTTTGCTCTAGATATGGAGCTATTGATTGGGGAGGACATACGATTGGTTGACGCGCAGAACTTTCCGATATCAGCCGATTGTTTCTGAGAATATTTATTGACGCTTCATTATTTTATTTTTTCATTTCGCGCTCGTGTGTGTACTTGGCTTTAAGTGTCAGATATTGCCACCAATATACGCAGTTTCAAGATGGAGGTTGTGATATAACTATCGGTCTCGAATTCGAACATGTGTGAACACAGCCCGCAGAGCGGTAAGGATTCGTTCGGTCTTATTCACTTTCAGTGGAGAAGGAAGAAATCGCAAGCATCCACTCGTTTTCTGCTTTTTTTTTGCAGCCACCACAGATTTCCTCTGTCAAGCTGTGCGTCAATATCACTTACGCTCGTTGCGGTCAGATTTTGCTTCAGAGTTTTTCTCTTCTACATTGTACATCCACCTCAGCCCTCGCTGGTGGGGGCAACAGATGATCTCCAATATCAAGCTGATTTTTAAGTAATTCAGTAGCTTACCACAGTGCATTGACTGCCTGTGGCGACCGCAAATTAAAACCGCACTAGTTTCTAATCAGCACCTGGTGTAGCGCGTCTATTTAGAAAAATAGAGCGACTACCATTCGTATTTGTTTGTCCCGTCCATCATTTTGCTTTTGAAATTCACTCAGCTACCGGCAACTTGAGAGCCACGGAGAGGGAAGACTAAATAATTAGAGTGCTGCTGCTGCCGCGCTGCTGGTTTGCAGTTCAAAGAAACTATCTTGTCGGGAAAGGAGGTCATGTCAAAACATATCGGTTGCCTGGGATGTAAACGGTAGACACATTGAGGCTGGGGCATAGCATGCACAGTGACATGCTGTTAATTGAACTAATAAACAGAGATACTTTGTGTTAAATGGAAGGCTGAATGTGAACGCGGTGATTTGGTAGTTAACCTTCGCCAGGGAGACTGAAATCATTTATAAAATGTTATTGGAAATGATTTACGGTGAATTCTGTTTCGTTTTGTTTTTACAGATGATGATGTTGATGTTTCGATTGGACCGATGGCGGCTGTCAAAAAGTGAAATATGTACTAGGACTGTTTGCAGTGGTCGCCCCGTTCACGGTCAGTCACATTTTACCCGACGGTGAAGCAGAGGAGCACGTAGTTGAAGCTGTTCTCTAGAAAGGACACACAATATCGAAGTCTTTGACAGTTGGCAGCTCGACTTCGAGGTTAGGTTAGAATGGCTGATTGCCAGCAAGCAGCAGCAGTCGAAATTTAGTTCATTAAAGGCCCTCTGGAGTACCACGTGTCAATCTTACTCTACAAAACAGTTGGTGTTTTTGACAAAGCAATGCAGATGGCGACACTAATGCCGCTTAGTGAGAAGGTGCTCAGAAGTTTCATACTCTGCCTCGTTCATGTAGTTTAGGCTATTGCATCTGCACGACTTAGGCTCATGATCACCGTTGACTGTAGAGTCTCCATAAGAAGAAGTTTGCGACTGGTCCAATTTTCAGGCGTGACTTCCAATACTGCGTCGCGAAGTGATAAGCAGTCCTGATACTTAGCTTACTCATTCTGATCAAGCTGGCATTTCGGATCGAGACTAGGACACAGCTGCTACGTAGTGAGGCGTCCTGTGCCACTAGACCACCTTCTGACTAACTTGGATTTCGCCCAATACGCCTAAAAACTTGTTTCAAACTCGGTTTCATTAGCCCAGGAGGCAGGTAGTTGAGTAACGAAGCCCTATCTGGAGAGATCTGTGGTCCTAATCTACGGCCGAGGGGAATCGATTAAATCAAAACGCACAGAGAAGTCCCTGTATACGATCGTTGCTCTATTTTGCATTGAGAGCGTCCACAGAAAAGAGATTTAGTGCATTAGACCGGCACAAGTCTAACCAAGCGTCTACGGATCTAAAGCTTGAGGTGTCTGCACCATGAATAGTACATCCGTTACGAAGAGACTCTGACATCGTTACAACGCGTGCCCTACATAACAAGTTGAGAAGGACTTGAACCAAACTGGTGCAACTAGGAGCAGCTGGTGAAGAATTGCTCGACCTAAAGTGGCTTGTTGGTCGAGCATCAGACCCTGTGGACTTGCCCGCTCGTAACTTGATACAATCGTCTTATCGATCGTCGGTCAACTCGAAACAAATTATTTATGGAAGCACGTAATTTGTGGCGTAGTTACGTAGTGACTACCACTTAAAATGTCATTGTGTGCTGTCAATTCTGACGATAAACTCGGTCGATTGTAGCGAGTTAATTCGATTGTGTTACGTCACGTACTGGCATTCTTTTGATGTAGGGACCGGTAGGTCGATACATGCGCCAGATGTCAAGGAGCGGTTCCCCCATTAAGTCGCTGCCTGTCCAGGAACATCTTCTCAAACTTCACCGCTCGGAGTTGGGGCAAAACTGCAGACTGCCCTCACTGCTGAGAGAACAGCACGCACTGCATTAGGCGATGTATTCAGGTTTGCCTTGGAAGTCAGATAATTACTATTGTTAGCTAACACAAATCTCAGCTCTAACAAATGAAGTCTCAGACACTTACACACACGTTCAGTTCGACTTAGTTGATTTGCCCGGTCACTTCAGGCATTTATCTTAACTTGTTCGAAAACAATTGAACAGCGCATATCAACTGGTTCTGCCAGACGATTAAGCCTTGTAGCTATATGACCGAATGCAATGACGTAAGCACAGACAATCGATGCGAATGGAAGGAAGAGAGACGGCAGGCAGCACCCCAGCTGTGGGAATCTCTTTCTAGACCCAAGCACTGAGTCCAAAGTTCTTCGAAAACGACTAACCAAATCGATAGAGTTTCATTTTACTGTTTTGCACTTTCATTTCCCCTGAATCTAATCAACGAACCTCGGCCACACAACCACGACACGAAGCACACTAGTACAAACAAAATCTGTTCTCTCATCGAGTGCGATATGTTCTTGATAAGACGCTAATCATTTCTTGATTAAAACGCACTCAAGACTCTCCACCACTAGCTAGAAATATCACCAGAAAGACATCAGTTAAAAGAATGTCGACCGGAAAGTTGGGAACATCGAACAAATGGCATCCAAATTGACAGATATCAGACAGCATTGAGTTCCACAGAATCATGTGTCATTATCATGCAGTCCTTGAGGTCCGATTAAAATCCACAACAAACGGACAAATTCCAATCTCAAGTGATGTTAAATGTTTTTGAGTTCTCATAATTTTTCAATTTGTAACAATTCTCGAAGGTACACACTGTGACACACAGACTCAAGGGGTCAGGCGAGGAACAATTTGTAATCATGTTCTCGCATGAACGGCAAGAGAGAGAGTGATGAAGTGGGAGACGCACTAGACGACGCACGGTCAATTTAGTGATGTCAATCAAAATGCCTTCAGAATTCAGTCGCTTGTCTTGGCTTGTCTCTCTCCGGCACGTCGAATTGAAAATAATGGAAAGTGAGATTATGAAAGGAAATGCCTCGCAGTGCGCGGTCAGCTGAGTAAGAAATTCTCTTTTTTTCATTTAATGGTATTGATTCTGGGTGCACTTGAGGAGGAAATGTGAAGTCGAATTTGATTGAAAATCGCAGACCACTTGACCTTATCCCAAATATTTTCTCTTGCCAATCAATTAAGTGGCCAAGGGAGAAACTGCTACTGGACTTGCTTCGATTCGAATGGAATTTGATGGAAGCGGTTTGATGTCTGTAATGGCGGCGCCTGGTGTGATTTTGTCTGTTAAACTTGTTAAAGAGGAAATAATGATCAAGTGAATAACTGATCAGTTGTTGCTGACTCTTGTGGAGATGACGTGGGTTTCCATTATATCGATTTGGTCATCTTGGACCAAGAATCGAAGAAGTGTTTATGTCCTGCATCTGATTTCGAAAAGGGATAGACTTTGTCTAAAGCGGACGACTCTGTGTGATTTTTGGGCCCGTTTGCAAAGATGGTAAGTCGAGGAGGAGAGGGATAACGACAAACTGTGCAAGTTGTTTATCGACTTGGACTTAGCCAGAAGAGTGATGATCCAACGATTGAGATGGATAAGGCATGAAGAGCTGAGGAAACCAATGCTCCGACCGGGAAACTTCTCGAATCCACCCCCGAAGGACAACGCGGTATAGGAAGACCGCGACTCAGGTGGTGAACGCACGTGTAAAACGGACTCAACCAACTATGCGTGCGAAACTGGAGAAAGGTAGATAAAGATCGAGCTGACTGGAGAAGCTTATGGTTGCGGGCTAGATCCATACCGAATTGCAGCACCACCTTAAGTAAGTAAGTACCTAATTTCCAGGAGATCTTCGTGTGAGGTCAAAGTGAATAAGCAATAATTAGTAGATTTTGGTGGCCGGGTGAGACTGAAATTCTCAGTTTTCGTGCCATTCTCTTCTGACCTGGTCGAGTTGGTGGCAATTTGTTTGATTTTCAGGGCTTGAGATTGCTGCCCTTTGAGTTAAGTTTACGTTATTGGGTTGCATTGTTGGTCCACTGTGCAACCCAGTGCCATCAATTTTATCTCAACGGCAAATGCTGACTGGACCAAACTCTACAGCAACTTTGCTTTCACTGGGATTCGAAACAGCACGCCCCTAAACCAAAGGCAAGCACTCAACCAACTGCCAGACGTTGCGCCTTGAGTTGGATTGATTGGACTATGATTTATTTGTACAATCACAACGCGACTCTCACGATGGCTGTGTGTGTTAAGTTGCTGACAAGAACTATGGCTCCAAGTCACTGACAGTGCCCAGGATTACACCTCCCTACAAAAAATTCTTAAACCTTGTGTTTTCAAGGAGAAAACTTGTGGTCCTCTCTATTCGTACGTACAACAGGAGTGGTTGCTGTAGAAGTGATATACAGGCTCACTGCATATCCGAATTATAATAATTCTTAGCGGATTGGATACCCCGTCCGCTATTGGGCTAGGAAATTCGATGAGAAATACAACTGATCAGCCATTCATTACGCGAACCTAATTTTTAGACTTTCCTCTTTTATCCGACATTTCATGCGAAAGTTCCAACTGACTTTTCTGTTTCCAGTAGTACAAAAACGTCTTCCTTTCTAATCGCAAAACAAACACATCTTCGTCGCAGACAAAAGCAAACAAAACTTCTACCGCTCCCGTTAAATAGAACAATTTGCGTATAAGTAAGTAGTCTTACTGTGCCAACACTTCAACATCAACGCTAGCAAAAATGTATTCAAAACCCAAGAAAAGTAAACAATTTATAATCTAGGCTCTGACCCAATTATTCATCAAGCGCCCATCGCCTTGCCTCTTGCTCAATGCAACGACAAAAAACACAGGAAAAAAAACCGAAAAAGAATTTGCAATTGAAACGAAATCAAGAGGAACACCAACGGGGAGCCAAATCTAAACGCGTTCAAAATCGAAAGACAATCGAGCTCATTGTTCGAACCTAACACTGTCCCATTAAATGAAATCATTAGGCAGGCACATATCAAAGCAAAAAGGGTTGCGTCAACAGAAAGAAGAAACGAAACGTAAAACGAGGCAAAAGGTTATAATTATGAAACTATGCGCATTATGAAAAGTATCTAATTAAAGGTTTATTTTATGTCCGACTCAATAGGATGTGATTCAATTGATGATGGGCGCTCTGTAGGACTTCTGCTTTTTTTCGGGGGGCATTTTCACAGTCGTAGATATTTTTCATTTTATAGATCTTGTGTAAAGTCTATGAATGGGAATTATCATTTTAATGTGCAGTACCGTGCCGACAATTTTATGGGATTTTATGGGCGGCTTCTTTGGAACTGGAGTTGAGGTTTGTTTTTGTACTTTTCCGGTTTTTTATGCGCATAATTGAATTAAATAGTTACAATAAATATGCCATCGTCACGCACCGCGTATATTTTGTTATTAAACGACTGCGAATGGGAGGCGGGGGTCTTAATGGGAGTTCGTGTGAGTATTTGTAGTTCTTTTTTGGTTTTGTTGTTGTTGAATATGAGCGGTATGAACTTGTACTGATTTTGGGAAAACATGGTTGTAAGAAATACGAAAAAGTGGCATCACGGATTACTTGAATGTGGCTGTCATTCTTATTCAAAATTTATGTAAAATCACACGTTATTTCAGATTTTTCAAATTTTTTACATTTCCGTCGCTTTTTTAATGACATTATAAGTTTAAAGTTAAGTAGGTAATCTATTTTCTCTATACAACCGATGTGGGAACACTTTATCAAGAAGGAAAAAAGCTAGAATCTAGCTAGAATGCGGATACACACATTGTCCATCTGCCGGACTGTGGAGATATTCAACGGGGAAGGGAAACTTCGCCAAGAGAGTTGTGATCAAGCGGATGAGCATTCAATCAATGCCTAGATAGATATGGACGTTGAGGAGTCGACGCATACGTACATTCTACCACCATCCCACAGCTGCCTCTTGTATTGTAAGAAATACAAAATTTCCAGCACTAATTTTCGATTTCAAACCACTCAAGAATCATTTATTGATTAAATTTATTCTGCAATTAAATGAGCCAATTTCATAGCCGACTTCATAAAACACTTGGTTGATATCGAAGCAAAACAAGTCATAAAAGATTTCACTGCCGATAGAGACGATAGAAATTCCTAGAAGTCAAAATGAATTCGCAAGTTTTCGAAGAGTTTCTACTTTCTGCGTGCAAATTGAACACTCATCTGTCACATGCTCTGTCATAGCCCAGAGCAATGAATAACAAATGAAACTTGTCCACATCTACCGTCAGATGATTGAAATTTGCCAGATCTTGTTTTTTTCCTTCATTACGCCGCGCAAAATCCATCTTATTTCGGTCCACATCGTTAAGCAAACTGCCAGATTTCGGATCATTTTTTGCATGCTGATGAGAAAGTCAACAGACGCCACTAGAAGTGAATGACTCGACGAATTCATTTTAAAAACCCGATGACTAGGTTGATTGACACAACAACGAACACAACCGATTGAACTTGGCAAAACTGAAAATATTTACAATTTTTCGTTCATTATCAGACACCATCCGACAGGTGTGTCACCGTGATTAAATTTAGAATAATGACAAAAATTCACTTCATGCTCAACAGCGAAGTGCTGAGTCAATCTGTTTATTTCCTTCAGTTGAAGGACGCATGCAGCCTTTTAACCTCTGTCTTGAACCCGACCCATGGTCATCAATTGTCTTTCAACAGTTTTATTGCCGTTTTCCTTCCGTTTGCTGTTCGCTCATATCCGCTTGTGCGTATTTTTTCGTCTTCAAAAACAAAAACCAAAAAAAAAAAAATACAAAAAACCCCGGCGCTAAATTAAACAGCAAACAAACGATTTTTTCCTTCTCTCTTTGTTTAACTGCATCGGGTTTCTTTTACCTAGCAACAATTCGATGTTTACCTTCAAAACCGTAATAATTCATCCCACCCGTCAATAACCTCAAACAACGAACACAACCTCAAAATGAAAATGCCATCGTCTCCGCATCCACATTAGCGGACTAGTTAGATAGTTCTCCGGTTGCTTATCAGTAGGTAGAAATACCGCTCCGTACCTGAGAACAGGTGCAACTCCATCGCAAGCCAGACACACGGATACACCGCTCGCGCAGGAGAGGTGCGAGTACACACGAATGCTTTCAGTTAGCACATGTAATTGTTGTTTTGCTATCTGACCTGTTGACTTTTTGCATCTGAATGCTAATTAAATTCCTCGCTGATGGCGCAATTGCTTATGCAAGTGCACATGCGTACACGAGTCCACCGAACTCGATCTAATTGAGCCAAAATCCGATGATTCACTTCGACTTCCGCTTCGAAGAAAAATGCCTTCAATGGTTGCCTTCACTGCGTGTGCAATGTCTTTGCACGCAATGTTGTCGCGAATAAATCCGCAGTTTTCACCATCTGCTTCAGACTTCAGACGCGCAGCAAACATCCGGGTGTCAATGACGTTAAGTGCTGTGCGCACAGATTGCTCAGATATTCGCGAATAAAATCCAATTTAAATTCGCTGTGGTTTTGCTGCGCACACCGGCACCGGCATGATCTTGAACTGTAACATGTCAGAGTGATGGCTGACATTCAATGCCTTGGCATCCACAACTTCTATGCACTTGGCAGCTCCTCATTTCATCTCACAGGTGCCCCATTCAGAGTGTCTAAGCTAAAGACCAACAATTATCCAAGCAGCCAATTCAGATGCAAATTCATACGTTCCGAGAGGCACAAATTATACTGTTTGTCACAATCTCATTTATGTACAACGGTATTCTCGAGTGATTTTGTTTCTCTGTTATTTTTTATTTTTCTGAGCTGAGGATGGTGTTGATTTGAGGGAAAAGTCACGTCCGTTGCGAATTTATTCATTCAATGCGCGCGTATGAAAGGGGCATCGAAACGAAAGGAAAGTTGAGAATCCTGGACGTGGTTTATTGCTTGGAACGATATTCAAATTCAAGCGGGTTCTGTCAAAAAAAAGAGCGGAGAAAATATCGAATAACATTCGGTAATAAATCCGTCTGGACCCCTTTTTGGGTGCTTGTTTTTTTCCATTTGTATCTCTTGCTCCCTGAATCTTCATAAAAATTGGAGATGTGAAACGAATTGGAGTTTTTTCAAGTGTGGGAAATGTAATATAACGAATTTCCAGATATCACTGTCAGCTGTCAAATGTATGTGACGTTGAATGCAATCAATTCCAGTCGTGCATCAGTGAGGCTATTTTTTTGTAATCATTTTCGATGTGAGTGTTGTTTTGATGGAAAGTTGATTGCAAATGCAATTGAATTTGGGAAAACGATTAACTGTCATAACTTGAAGCTGTCATCTGTCATGTAAAATAAGGCTTTTCAAAGTGTGTTCGCACGTTTAAAAGCGAGTGATTCTCGACGCCGCGTCAAAAATCGGAAATGAAAGTCCTGCGATCCAGTTCATTTGTCAACTTGTCATTTCTGACAACTACATGACAGAGGTACGGATTGAAATCACTACCACAAAACCTAGTTACGTCTGAAAACCTCTTGTCCCTTGATGTAATGCAATCGCCATCACTCGGTTATCACGTTCCCAAACACACATTTCCTGTCAAACCCATTTGAAAAAAAAAAGAAATCATACACTCACCGAACAAACCCCAAAGCCTTGCCACATGAAACGGAACCAACTGGTTGTCATAAACTAAACAGACAGGCGAACAAAATAAAAAAATAAATACGTATCGCAAACTAATTAAGTATCAAATAACAGTTCAACTGAAATCCGATACACAGATACACTGGCCAATCAAGTTTTGCTAAAATAATTATTTCTTCATCTGTTGGCTTAATTGATTCCTGCAACCAAACACACACCACAACAGACAATGCCTAAGGCCATCGGAATATGAAATGTGGAAAATAATAAATAGACAGAAGCCGCACGCACACGGAACCGAAAATCGAATTAAGTTTCGGTCTCCTCGCCCCATCGGCATGGCATCATTTTGTGAAATACCCTTGAATCAAATCAAAGACGCAACTCCGAGGCCCAACACTTGAGGTTTCGACTTCAAGTGGAATTTCGTATGTGGATCATTAATCGGGAACAAGATTTCAAAATAAACAATTCCAGCGAATGATTCTTCAGAAAGTGTCTTCTCACGATGTCATCAAGAACAGCCATCCCGCCAGTGCACGATTGATTGTGCCTCTTAACTCATAGCTTCGACGGAGATAAGCTAAGCAACGACGCGACGTCTCAACGGAAGCGTTCATCGGTGACTACTTCGAATGGAATGCACCACGGACCACGGAAGATGCTTGTTGCTCTCTTCACGACTTCCGCTGAGCATGAAACGTACCTTTCGGACTTTGTTACCTTGGCAACGGAATCCCCTCGATTCGATTCTGAACCAGCTATGACGAATAGACGATGGAATCCGCTGCTTTGGGGAATTCGTTGTAACTCATAATCCCCTTCGTGCGTGAGTCGTGAACTGTCTGTGCAGCAACAAGTGAGACCCACGTGTGATGGATTACGGCCAATTGACAGGTTGAGGTGTTGAGTCCACCGGTCTAAGACTGAGCCGTGTGTGGGCGGGGGAGAAGGAGTTCACACGTTTAGTGGAACTGTTATCTGAGCTAATGGTTTGTTTGTTTGTGGAAACAATATGCCTGCTACACCCACATAAATATACACTTCAGTTATCAAATACGAAGCGGTCGTCAACGACAACGTTCTTGGGCACTTAAGTGGGTCGGCCCACGATGAAGCGCACTGCAGTGCGTTGTGGGTGCGTGATTAAATTCATTTTTTTCTCCTTCTTTTCTTCGTCTGCTTGTTTTTCTAGCTGGTGTGAACTGATTTGGGCATAATTGGCTTGATGTGTGTCAAAATAGTGGAGTGGTGTTGTATAGTTTTATCGGTGTGGTCAGGTTGGTTGCGTTTCCAGAAATCCAACATAAATAGCTGAAAATCTGTCAGCACTTGACGTGACAGATTTGATGAAATGGTGGAGATACTGCACTAATGAATTTGGGATAGGGAGGACTGGACGAAGGAAGAAATGTGTGGTTTTATCTGGGCTTAAACTTTCGCTAGTAAAGTCAGTCGCAAGTCTATGTTCTCGACTCTTAATAGGGCAGTACTAACGAGCACACCCATAAGTCTTTGACAATTTGAGCATTTTACAGCAAGTATCCACGTAGTTAGGCAAAAATGGCTAAGGACCTGTCAAAAGATCGAATGTGAACGAAATGTCTGCTGAAAATAAACATAAGCTCATACCACAACTCAATGGGAACCAGCCAGAAGCATCATCAACATTTGCAACTGGAAACCAACACCAACTGTCACTCACGTACATAAGAGCAATTGAACGAAACTCAACGAAACTGAGCAAAATGAATATAAGGGTCACAGTGAATCATTTCTACTTCTTGTGTTGGCACAAGCCTCTTAGGCCAAGGACAGAGCCGCACAAATTCATAGAAGCAGCATACATTTTCCCACTCATTGCATGGCAATTCGATAAAACTCTGACCACAATCGAGGAAGGCTCCACTGCTCGCCTTATCTTACCAGCACTACAATCCTCCAAGTTCGCAGAATCTAAACAGTGGACAAGAATAGCTTGTGGTCATCGAATCAGCACTGATGATGGTCACGTCGACCATGTCCAGAGTGAGTGTTCAATCGAACTTCGCATGAAGTAGCTTGCTCAAGTCCCACTCTGAGAATTCTTATCGAGTTGCTCCATGAATCACTGAGACGTTCATCTCGCAAAAGGGCGACTCATTCAAAGTCTGCCACCTGGGAGCCAACTGATGACGTACACAAGTTCCCGCTGATAACACCAGAGTGTTGTCAAACCGCCCACAAGCGTCAATCGCACGCGCTCTGCTCTTAAACGAGTGAAATGACTAACACGCGGCGTAATACCATATGTTGGTCGACTAACTCGAGAGCATGGAATCTCGTGGGTGTCTTCCTTCAGCCGATCTGATTCCTAAATCAAGGTGACAAATGACAGTGTTTTTTGTGCGCAACCATCATATTCAATCCAATCACTCCCGCCGACACGCTTGGTCTTGGTCGTAAAATCGTGAGAAACCCCCAACCACGATGGTTCGTTTTTATGAAACTCTTTGTGCTTGGCGGGACATAAGGCTTGCAGCCAGACTCCAGCTTTGTTCGGGCGCATACGGGTGATTTGAATATTGAATTGAATTACCATCGCCATCGCCGCCGTCGTTGCCGACGCTGTTGGCGGCTGCAGTAGAACCAGCACCGGCTGTCAGCCTGGCAACCGGCAATGCTTCGAATTGTTTAAAATCATTAATTACACAAGTTTAGTGGTCGTTGCTGGCCTGACGGTGGATGTGTCTGATGTGGCTTATTGACTGCACAGCAAATCGGTAATCATGGTTTCGCATAGCTCCGGGTTGGGGGAAGGGGAGGCGAACGACGGCTGTCGGTCTCGTGTCGACCGGTAATGTCGCTATACACGTGCGATACCTAATTATGAACCATGCGGGAGGTGAAGTGTGACCTCTGACGTTGGAAACGTGACTTTTCAATCGAAACAAGAGAAAAAAACGAATGGAAAATGAAGAACATAAATTGCGGGTTGCTGGAAAAATTTAACAAGTGAACGAAAAAACAGTCATCAAGCATAGTGGAGGATGTGCTACAGGGAGCATGACAGCTTGTCAAAACTATGATGCACTCATCTGATTTCACAATTCCATGCACCTCTGTGTGGGCTGACGTTCGAGTGGTGTGCCGGCTGCCGCTTGGCAGTACGAGATATCAAGGGACTTTGCGAAATGTCAAAGGCTCTTGTGTGTCAAAACGAACGGGGGGCTCTTGCTTGGATTTGACATTTTTCAAGAGGATGTGGGAATTGGATGTTGTTTTAATGAATCAAATGATGTGACAGAAAAATCGCTTGCCTTTGACGTCTGTGGGAGGATTGTTGTGAAAGAGGGGAGATCAACGCACTCAGGTTTGACATGTCGAGTGGATGGTGGCATTGGCCAATCGGATTTCGAAAATAATCACAACATGGAGTGGGTGCTTTCGAGAAGCTTGCATCTGGAAAGACCACCTGTCATTCAGAGCGATTGAACGAAACTTAACGAAACTGAGCAAAGTGGTTATTATGAACTTCAAAGGACGGTGCATTCTCAAAAAAAAAAAAAATACAATTCGAGTCAAATAACACAACAATCACACGCCCTTTGACATCCACCGAACACCGAACGTCTCAATGAAGACGCGTTCAGATCGCTCGGAAGGGTGCTCATCCGCTTCAACGAATTGCATCACAGAAGCCGTCGCCGGCACTTTGTCGGCTGTTAAGCATGTTGATTATCAAGAAACCTATAAATAGCTATCTTCATCGTACAAGTACCGGTCCCATTTATTAAGGCCTAAATTACCGATACCGAACTGGTTCCGTCGAAGTCATCGTCGTTCAGGCCGCAACTCATAAAATTTCAAGGTAACTAGACTAATGATTATTCACTATCAAACTGGCATTAAACTCTCCCTATCGCGTCGGTTCCCAATCTCCGTTCGCATCGTATTAAGTGCAATTAGAGGCTAGTCTATTCTCTGATCTATTTCCAGCGAGTGACATGTCGACGCCAGTCTATTTCAGAGTGGAAAAAAATATGAATAAACTGAAAGGCAAGTGCGCCAAGTGCCCGCGTTGCATGCAAATATCTCCTCTCTCTCCTCCTCCTCCTCCTTCCTGCAGTCACCGACATTTGCGACGTCCTATCATATAAATCCACTTAAACGACAGATCAATCAAGATAGGTACTCCGTCGTGCGGAGCCGGGACACTGGCATGCCACCCATCAATTATCCGCGAAGCCTGGCTCTAACATGATAAATGAGACCAGCGCGAGTCGCGACCGCGACGTCCGTCCAGCGGCGGAAGAAGACGAGTGAAAGAGAGAACAGTCCAGTATCCATGGGATTAATAATAAATACCTTCGTGGCAATTACCAAGTCCATTTGGATCACTTACTGTGCACACGTAGTGCGCGAGCATCCAACATCATCATCATCATCATCGTCGGCGTCGGCGTCGTCGACGACTCGATGGGACTGACTGACTATTTACGAAATGATTAATTTCCATCGGGAGAGATACGAGTACGACTCCGCCAGTCTGAGGAGAAAAACAAAACGAATGCGTAGATAGATAGTTTTCGAAACGATCGACAGTCCGATCACGGATCAACAAGTGCACCAAGATGACGGGACCGGACGATGAGTGATGGCGCGGTGGCGGTGGCCAGCACTAGTGGCTGCTCAACTAGAGTGCGATTGTGCGTTGGCCCCTTAAGCAGGCCACTTCAGAAGACTTCAGCAAAGATCTCTCCAAAATAAAAACAAAACAAAAGCTAGCGCCTACGAGAGCACCGCAGCGAGTGCTCGATGTTGCAAGACGAAAAATGCAATGCAGCATTGCATCAGTGACACCTGTCAAAAATCTTTCAGTTTTTGTCTTCAGCTCTAATCCCTTGGTCAAGTGACAGCACATGCTTGAGCAGCAGTGAGCAAATCTGTTAAGACAATGCCTGAGTATCTAAGGTACCTTATTTGTCCGCTTGGTGAAGGCCGGAACATCGTAATCCAGGGTACACGGGTTGATTTTTTCAATCATGCTGAATGCTGGGTGGGTTTTGTTTTTTTGGTTTTTCTTGTATTTTTTTGTTCCCGCGAAGAGACAAAGCACAACGTACAAGTGTCTAGATGCTCGAACCGGCTTATCAGCAAGAGCTGCTGCCTCGTTGGTTATCCATTTGTTTCGCGACGATATTCAATCACACACTGAACAGACGCGACGCACCGTCGATCACTCACACTTTCCACTCAGAGATTATTGATCTTCACCTAATTGGTAGTTTCTCCCCACGTTGGAGTGGACATCAAAATTCACACTTAACACCCAGGTAACCGGACGAGAGCCACGAACTTTTTGGATCTATTTATCTTCTTTTCGACTTTGATTTCCGAGGTATTTCTCGATTTGATTTGGAGATTTATTATCACCGCACAGGCACTACACCAACAAAGCACGACACATGTGAACAATTACTTCGTATGCCGGAGCTAAGTGGGTATATCTCGGCCCCAAGTGAATGTATCTTCTCTTTTTTTGCTGTTGTTGTACTTCGATTTCAATCGATTTTCATTGCTCTACGTCTACCCCACTCGGTTCGAAAGTAACCAACAATAGATACGCGAGTATCTTTGACTTGTGACTTCTTTAAATTTTTTTTTGCAAACAAAGTCTGCGAGAGAGAGAGAGCGAGAACTAGTCACGAGGGAACACGAAAAAGAATCACAAACAAAAAAACAAACTCCAACTCGCTGCTTGGACTATCCGTACGTGAGTATCTGCAAAGTTTAACCGCTCGAAAATCGTAGAATAAAAATCCGATATTCGTCCGGCAACACAACTTATCCCAACCGAATGCCTTGTGGAACTACACGACACCGATTGCATACGCAAGCGAAACGGAGCGAGTGCAAGCGTCAAGCGCCCCTGAGTGGAGTGGCGACGGGCGCAAGTGGAGTGAAACTCGTTGTGGATCGTGTGGAACGGAGTGAAAGTGAGTGTCGAAGGAAGGATTTTAAATTTTTTTTTGTTTTGTCGAAATCGGGACGACTCGGGACGGGATTCATCACGTGTGTGACGGGCGAGTGGCTTTTGTTTGAAGTTCGGCAGGGAACACACATGGGAAGTGGGAACCGGTTACTACTGCCTGCCAAATGAGAGGGACATGCGATATTTTTTTGAATGAAATTCGTCGAATGCACATTCATTAGTGTACCTACATACGTACGTTCAGATCGAGATGTATGCAACTATGTAGCAGGCAGGCAGCCAGCCAGAACAGACGACGCACACATGTGTGTGGGATGGCGAATGAATGTTTGCTGAGATAATTGTGCAAGGGCTCCATTCGTCGTCGTCGTCGTCGGTTCGTGTTTGGATTGGATTTGTTTTTAATTAATCGAACACGCGGTACCGGTAAGATGCGGATAAGGAGCCGCTACAGGACCGACGTTGGATGATGTCAGCGATGCGGTATCTAGTGTCAAGTGGTTGTGGGGTGGCTGAAATGAAGGTCGCCCTCGCAGAAAATATGTGTGGAGCACAGGCGGGGAGGTATTTCGAGATGCGTAGGTGAAGTGGAAGCTCAGGTTTCAGTTCAGGGATCGACTTTGTTGCGAGTGGCACTTGGGCAGAGAGTCGTGTATGTGTGGGTGAGTGGGTGAGTGGGTGGTGGGGAGTTATGCTGTCTGGATGGATTTAATTGCGAAGAAATGTAGTACATCGACATCGATAGGCATTAGTTACTGTCTACTTAGGGACTCTCATTGCTCGTGCTTGACATTTGCGACAGCAAGACGTCAGGACTTCGATTTAATTGAATATCGGGATGGAGTCGTTGAGTGAATGAGCTATTAATCTGGAGAGCACTTCCAGTGAGGGGGCAATTCAGTAGTTTGATCTCACTTGTAGGTCTCTTAAGTTCGTAAAGATTTCGTCTTCAAGAGCTCTCAATTGACATGAATTCAGTTGTGGAACTGAGGAAAATAAGGAGTAAAGGTCGAGCTGTTGATGTGAAATGTTGTGAGACACACTCTCTGAATAGTGCAATTCGTTGAATAAGCAATCCTTTCAATTGGGCACTCAACTTGCTGTGGCCTATGGTGAAAATGCGTTCACTCTAGGAGAGCTATGGCAATTGGTAAAGTAGAAGTAGTCAAAGCAATCGAAGCGTAATTAACCATGGAATAGATTCCCTTTGTCAGAATTAGGCATCGCCGCAGAATCAAGCCGGCGTTTGGATATGGACCAGCATTCGATTGTGCTGCCACAAAAATTCAGGCCGGACGACAGTAAGCAACCCGGCGAGTTCGCTAATTGGGCTATCCAAATTGTTAGCCGTTTTTGGCAAAACATCATCTGGGATGAAACCCATCCTTACCCTACAACACACAAGTGTTCGGCTGAGTATCAGTGTTTCTACAAAGATTGACTGTTGAATTGATAGCAGCATTGGTCCATTTCGAAATGAGAGAGGAGACATCGTTACCGTCAATGGTTCGCAATCATTTGCGGAATTCAACGTCGGCCATCTTTGTAAATGGACGAGAAATACAGACAATCCAGTCGCACAGCAAACTATGTAAAGCGATACTGAAAGCTAATACTTAGAGAAGTTAGTATTGTTGTTGCTCATCGTAAATACATGGATAGTCAGGCGTCCGTTAGGATCTAGAATCACCTTCGATAAACTCCGAGATGGTAAAACTCTGCCGCCTGTCACCAAGGAAGATAGGGAACAAATAAAACCTTGCCATAGGCTGGGTCCCTGGGCACAATTGCATTCCGGGTAAAGAAAGAGCCGATGAGTTAGCAAGGAAAAGAACGAGTCTACCTTTAAAGCGGAATCATTTGCCGCATTGCAAAGTTTTAAGAACGTTGCTACTTACAGACGTCATAAACAAAACAATGTGGACTACAATAGATCCATAGAAAACTAAAGCTTTCCTAGAAGTAGACAGGAGGCATATTGGTAGACTAGGAGGCGTCTTACTGATTGGCAATTAAAACAGAAAGCTTGAAACGCCTCCCAGAGGAAACTGTGCCACACTCCCTCGCAACCTGACCGCGACTTACAGGGAAAACAGAAAACTAGTCCGTAGAAGCACGTAGAGTGCCAGGACCTAGCTTCTCAGTAACCACTCGTGTGGTGTGTGCTATTGTTCTCTCACCAAAGTGAGGAACGTACAGTTCTGAGCCTACCCCAAACGGGCATGTTTGAAAAACTTTTTCGAGACAGAGATATTTTGAGGTTTGTCAGTGGCTCGGAAGGGGGATCGACCGCAAATTTTTTTTGCCGTACTGGGAATCGAACCTTGAGACCGTTGGTATGGGTGCGAAGGAGTCGAGGTAGATACCCACAGCGCCACCGGCCATAACGAGGTTTAAGTTATAGATTTCAGAAGACCGTAATGATCTTCTACCATGGTTACCATGCGCTTGGTGTATGGCTCTACCAAAAGCTTTGCAGGTTGAAAAGAAATGTGTTACTGTCTCCCTTTCACCTGTGTTCCTGCAACCTAGCTTCAGGCGACACCTAGTTTAAAGGCATGATCCCCTATCGGCTAGAAGAGTCCCGTAGATACAGACCCCGACTAATGTAGCAATTCCATGTCGAGTTCGCTGAAGAAAGTCAGGTTCTCAGGTAAAATTTTTTGCAATGCAAATAGTCTGGTCCTGTTCAAGAAAATGTGTAGAGATATTAGGCTTGGTTGCTTGTAATGGAAAATGTACATCCAATGTAAACGATCCCTATGTAGGCAGTTCATGGGCCTTTGCATTTTCTGAGAAGTCCAGACAAGGGACATTTCGAACTCGGCTTCTAACGACGCTAGCGGCATTTCTGAACTAGTTTGAGTCGAAGGCTTTGATGGCAACTTGACTATCGTCCCGTGGGGATGATTCGGGATCGCTTGGTATGCGATGATGATCATTCAAATGTGACCAAATGTTCGAGTGATTAACTTGAGTGGAATCATCTGTGACACACACTCCACATTTGCTCCCACTTCCACTGCGGGCTCAAAAGGGCCCAAATTCTTACCACTAATCGCTTCGTAATTTCCCTGTCGCGTCTCGACACTTGGTAAACATAATTGTTTCGTCAGCCATACAATCAGCTTAGAAAATAATTCAATTTTTAATCCCCGCAGGCTATCAAGTGTCCAAAGAGCAGACATCCTTAAGCATGTCACGTCAACGAGCATCCGCTGGCATGTGACAAAATCCTCACTTAATCCCGGTTCCTCTGGACACTGAGCGGCCGTATCATCGGCAACTTGTCATCTTGTCGCATGATCTTTCACACACCACATCGGCTTGGAGAAACGCCCGGCATTCCCATGCGCAGTCGCTGGTGCTGGCTTTGGCCATTCGCGCCAAGTCAAATCGAATTCGAAGCGGATTAAGGAAATCCGGGGAGAAATCTCCTTGTTCAGCGATTAAGCCACTCCGCCAAGGCAATTAGAAGCAAAAATACAGACGAACATCGACGTCTGCCGCATTAGGCACATGAGTCCAACGCACCCCACCCAAGGGCAATGCACAAGGGGTTGCCCTCTAAAATATCGATGTCACCCGACCCGACACACAACTTAATTTTATCAATGAAATACAAATGCGGACACGTCCTGAGCGCGGCAGTTATTCGTTCAATTATCCCCGGCCTCGCAGATGTGGGTTGCTGGGGTGACACGCCGCCTGCTATCACAGGGGTGCATTTTAATTGATATTTATGCGTACCGACCGGAGGGTGCCGACCCAGATGCAACGCCCCAGGCACTTGCACGGACGTCTCGTGCGAGAACTCAACCAGCAGCAACCAGAAGGAAATAAACCTGTATCCACGCCTCGAGCGGAAAAGGTACGAGTTTCATGGCACTGGCGCGCCATTTCCGCCGAATCGCAGGCCTGACGTCATGGCGGAGAATTTCGCCCGCCATCCGTTCGAATCGAATGCCTAGACCTGTCAGTTGACTTAATCGATTCGAAGATTAAAGCAAAACAAGAAAAGCGACGAAAAAAAAACCCAAACAAAGTCCAGAGCTCGCGAATTATTCCGCGAGCAAAGAACAAGTTCTCTTGGCGGTCGGTGTCTGGTCGCCGCCCAGACCACCTGATGCGGCGATGGTGGCGGCGATGGCGGGGAATTGAGTTCTCAAATTCTGGTTTTGAGGTGTTAAATGGACTGCGGCGGCGATGGTCTTTGTGCCCGGTGCAGGGCTGCCATTTGATATCGTTCGGAAATCGAAACGCGACGCGACGAAGTGACCCGAAACGGAAAGAGGATGTGAACGGGTTTGTGGCATAAATCATCCGTCAAACGTTGAACCGTGCGTCCGCCTGACACTGACAGTGACACTAACAGAAGGCGGCTGGAAGCGATGGCCTAACCCGTTTGAAATCTGATATCTTCCAGAAGCCAAAAGGGCTAATGAGATGGAAGAGGAAATGTGCGGTGAAATGCATACGCGGACCAGCAGCGGCGCGGCGCAGCACTGTGGCAGCGCATATGTGCAAATGACATTTGGCGGTCGCTTCGGAGAATGTGACCTTTAGCTGCCGGGGAATACGAGTGAGTTCGGTGTTGGCACAGCTGAGATTGATTGTGGACACAAATGTGTGGGTTAAGCGTGTAGACTGACGACGGGGTCTGGTTACGAACGGTCGTTGGGTATTTCTGGTATATACTGAAATAGTTCTGAGAATTGAAATCGATTGCCATAAATTTGCATATTTTTGTTTGTAAAATATTTATGAGGCAGCGACGTGCGATGATTCACAGTTGCTGACGCTAGGCTTAGTCCACAATTTTCGACGCACTTTCATTGGGTGAAATAGTCTAAAAGTGGCGAAGTATGCTGATTAATGGTACAGTCATCGTTTGTTTATGCAAAAGTGGGTGGATGAAGGGGCTTACAACTGGAGCTTGGTCATGTAGTGGAGGGCTAACATCTGAGGCTTGTTCATGGAGTGGCGTTGAAAACAAACAAGGGTAGCCTCCAAAGAGGGTGCAGTTTTGAATTGAATTTGGACGTACCCTGTAATCAAAGGGGTCTCTGAAATGTTTCAGTGCAACGCTTGATAACAGAGTCAAGAGTCGTGCTAAGTTAAAATTCTTTCTCCAATCCCACACCTTTTGAGAGACCGACGTGTTCTCTGCAAATGAAGGATCCACTTCAGAGAGGCCACTGGTAGCGACAAGAGAGGGGTTTGTTCGAAGAGACGCTGCTTCCAATTTAGCCGTGACATCGTTTTGAATCAGAACTTTATTCCATTTTCGAAATTGAGAGGAAGCGTTTTGTGCAGTTGCAGCAAGGCCCGAGAGCACGTCATGTCTGTCTGAAAGGCCACAAAGGAGGACATTTCGAAATCGATTATGAGATGATGGACTCAAACATGCTTGTTGCACTCAAGGAGAATTTTTGGGGTATGAAACTTTGAGAAGAACTGCTTTAGAATATACTGCGTTGCTGTAGTGACTACAGATTGGTTGTGGAAATGACGAAGAGGAGAGAACATTTTTCAGTCATCATGTAGATACACCGAGATATATGCTCTCTTCAAGGAAGCACACACACCATCCACTATTTGGTAACAACGTCACCATACGCGAGGTAAGGGACTTCGTCTAGTAAAAAAGAAAGAATCTAAAAATGCAAAATAACTCTTGTAAATACCTGATTTTCTTTTGGGGTCAAGAGCCAATTTTATAGTAGAGCCTCTCGAAGTCCCATGCTGACATAACACCATGCTCATCTGTGCCCTCCTCTATGTCGAGGAAGAATGGACAATCTCAAGAGCAGAGGAAGCGGCTATCTAAGCTTACTTACTTACTTGTCAGGCCGGCGATCGATGAAAGATCCGAGCATGAGCGATTGCAGCTTTCCATCGTTGACGGTCCTGGGCATGCTGCTTCCAGTTATCAAGACCAAGCTGTATTGCAGCCGCGATGACTTGATCTCTAT
Source organism: Eristalis arbustorum (assembly GCA_916610145.1). Classification (NCBI taxonomy): domain Eukaryota; kingdom Metazoa; phylum Arthropoda; class Insecta; order Diptera; family Syrphidae; genus Eristalis; species Eristalis arbustorum. Next base: position 17,046,537 of record OU744318.1, on the reverse strand, counting down.
ACCGGAAATACGGTCTTCCTCTCCTTCTCCAACCAGGAGGCTCGGATTCGAAGACAATCTTAGCTGCAGCATTGGTGCCTATGCGCTCGATGTGGACAAGCCAGTATAATCGACGGATTTTTGTCTGCCGGGCTTTATGCACATCCTGGTTCAGCTGGTAGAGTTCGCGGTTGTGTCTTCTCCTCCATTCGCCTTCCTCAAAGACGGTACCAAATATCCGACGTAGAATTTTTCTTTCAAAGGCGTCAAGAAGCAGCTCTGCAGTTTTGCCTTTCATCCAGCTTTCAGTTCCATAAAGCAGGACTGGCAATATAAGAGTCTTGTGGAGCATGTTATTGGTCCTTCGAGTCAGGAGTTTCGACGGTCCGAAGTTACATCGGTTGCCAAGGGTGGTTCTACGTTGGATCTCTACTGTGATTTCGTTTGTGGAGTTTCCGTTTGTCACGCGGTAGACAAACTCTTTTACTACGTCAAATTTATAACTGTCGATTGTAATATTTTTTCCTTGGTAGTGTGTGACTGAATGTTTCTTTGTCGACAGCATATATTTCGTTTTGTTCTCATTGACCTTGAGATCAGCTCGGTACGCCTTAGCTTCAATTAACGTAAATGTTACCGCTATGGCACGTTGAGAACGTGCGACGATATCGATGTCATCTCCATATCCCAACAGTTAGACTGATTTACTGCCCTCTAAACTTTTGTGCGTTGCGATGCCAAAGCAATAGAGGTCTACCACGAATACAATGGAGAAGGGTATCAACCAACTTGGCATCCGATATTGAAGGCAGTTGGCTGAACATCTACCCAACTGGGGAGATTTGTTGGCTAAGGCCCAGGTGAATATCGAAATGTACCGCAGAAATGTAGCGTAGAAGAAGAAGAACATATATTTGCGTACACACTTTCGAAAACTTTATGAACATAATATGCACACTGCACTATATTTCTTCGGGAAAGGATGCCTATGTGGTCTGCAAACAATCAAAGTGTATTTACACAAATAATAATAAACGACGGTGGAGATTTGAGAAGATCCGAAAGGAGTGTTGGAGTTTTTTATGTTTTTTTCACATTGAGCTACATTCTTGCCTTCATTCAGAGCATATTGCATTTATCGTCGATCTATAAGTTATGCGATAAGTGTCTCACTGGCTATATCACTTACTCAGCAATAAAGGCCAAAAGAGGAAGTGATGACGACATGTCACGTTTCAATTTCTGAGGCAACAGATAATTCTGCATGCGAATAATCTGAGCCCTTTATGCAGTCCTTAGACATCCATTATATTCATACACGTGGATGAGCATTGAAATACATTTGGTTAACAATTAACTCAGTCTCACGAAATTTCTGCACAAACGTAAATTTGTGCATTACTTCACATCTTGGTTGTCTATCACAATGGCTGTGGAGACGAATCAACATTTCTTCTTCTTTGATTAGCGCTACAGTCTGGGGTGGACCTGGGCCTCAACCAACATGCCTCTCCAGCCAGCACGATCTTTCGCCAGCTGCGCACACCAAGTTGGTTGAGGTCCTTTTCCACTTGTGTGCGCCATCTAGTGCGAGGACGTCCTCTGTTGCGCTGTCCCAATGGCTCGGTTTCGAAGACTCTTCGGGCCGGAGCTGTGGTGTCCATCCGCTCTACATGACCTAGCCATCTTAAGCGTTCGATCCGAAGACGCTTAACTAGGTGCATGCCGCTGTACAGCCCGTATAGTTCGTGGTTGAACCTTCTCCTCCAAACGCCATCAACGCAAACAGGGCCACTTTGCTTACTTTAACGAACTTAAGTTAAGTACTAAAAACAAATTGAAGACATGTCATATTGTCAAGTGGAACAGCTTAAAGAAACTGGTTGATGAATCCAGGAGCTTTGCTTGTCAGTCTCAAAATACGACCACAAAGAATATAGAAAGTCATCGTAGTTAACATGCATCTTTACGGTGTCCTAGTGAGGGGGACGTAGGCACATCTTCACAGGATCCGTTTTAACAAGGCAAATCTTATCTGCCCATTTTGAGTGATGAAGTGATGGACGGCGGATGGGGCTAAGTACTTCTTGAGTATATCGGTCTACAAAGAAGAGCTACTTAATAAATTTGAGATTTTTTCGAACCAGTTCGATGACTTGCCACTCCCAGATAGACTGCTGACTGGAGACAAGTGACTACTCTACAAGTATGAGTTCCTCGTAAATCGTAAACATCACCTGCATGGGCCAGATTTATTGGAGGATTCACATCCACGAAATGGCAAAGCAGGATTTTTGCTCATTTTGCTGGAAGTTAGTACCAACCTCACTCTTGAATCCCATTTGTCCAAAATGGGATTACTTTCCATAGCATATAGTGACTCATGAGGTCTCTGGTGCTCCTAAACTCACATTGACTATGAACTCTGTTGTCTACAGTGGCGTGAGGCACTTTCCATTTCAGCCGACTCTCAGACTTTTAATCTTTCAAAATTGTCTGTGTATAGCATAAGTGAGTCTTTATTTGGGCGCCATTTTTCGATCACATGCTTATAGTTCCTGATGATTATGTGGGATGAGGTAAATTTTGATATTTACTTGCTAAGTATTACCGATGATGCAGCTCTCGAATACATTTTTCAAAATGAAACATCCAAAATTGCCTACTTTACACTACTTGGCCTTTAACACGTTCCCTGCCGCGTGTACCGAAAACAGTACACGCTTAGCTTCATTTCTACGCCAACGTGTTTTTTTTTCACATTAAATTTGTTTTTTTCTAAATTTTAATTCCAGTTATGATTGGTTTATGTAATTTAGTGATGTTTAGAGGAATTTTTGCATCGTGTACTGATAACGGTACAAGCGGCGTGGTGATTAGCAGAGCTCCAAAAACAAAACAAAATATGAATTTATGCAAAATTATTAAAGGGCTTACCGTGTACTGTTTTCGGTACACGCGGCGTAGAGATGACGCCTAGTGAAAAACAGCTTGGCAGGGAACGTGTTAATCACATCAAACGTCGATATTTTGAATATTTCATGTTAAATCTTCAAAAACAAGTCTCTCAGTCTCAAGCCTAAATGAACACGATCGTCGTTTGAACTAACTACTCTTCCCATTCAGTCTCGAAGTCAGTCCCTCGAGTCAAAGAAAACAAAACCCATTCACAACACTGCCATAATCCTTCGCACTCAAGTCAAGTTCTCTGCCAATGGCTGTGCATGTGCACGCAACTCGTCGGCCTCGTCATAACTCCTCTTAAACACCCCTTAACCCTCAAGTTAATCGCCCATCGGTTGCTGTGTGCACTGCATGTCCCCCCGCCTGACACAATTCTCCCAGTCCCCGATCGGTCTCGAATTCCTTTATTTTCCTTTCGCAAATACTCCTGCTCCATGCGAGCACCGTCTGGCAGAGCACAGCGTACACAGCCGCTCCACCGCCACATGAGGTCAATCGAATGGCAGCTCTCCAAACTTTCCCCGCCCCACTCCATGCTGGCCGAGCTGATTGCACCCGCCCTGGGATATATCTCTATTTCGTTTCGTTATTTATGAGCAGCGATTCCATTCATATTTACAATTTGCCTACAACTATCTCGTCTGCCGTCTAGCGTCCTCGTTGTCGCTGTGAAGATGGATGCATTTGCATAGACAATGTGCCCACACAGTCCCCTCCGTCCCCGCACGACGGGCTTTCATTGAGACAATGGAGCTGCAAAAGGGATCTTCGTCAGAATTCGCTATTGTTGTTTGCCGCCCGGTGATTGTCTCTGGCAAGGAGCACGTTCACAATAAATCCCATTGCCAGTGTTGACAGAGAGGAGCAGGATCATGGAGCGATGGTGGCGGCGGTGGCGTTGTTTTTCGGTGGCTCTGGCAACAGCGACGGTGGCAGCAGGAGGCGGATTGAAATGCAGTTCCATCGATTGGATTCGTATCGGAATTTATGCGGCATGCGTGCAGCGTCGGTTGGCTGTAGGGATTTATTGACTTTTTGAGGGTCCCGACGAGGGAGGTGTGAGCTTAAGTGCGAGCTGAATTATTTGTTTTCGGCGTTTTTGAGGAATTTATTGAATGATACGCTGGTGATTCGTGGCGTGACGCTTTGCGGGGGACGGTCGGCAGGGATTGAGGGAGAGAAAGGAAAGGTTAAGCCTCCGACGGCTCGTCGAATCACGCACAGGATTTATCGGAGATGCTTGTGGAGCGCATGACGTCTGAGAACTCGAAAGCTGTCTGGAATGCCACTGAATATGCTCAATCGGAGGCGGAGACCATCAACCACATTAAATTGCCATTTGATCCGTCCATAACCTCAATTTCTTCCCGTTGATTGCGGCCAGTCGTCGTCGCCTAATGAGGCGCACATTCACTAGCCCTTGAAGCGGCAATACAGCGCATAAAACTTGCACACTCGCTGATTGATTTTTCGATTTCACGCCAAGAGCACGGTACACATGCCTCGAGTGTGGACTCGACTCGACGGGCAGGCTCCCAGAGAAGGTGCTCACAATTCCCATCAGTGCATTCCTCACCTAATTAAACGATACCCTGGAATGTGCTCCCCACGAGTGGGATGCGTGTGTGTGGCCATTGACTTCCACATGCTGCCACTGCCGTTGCCGTTGCAAGTGCCGCAAGTGAACCCCCGCTCCTGTTGACACAATCAATGTCTTCGATTGTGCAACCGACTGGAGAGCAGTTGAATCGAGGCAATTGACATTTTTTGTTCGTTCGTGCCCGCACTTCGTCGCCGTCGCCATCACTCGCATCTCAATTAGCCGTGCATCGGAGCAGGAACGCAGTGAGTGTTGCGCTTGGGTGCCCCGGCTGCGACGGCGGCAGCGTTCCGGACAAGAGTTCATTTATTCTTATCGCAGCGGTGTAATGCATTTAATCGGAACGAGGAATCTGGCTCGAGCTCTGGCGAAATGTGTGTTTCGGTTTGTTTTCCTTGGTTTTATGGATGTTTACATGGAATTTCGCAAGTGCGCGCCGATCACTCGGGTGCGATGTACAGGGACCCGAGGCGGCAGCACCAGCAGAGGCGACATGCACACAGTCTGGCTGGCACCCCTTATCTGGCAGATTTCGCACGGGGTGATGCTGTCGAGTGTGTGTTCAGTGCGTTTATGGGATGTAACCGGAGATCATCTTGCTGCAACGACAGATGTCCGTCAGCGCTGTGGGAGTCGAACTCGGCGATGACGCCTTTAGACAAGAATCACCTGGTCATGGCGATGGCGACTAGTGACTTCATTTGACAGAGCTGTGGGACGTGGTCTCGTTGCACAGATGGTCAATCGGGCATCTGCTGCAATTGGAAGCCTGAGTCATGAAAAAGTCATAAAATTGATCGGCTGACGATATGAAAGAAATATGAGAGTCAGGGCCACAGAGCCGGAGCCAGAGCCAGAGCCAGAGCCAGAGCCAGAGCCAGAGCCAGAGCCAGAGCCCAGAGCCCAGAGCCCAGAGCCCAGAGCCCAGAGCCCAGAGCCCAGAGCCCAGAGCCCAGAGCCCAGAGCCCAGAGCCCAGAGCCCAGAGCCCAGAGCCCAGAGCCCAGAGCCCAGAGCCCAGAGCCCAGAGCCCAGAGCCCAGAGCCCAGAGCCCAGAGCCCAGAGCCCAGAGCCCAGAGCCCAGAGCCCAGAGCCCAGAGCCCAGAGCCCAGAGCCCAGAGCCCAGAGCCCAGAGCCCAGAGCCCAGAGCCCAGAGCCCAGAGCCCAGAGCCCAGAGCCCAGAGCCCAGAGCCCAGAGCCCAGAGCCCAGAGTCCAGAGCCAAGAGCCCAGAGCCAGAAACAGAAGCCAAGGAGGTTACTAAGCAACCCACTATATCACTTGTCCGCTCCGCCCTTACCAAACTTGTATCCGTCAAGTGGTTCTGTCAAGTCGGTCTCCCTGCTGTGGAGGAACTACAAAATCACAGTCATTCCTCCACGCCTCTGTGCAGGCCATCAGAATTCTGACTTTCACACGCGCTTGCATGTCCCGACACCACTGCCCAGACAGTTCCCAGACAAACGAGAGACTCAACAGCTCAAGGACGAGTCGCCGGCGGACGTCCATTGTGAAGCACCAACAAGGTTCCTCCTCCGCCGTCCTTTGATGGCCACTACCGTCCAAATCATCCTCTCCACTTATCCACTTATGCCTATCGTCTCATCCCTTTTCTGACACGGATTCACAAACCAGAAACGAGTACCAAATCACCAAAGTACCACAGCGAGACACCAGAGATTCGGTGCCTGCTCAGCCGCAGCATCAACCCCGCCAAGTGAATGACTTAAAAATAGACTCACATTCAGAGCCTAAACGTTTAGTAGAGCAGCACACAAAGGAGCGCACTGCGGGCGGTAGGTGTTCGCGCTCCGTGCCGAGGGGACTCAACTAATTGCACCACAAAGCGACGCGACGAGAGCCGCTTTGGAATGCCAAGTGGAATGCCCGTTCCGAGTGCATTACTTCTGGCGGTGGTTTCTCTGGAATTTCAATTTTCATTGCACACATGTGTGCGCTCGTTCGGATGCCCCTCGGCACACTTGGAACGATGCTGTTTTTGTTTTGCCGTTTTGCCCGCAGAAATGGATCGTATTTCGGAGCTCTTCTGTGTTCCAGTTTATCTGCCTCTCTCTCTATCTCGCTCGTTCGCAGCGACTGGACTTACTCCTCCCGTGTGGCCATTGTTTCAGGCGAGGTTTCACTGGGATCCGCGACCGATACCAGATCCGTACGCACATCTCTTCCTGAATGCCAAAGTGCGCGCGTTCATCGGCCACGGAGATGGTTCCACTTGGAGGGAGAGGACCGTGTCCGTGCTGCCCCTCCCCGCGTGGCATGGTAATGAATAGATGCTATCGCTGACATGGACACCTCTCGAGAGGCTTCCCATGGCGATGGCGTTAGTTCGCGGCAGTCAATGTCGTAACACGACTGGCGTGGGTGAATTGAGAAGCGCACCAGTGGCCGTACATTTGCCGAGAGCCCGGTGAAACCGAAGAGCGGTCGGATGTAAGCAGTCTTGTGCTTGGCAGCGCACTTAACACCCCTGTTGGTGCATGGGCGCTGGCGAGGGGAGCTGTGTACTTGACGGTTTTGCTTGGCTGAGCGCGGCGGGGTTCTGGACACACGACACTGCGCTGTCAGTGGCATGAGGTCGACGATGAGCTTGTAAGACGATCACGAGGATGGATGCGAGCAAGCAGGTCAATGTCCAACGAGACGGCGGCATGGTGTGCCGGCGGATTTACGAAATTGCCGGAAAGTGAAAATGAAAGGAAAAGTTTTAAGCTGCTTGTGGTTGGTTGTCTTTGGGGAGGAGGCTCAGTCTTTAACCAAGGGAGCACATATGAGGCGACCAACGACTAGAGAGTGATGTCGATGAAGTAGAGAGACCCCCTCGTAATGCTACCCAGTATTGAAGCAGAGCTTCAGGTCAGACCTGTTTTCCTCGGTAAGCGTCTGGTTCTTACAAGCTGACACGCCAGCAGTTCTGTATCCAAGCATCTCTGCAACTCCTAGAAACGTACCTGAAACGAGAAAACCAAAAGGTGGAAGCACATTAGTTACACAGCACTCACGAGCAGCACCAGAATTAATCAAAATATGCATATGAACTTGACACAAATAATGTCCACCCACCAGCAGGTGTCCTAATGTGTCAACAATCGTTTAGATGTGACTGCGCGAGATAAGCCCAACCCACCCACTCGGCATGGAGCCTGTCGCCAAGTAGTCAACTTTCGAAACGACTCGAGGCAGCCTTGAACGAGCACAAGCCCTGGCGTGCCTCGCACACGCGCCAAACGGCAAACGCAACCACCACCGCGGCCAGCGTCCGACAGACCCGCATCAAATCCAGGACGGTCGAGTTACAAGCTAAGAAATCGCATAAAAAGACTGCATGCCGTCAAAAATAGAACGAGACGCTGAGCAGTGGTCCATGCTCGCTGACGCTATCGTCCAACTATGCAAATTAACTCGACGTGCCCCGAGAAGTCATCGGCGCTGCCGTGCTGCATCGCGGTCTGTCTCGCGTCGGGAGCTAACCACTCATAACAATCAGCCGTAAACAATTGCATGGAATGCAGCGACGGCGGCACGGAGGGAGCTTCTGCCGCCAGAAGTGCGGAGTAGATAAATATTCATGAGTTCATGCCCAGAGATTCCCTCGAAGAGAACTCGGAAATGCCAGAAGGGCCCACGGACGGGGCGGTGACTGGCGACCAGCGGTCGCTGGCTTCTGAATTGCCGGCGAGTGCATATCCAGTGGGCGCCTCAGCGATGGCGTATGCTAATTTGGTGAATTAGCGTTTCCTCGAGAGGTGTGAAGAGAGTCGATGTCAGCCTGTGGGCTGCCAGTGGAGTTCGTCATTTCAGAAGAAAAGTGAAATTTTGACAGACTTCTGATGGATCTGACATCGCTGCCGTCCGATGGAAAGTGTCAACACGTCTTCTGCTGACAGATGCTGACGATTACGAAAAAGTCGTTGCCACAAAACAGCGTCGGTCAGGTATCCGCAGATGAATGACACAGATTTCCGTTCGTTCGTTCAACCTGCAGCGTACGACAAGTGGGAGCAAGTGAGTGTGTGTCGGTGGCAAGTTGTTTTGCGAAGGCGTTCATTGGGGTTTTGGGCGTCGTCAAAGCAATGTCTGAGCGGAGTAAGCACATGTTCATGGGCTAAATTTTCTGCAAAATCGACTTAGCGACCTACGCATTCATGCGATCAGTTCGTGCGAAGTGAGTGGAGAATTGTGTCAAGGAATGGACTGGCATGTCCGGGTAGGTAGACGCGTTTTATCGAAGTGAGAGACTGCTGGAGTACATCAGATCACGCAGATTAAGTTGGAAATCTGATAGCATTTTACAAAAGATGGCAATAACTGATGCACCCGGTTGTCATAAGGTCACGTGCTTCAGAAGATCATGTAGAGATTTGCATTTATAAGGTTTGTCCAAGCAGCGGTCTATACACTTAACGTGATGCTCTTCTTCTTCTTCATCTTTGTGTGGCGCTACAGTCCGGGGTGGACCTGGGCCTCAACCAACATGCCTCTCCAACTAGCGCGATCCCTGGCTAGCTGTCTCCAGTTTCGCACACCAAGTTAGTTGAGGTCCTTCTCCACTTGGGTGTGCCACCTTAAACGCGGGCGTCCTCTGTTGCGTTGCCCGACAGGTTCGGATTCGAAGATTGTTCGGGCCGGAGCTGTGGTGTCCATACGATCTACATGACATAGCCACCGTAGGCGTTGGATCCGTAGACGCCTAACTAGGCTCATGTCGCTGTACAGCCCGTAGAGTTCGTGATTGAATCTTCTCCTCCAGAACGCGTCACCACAAACAGGACCAAAGATCGTGCGTAGAACTTTTCTCTCAAAGAGACCAAGGACTTCTTCATCCGCTTTCGAGATTGTCCATGCCTCCGCGCCATAAAGCAGGACTGGGATGATCAGGGTCTTATATAGAGTCAACTTGGTTCTTCGAGAGAGGGCTCTATTACTCAATTGCCTCTTGAGCCCGAAGAAACAGCGGTTGGCAAGAGTTATCCTACGCTTGATCTCGGTACTGATGTTATTTGTACAATTTACTCCGAAGCTGAGGTAAGTGAAGTCCTTGACTACCTCGAAGTTATAGCTGCCCATTGTGACGCTCTGTCCAAGACGTCGATCTTGTATGTCCTTTTTTGAGGACAGCATATACTTCGTTTTGCCCTCATTCACCGCCAGACCCATTTTAGCCTCACTGACGGCTCGCTGAGTTCTGCCAATCACGTCAATGTCATCGGCGTATGCTAACAATTGCACGGACTTCTGGAAGATCGTGCCTCTAGTGTTGGTAACGTGATGCTCAGCAAAATAAATTTGCCTACCCACGGCTTACACCACTCTAAGCCTGATGCAGATTACTTACCGATTTCCGGACCAAGGTTGTGATTCGCAGTGCCACGGCAATAACGATGATTCTCAAAAGGATCCGTTTCGGATTTTCAAGGACATCAAGCAACGGACTATATCACTTCTATCAAAGCAGTGATAGCAATCATCATGGCGGATAAATAGGCTGCCACACCACCACTCCATCCCGAGAAGACGAATAAGGACACACGGAACTGAACACCTCGATGTCAAGGATCTTCATAGATAAATAAGCAGTTTAGAAAATTGTGAACAAAAACATTGTAAACCTTGCAAGCATTGTTCTTGCGTTTGACGCCTTTTGTTGAGCAAACTGCTTTTCTCGTTAGCTTAAGCTTTTAGCCTGTAAGAGCAATTTATATGTACACATGATTCATATAAATTGAATTGAATTCTGTTCATCTAGATTCTGATTGTTTTTCCTTTTGCCAGATCCAGTACCAGATCCGAAGCCGTTTTCTTTCTTTCCTTATTTCTTCTTCAAAAGACTTCAAAAGAAAAGATGGGTGTATGGGAGCATTTGCAGAAGTCTCTATTATAACCTTATCCTTTCACTGTTCCTTTGGACTAAGATGAAAGATCTTTGGATTTCTCAGGAAGAACCAAATTCGTTCCTTCATTCTGCCAATCGAAAATGCCCTTCGTGGCTTTTCAATTGTGGACCAAGTGAGCAGAATCGCCAACAATGAAGACTGCTGTTGGCTGCGTCTCCTGAATATAGTTTGCGAGAAGATCGTGAGCAGTGTGACAGTCAACAGGGGCGACAAGATCAGCCATGAATCTGGGTAATGATACAGCTAAAGTAATTTGTAGACTGAGTGAAGAAGCTAACACCTAACAAGATTTCGGCTCTTATTAGCAACGCGAAAAGTAGACCTAGGCTAAGGTGGGACACGTCGCTGCAAAAGGGTGAAGAAGCTTGAGGATGTACTTAGACCAGGATCATTGTGTCTTTACTATTTGCTCGCTTGGCCCGTGGCGTTGTGGGTATGTGCGTCGACCCCAACCTCGACGTCGTAGGTTCGATTCCTGCTCTGTGCGACGAAAACAATTTTCACGACCCTACCTCTTTCGAGTTATTGACAATGCTCAAAGAGTATTTCCTGTCTAGAAAAAGCTTCTCAAACTTGGCCGTTCGGAGTCGGCATAAAACTGTAGGTCCTTTTCACTCGCGAGAGAACAATAGCACGCACAACACGAGTGGTTGCTGAGAAGCTAGGCCCTGGCCCCCTACGGGCTGTAGCGCCACCCATATTATTATTATTATTATTATTATATAAATCAATTCAAACAAATCAAGATGCTGGTGTCTGAGGGATGTCAGAGCTCTGCCAGTGGGAAGAATGAGTGGAAAGTGTTCGGTTTTCTCTCTCGGGCAGTCAAGTTCTTCCGCCTGTTTTCCTTAAGAATCTGATATCACGAGTGCCCTTCTCCCATTTTGCGTAAGAGGACAAATGCCGATGTTCAGAGAGACTGAGAGAAATGGCTGACCAGTTTAAAATACACATTTCACATGGGTTTTGGGACACTATACGTGGCCTCTCACACCATTCGCAGATTCACCACCTATGGCGTTCGCTACAGTCTATCTTCTCATCAAGATTCATATAATAAATGAATCAACCACAAGTTGACTACATCCTAAAATGTGCTGCTTAGAGGACACCATGTGCATCAAAATAAATCAGAGGTGTTCATTAAACACTAGTCGTCTGATCGGCTGATTCTACTGCTTGCCTAAGCCTCAACACACCAGTCTTAAAAGAAAGAATATGTGGCTAGTACTAAATCTTAAACAGCACATTGTCTGTTAAGACCCAGCAGACGTGCATTCAGAACTCTCATCAAGGTTCCGTATAATGATTTTTGAAGAAGCTGCGAAAACAGAAGGGATGTAAAAGCTGCACATCACCTCTTCTGCTAGTGCTCAGCTGGGTAAGTTTCTACGAATAAATGCTCTTGTCCTTTGCTGAAGCATACTATAGAGAAGAGCTTTTTGCTTAAATACAGTGACTGACATCTTGACTAGGTTTATCAAATCATAGCAAGAGGCGTTCATGGATTCTTATATTTAAGTGATAACTGGAAGGTTCTAAGCTATTCAAAGCAGTTCAAACTATCAAGCCATGACTACAGATCGAGAAAAGAACTGCGCATTTGATCTGGTCAAACCCTTGTAGTACATATGTGTTTCAATTTTGAAGACGACGTAGCTAACTTCCTCATCTACTTGCAGTTCACTTCCTGCAGTATCCACTTGCACAAGATCCTTCGCTTTGTAGATGCGTCTATATCGTGCCAATGATCAGTGCTGGTACTTGTTAAATAATCGAGGTTTTCAAAGGCTTGTCCTAGCAGCGATCTATGCAAGCTAGTTTACGCACAGCCCACAGCATTCTGAGTCTGGTGTAGTTTCTGAGAGCATCACAAAGATACTGACTAATGGAAACTAGGCAAAAGGTTCGCAATTGGATTCGAATCCGCGTCAGGCTGTCTGATTAAGACGGATATCCGATCAACTTGTTTGAAGTCGCAGTCCAGTTACAAAAATTGCAAACCACTCATAGCATATATTCGATGGTACTTGAAGCGATCAACTTTAACGAGGCATCAGCTCAAATGATTCGGGTATATTCTTGGAGGTTGTGCAAGGTCATTTGGCAAATGAGGGTCCACGGCGGAACTGCGGAACATTACACCTTTTTTTAGTAAGGCATTGTCCAGTCCATTTCGGTCTACGGAATCTACAGCAACTACTGCCGAGGAGGACATCCCTTCATTGCTGTTGGTTGCGAGCAAAACCTAAGCACGAGCACCCCGATCGAGAGGCCATTGCCGTCTTGTGTGTGGAATTTGAAAAGTCGGTCAAGAGTATATTTGAAGTCTCAGCTTCAGAGAAGCGGATAACTACATAGCTCAACCAGAATTCAGACGGACGCTTTCGCAAAGGTATTGTGCCAGGAAGACTGCCAAAACGTCCGTGGTTGACATCTGGAATCCACGAAGGAAGAAGAAGCCACGAAAAGAGATCGAGTGTTGCCGAATGTCACAAACGCAAGTCTAAGATCCACCACCAGACTCTTCTCTTCATGCCCATCGCGTCTCACAACCCAGTCTGGTTTCACTCGCTTAGGAGCCGTTCCTAAGACTCAACCGTCTCTCGATGGACGGGTGCATGATGCAATTATTTGCCGACCACCGACACTCGGCCGCCCACGCCCGTATGACCATGCACCACCCCACGGGCATGGATCAATTTTCCGTGATTCATGAAGCTCACTCAGCTCAATCGACTGTTTCGCTTCCCTAATTCCAGTATTTCATTCAAATTGCAAGGCCCATTCAAGACGACTATCAAGCCCATAATCGAATTATTTGCCGCCATCAAAGCTATCATAAATCAAAGGCCGTCACGAAAGCAGGTAAATCTTGATAAATGGTCTCGATCGTATGGAAATTAGTTTCAGTTCCCTCTCTCTCTCGTGCGCGCTGTAATCTGTCACATTTGGCCGACCGAGACGCCCGAACCAGGTCACAATAACTTCGAAGCACGCAGATAAGCCTCGGGCCTGTATTTTATGCAAACAAGCCTCCATCCGCTTTGTTCCGTTTCCTAAGTGCATTCCGCAGAGCGATTACGAGCACCATTTGCAAATTACCCACTACTCCCTGGACAGCGACAGACACACATGCCGCTCGATCGCTCGCCTCTCTCCGCACTGATGCGACGCTAACCTCGCTGCATGGGTTCTGGTTAATGTCATTACATATTCCGGCGACACTCGGATGCAAATGAGAGGCGGGTGTCTCTTGCAATTTGCTGGTTCACTGTACAATGCGACACGAGTCGATTGTTTTCGATTTACTGGTGCAGACCTGACACTTGCGGATGACAACTCACCTCGACGGTGTCACACGGCAGTGAGAACTGAGAAGAGCCATCTCAGGGCCCTTGTGATGACACCTCCATTTTTTGCCGGGGTTTTCTGTTGGCCGTTGGATTGGGAAATTTTGGGAATTGTTGGGAAACTTCTTGCGGTTGAACTCGAGTTGAAGTGACACTCGGAGTGAAATGTCAGCGGCATGCAAATTTCGGTCTGACAGGTTGTGGTGACGTTTGAGGAATTTTCGAGATTTAAAGCCCTTCAACCGGTCAACCAGTGAGGCCGCTCTGAAGTGACCGCTGACAGTTGACAGTCATCGCTGTTCGGACAAGTCATGAGATGTTCGTGATGACACTTGTGATTGGAATCCTGGAATTTTTATGTGACAGTAAAATGAGAGATCAGAAGATGTCGCCGATAGTTAATGGAGTGAATATTTTATTAACGTCGTAATTATGGATGAGATGAGCTTGAGGGGGACAGGTTTTTTTCTTTTCTTTTGTGGTGGAATGGAATTTGGATGGTGGATGGCTTTAAGCTTCCAATTTTATGCGGGAGTCAAGAGTGGTCTGTGGAAACAAGTAGCAAAGAGTTGTCAAGAACTGTCATAAAATCCATTAAACAAGGCCGGTCCATCAAGAGGTTTTTAACAACGTCTGTGAGGAGTGGAATGTTGCGGAGTAGGATTTTTAAGCATCAGTAAAAACGAATCGTGTTATCTTTGACCCGCTGTCACTTTCGAAACCGAGGGAGGAATGATTGAATAAAGCTGTTGTCTGTGACGAATGTTGGATACATTTCGGAACTACCAAAGAATGGAAATGCTTGGAGCTGGTCGAAGTTATGATTATGCACTAGAGGCTTAAGTGGCCTGTGATCTGGAAAAAGTGACTTAATTGTGCCGCAGTGGACCTTCTTCTTCTTCTTCTTTGGCTGGCGCTACAGTCCGGGGTGGACCTAGGCCTTAGCCAACATGCCTCTGCATCCAGCCCGGTCTTGTGCTAGCTGCTTCTAGCTACGCACGTTCAACTTATTCAGGTCTCCTTCTAGCAGCGTGCTCCACCGGAGGCGTGTTCTTCCTTTGCGGGGTTGAAGTGGAAGACTTTCCGGGCCAGAGCATTGGTGTCCATTCGCCCTACGTGACCTAGTCATCTGAGACGATAGGTTCGAACTCGTTTGAACAGATCGATGTCGATGTACAGCCCGTACAGTTCGTGGTTCAGTCTCCTCTTCCGAACACCATTCGTTCGTACGGGACCGAAGATAAATCGAAAGACTTTCCTCCCAAAGCGACCAAGAATCTCCTCGACCCATTTGATTAGTGTCCATGCTTCTGCGCCATACAGCAGGACTGTGACTATCAAGGCCTTATGTATGGTTATCTTGGTTGTTTGAGAGGTGTCTTTATTCCTCAGTGGCCTTCCAAGTGCAAAAATACAGCGATTGACCAGCGTGATCCTCCGTTTTATCTCCGCGGTGGTGTCATTACTTGCTTTAACTTCGGAGCCTAGGTAGACAAAGTCTTCCACTACTACGACGTTATAGCTGTCTATAGTGACGTTTTGTTCAAGAAGTCGGTGTTGGTGGACATTTTTCGTGGACAGTTTATACTTTCTTCTCGCTTTCTTCTCGATGCTCACAAACGCCCCATTGCCAGCCCGCTGTGTTCTTCCGATGATGTCAGTGTCATCGGCATATGCGCGCAGTTGCACATATTTGTGAAAGATCGTGCCTCTGGTGTTGACATTTGAGTTCCGCACGATCTTCTCGAGAATGATATTAAAAAAGTCGCATGACAGTGCGTCGCCTTGTCTAAATCCTTTTCTGGCATCAAAGTTCTCCGTATAATCTTTACCGACATTGACGGAGCAACGGGCGGATTCACCTTAAAACTCCTGGAACTTATCCACTCTATAACTGGCACCGTTTAGAGGGTATCCTTTCTCTAGAATCGGGCAAACGATGCTGAGATTTCATACCTCAGGCATACTTTCATCCGATCAGATTTTTCAGATGAGTTGGTGTATGCACCTTACCAAATCATCACCAGCTGCTTTGAAAATCTCCGCACGCAGACCATTGGCACCAGCAGCCTTGTTGGACTTCAGTTTGGCGATTGCTGGCGTTATTTCACTCAGGTCGGGAGGGCGGAGTTATTGTTCTTCTCTTCTCCACGATGGACCTGAGGACGTGAAATTGACATGACTCGTCAAGCGAGCATGCTGAAATTATAGACTGACCAGAATAACCACTTCGTCCAGTTTCGTTGATTTTCGTTAATTTTTTTCTTACTTAATCGGGAGCAAAATTTGTCGCTCTCTTACTTACTTAGACCAAGCTTGTCTTCAACCCGCGATGCTTTGATATCCATACCGGAGGTTCGATCTTTCTCTTCTGCTCGAATCAGGAGGCTCGGATTCGAAGACCCTCTTAACAGGAGCTTTGGTGTCCATGAGCACGATATGACCGTGCCAGTGTGTTCATCGGATTTTTGCCTTTCGGACTTCATCCACATCCTGGTGCAGCTCCCTTCATGGTTGCGTCTTCTCCTCCATTCTCCTTCCTCAGACGGTACCATTTATCCGACGTAGAGATTTTCTTGCCGTATTTCGTCCAGCTTTCACCTCCATAAACCAGGACTGTCTTCCAAAGCATGATTTTGGTCCTTCGAGTCAGGAGTTCCAACCCCTGTTGTTGCGACAAACCAAATTAACATCAGTTGCCAAGGGTGGTTCTACGTCCGATCGCCACTGTGATGTCATTTGTGTAGCTAACGTCTGCCCAAAGGTATATAAACTGCTTACCTACCTAAAATCTGTCGCTCTATGTGCATAAACATTTGATGTTGGAATTAGGCGTAGATTGCCAGAAGCAATTATGTGGACTTTGAAATTTTACTTTTCGTTCAGCTCTGGTGGTTAATTACTTCTCAGGCCTGCGACCCAAGTATGATCTGAGCCGAAGCAGTTCTGCCAATAGCTCATGTTTATTTAAGTCGACTATGGTTGGGTCTTAAAAGCCTTGGTGGGTATGTTTAGAAAGTTAACGAAAGTGCGCATATTTATGTGGCTTCTGATGCATCAGGTCACAAAGAAGTCTTTTAAACCGAATCGTTGAGCGATGGAGGGTTCAGTTTACTATCTTCATCACAATCGCCCTCAATATCGTCGATGCAGGCAGTCATATTCTGACACATCTGAGGCCTTGTCTTATGCGTCATCTCGTGCAAGTCAAGCCCGGCCACAGTCACCCTATCTGAATGCAGCCACCATCTTAGATCGCTATGTCTCAATCAAGTCTATAAATAACTCCGTCTGTTCACACCCTTTTCGCATGTAATCGCGGCGCGATTTCCCGTCGCCGTAGACCAATTTAGAATTTATGACCCAATCCCGACCGTTTACCATCACTTTCCGTCGGCCAATTATCACCTTTTAGCACGCTAGATACTTCCATTTAAGATAATAACGCTCTCCAAGTGTTACATTTCGATTTTCTTGTCAGATTTCTATCCGTGCCGTGCGGTAACGATCTGCAGAAATATGCAGTTTCAATCGGCGACCGATAAGAGCGTACATGCGATGCGGCCCCCACCCGTTGGACCGCAAGACATTAATTAAATTACGAAATTCCTTATGCGAGCGAAATGGAAATCTTGGGGAAACAACTCCCCAAACCACTTAATCGACGATTCTCGCCGGTCTCTCGCCCGGTGTCTAGCGCTTGTGGTTTTGTGAAAGTGGATAAACGTCGTCACAAGCTATGCTCGGCGGCTGCTGTTGGCGCCGCCACTCAATTGCCCAAGAGTCGAAACAACAACGCGAACATCGAAGCGAACTCTAATTCGAGACTTGATAGACCGCCTCCTGGTTTGGCCACCTACATGCGGCAGTCGCAGTCAGTGCCACCGTCGCGTCGTCAGTGTGCGCGAAATTAATTGAACCGCCAAGCGGCTGGGCTGGCTCCATTCACATGGACACATGTAGATACCACCGCAGTCGCCAAAGCCAAAGCCGAAGCCGACGACGACGCCGTCGGTGACGGTGGTGGTGGCAGTGGTTTGGTTGGCGGTGGCGGTGGCGGCTATCATTTTGGCCACGGAACACGGTTAGTGTAAGTATCTGTTTGTTCGCATGTCAACGACGGTCCTGAGATAAATAGCACGAGGTTTCAATTTCCACACACAAGACCGCAGACAAGGTGGTTGTTGACTCTTGCGGCATCCAGCGTCCAGCGTCCAGCGGCACCTGCGGTGTGTGGGTGAGGTGTTCGATTGAAAGAAAAAGCACAAATGCCCATAAACGGTCGACCCCGGCTGCTTGGGTCAGCCTCTTCGTCTTCCTTCCTCTTGACATCTTCCCGTCTTATGTCACGGTGCGGCGGCGCTGCCGTAAGAATGCCCCTCACTCGAGTCCATCGAGCGGTGAGCGATGATTTATACCGAATAGTTGCTCAAAGCGTTTACCGTTTATTATTCAAATCACACTCGTGTGAAATATGGTCTCGTATCGCGTGAACTCGCGGGAAACTCTCTCTCTCCCTGGTTGGGGCCGGGCGGCAGGGTTACCGGGGCGCCTCCGTTACCGACCGACCGACGACGACGACGCCGGTATGCGGCTCTTTGAATCGCATTTCAGATTATTAATGACTGTGAAATGGTGTTGTAAACATTTACGAATGAGTGATTTGCGGCACGGATGCGCTTGATGTTAGTTTCTGTTTTTCTGAAAGGAATTCGTGATGCGGTAAAGTTGAGACGCCGAGGAGCGGCTGCGGTGGCATGGGAGTGAAATTTTTGAAATAGGTGACATTAGGTGTGTGCGCGTGTGTGTGTGTGGAGAAGTCGTGCGATGTGTGTGCGTGGCGGGCGTGATGTGGGGGTACGTGACAAATTTCTGTAAGAGATCCTTCGCATGTACTCCGCGTTTCGAAATCGTGAAGGAAATTCCAGGCGACGACTAGTTGAAGTGATATGTGGTGAGGTGAGGACGACGTTCAATGTCGACAAATGTCAGTGGGTTTGGAGGTTGGGTAGAATTGTTGGGTGTGGTTTTTTAATTCAAGAAACTTGTCATTAACTGTAGTTGTTCTCTGGCTTTTGTGGTGAAGTGTTGCTATGGATTTGTGCTTCGATGCCGATTAAGAAAAAGTCTCAAGACTAAAGCATCGCAACAATCAAGCCGAGGAAACATCAATTCAGTTTCTACCAACTCCCCTATAGATGCTGATGCCAGTTGCAAGGATCAGTTCTAAGGTTATGTGTGCATTTGATCAATGTCGCAGCTTCTACACCACACTCGTTCACTATTTTCAGTGCTAATCTGAGTAACGAGGACGCTTTGCGAAAAAAATAATAATTTGCTAGCCAGTGGCTCCAGCATCACAGGATTTGCCAGTCCACAAATCAACCAACCACAACCAGATCAGCTTGAGTACATTGTTATTGACGCCAGTAACTTGTATCGTATTTGTCATGAGTGAACTTTCCGAGGCTTTCATAGATAGCCAAGTCAAAGATAGAGACATAAAAAAACTCCTGTGCTGCTGAAGAACACCATGTTTTGACGTCGGAAAATTACAATCGCACGGGATTGCTATGATCTTTGCCAATCTCCCGGAAACGCTTTTTTGTTCGACGTCACGTGCGAAGAAGTTTGGAACCATTATCAACAAGCAATAAAACAAACCTGCAACATGATAATAACATAACTACGGTGACCATCTTGCATAAATAAGTTGTTGTTCAAGTCCATGGGTTCAATTGCAATAAAAAAAAGTCGTGTCAATGGGCTACACAGCAATCAATTTGGAAATAAGTTTTCAATATTCCCAACGTCCTTTAAGCTAAACATTTCGTTCCGATAAGGTATGACTTTATGTCAAGATTTTTAGCGGGCAGTTAGTGTCAAAATAACCTATGGTTTAAGAAGAAAAACAAACAGTTGACAGATTTCTTCAGTAGGGACCTAATGAATTATTTAAGCACAAAATGTTGACGCCACTGGTTTCAATAATAATACTTTTTCTTAAAGATTGTCCTCTTTTTTACACATGCAAAAAATGGTCACCGTAAACATAATCCAAGGTGGTTTGACCAAAAATGTACGTCGGTAGGCACAAGCAGCGAAACTAGAAACTGATAAGGCACATCTCCAATGAACAACGAAGGATGTTAATGATCTCGAAATTGACGCCCTATAAAGAGATGCGCTGTTTATGACCACGATCGAGGATATAAGTTAAGACACAACGCACTTTAAGAGTTCAAGAGACATAAACATCCGATTAGCACTCGGTTCACCAGCCATCATAATAATTTCAACCATCCAGCAGACCAGCACTCAACCCCCCAAAGTCCATCATAATTCACAAGAATTATCCGTTCGCCATTTGAATTTATACTGAGGTGCGATTCTAGGAATGAAGAGTCTTCGACACCGAGCCATTGGGACAGCGCAACAGAGGACGTCCTCGCACTAGAGCGCGCACACAAGTGGAAAAGACCTCAACCAACTTGGTGTGCGCAACTGGAGGCAGCTGGCGAAAGAACGTGCTGGCTGGAGAGGCATGTTGGTTGAGGCGCAGGCCCACCCCGGACTGTAGCGCCAATCAAAGAAGAAGAATTCTAGGAATGTTGCTTTCGTTTTTTCGTAATTATCCGAATTGCACGGACAGAAGTAAGCCAAGAAGAAAATAGATATGTTGAGGACTCTCAGGCGATGCAGGAATAACTTCTGCAGAATTTTAAGCGGCGATCAGGATTCAAATAGGGTAAGTGACCAGTAACCGGCCACCTAACACATTGTCCTACGTAAACGCTGTGTAACTACTTCAACTAATTATGTATGCCAATGTTATACGTCTTGATCAATTATGGGTTATCTGTAGTATTCAATAAAAAAAAATACCAGTTCCAAATATTTAATCCACATTTTTTAATATCAATTGCTTTTTAATAAATAGCATATTCGTACCCAGCCACTTTGATCCAATATCCACTTCACTTTTTCTTTGGAAAATCTCAAGCCCCGCAGATGAAATCAAACGCATTTATTGGATAAAGTGTTAAAATTCAACTTGCATTTTCAATAGTTGCCGAATGGATTGTTAAAAAAACGAAGACGGTAAGGAGGTTGCACGAATCGTTCTTGGAAGTGAGACTTTGATCAACAATCACATTACAAGAACCGAGCTTATTCCGTGTTTCTAAGCGCTTTTTGTATCGGTTGCCTTGTTTCCAAGAATTTTCTGTTTCTGCAACTAGGATCATGATAGTAACGTTGAGAGTGAGTTCCAAGAAAGTGCGGATAGCTATCTGCGTAAATGCTTGAGACAACTGTGGATGGGCTTGTTTAAGGCATGCACCAAATCAACTAAGATGTGGTCAGAGGATTGTGTGCACAATGACTTTCCGTATCGTTTGTTCCACTTACTACAAAGGAGACCCCTTCAACTGAGCTAACTAAAGAGAGATAAGTTCTATCTGCAATTTCGTGTGAGACTCTACATTGGTTTAACAACCACCTTTTAATGTAGCTTCATTTTAGGGAAGTCCGCAGCCATCATCCATATGGTATGTATTTATCAGAGCGTTATCACTTGCTCCTTAATCTATTGTTGGAAGAGATACTTGGAAAATCCTCTATTCCTTGTGGTACCAGGATTGCTTTTAAGGTTTCTGGGTTCAGTTTTTGCTGCCAATCATTTTGACTTTTTGAGGGCTTGTATTACTTTTAAAGGAGCTCGCAGTGCAGTGCAAGCAAACGTTAAATGAACAATCGTTTAACAGAGCACTGTTTTTAGACAGACAGTTTCAAAGAAAGAAGTCTCAGTTCACTCTGCAGCGAGTGTGTGGGTACAAGCGTCTGCGGATCCAACGACCAAGGTACCTGAGTCAAGAGGAGAGTTCGTCACACCAGTTCCAGCTCAAACAAATCCTTCAAACAAAGCCTGAAGGGCAACGCCACAAAAGACGCATGTCAGTTGTAGCCGAGAAAACGATTCTCTTGCTGATCAACCAGCAACACTCAATTATGTCCGTTGTTTGACCTAGCTCTACACGCAGTCGAGCAAGAAACGATCCCTCGCACACCATCTAGGAGAAGACATAACAATCGACAGCTCCAAATTTGAGGCAGTGAAGGAGGCATCTGGCCATCAGTGGTGTGGACTTGGGAATCAGACAGCATTCCTCTCCAACTGGCGTGATCTTGGTCCAAGCGTCTCCAGTTGCGTAGAGAGTTAGAATTCGCCGTACAACCGGTGGTCTTCCCTTCTTTTCTGCCCGTAGAACTCACGAGCAGCCCTCGTCCTTGATTGCAGCACCGCTTTGTATGCATCCTGTTCGGCTGCATGTGCTTGCCGACATTCGTCATCTAAACATGGGTTTCTTCTTGTGGGCGGGATGAAACCCAGCACATCAGTTGCGGCATTTGTGATTGTCTTCTACACTTGACGTCGGCGGCACGGGACTTTCTGATAGGTAAAGGGAGACTCAATCTTAAAATTCCCTGGTGATCTTCTGCGATTTGCAGGTGTATCAGCTTCAAGAAGACAAGAACTCTTGTCAGCTTCAACGCTAGAAAAGGAAAGCGGGCCAAAGTTCCACAAAAAAATCTCTACAATTCGAACTGACAATGACAACAAGGCAGTTCCACCACACAGAGCGGAAGATTAGTCAGAATTAATTCAATCAAGCAATCAGAGCCGAAAGCGACGAAACCCAATTCTAATTACTGAAGCATGCTACCTCCCCCGAGGCGATATTTTTGGGGTCAGACATTTTTGAGGACCACAATGCTCATGGTCCCACCAAAGCACCATCTGTGCATGTGTCACCACGAATGAATTCTGCCTAGTTGACAAATCCGATCATGCCCACGGGCTTGCCACATCTGACCGCCTCGTACCTCGGTGGTCTCTCGAAATTCCATCATCTTGTGAGAATTTGTCGCTTCCTAATGGCAGAGCACTCAATTTTATTGGCCACCGAATAAATTCGTCTGGCATACTTTTCGCATAGGCTCCTGAGGGCCGCCGCGCACTCAAGACGTGTTCACACATTTTTGATGAAGAGCGCTCCCCTTGCCCGACGAAAACAATAAAAATCAATTCAAAGCCCATACATTCCGATGCTCCTCAGATTAGACGCCACTCGGGCGCACTCGAGCACACAAAAGCCACAACTGGCTGACACAAGGCACGTCAACCGAATCAAACAGCTTCAATGTGCCACTTTGAAGTGCATAAAGCGGCGATAAAAACTCCCATAAATGTCCAACAATCGAGATTCTAATGAAGCGATACAAGGACGCACCTCTTCACGGGCGCACACAAAACGAAAAAGCAGTAGAAGCCACACGGGCAAGCAGTCTCCAGTTAAACCGCTGAAATTGTCTCCCCAAGCGAGCGGCCCACTGGGCATATCAACGTGAATTTAACTCGGCCATGCGTCGCTCGGTCGGTTGGCTGAGAACGCGCGATCCAATAAGACTCGGCGAGCAATCTTATCAATTCGATGGGAAAAAGGCATTCCGTCCATGCCCGCATTGAGGTGATAAGATAACCAGGTTCGATCAATATTTATCCGCATTCTATCTGACAAGCGACGCTTATTGCGTTTCCCACACGTCGTTCGCAACGACCACTGACAGTTGAATGCAGACAAGAAACGCAAGGGAATGCCCGCCGCGCCGCTGCAGTGGAGGAAT
Source organism: Eristalis arbustorum (assembly GCA_916610145.1). Taxonomy (NCBI): domain Eukaryota; kingdom Metazoa; phylum Arthropoda; class Insecta; order Diptera; family Syrphidae; genus Eristalis; species Eristalis arbustorum. The sequence goes on along the minus strand of OU744318.1, from coordinate 17,023,046 downwards.
CGCAACGTCTCTTCCTTTCCAGCCACTAGCAACGACCACAACAGCAACTCATGTCGAGAATTTATCGTAAATAGTCGCGGGCCAGATGGTGGATTGGATGGCTGGAGCTAGTGGTGGAGCGGCGATCGCGACGACCTGCGGCATGTCCACTCGTGGTACGAGTACGCGACGTCATACTCGGAAATCATAGCCAATACGTTACGGGGGGGAATTCGTAGAATCCGACCGAAGAACCTTTCGCAAATGCAACGCATAGATGGGGATGTGTTGGCCGAAGAGACAGGCAGACAGGCCGGCCGGCCGATGATCGAACGTCATGGGAATTGAACATCTGGAGGCACGATAATCACGTCGGTTGGCGCGGCTCGGTGTTGTACACGCGAATGTGGGGCTTCGGGGATGACAATTTGTCTAGGAGTGGGCATCTGCTGTCACATTTTGCCGAGCGTGCCGCTGCTGTTTCAAGGAAGTGCACACGGCATTCGGCCATTTTCCGCCGAAAGCACCTCGTTTGCGCCACCGAGGGTCAACCGTGGACCGTTGCTGATGATGCACGACAGATTCCCCGCCTCGGCATGCGGTCAAGTGTGGTACAAATAGACAACACATGAGACTGCGCTCGCGCGGCAATGCATTTCGCACGCAGGTGTCCGCCGCGCCGCCACGCCGCCGCGCCGCCACGCCGCCGGCAGAGGGTATTAAATGCAAAACATGTAAATTCAATTTTACGTTCCGTTCCGAGAGTGTGAATAAATGTTTGGCCACGGACAGCGGTAAATGTGACTACACTCGTAGACTCGCCGCACTGGCGAAACTGTCATCTTGACCATTACAGTTGCTGCGGGGTTAGGCATAGTGGACTTTATCTGCGGCGGTGGCAACGACAACGACAACGACGATGGCGATGCAAGGCGGTTGTGGCTGTTGCTGTGGCGGTGTCGGTGGCGGCATGGTGATTTGAATATCCGTGTCGGCTGTCAGTTGGCGCAGAGGATCTCTGGACAAATGGCTAAACAGTGGCTACGTTGGGTAATGTCATTGTGACAGCCGGTAATTTTTTTTTTCGAACGTGTCACTGTTACACGGAATGACTTGCGGGCTTGAGGAATTTGTCTGACGGCATTTCAATGGAAACTTTGAAATGCGAGAAGGCAAGAATGCACGCAGTCGATGGGTGTTTGACGTCTCACTTGTGGATTGATGTCAGAGGGCGCTTGCTTGAGCAGATTGAGATGTCGTGACATTTGATGGGAGATGCTTTTAAGAATGTCTTTTGAGCGGGTCGAAGGTGGGCCCTGAGAGATGGACTACGATGGTCCCTTTAAATGTGATTTAAGATATTGTCCGCCTAAAGAACGGAACGTGATCATATTGACATGACATGATTCTTTACTAGAGCGGTAGAGTAGCACAAGACCGCAACAGTTTGCGTCCGAAAGCTACAATCGCAATGGAGCTCTAAGAACTTTGCCGATCGATTCTCCCTGAAGCTCATAGGGAGTCTGCCATACTGCCAGGTTAAGCAATCAACGAACAGTTGAACCGTTTTCAAAAGGCTGTAAGAGAAGCTGCCTCTGACGTCTTGGAAAAAAACCCTGGTTGACAACGAGTGCCGGCAGGCGCATTCAGGCGACGCTGGACAGGTGGATAAGAGCGGTTCGTAAGCTCTATGAACTTAAAAGGAGGGAACAGCACCGGCTTGTCAAAAATAAGATGAAAGAGCAAAAGAAACGCGTGATCTAGCAAATGAAGAGGTGTTAGGGCAGAATTGGTGTCAGGCAGAATGTTCCACTGCATAACATGGACGATGCTAGCAGAGAATGCCGTTCACTTCTGTAGACTGCTAAACGGCGGGGAGGATACCAATACTGCCAGGCAGAATGTTCCACTGCATAAAATGGGCGATGATATCAGATAATGCCGTTCCGCTGACCTAGTCGAAGTGAAGATAGCGATAATAATAATAGGGTGGCGCTACAGCCCATAGAGGGCCAGGGCCCAGCTTCTCAGCAACCACTCGTGTTGTACATGCTATTGTTCTCTCACGAGTGAAAGGAACCTACAATTTGCGAAGCTTTTTCTAGACAGGAAATACTCTTTGAGCATTGTCAGAGACTCGAAAGAGGTGGGGCCGTCAAAATGATTTTTGTCGCACAGAGCAGGAATCGAACCTATAACGTGAGACAACGCCACGAGCCACTACCACAAAATAGCGATATCGAGGTTAAAGTCGAACAAAGCTGCTGGTTAAGATGGACTGTCTGCAGAAGTTTTTAAGGTAGCTGAAGATGAGCTGGTAGGGTGCATGCACCAACTCATCTGTAAGATATGGTCGGAGGAAAACATGCCCGACGAGTCAAATCTCAGTATCGTTTGCCCGGTCGACAAGAAAGTGGACCCATTTAACTTCGCGAGCTATCGAGGGATAAGTCTCTTAAGCATGGCCTATAAGATCTTCTCTTCCGTTTTGTGTGAGCGACTGACGGCAGATTAACGGCTTCATCGAAAAAATCTTAAAATTAAGGTAGATCCACGAAAAATCGACATCCACCACCTACTCGTAGATTTCAAGGCCGCTTATGACAGCGTGTCCTGCGTTTTGTGCATGACTTGTTTTGACACTCCTACCAAACTCGTCTGGTTGTGCAAAAAGAAGATGCTGCTTCATCAAGGTCGGTAGCGAACCCATCGTCACCTTTGATGTCAAGTCAAGGTGAAGCTGTCATTTTTTAACATCGTACATGAGAATGTCGCGGAAAACTCACTCGTCAACACAAGAGAGTGTGAGAGAGAGATTGACGAGATTGACGTGATTCGCCGAACATAGCAAGCCGTGCTTGTATTGAAACGGATGCGTTGAAAAATTATTTTGCGGTAAATAATGGCTAAAGTCCATATATGCTGCCTTCCAGAAAGCACGTCCAACATCTACGACTCGGTCAGAACACCACCATAGGCAAATACAACTTTAAGGCGGTTAAGGACTCGAGGTCAATCTCGACTCCCAAGTACATACGAGAAAACGCAGAATAACACTTGACAACCGGTGTTTTTTTGAGTTCAAGAGGTTTTTATTGCTTAGTAGACCCCCTTTCGAAGGACTAAGCTAACATGATACAAATCCTTGATCACCCTAGACCTGCTTATTGGCCCGGAAGCCTGCACTATCTCAGGAAGAGAAGATTTAGCCACGAGCTATACGCGCTGTATAGCGACATGAGTCTAGCCAGGCCTCTACGGATTCAACGCCTAAGATAAATAGGCTATGTAGAGCGTATGGCTCGCACTTCTCTGAAGTCTTCGGCTCCAAAAAATGTATCAACGCAATAGACAACGCCCACGAACACGATGGGGCACACACTTGGAGGAGGACCTCAACCAACTTGGCGTGCGAAATTGCAGGCAGCTGGCTAAGGATAGTCCCAACTGGAGAGCCTTGTTGGTTGAGGACCAGGCCCACCCAGGGAGAAGAAAACATTCTTTACTAGCAACTCCAAAAAAAAACGACATGGTTCCCCACATTTCCATTCTATTCTCCGGAATCCAATCGGAGACCACCGACTTTGTCGCCTATTGCATCACGTCCTGTTCCGAACAGCGCCCCAAATCATTAGCTGTCCACTCCTCTCCACTCGACACTCAACTCAGTTCATCCCTTTTTCATTCGCCTTTTAACGCTCTCATAAATTCCGATTCCGCAAACGACTTTCGGAAACATTACTTTCCACCGCGGGCCCACTCAAACTCATTCACCTCGGCCACAAATGTCAAGTCGACACTTACGCCGACCGGAATTTACGACCGCTACCGACGCCAGTGCGTTTGATTTCATCGTCTTGACCCAGTTGAGACTGGGGTTAGGGCTTTTAGCGAAGCAAATCAAGCGCCTCCTGGCATCCTTAATTTGTGACACCTCTCCGTGGGCACCCTTTGATATACCACATCGGGGCGCGAATTTCGTAATCGCCTTGCACAATTTTCGGCCAATTATCTCGCGGAGGCGTCCCCTGTTCTGTCAGCGCAACACGTCGATTTACATTAATCAGAAATGTCATAAAACGTCGCGCCCACCGCGAAGGATGCGTGTGAAACGACATGGAACATCAAACGTCAACCTGACATGAGATGTAGTCGCACACCATTAACACCCAGTTGGACACTTCAAAGGCCGACCGGAGAAGACACACTTTGCGTTGGAGTTCCGCTCCGTGAGGTGTTCACTGCTTGATTGCGCGGCATCCCTGTGTGTGCTCCTTCTGTCAATATTTGATGATCTACGGTTACGGTCTGGTTCACGATTTCATTTTCTTCAAATGTGTGTCAATATTGTCTTTCACTTGTCAGTTCACTTCACGCGGTTGTCCCCCGCTGCCGCCGTACCGACGCCGCCGCCGCCACAGTACACCATCCTGTCACATGTGTCGTACACACCCAACCTGACTTATGCAATTCATGATGCTCGTGTGAGCTGAGCGCACTCGTGTGTGTTGAATGAAACTTTCCCATGTTGCATTTGTGGTTTGTCGATTATTTACCCAGTTGCACCTTAGGGTAGGTAGGAACCAAGGGGGGCTAGGGCCAACGGGCGTGGTGTCAGGTTTTCGTGTTCATTGATAGTTCTTTGGTTTATTGACCGAAAAATATTTTTCTTTTTATTGTGCTTCGGTTGTCTTCTGGTGTCATGTTCACACACTCCATCGACGGTGTCATTTGACGCCCGCGGCGGGGGGAGCGGGCGAACGGAAGAGAGAGAGAGTAATTTTCCCCGAAACAGTGGTGGCCAGTGGTGGTCCCGTCTCAAGGAGGACCCACACAATCCTGAACGTCTCCGTCAGTCTGCTTGGCCCCACTGGAGCGTTGAATGTCGTTTACACGATTAGGTAAATATTTACATTTTGCTCCGACGACGACCGCGACGTTGGGTCGCTGCACGAGGCGATGGGGAAAAATGCAAACTCACACAGCGTCGCGAACCTGTTTAGCATCGACGAGCAGGTTGGTATCAAGTTCAAGGATAAGGCAACAAGTTGATGGTTAAATCGAGCGAACAGCACAAGGTGTATGTGTGCCCATGTACCCCCGATGAAATTAACGTCAATTACAATGGAATCGTGTGAGCTAGGAGCGTGAGCGGGACGCGGTACGATGGAGCGGTGTGTCGCAAGCACGCTTAACATCACACCGCCACGGTGCTCGGTGCACTGTGAAGTGGGCGCTGCGCGTGTAAACGTGATGGATTTGTTTTTATTGAATCCTTTTTTGTTGATGCTTTTGCGACGTGTGATGATGTCATTGTGACTGAGGGCACTAAGTGTGCGAGGCTCCTTTGTTCACGGGTTGTTTGCGAGTGTCTGGATGTTGTTGCCTGACAGTGACTGGTGCGAAAAAAACGAATGGCTGGTAGTCTGTAGCTGGAGCTTGTTCAGAGGAGGCGAGGAATATTGTTGACTTACAGGAGGAAGGTCAAAGCGATGACCTGCGAGATATTTTCTGGATTAATACATAAAATGTGTGTTCATGGCCGAAAATGTACCCATTTTCGCTTTAAGGCCATTATCTAGCAGGTTAAAGTTATTTCCCGTTGAGTATACCAACAAATCATTTCTCATACCGGTACACAACTTTGAGCAATTTTCTGAATGATGCAAACCGAAATGTGTTTAGTTCCTCCACGATGTTGTTGCAGGACGGCAGTGCCCTTAAGTGCAAAGAGATCGCAAACAAGACAACCATAACGAATGCCAACTGTAGCAACCGAGTGAATGATTAGAAGGGACCATAATAGCCACTTTGCTTAGGTTCGTTAAGTTTCGTTAATTTTTAAGTAGGGGAAAAATCAATCGATTTCTTGCACATATTGCTCAGATTCTCATAGACCTATAGAATGTGTGCCTTTGATTGTTTCTGACTGAGCTTAGAGCTGAGCTTTCTCTATGCCTTGTTCTTTATTTTGCAGACAACAGCGATGGTATGGGCGTCGCTTACTGAGTTTAGAATTTTGAATAATCCACAGACATACATTTACAGTGAACTCTCCCTAAGTCGAATTATCATAGAATATCAAAATTTGATAGAGGGACTTCATTTAAGGGCTTAACAGGACACCTGTTTCACTTGAGAGTAGATAGTCTACGGCACAGTCCTGCTCCACATCCACCGATCTACAAGAATTTTTCTGATTTGACATATCCTGTTTTTTGACAAAATGTTCGTCAGTCTGTTCCTGGCTCAATGTTGCACGCTAATTATCAATAATCTTTCATATAATTGGGAACAAGTCGTCGACCAATTTTGGGAATTGGGAACAATTTTATTGTTATTAATTTTTGTTGTTTACCCTCTCTGATTATGAATTATTTGTATTTTTTTAAGTATTGAGTGCTGTGGTACCCTCTGAACTGGACGAAAGAGAATATTCAGGGGGAGCAGGTGCCATCCACAAGGATGCGCTAACAACTCGCGCATTAATATCTGTGGATATAGTGATCAGGCCACTTAGGAGTAATATAATAATGTCTGAAACCGTGTGAGTTCCTGCGTATATGGGAAGCCACGTAAATGAAACAGTTGACGAACTAGCTAAGAATGGTATCACAATATCGTCTGACAAATTTAGCACTGCAGCTCCCACTTGACAATGAACTACTGTTAACAGCAACTAAAGTGTGGAAGCGCAATAATTCATGTCTTAAAACTAAAATCTGACCCGAAATGCAACTCCGCTAAAACCAAACCAATATTCACTCTACCAAGATATGACTGCAGTTCACTAGTAGAGATCATAACAGACCACTTTGCTCAGAGACCACAGGACCACCGTGCTGACGGACTAGATCGATGCAGAAAATGCAAAGAAACAGAGATGATTGAACATCTGGACCATCTTCTCTGTTAATGTCTGGCCTTAGACAAAACGCGGTTCAAAACTCTTGGTGAACCATTCTTTAAATCACTAGGCTTACTCAGTCTCGTGCTAACACAATGGACCGGCGGGGATATGTGAGGCTGAGCAGGTCTATGTTTTGTGTTTGTATAAAAATTTCTTTGAAATTGCCTCGAGTCAATTGTGCATTGTTTTAGTTTGAAATTTTTTCTTCATATTCATTGCAATCTAGACTTTTTATAATCCTGCCGACGAGTGGAACTGAGTGAAAAGGCGATGTCATTTGTCACTATTTTGTATAACCTTTTGAAATTGCTGTTCTACTATTTTGATAAGGTCTTAATTCGTTCTGATCACGAAGTCGCATTGTTTTTGTCGTTCGACTCAAGCTTCTGAAAATATATTGTTATATAAAAATGTGGTGGCTCGTGGCTTGTAAGTTCGATTCCTTTTCCGTGAGACACAAATAATTTTAACGGCCTCACCTCTTTCGAGTCACAGACAATGCTCAAAGACTATTTCCTGTCTAGAGAAATCTTAGCAAACTGTAGGTCCCTTCCACTCGTGGGAGAACAATAGCATGCACAACACGAGTGGTTGCTGAGAAGCTGACCCCATCAGCTGCCCATATATATATATATAAAAATGTAAACCCTCCACAAAGCCATATTGTTCACTACAGATGACCTTGTTCAAACAAGTGCGCTAAGATCACGTGGTCACTCCAAGCGACGCTGTTCAAATCGTTAATAGACCATTTGAAGTGGCAGCCGGGCTGAGGGAGTGATCACGTAAACGCCCCAAAGCAACAGCTGGAGAATCGTTCTAGGGCCTGCCCATTTATTTTGTGATGCGTGTGGTAAACTTGATGTAAGTTTGTTGTTCCCTTGATTGGCGCACTCTCTCTCTCTTCTGCCAACCAGCGTGGCGGAAACATCGCGTACATTATTGAAATACAAAAAGACCTAATAAAAACCTTAAAAATATATTTTTTTTAATCATGAAGGAAGTAAGAAATAATATTCATAAACATTTTAATGTAACTATATACATATATTTATGCTCAGTTGTATGAACACACACTTTGCGACAAGGCCTTAAGGCTGTCAGTACTCATAATATCTTATATGTTTGTAAGCCGAGTTAACTACTCTTTTCCATTTGGCAAATAAAATCACACTTGAAACGTTTTTTCTTATAGTCCTACCTACAGTTGGTAGGCATAATTGCAGCCGCCAATGACGTCCCACGGGGGTTGGGTACTCCATCTTCAGTCGAAGGTGCTCGGCTCCCGGATTTCACCACGGGGAGGTGAGAGTAGGAGTTCATTGACAGAGGCTAAGTGCAGACGCCTGTGCCTGCATAAGTCGCTTGTCAACGCTTCGAAATCCAAATTATTTGGTACCAAGACTTTTTTCAAAGAATTTTGAGCAAAGTTGCCAAAGACATAAGTGCTCTATCTCTTACCGTTTAGGAGCCTATAAAGAACAAGCAACCAACATGATTTTTATTTATAGAGAAGAAGATGCTACCTTCCGGCTTAGTTCGTTGGAGATAGCAACACCGTCAGATCAGCATCACAAAAATAAAAATGTTCCCTCCTGTCTTCTAATCAACCGAAACCTTGAGTCTTGCAAAATAAAACTACATAGATTTCGTTTGACATTCCATTCAGTGACGCTCAGCTGCAGCTGATCTTGCGTCGCCTTCGATTGCAGTTTAAGAACTCCTCCAACTCCGATGCAACAATCAGTGAGCAGGGAACGATCTATTCCCGTACATCGATTACACCATCAGTCGTGCTTCAGTCTTTTATCACACCATTCAACTGCGACAGTCAAAACTATCGCTCCCCGTCATCTTTGCGTTGATTTATGCCAGTGAATGGCGAAACCTAGGGAGATGCCATTCGCTTCGCTCTTAATTGATCACTGGTGACACAGTGTCGTCCCGCTATAGGTCCAACAGCAACAGCACTCCTCAATCCCGCTTCACCTAATTTAAACTGTGTCTCCTTCATTATCTTCATCAGTTTCGTTGGTTTTTTTTCTCTCGAAAATATCTTTCCCCTCTGCAGTGATTAATGTCAAGATGGAGCGGACAAACTCAACTCAAATAGTCTCCCCAAAAAGAATGTCTGCTGTTCACTCGTCGCCAACAAACCTCCTCCACTCGGTCTTACATTCGGCGACGCAGACACACGACCTGATACAAAAAAGATCATGTTTATGTTTCCCCTGCGTGTTGGTCTGTCAACATTGAAAATCTCTTGGCAACGCTCCGCGCAGAGGATCCACGCAACCTGAGCACTCCCCCACGGAATGGATACGAAAAACAAGGCCAATTCCGGACAAACTAATTTGCCAGATCGCATTAATGGATTGTCAGGGTTAATTGTCACTGTCAGTCACGTCATGGGCTGTCGTTCGGTCCAAAATAGTCTCGAACGGGCTTCGGGGAATGGTCACATTCGGTTCATCTAGTGCGATGGAGACGTCTGGTGATATTCAAACGTTCGGGTGGATTTATGACTTAATTCAGCGTGTGTCTCCTCTTCCGAATGACTGCATTTTTCATCAATTTGTCTCCCTCTTCTGGTGCTTCTGTTGCGGCGGCCATAAATTCGGACGGATTTTCCGTTTTGACTTCCCTCCGGGTGCGATGTTTTTCTATGTTTTAATGATGTCGAATCTATGTTTAGACAATGGGAGCGTCAACATTTCCACTTCCACGCGTCTTGTCAAACATCTGAAGCACTGTCATTCGCCTTTACTACTCGCGTGACTCCGTATTCTTCAACTTGAAATAATGTCGGGATGGGTCTCGTACGAGCATTATCTGGCGACGTTTTTAACTGAGTAAATATTTATGACAGTACGCAGTTTGACAGAACTCCTGACTAGCTGGAATGTGAGGCGTGTTTACGTAGATTTCGTTCGGCAAATATTCCACAAGCAGTTATCAACGGTTTTTAGTGGATTTGCGATTATTCCGGGCAGTGCGTGACTGAAGAATGCCCTTGTTGTTGGATATCTACATAGTTTATTGCAAGTCATGGAAAAGGCAGAACCGAAAAACTAATCTGCTTCAGATTTTTGTTATCAACCTCGTGAAGGCCGGTGAAACGACATGATATCAGAACTAAATTGGGTAGATATACAAATTGCGTACCTATATTTAGTGATAGTGGATAGTGAAAGGTTAGCAAGCGCTTGTTGGGAAATACTGACCATTCTCTGTGCAGGAACGGATTGCAGAGTGCTCATTTTTCAGAAAACATTAAAGATTCTCTTCTGTCGCGTTTATGAAAGTATTACAACTGGCCAGTGCCAGTTCAGTCAGTAAGTCAGACAATTTTTACAGACGTACTGTGGTGAACCTGACAGATTATTGTCAACTGTCAATAAGGACGCGACTTGGCATGGTTTTTGCAAATGAAATAAAAAGTTGGAAATACTTAAGTGTTTTCTTTGAATTTGTCAGGTATGTAGGTGGGTATGTTATTGGGTGCCCTGACAGACTTATGGCCATTGGAATATTTTACCACCTTAAGACTTACTTGGTGGTGGCCCGTGGCGTTGTGGGTACGTGCGTCGACCCCAACCTCGACGTCGTAGGTTCGATTCCAGCTCGGAGCGACAGAACTAATTTTGACGCCCCCAACTCTTTCGAGTCACTGACAATGCTCAAAGAGTATTTCCTGTCTAGAAAAAGCTTCTCAAACTTGGCCGTTCGGATTCGGCGTAAAACTGTAGGTCTCTTCCACTCGTGAGAGAACAATAGCACGCACAACACGAGTGGTTGCTGAGAAGCTAGGCCCTGGCCCTCTATGGGCTGTAGCGCCACCCATATTATTATTATATTAAGACTTACTTTAGTTCTTAAACCACGCGGAACCGCATGTATCATTGAAGATCCGCATAATCTTTGAAGGTTTTCCAGTGCAGCGCCGCTAAAGCCTCCAGTTTTGCTAAGAAGAACTCTAGGAACTGCCTCCTTTTCTTCGCTGGGCTGGGCAATCCCAAAGCAAATGTTTCATAGACTCTTAATCTGTTCGCACATTGCATGTGAACCTATTACCCAGCCCCCCCACCATACTCCTATTAGGATTGTGGGTAGACGCGGTAAAGCCACGTCCCACTTAGGTTGGATAAGTTGCACCCATTGTGATGAGAGACTTCTATTAGCACGCGTTGATCTTTTTCTTTTAAGCTCTCGCCGTTGCTCCATCCACGAAATCGAGCTCTGACTCTATCTCTCTATCTCGAGATTCCTCTAGTTTTATACTTCGGCTTTCGGCAGGCTGTCATTTCCTTGAATTGCAGTATACCACAGAACTCAGGAGAGTGTCATCAAGTTCACCAAGCAGCACAGATTAAGCAGTTTCAATGTCAGAATGTTTGATGCAATGATCATTATTGCCGTTGCTTATCAAAACAAAATAAAGTTGATGGATTTTGTCGAGTTGCTGTCTCCCTACGCCAATGCTGCTTCTTGTATCGCATCCATTTCGACTTAAGAGAACCCGCAGTAGTCCGAGGGATTTTGCAAAGAGGTCACAGAAAACGCTCGCGCCTGTACTCCTGCTCGTCTCCTTCAGTGTATAGGTGACTTACCCATCTGATATTACCATTTGTTCCTGCTATTGTACCTTATCCGGAAAGCACGGATTGAAGTTCGTCTCCGAGGCTAGGGTTGGTGGTAAAGAATCAGTGTGTTCTACATTTCGTTCTACTGTCCACCCTGTTAAGCAAGATGACAGTTTCTTCACAATTGAAGCGTGGTTAGATGTTGTTTTTTTTTTAAACGACGTCTTTTCCCGTAATCAATAATGACATCAGCTTCGACATCAACTTCGTTTGTTCAGGAACAGATAGCAGTGTCCAATTGCTTTGTTTCAGCAGCTCTCAAAGTTACCAAAAGGAGAAGAACCTCCACTCTTTACTACCTTAAGCTTCAAAGCAGACAGCACACTTAAGACACACATTGTTGTTCCAGTGTGATACTCATAGTCAAACTACTATGTACCACTGATCGACAATTTCAGTAATAGTGCAGTTAATTTCATCTCAAGCGCAATGGGATTTTGAAAACCAGATAAATGCTTATGAACTTTGCTTCCACTGGAATTCGAACCAGGGAACCTTCTAACCAAGGACAGGCAAGGACAAACAGTATCGAAGAATGCCCACAAATGTCGATTCGGCGCCAATTAGTTAAATTGAGCATGGACCAAAAGTCCTTTTTTTGGTTAGATTTTGCCCAACATCTGTATGAAATGACCGCAGACACCGTTGTGAGTTTGATGATTGGGAAATGTTGGCCATATATTAGGTTAGGTTAGGTTATAGTGGCTGAATGCTAAGGGCAATCACACTTAGGCCAGATTGTGATACCACGCGTATTGACTTTTCCTTACACTGGAACCAGTTGGTGCTTCTAGTGAAGCGATTTAGCTGGCTTTTGCTGGCGCTGTGTAGCTCATTGCGGCCGCTGAAATAGTAGGTCCCTAGGTGTAGGAACCTACGAATAGCCAGAGCAGAGTAGGTGAGCTGGCCATATATTCATTGCAGCTAAATATTCTCGGACGGGAATCATTCTAGGCTCAGCAAATATACAACAACCCTATTACAGTCATTGGAGTAGACACAATCTACTGGCATTCAACGAGGCATCATTCCACCCACAAATTTTGACTGTTTGGTGTAGTTTTTGGCAAGACGGCATCATCGGACTTCGTTTCATTCGAAATGAAGAAGGAGACACATTGAATGTTCAATGATCTCGGGTATATGGCGATATATGTATACCGACTTTTTGTGTCCAGACATCAAGAACATTGACAAAATAAATGACTTTTAAGAAACCGGCGGTATATGCCATAAGAACAAACAACGCAACGCTAGAAGTAGTGAAGGAAAAGTTCAGCCACTGGGCCATTTAAACGATCTCCTATTACATTCACAATCAAACGAATCTTCTTCGTTTTTGCGTGGCGCTACAGATCGATGTGAACCTCGGCCTCAGTCATCATTCCTCGCCAACTAGCACGGTCTTGGGCTAGACGCTTTCAGTTTCATACACCTAGCTGATTAAGATCTCTTAAGCCGGTTACTCCATGGGAGGCGAGGTAGTCCTCTATCGTATTGTCCCTTAGGATTGGCCACTAACACTTTCCACGCCGGAGCGTTGGTGTCCATTCTCTCTACATGACCTAGACATCTAGCCAATGCTACAAATGAATACAGCTTAAGCCCAGAACCAAATTTATACCACACCCCCTTCTGATTTTATTTAAATTTCGTTCCTATCATTCGTATCTGGTCACTCTGTATTTCAGAAAACAATGAATGCACGTAGTTCTGTTATGCGGCAAATTTCGTACCGTACAAATGCGTTAAAGAAGAACTATTTTAGTTTAGTTTATTAAATTTAAAGAGAACTCCTGTCCGAATTCATGGAACATGCATCGATGCATATGCACATGCGAATTGATGGACTTTCACGTATTAATACTCCATCCCCATGAACGAATGGATATTTGGTGCACTTCCTGTTTTTCCACACGAATGAACTTCGACAACCCAGCCTCGACAAGGCCTATTCCTCCACACACAGCACAAGCATAGTTGACTTATGTCTACAATTCAATTCATAAACGTGACACCATAACTCATCGGATTGGAAATAATGTTCCCACAGTCGGGGAAGAAAAACAATTCGATTCAGCAGAATTTTCCAAGTCTGACAGTTTGTCTGACGACAACACACTCCAGCACACACTCACGCACGCCGCATGCACCAGCGCCCTCGGAGGGTCCTTTTCCATTCATCACTCATGCCTCGATTCATTCATTCCCAATGAATACCGCCATGCTCCGCATTGCATGCTCCGCTTTGGTGTTCAGCTCGCGCAGCAAACCAAAGCCCAGTGAGTACTTGGAAATGTAATTAACTCCACAAAATTCTATCAGCGACACATGCATTTAAGATTGGCAAACACGTGACCACCGCCGCGCCGCCACCAGACACATGTGTGTGCATCCTCACGACACACCACGGCCGCGACGATGACAACGGCGAGAACGTGGCTCCTCCAACTTTCATCCCGAAGCATAAGAATTTCTGTCTGCGCCGTGTCTTGTCACAACCGCCCACAGAAGCCGTGAGCCACCGGCTGGGTGACCCCTCCCCCCGACCAAGGGACTGTGCAAACACAAGGGACGTTGCACGTCTGCTTGTGGCGTACACAAGCAAACACATCACTGAGCAAAGCAGACATCATCGTGTTTAAATGGAATTAAGTAGCGGGGGCGCCAACTGAGGAGGTGCCCCGGTGCGATGAAGCAATCCACTGGGGGGCGTTGGGTCGCCGCACGGTCTGTGCCCACCGGAAGTGCAGCTTTCAAAGCTTTGAATTCATCCCGCGTCGAAGGGAGCCGCTTTTCACTTTCCATGCTAATCACAAATTAATTAGTTCACTTGTGAAGAGACGACCCGAACTGCGCCAATTGAAGACGGGACGCTGCCGGGAACCCGAGAAGGAACTGAATGCCGAGGAGGGGGCGTCGCTTCGACTACAGCGAGCGCACTAAGTGACGAGAAGATTCTTATCTGGCGAGTGCTTGGTTTCATCAACCAAAGTGCTGTGGCTCTCCAGCCAGCCGTCCCGCCATTCATGGAAAATTAATGTCAGTGCCCGGGTGCTTTCTGTTGCCCGGGATTACAGCCAATCACTGGGGTAATCTCTCGCTCTGAACAGCCTCTAGAGTTACCCGCCGATGGCAAACTTATTTGTAACAGTAATTAATGATGATCTCTGACCAGTGCGTCCTATTTTGTAACATCAAGTCCCGCCACCGACGCTGAAGTGTGTTAAATCATTGTCTCTGACGGCGAAGTGGTTGTGATTCGAGCGCGATAGTCGCGGACTGAGTGTGGGAAAAAAACGCTTTTTGGCTCTCGACGACAACGACGACGATGACTATCGACGGGTGATGGGGATCGCGGGGTTTTCCAAATGAGAGAATCGGGACACTTCGGGAGAGTGATTGTGCAATGTAATGAATGTTGAAGTAGGTCATGGATTACTTGTGGTTACAGACGGGAAATTGAATGCGAGAGAGAGAGAGTTATGTGATAGGAAATTGAGTCTTGTGGGGGCTTATTGATTTTGAGGGCTGTCAGTGGGAGAGGAGACGAGGTTCCCAAGAAATGTGTCACTTTTGTGGAGGTGAGGTGTCAATTTGATAGATTGCCCTAGAAGTGAACAGGTGGCGTTGTTGGTTGGTCTCAAAAGAGGTAAAAAAGAGTGATGCCAAGTCACGTTCCGAAAAAAAGTAGAATGACAGCTGTCAGCAGAATGGGATTGATGGACAAAATGGGCAACACAAAAACCATTTTTAAGAGCTGAAACTGTTTTAAAAAATTTATTCATTCCAGACTTTTTAAGAAAAATTTAAGTGGAAACTGCACAAAAAGTCAACTGTCGAATGTATTACTCTTACGCTCTGTCGAATGTATTACGCAGCTTAAGCTGCACGGCACGTCATGGCAATGTCATGTGGCCAGTCCTCTTGACAGCTGTCAAAACGAACGTCATTCTTCTGGCAAATTCGTCAGACTGAAAGTCTGAAATTCTCCAAATTTCAGACAATGACAGACAATCAGAGAATCCTGCATGGCTATCCCACCGTCCACCACTTCTGCCAGCGCAATAAAACCCCATCTTCGACCTCGTTAATGTCAGTTGCATCATAAAACTCGAATCAATCGAGGGGATGACTGAAAGCAACGCCACCACTCCCAACGTGTGTTTGCACCTCTGACTGTTCCCTCAACACCAAAAATATCCTCGCCGACGAAGGCTTTCAGACACGATGATAAATTATTTCACTGTCATCTGTCATTTCTCATCCAGTTCGTCTGCACTTTTGACAGGCGTTCATCATGCCTCCGGTTGCCCTCATCGATTCGTTTCGTTTCTATTTATCCTTATTCGCCCGCCCGCCCGTCAGTATCCCTCACTCCTTATCGCCGTCACTGGGGTAATTTGAGAACTGTCATCTCCCTCGTAGACATAGACACACGGACGTCTATGGACGGGCGCTCGGTAACGATGACGCCGCGCCGGCATCCATAAACCGTACAGCATTGTGACATCATTTCGAAATTTATTGCGTCATTAAAAACGTACTCTAATGGACTTTGTTGTGGTCTTCGGTAGCGTAGAACGCTGCGCCTCGTTACCATTTCCATGCCAAAAAACCAAGCTGCTAGTCGCAGTTGAATGCACTCTCCTTTGGTCCTCCCTGGTCGCAGTACAAGAAGTCGACTCACTCCAATCCGTGGGAGTGAATATGTAGTTCCCTTCTTTCTTCAATTTTCAAATTGATTTGTTAAATGCGATACTCGTTCCCTTGCCGCTCCACGAGCGTCCACAGTGGCGATAATACAGTCGTAAAGACGCACTTAAGCACGCGGCAATGAAGATATTTATAAATCCCGTGGCACTAAAACCGGGTCGCAATAATCTCTCCGATGATTGGAAAATGGTCAATGCACGAGCGCCGAAGGGATGATGACGGGTGTCCTTATCGGAGGACGAGATACCGAAGTGCCGTTTGTGAAAGTGGACTTGGATATCGTATCGCTTGTACTCAGAAGGATTTAATTAAATTTAACGATCCGGCGCGGGTGTGAGCTGACAACGATGTCCGATCGATGCACTGCCTGCGTTGGGCGCCATCCAAATGGACATCCACTTAATAATTCGTGTCATCCGAACGAGGTATTGATAGCCCTAATCTTATGCACATTTTGTAGGACGACATTCCACTGAATCGATTTGTTTGTGGGAAGGAAAAAGGTATTTGGGGCATTTGTGGACTGGTTCTGTTTTTTGTAAACGGTTGCAGTTGGAAGGGGAGATCAAAATCGATGCACTTTTAAAGATCTTTAGGGCAAGGAGGTAGTTCTACTCGTTGCCCTTCGTTTGAAAACGGAGTCCTACCGACTTTGTTCCGAGAAGCGGGAGCCACAGTTAGTGGGAAATCAATTACAACGTCGCGGGAGATATTGAGATATGGAAAAGTAGTTGCTGACCGATCGCGGGTGAGATGAAATAACTCATTCTGGATGATGCGTGTGGTGATACCGCTGTATGGTAAAGGAGGTCAGGGCTATCTGCTTAAGTCCTCAAACTGGAGGATACGATTTCTTTGAACACATGCATCTGTTCATTCTTAATGAGGAATTTAGGGACAAGGTTGTTGCATGAAGTCTCAGTTCTTCTCTATGACCAAATTTGTTGTATGTTGCAGCGTCACTTGCAAGTCATAGTCATAGGAATAGTTACAAGGTTTGTAGACCAAAACAGTGATTCAGAAAAACAGCTGAATATTTTGCGAGTTTCAAAACGGATTGTGACATTGAACGATTGCAAGAGACAATGGAAGTGTAGGTTGAAGAGAACGCGCTTAGATCAGACTATGCGAACAGTATTTTCACGCGAATTGCGCGCGTTAATTTGGGCAAGACCTGCAGAATCTAACAAAAATTCCTCTAACCTCTGTTTTCCTGTTTATTACGATTTCATAATGACTGTACACCTCAACGATGTGACAGGCTCGAGAATGTTTTTGAGAGAAAAAATTGCCCTACGGACCTAAATGAGTCGTAGTTTACGCGTCTACTTAGGGGGTAGACATTATCTGACCTTAATGCAATCGGAACAAATGATTTCTAGCTTTTTCGCATGTAGACCATGATTCAAAACTTAAACCGACCACATATTGCAGAGCACCGCGGACTATGTTAGAAGGCGCATGTGTTTTTTACTCACAGGTTCGGTGTTCCTTTTCTTCTCGAATCAAGAGGTTTGTCGAAACCCTCTTTCCTGCAGCATTGTTTTCTATGCGATCGATATGGCCGAGCCAGTGCAGTTAAAAGGTTTTTGCCATCGGCCGGTCTTGTCCTCCATTCATCTTTCTAGCAGAAGGGAATTTTTCTTTCGAAGGCACATTCAACTTTCGGCGTAGCTTATCAAACATCCACACTCCTTACCGCCGCACTGAAGCAGAGAAGTTCCTACGTAACTCGTTATGAGGCAGTACGATAGTAGTTAAGTCGTCCATCCACAATCGATCACCGAAATGGTGCACGAAGACATTATGATGAACCATTGGTATTGGAGATTAGGGTTGTAAGCCACAGAGTGAGAGAGAGTTAACAGAGTTCATTGATCGGGCAATGTCATAAAATGATCGAAACAAATCTGATTCCACAGGAAATTAACCACTCTTATTACGTTCACCTGTTTTATAGCACTCCATGGGAAATGAATTTTAGACCACGAATTGATTCACAATTCATTGCCATCATGTTCATAATTTGTATTTTCACGGCATCATCTTTCTTAAGTCGCTAATATTCGTCATACAGAATAATTAATATAGTCTTCTCAAACATCTGTTGGACTGACTTGTAGAAGATAGTGCCTTCCTTGTTGACTTTTGCCCGCCGCAATATCTTCTCCAGTACCAAATTGAAGAAATCACACGACAGCGTATCTCCTTGTCGGGCATGCTTTCATCTTCCCAAATTCGGCAAATGATCTGATGCATGCTCCTACCATAACATTGCTCCCAACTTTGAAAAGCTCCGTAAGCATAGACCCTACAGCCCACAGTAGTTCCACTCGTCTTTTTTCAATAAATGTCTTCTTCTTCTTCTTTGGTTGGCGCTAAAGTCCGGGGTAGGCCTGAACCTCAACCAACATGCTTCTCCAGCCAGCACGATCTTTCGGCAGCTGGCTTCAGCTGCGCACACCAAGTTGGTTGAGGTCCTTTTTCCACTTCTGCGAGGACGTCCTCTGTTGCGCTGTCCCAATGGCTCGGTATCCAAAAGACTCTTCGGGCCGGAGCTTAAGCGTTGGATCCGAAGATGCTTAACTAGGTGCATGCCGCTGTACAGTCCCTACAGTTTTTTGAATCTTTTCCTCCAGACGCCATCACCAAAGATCGCATGCAGAACTTTTCTCTCTAAAACAACCAAGAGCCTCTTCATCCGCTTTCAATAGTGTCCATGTCTCTGCGCCATAGAGCAGGACTGGGTGTGCGAACAATGCTTAGAGGTACACAGTGACAGTCGTTTGAATGGATCAGAGTAGCCGCAACTGCCTCAGTGACCCTATTAGGTCTACCAAGGACACGCGTACACCTGGCTCAGTTCGGTTCTGAATGCATTGGAAAGCATTTCGCGACATCGAAAATTTCACTTAAAGTTTGCATAGCCGGCCTCGTTAAATTTCATTAGTTTCCAAGTTCATCTTCCAACTGCCGCAACGACCCTTATTATTACTGCCAACGATTTTCGAACAGTTTGCTTTACAACTGTAGGACGTGCTTAAGTTGTGACTCGAATTATTTAGGGGTCCTGTCTTGTTTCTTCTAAAGAAGGGATTTTTTCGCATTCAGTCACATATCCACCAAAAACCGTGAGAGACCCAATGCACATACATAGCTTCGCTCACCACTCGCCACACTGCTCTCTTCCAGTTTCACATTGCCAACATAAGACCCCACCTATTGATTGTGACCCAAGTCCACTCCAGCTTGCAGCGACACCCAAGTAGAGTACTTCCGCATAATACCTCCTTAAAGTCACTTTCGAGTGAGGGCCACAAGTTTGAGATTTTATTACATCCTCAACTGAGACATGATTTGATTTTATTGAATTTATATCAACTTCAAATTTTACGGCTGAAAATAAGAGCAGATCATCAATTCTCGACGGACGATGTAATAAAAAGCGTGTAAAATTTTTAAAATGTGACAAAGCACATAAATACCGTGGTAATGGCCGTGGTTTTATTGGAGAGATTTTTTTTGTGTCAATTTCGGTTGAGATCGTCAGAGCATACCATGCCTATTTCCGGCAATTCTCTGATGCAGTTGGGGCAGAATGCCGACAATGCCTTGATGTGTGTTGGCTCTTTGGCCTTGAATGTCACGTTTTGTCGTGGAATTGTTCGTCAGTTCATGGGTCCGCGAAATTATATGCCCTCTTATTGAAGTTTTATGTTTCAGCTCTACGTGTGTGGTATTAATTAGTTCTTTTTTTGGGTAGCAGCATTGGCCGGCGGGGTAAGTCCTGTCGAGAACGCTCGTGTTTTGCGTGATTCTCGGCGATCTGCGTTTTTACTCGGGTGCAAGAGCCCAAAAGCGCTATGCTGACTCATTGACTGACGAAAAGTGGTGTCGCGAGAATGAAAATTGGAGTGTCTTGGACTATGAACTTGATGCACTTGTAGGGGGAATTTTGGATTGGTCACTGTGATCTTAACAGCGTTCGAAGGTGGAGGTGGAATATGTTTAATCTTCAAATGTCCATCGACACATAATCCATTGCATCACCAAATGCAGAACAAATTTGTAACACAACATTCGGCATGGCCATCAAAATTGCGAACAACTCAAGCGACGTTCATCTCACCCACCCACCGCACGCCCACCCACTGTAGTGATGGTCTTGAAGGGTGATAAATCGTATTGACAAACGACAGTCGTACTCAAGAACAGAAACTCTTTGTCTTCAATATCTCCTTGGGAGCGCTTTACGCCACGCCGCGCCGCGTCGCCTGTCTGTCTTCAATCTTTGACATGCGGCAACAAATAAGCACCCGTCACTCGTCGGCGTCGGCGGGGATGTACATTGTACACAGTACGCACATCATTTGTCATTCGGCGTTTGCACTGTTGCGCGAGCAGAAGCAAATCTTACGCACACAAAGAAAATAAACAGACAAAACCTCCCCCTCGGGCAACAAAGAACCAAATCATGTGCATCGCATTAATTTTCAACCCTCCGCCACCTTGGCACCCTTTTGAGCAGGCACACACACCCGCATACAGATTTGTGTGTGCGGAATTTTCCATTTTCCATTCAACGATTTCTTGCAACCCCCCAGAATGTCGGCACACTGACTGTCGGCCGGGGCACTAAAGGCGGCACACACAGCCAAGCAGGCGAACACAGAATTTCTTTGTTCGACATGGGTGAAGTCACCCGTGCAACGGGCAACCCCCTCAGGCAGAAGGTTAGTAGATGCGAGCACTGCGGTGCCACCGCCAACACCACCACCGCCCCGTGGGGTTGTAATTCAATGCGGCATTACTTTTGCAACTGTGAACTTGGCATTCGAAGATAAAGGCGAGCGTGTCGCATGTTGGTAAGGTCACTCACAACTGTCGGCTGTTTGGGGGTGGAATTTTCTCTTCTGGTTTTGCTGCTGCTGGCATTTCCACTCAGCTGAGCGCTGAATGGCAGCCACTGCTCAGAGGTGAATATGTCTGTTCCACCAGACCGCTGCGTGGTGGAGCGGCTGCTCAGCCTTCCTGGGATGTCCTTGCTGACGGGGGTGACTGCTCTTTACCTTGAAGCGCCTGTATTTATTTACATGCCGAGATTTATCCTTGTCGTTTTTTCGCAAGTGGGCGAGCCTTGCTGCGCGTTTGAGGGGTTAGTTTGTTGGTGTCACTGGTGGTGGATGTTTAACTTTCTCTGACGCAGTGAAAGTTCATTGAACTTGGAAATGTGCGAAGAACAGCCGGTCGGGGTGGTGCTTATTGACAATCAGTGATACGTCTTAATTGAAGTGCGCCTGCTACTGAGCGGCGGGATGGGAATGGATGTGTTTGCTTGACACTCGGAAGGGTTTTCAGAAGCTGACACGCACGTCGTTTTTTTCGCAATATTCTCTGTTTTCAATTATGCACGAGTTACTCGAAAATGCCTACGCATGACAGGCCACAAGGGCAGATGTGTCGTTGAAGTGTTGTCAAACAGGCTTTTGACACGAGATGTGTGTGTCCTTGCCACTCGTTTCGGTGAACGGGATGAATGGGAACATGAATAAAAAATGCTTTGAGCAGATTGCTCACTTTGAGCCTTGAACCAGTGTATGGGTAAATTTCTGACAATCTCCATGGAAAATGGCACGACTCCATTGAGGACTCGACTGAGAGGGATTTTGGAGACGGGTCTTAAATTGTTTGCTTCTGAATTGTGTATGAATTGCGGCTGTTGAACTTGTCGGCGCTTGATGGAAGGGGTGCATATACAAAATGGGTCCATTGACGTGCGACTACTTGCGGAATTGTCAAAGTTCATTCTGTTTGATGATGACGATGATGATAAAGTTCGGCTATATCGATGGAAATTGGCGATGAGTCCCGTTTTCAAAGACTTTAGAAGTAATGACAACACTAAACCAAATTTTACAACATACAAGGTCTTATGCAAGGTGTGCTACACAGCGTCCTTAGTAAAGAAAGTAAGTAAATTAAGCATTCCGACTTCATAGAACTAATAAAGCCGTATCTCGAGCACCAAGTTTGATTATTTCTGGCCATCTGCCGAAACACTAAGCTGACTTTATATAAATCTCTGATCATCCCAGTCCTTCTCTATGGCGCGGAGACATGGACGCTATTGAAAACGGATATAGAGGCTGTTGGTTGTTTTGAGAGAAAGGCTGTTTGCGTTGATGTTATAAAAGAAAGAAAAATAAGATTATCCCTGTCCTACTGTACGTCGCCGAGGCATAGACAATCTCAAAATCGGGTGGAGAAATCCTTAAAGAAAAGTTCTGCATGCGGACTTTGGTCCTTAGTGCGTTGACGTTGACTTGGAGGAGAATATCCAAGCACGAACTGTATGGGCTGTACATCGTCATGAGCCTACCCAGGCGTCTACGGAAGATCTACGAACGACTCGAACAGTCTTCGAATCTGTCGGCCAGCGTCATAGAAAACGCCTGCGTTAAATGTGGCGCACACAAGCAAAAAAGGACCCTAACCAACTTGGTGTGCGGAACTGGAGACATCTCCGGACTCTGGTGCCATACAAAGAAAAGAGGAAGACTTCGAAAAGTCGTTAATCACCAACGGCAACGCTCCCATTATCACTGTCAAGCGATGGTCCACTGCATTCGAAGTCTTTGCAGCACGCCGAAGAGATTTGTCTGTTTTGCCTATCATGTCACCTTCATGTGTAGATGTCCCTGTGTCGTTTTCATTAGTTCTAGGGTGTTGCAAGCCCCAACCAATGAGTCTGGTCTGCAAGTGCGGTACACAACACTCTGGTGTCTGTCGGGTGTCAATTAGAAAGAAGACCGGTCACGAGCCCTAGTGTGCGCCCTAGTATGAGGGGTTGGTGATTTTTTAAACGCAAACTTTGTCGCAACAATTGTTGGTTCTTCAGTCTCCCGGTTATAACTGTGGTTAGCTGGTATATTTTGGTCAGTGGGTGAGCTGTCCTAAATGGAGTTACTTTTTTGCAATAGAGAACGAAAGAGCGTTCGAAGTGGCCAGACAAGGGTCTGAAATGGACATCAAGGAAGCGGACAATTCACTGCATCCACCGAACAGTTATCTCAGGCCACCATCCGATCGGAAAATGCTCCACAGATGGATATCAGAATCCAGCGATCTGTGCTGGAGGCGGTGAAAAGGAAGAAACCGAGATGATTGAACGTCTGCTTTGCCACTGCACAGCTCTGCAGAATCGACGGTTAGAAAGGTCATGGATTTTTGGCAGAGACTGCGGAAATAGCTTTTAAAATTTAAAATTCATAAAGGGCCTGGGTTTGTTTCCAGAGATGCGAATCTATATTAATATGTAATACCTTCCCAAAAATCTGCCACATTCTGTAACACCTCTTCCAAGGCGCCGTAGGTTCACATGTACCATAGTCCATAGACCGGCTCCCCTATGTCTTGAAAAATAACACACTCAATAGTAGGCGAGGATAGTGGTAGTCATCGAACAGTTTTCAAAAAAATATTTGGTTCCTCCATTTATTTTTTATATCAGCATCACTTTTTGTAAATCTGCTTAATTTTTTGAGGCGATTTGCTACACTTTTTGGGCTCTGCATTCTCATCACTGGTAGTATGGTAGGTATTATGTTCTCCACAAATGAAGGTATCCACATAGAAACCTTGGTCTCCGATTGGAAGTGAAGTTTCAACCATCACACTCCCCTTTCTCAACGTAACCTTTTCGCAATGACTTTTTATTTACTTCTACGAAATTATGTGCAAAACATAATAAATTGTTGTTCTGTAAAGGAACCTCACAGATCTCAAAACTGGAGTGTCCTGAAAGGAACCGAAATCTACAAATTGATAGTCACCATATATTCTATGATTTCAAAGCCTCATATTACGACGCGAAGTGAATAGAGAAGTCCTGCCCATTAAGGGTGCGGATACACACCAGACCCTTAAACCCTATTTTGGGGGCCAGTCCGATGCATAAACTTAACTTCCGGAACTATTTTTTAAGCTACGAAACTCACAATGTCGCCTTTCAGATAATCCTATTACAAATCAGTAGGTAAATATCTCATCATGGACCATTATCAAGTGTCCGATCTTGGGTATGGAATACCCGCGGGAAGTGTGTTCTCTATTCCGTGTAAACTACATTGGTAGGACGGTGCTCCACTTGTTTACGGATCATGTCAATTGAGGTTTGTTTCATGGCACAAGTGCATGTAGACTGTCAAATTTGCTAACCGGTGTCCTTGAGTAAAAGGATGTGATCTACAGCACCTTTAAACAACCACACTATACCCTTGATATAAAATCGGTAGTCACTTCAATTACTGGGAACCTTTTAGGACATCACCGATAGGGATACCCTCCCCCAAATCTGCGTATTGCAATCAAGGTGACTGTCAAAAGAGTTCATTACAAAATAATATTTGGGCTAACCCCTTGAACTGAAATGCTATAATCAACAAACAGCAATTTTTGTAATCTTTCAGAAGTGTTGACGTCAATTGAACTGAATTGCTTCAATAAATGCATATCATTCAGATATCAGTGAACAAATAACATTGCAATGTTGCATGGGTACTTACATATATCAATTCCGCGAATTTCGATGTGCTGTCATGCAATTCATAAATGATTCACGAGTGAATGCTGAAGGGCCTCTCAGTGTACGTCATTCTAGTTATGAACATATTTGTGAAACTTTTACAAAAACTCAGTAGAGTACAGAAAAAGTAGATCATATCTAGGTTTATCTTGTATCAACAACGATAAAATATTTTTTCTATTTCCAATGTCAGTGCATTGGAATGTGAAGAAATTTTGGCGGGGGCGTGGGTACATAGAAAATAAAAAGAATTTCAAATTCCATTGCAGTCCATGGCATGTGGTTGTTGAGGGATGCTGATAAAATCCCAAACAACAACCAAACAAGTGTCACCGACAAGGCTGTACAACTCTTGTCTTAAATGATGACTAACTTAATTGGACGCACATACAAATAATTTTAATTTTTGTAGAATCAAACAAAAAGTAGCATGCATCGATAAATTGCACACTGTCCGTAATTGCTTCTAGGAAATTAGAAAAGCTTAACTATGTTAAGTACTGACATGTATTTTTCAAATTTAAAACGATACTCGATCGAAAGTAGGAAATTTTGCACAAAATACTTGGCATAACTGGCATTTGGTACTACTTTCATAAATGGTACCAATGTAGTGTAGAATCGGAAACAACCTTCGAATAAAATCAGAATTAGAATCGAGTTACATAGTTGGCCCCCCGATGAACACACTCGATTTATGGCGAAGTTATTGAATTTAATCTTCTCACTTTCTACGTTGCGTAAATTACAGCGTTTATGTATCCCCTCTCTTTCTCCAGCCAAGTAAGCAAGAATCATCGAAACTTAACGAAACTGAGTGATGTGATTAATGCTGTCTCGGCATATCATTTTTAGAGTTATGAGCTGTATGGTTTATTTATTTTTCGGTTTAATTTTGGTTTAGAGTCACTTTCGGTAAATGTAACCACTTTCTGCTTTTTTTAAAAAAATTTGAAAAAATTAAAACAAAAAAATGTACATTCTACAACCTTGTAAAATTAGTATTGGTATTGAAAAACCCTAAGAATTGCTCCACTGATCAGTAACCATAAAGCGTAAAAGGGTGGTGTAAGGCAAAACGAAACTATTGGCAGAAGAAGAAAAGGGAAAAACGAAGGAGACGAAGGAGAAAACAGAATAGACGTTTATTTTAATGTGGAATATTTTATCGAATTTTACAGTGGTGTTTACTTTTACGGCAATTATTTTGAAAATTCAGAGATAAATGAAATGTAGAGACTATAAACTTTGGTATCGGGTATGCACAGATGCATGTAAGCACTATAGGGGACTCACGCCCAGATTCTCACTTCTATGTCATTAACAACGCTTTGACTATCGTGTTGTATTGAACAATGGGCTTCTTTCGAACAAAAGTTAGTTGCTTACTGAACTCTGGAACTCAGAAAAAAACTGTTCACAATTACCCTAAAAACCATGTTTACACATGTTTGACAAAATGTCAAATTTATGTAAAATTGATTACAATTATTGTTACCGATTGAGGGAGGAAAACGATTCTGGCGGCATTGTTGTTATCGCCGCGTAGGATAGCTTCCACGCTTCCATCTGTTCGCTGAAGTTATTATATACGCTATCGTGATGTTGTAATTAACATATGCAACTGACCTTACGGTTGGTGCTTTACTTCACTGCATAAGCTGAAGGTGTGTCCATTCATTGTAAATAAAAATAAAGTCCCTCTTCTACCCCAACTGTCAGTGAAGAAGTAGTCAAATATGTTCAGACTCATTTATGGTCCCACCACTTGGGAGTTTCAATTTTCAACGCAGTTATAGATCAATGAGTTATATGCCTGCATAGAGAAAGTTCGTCTCTAGTGGCCACAAAGTTTGGTTTTGAAGTGATCCTTAGATCAACCCCATCATCAGACTAGACGTATTATGGAACATAGTAGACCCATAGTTTAATGCCGAATACGAACGGCTTTGTTTAAGAAGCTATTTTTAGAAAGGAAATACTCTTTGAGCATTGTCAGTGGCCCGAAAGACGTGGGGTAGTGAAAATTGTTTTCGTCGCACAGAGCAATATATATAACAACTATAACAAGACGCAATTGAACAAAGTTTGTCAGCGACCACTTGTACTCCGTTTGAACTCTGGAGCACTACCATTCACGTTCCTTAGCATTTTTTTCGAAACACGTACAATAGATATTAAATTCTCTGCAAATTCTGAAATAAATCCTGGACAAGTACCCACCCGCACTGCCACAAGATATAATCACTGCCTCAGGAATGTCATTAAGCCACTTGGATTCGCCTCCCTCCCACTCAAAGAGCATAAGCCGAACCGAACTGTACACAAAACTACATTCCATCCTTCAAGTCACAACCATCAAAGCAAAACCCCATCAATACACAAAGACACAGTACGAATCACTTATTCTGCCGTAAATATTCCTTAATATAGCAATCAAGCAGACGCCGTGGCAGGAGAAGCAACGTTATGGCCAAACTATGTCCGTACCGACGAAACACATCCTCGCATTGTGTGCAACAAAATCATGATGACATTGTTCTCCCGGACACTTTGCACTGAATGGCCCGTCCAATCACATCGCCCATTCATCGCTTAATAGTCTCACTGACACGGCATGCCCACAGACGGCTTTAATAGATCCAACAATGCCCCCATAGTCATCGCACATCTCCATCCATTATAGACCGACACCTCAAGGGTATCGCATACGCACTCGCACATTTGCTCTCGTACGAGCACACCGACTCGCCCTCCGTCGCCAACGTCTTGTGGTATAAATCTCAATGAAAATAATTACATTTCAGATATCAGAGATGGAGCTTCTAAAAGGGTATCCATGTTTCGCACTCCGATGGGCATCCTCCATTACCTACCATTAACCACATTCTAAGCGTGTTCGCGTGTGTGTGTGTGTGCACTTGGGATGGGTGGGGGAGAGTGTGTATGAGTGTGTGCAATCGTTACGGTAATAACATTAAAATTAACGAGCAAAACAACATTAATGAGTGAAATAAATTATGGAACTTTTAACGGCAGAGCCTGCCAACGACGCTCGACCAACCGGCTTCTCACCACCTCTCGGTAGTAGCCAGCTGCAAAGGATAGGAGCCCCCCAAACACAGAAAGCTAAAAGGATGAATCCACAAATCGACGGGAGAAAGAGAGAAAACAATTCGCATCGCGGAGAGAAAACAAGGACAATCAACTTCAGCGTACCTGCGTAGACGTGATCTTTTGTAGTATTCCACCCCCTGTAGTCGGAATTATGGTGCTTGCCGTCGGTGGGTGGTGGTGGCTGTACTGTGGTTGTTTCCCCATCAAAATAACACCACCGCCACCACCATTGCCACCGGTGCTGCTGCTATTCTGTTCGCCTGATCCTTGTGACATTTCAACTGCAGCAGCCGACAAATAATCCTTCGGCAGCCCCCGCCTTTGTTGAGTCGTTTTGCACGGTTTCACGTTAAATTTTTTTTTTTGCTGTTCGTATCCTCGCACCTTACATTCGAGACGGTAGCACTGCGCGAATTTCGTAAATAAAACACTTCACGTGATTTGAAGCCACCAAGAGTGGTGTGGGGACACTAGGCACTAGGCACTTTTCATTCTTGGCTCATATTTCCCTCGTGTAACGGGGAATTTTTTTTTTTTTGAAATTTAAATCATTTACCGAATGAATTATCTATCGATTAAGAGCGATTCCAAGGAGATACGCGAACTAGACCCGGAGACAGGCAAAGCCGAACGAGTTTCTCACAAAAGAAAAGAACTTGAAATTTGACGGGAAAAACTTTAGAAAATTCGATGTTGTCCGTGTGCGAATTCGAATGGAACCCTGAGAGAACTGATTTATTGAGTCAAAATCTCTGCTTAAAACGGGTTACTATCTCCAGGAAGTTGGCCAGAGACACTCGCTCTCTCGCTCTCACTCCCGCACTCGCTCTCTCTGTCACAGGGGAAAGTTTCGCCTCAATTCGCCGGGGTGGGTCGCGTCATGCGCCCAAGTCGATATGAGGTTCGAGAAGCCAAATCGACGGAGTTTCCCGGATTCTCCTTCGCCTTGAAGTTTGGCCTTTCATTCTGTTTTCATTTTTTCGCCATGCGGGGCTGTGCCGGCTTGAGTCGGCGGGGTGGTGGGCGGACCACCGGACTGGATGAATAGTGTGTGCTGACCAAAGTCAAGATTACTACGTATTTTTTCGGTATCCATGAAGGAGTAATCTGATTTTTTTTTGTTCGTTCTTCTGTGATTTTTTCGCCGAGTCCATTATTGACAGAGAGGGTCTTTGGACTTTGTGGACCCGGTCCGAAGGCGAGCGAAGCGGCTGGCCGAGGCGGGGGTGGACGCGAAGGACAAAGCGAAACCACTTGGAGGGTTGTATAATCAGCTCGAATGTTATCTCGGCTCTGGGTTGGTGTGGATTCGGGGGCAAAAGTTATTGTTTGTAATTAAAGAAATGAACTGGAATTTTGTTGTTTGGGAATTTCTCGCAATTAGTTGGACAATATGTTTTAATAACACCCGATCGTAGGACGTGGGGGACGGCACGACGGACGAGACGGGGACGGTGGACAGAAGGCCAGCTGACCAATTGATTGGAGATATCTGGTCTCTAGATACGGCTGCGGTATCTGCGGTTGGATAGGTCGTTTCAAGGTTTTCTTTGTTTTCATTTGACCGAATTAAGTTCTTGTCAAATAATTACGAGTTTTGGCGATTTTGTGCGGGGAGGAGGTGGACAATGGCGGACAAATTGGATTGAATTGCGAACGGCGTGTGACAATGAGTCACGGAGGTAGTTGGCGCTGATGGGAGCGATAGTGGGGTCCGTAGTTTATGAGTTTTTGAGAAGCGCTAGGTCAGGTTTGATTGTGAAACGTGAGGGTAACCACTTGAATGAGGGTAACCTCGACGACCCTACGGCAAAGGAAATCCAACGGGGGTTACTAGGGGTTAATGTCTTAATGATTTGAGAGTTGTATTGATCAGAATTTACGCTCTTATCTGAGTCATTCGTATAAAAGGTGGGAAATTTAAAGGCGCTTCATGTTCAGAGCTGGGGCTGAAGGGAAAAAGGGTTGTTGGGTTACAGAGAGGAGCTTGCGAAATGTTTATGCTTGAGCAGGTCATGATTTGCTTGTGAAGAGGTAGAAGCGTTTCTGATATGCACTGAAATTCCAGTCGTCAGAGTAATAACTTTCAGTACACGAGTGGTTTTTTCGCATCAATCTTAAGGGGGTTAATTATTCAGAGGAACATGTCGCTTAACCTCCGTCGCTCACAACATGTGTTGTAGACTATCACGCTATTAAGCTACTGCAGGATCTGAACTTAAGTCTGTTGAAATGATATGATTTATAAGAAGACATTTCGCAAGACATGCTTCTCCAGATTTGTTTTCACAATAGTGGGAGGATCATGACGACTAGAACACCGGTTTCTCAGAAGGAAACATTGCTGGAAGGACTCCATCGACAACAACTTTCTAATGAGATTGTCTGCTGAACTCTGTGAGGTCTAAAGCAACAAATGAAATCAAAGAAAAGGCCTTGCAGAGCTCGTACACCAATTTTTAAACATGGTTGGTGGAAGGCACACCCGATGAATGGATTCTGATTATCGGTTGATTGAATCATAAAAAAGGATACTGCTTGACTGCACCTCTCAGAGAGATGTCTCTATTATTCAATTGCCCCTTCAATTCAAAAGAACAAAGAACAATTTAATAGAGTCATTCTGTATCAATCACTCTTTGACTAGATCGAAGTGGTCGATTTTTGGTGTCTCTAGAGAACACCATGTAATGCAAAACGAAACTATTGGCAACAAGGAAGTAGAAAAGGGAAAAACAAAGGAGACCGGGCATTCTGACGGTGACCTTTTAGTCAGGATAGACATTTATTTTGTATGTGGAATATTTATCGAATAATTTGGAAGCATAGTGAAATTGAATTTTAAAACTATGTGCATATTTCATTTTCAGCCGTTTGCCGACGGACACACTTCAATAGTCTCTTCGGTAATGCAAGCAATACCCTCATATGCGAATATTAACTTTTGAATATTTGCATTAGTTTCGGGCTTCAATGAATTGGGCACGTGGAGCAAATGTCCCTATCATCACGACTTCCGAAACGTACCTTATATGCGACTCCATCAGGAAGACGAACACTTAACAGACTCTAGGTCTGTCTGGAGATAGTTGGACCAAGTCAAAAAACTCGGCCTGTTGCGAATGGGCATAAATCCTCATGAGTAGATGGCTGAAGATCAAGTGGATTGAAGACCTCTAGTGCATGCGTTACCACCGCGACCCCTTTAGTGGATCATGCGACATAGTATCGAACTGAAGAGAGTCACAGGAATCATTGTACATATTTTTGTGTTTTTTAGCGTTACTTTTGAGACAGAATAACCGATCAGATCGTCGCTTCCTGATTCATGGTTGCGAGGTTTATTGTGCAAAAGACTCTCATATTCTGCCACTCGACTGCCAAGCACTAAAGCTATAATACGTAAGAAAAAATATCACATGCAAGCAGATACTCCTTCGCCTAGCGAAAACTATGTAGATAGTCTGCAGAATCACGCTACACCATGATACTTCCCATCTGTCCTTGAATATTCTCATGTTGAGTTCACATCTCTGATCTCAGTCGCACCAGATCATCGTCCTCTTATTACGACTGGTCTGGCACTCTAGAGCAAATGCCTTCACTTTATCACACGTAATCGAGCTGATCTTGGGTACTGATCTACAGAAGCTACTCGAATAATTATATTTCAACACAGCCACTGTACGACGCAGCGATTCTTCGTCGACGACATTTGGTTGGTTCTGCTCTCACTGACCTTGAAACCAACTCGTTTGGCCTGTTTTATTCTCCAGCAGTACGAGCCACACGTCTGTGTTTGAATGCTATCGTCTGACTCATTGTTTAGAAGGAATGCTTTTTGATTCTACAAATGATGGATAGGAACACATGTTGCACATTGCATTTCGGATGGTCTAAGGCGAAGTAGACGGGCTGACAGGCATGTCTGAGGCGTTGTTTTTCTTGAAGCTACACTGCATCATCTTGATTGATTTAAAGGGTAGCCCAGATGGGCATTCAATTAAGACTGATCATGTCCGAAAAACTGACACTTCATCGTCATCATTTTCTAAGCCGCATGATTCACTAATGGGCTCGCGTTGTGTAAAAAGAGAGAGAAAGATCGTTAAAAGTCTAAAGATCCTCAGGCCATTCGATCGCGTGCCATCGACTAGAGCTCATCAGGAGCTATGCCTCAAAGTTTTTGTAGTCGTCCATTAACCTTGAAGTTGAAGCATGGGTAGTGTCAACGAACACCAACAGACAAACTGGGGGAAAACTGCAAGCATTACCTAACCATAAACCACCTTTTGGCTTTTATTTGGCGGCTCCCTACACAGATTTACAGAAGTCTCACCTCGTCTACTAGGGCATAATTGGAAGGTCTGCCCTGAACACACTGGATAGCTCCTAAGGCACTTCATGTAGAGTCAGTAATTTAAAATGTTTTGTGACTAATTTGATGGAAATCCGTGGCTTCTTTCGGATCTTCAACCTTAACTGTGGATTGTCTCCGAGTTTTCTCCCAGCTAGATCGGCTGAGGCCTGAGACTACCTTGCTTTCTCCCCTCACAAAAACTGCAGCTTCACACAAGGCCCTTTTCCCCATCACAACAAAATTCCTACGCCACAAAAATCCGCACCTGAAGCCACTTTAACAGCCGTAGATGGGACGCAGAAGTTTAGAGTCATGGAAAAGATCGAAATCAGTTAGATTAAGGAGTCGTAAAACAAAGAGTTCCCCACGATTTCAATGAAACATCGATGGAATTGCCCTTGACAGAGTCTCATCTTTCCTCTCGACAAAATGCCCAGACGTAGATAAAATCAATTAAGAGTGAAAAGATACCCGCAGCTGTCACACGCAAAGGCACATAAAACAGACAACGCTTGTCAATCCTTTCGTTTAATGGCATGGAAATGTGATATATGCACGCTCGCGGGGGAATCCGTCGCATCGCGCCGGCAAGCCAACGTCTCTGTTCCGGCCCACGCGTCATAAAAACGTGAAAGTAAATGACGCCGAAGAAAGGTATCATGTTTTCACTTGTCCAGTCCATTTGCTTCAACAAATCATCGCCTTAGTCATGCTAATTAATTGTCTGTAGCGTCCGTAGACAACAGAGTCACAGCGGAGCAGGAACAAATGTCACGTCTGACAGATAGATAGTTGACAGGACAATTAATTTCGACTCAACGTGATGGGGGCACATTCCGTGGAGCAAAGCTTTGCAATGGCACCTCCCCTGACAGTAGACCGCTAGGGGAGCACCGATGGCGGCGTGGCGTGTTCTGCTAACATTTCCAGCGGTAGGGTGGGTTGTGTCCTAAATAGCCAGATGATGTATCTAACCACCGCATACGTGACCTACGCCAGTCACAACAAGACCGGCGGGAGGGTGCAGTCCCTCGTGTGATTAAAATCGTGCACGAATGTTCCCGGGCAATCAGCTAAGAGTGGTTGGCGCTGTGGACGCTTGACTCTAATGCCAATTCATTCATCAAGGGACAGTTGCATTCGTTTGCGTTTTTATTTTTGGGAGCAATCGCGATTGTCATGTGGGAGGTCATGTTTTGTGGAACTGGAGCGGTTCATTTTTTGAAGATGATTGATGTAACGGGGAATGTAGATGTTTTTTCGTGGTCTTTTCGTCAAATACGATGTGTCTGGCCATCCGTCCGAAGTGTCTCAGGTCTGCAGCTTTTTGGAGGAAGCTTATGTCCTTGACATCGCATTTAGTGCCTTCTGACATGAAGTATCTGTTTCATCGCTTAATTGGGTCCAGACCTACGTAGGGGCAGCGAAAGCTTGTTAAGACATTGATGTTGCCTTAAAATAATTATTTGTGTGCGTGAAGACTGATTCAACTCAGTTTCAGACCTTATAGAATACAGAGAGAATTGGACCGTAAAACAACTTCGGATTCAACTGTGACTTTTACACACAATATCACATCCAGCTTCGTTCATTTTTACAATTAGAGCTAAGGAAACTAGTCAACGTCCACTAGTTGCGACCATTCATTCATTGAAAGCGTATCTGTTCGACTGATCTCCTAAACTAGAGGACAGACCGCAGTCGAATCCTTACATCAACGAACTATCTAGAGTCTATCTAGATAATAGACTCAATACTCTAGCGTACTGAGTACAGTTGTTGAGTTAATTCGTTGTATTGTGTGAAATTCGTAAGCATGGATTCATTGAGGCATAGAGTACAGTCTTTCTTAAGAATTTTTAAGTATTTCCTTATAACCTTATAATTTGTATTGAAATAAGGTTTAAATAAGCTTTATTTTTGCTGTGTTAGCATACGACCAGTGTTGTAGTGCTTAGCTCCTCAAACTGGGGCCGATTCACTTAATGTTTCAATAAATCTCATGAATATCAATAAATCTGATGAAATTAAAACACTATACCGACTATATTCGGTGTGTAATTTTCGATGGCTCCAAGTTTTAATTATTTTTTAGATGTTGTTGAATATTTATTTATTGAACACGTTGTTGTATCGTGTGATGGTCCACTTTAACTAACCACTGCACCAACAATTTGCTGCACAAATGGCGACAAATTCAAAGGCTGCATTAATTGTTGACACCCTTAATAAGTGTTGATTTTAAAATACAATCTTTATGTTGAGATGTACATTGAATGTGTTGATAGACTAGTTTGAAAGTTTAACATACCCGTTGGTGTGTTTCTCATTAATCGGCTTTTTTTCAAGAAATATCTTAAAAGTCTTCCAACCTCATTCCTTCTACTTGAGCGGCGTTGCACTTGATTGACCTCAGAACCGCTTCGTTTATCAGTTTGCTACTTGAGGAAAGGCTTTCCTCTCCTCGCCAACTGCAGTTTATTGAATTTGTTGCCTCGTTTGAGTCTTATCTTAGATGCTCCTCGAGGCATATTTAATATGCTCGTAGGACATCTAACCATTTCTAGTTCCTGGTTCTCCAACGCCTATTTATGACTTGACTGTAGGTTTAAGCGTGGTGAATCAGAAACCGATGGACTGCCTGCCGATCTCTTCAAAGCAGCTGGTTCGTTGCTGGTTCGCATCGTTGCCCGATCATAAAGAAAGGAGACCCTCTAAACTGTGCCATATATAGATAAGTCTCCTATATAAAATTCGTATAACATCTTTTTTGTTGTTCTGTGTAAACGCATGGAACCCTACGTTAACAGCCTGACTGGTGAATATCAGTGCTGGTTCAGGCCAGCGAAATCCACTATTGACCAAATATTTACGTTACGACAGATCTTGGAAAAGACCCAGGAGTTTCAAGTTGATACCCACCACCTATTCACCCACTTTAAGGGCGCGTACGCCAGTATCTATAGAGACGAGCTATAAAGCGCCTTGTCTAGTTTTGGCATCCCTGCAAAACTCGTCCGTCTTTGCAGAATGACGATGGTGAACGCCCGATGCTCTGTCAAGGTCGGTAAAGATTTCACCGAGACCTTTGATGTCAGAAAAGAATTAAGACAAGGCGACGCACTGTCATGCGACTTTATTTAATATCATTCTCGAGAAGATCGTGCGGAACTCAAATGTCCACACCAGAGGCACGATTTTCCACAAATCTGTGCAACTACGAGCATATGCCGATGACATTGACATCATCGGAAGAACACAACGGGCTGTCAGTGGGGCGTTTGTGAGCATCGAGAAGGAAGCGGTCACGATAGGGCTTGCGGTTTATGAGGGTATGCTGTCTTCAAAAAAGGTCTACCAACACCGATGTCTTGGACAGAACGTCACTATAGACAGCTATAACTTCGAGGTAGTGAAAGACTTTGACCACCTAGGCTGCGAAGTTAACACAAGTAATGACACCACCGCGGATATAAAACGGAAGATCACGCTGGCCAATCGTTGTATTTTTGCACTTGGAAGGCCACTGAGGAATAAAGTCATCTCTCCAAGAACCAAGATATCTCTATATAAGACCTTGATAGTCCCAGTCGTGCTGTATGGCGCAGAAACATGGACACTAACCAAAGGGGTCGAGGATATTCTTGGTCGCTTTGGGAGGATAATACTTCGAATTATCTTCGGTCCCGTATGTACGGATGGTGTTTGGAGGAGGAGACTGAACGACGAGCTGTAGGGGCTGTACAGTGACATCGACCTGGTCGAACAAGTTCGAATCTCTTGTATCAGATGGCTAGCTCACGTCGAGCGAACAAATGCTCCGCCCCGAAAAGTCTTCGACTGCAACCCCGAAGGACAACGCGACAACGGTGGCGCACGCAGCAAGAAGGGGACCTACATAAGTTGAACGTGCGTGGCTGGAAGCAACTAGCATAATACCGGTCTAGAAGGAGAGGCATGTTGGCTGAGTCCCAGGTCCACCCCGGACTGTAGCACCAGCCAAAGAAGAAGAAGAAGAATCAGAAGTTTTGAAAATGTTTAATCATCATTTGCGACATTGATGGAGTTTAGCAAGAATGTATAAATGTCGTCGACGGAAAAAAACAATTTTATTCGAGAGTGTTTGTTTCATCTTTGTTTCACTTCGATTTCTGAATATGTACAACCCTGGTTGGACCACTCTGTAAGAAATAAAGAGTTTCTTCCTCGACTCGTCAAAATCACGGCAGTTTCATTGTTTTTGTTGAATCAGCGGCTAAACTGAAGAAAGGTTTTTTCTAACATAGCTCTGCTCGTATAATAATCGTCGCGTCGTTGGATTGACTCACATTCTATCGATTTCCTGGCCCAAATTCGATTCCAAGTCATTCACTGATAAAAAAAGCAGGACAGACGACAGCGGCAACAATTTCTAACAAAAATTCTGCGTCGGATACCCGCAAATGCAAACAAATATGTACTTCGGCAACAGCACTCCCTACCTCTACTACTCGTAAAATAGTTCATCCTAGCAGTCTCAAGTAGCATCCTCCAGAGTCCAGATGTCAAACAGTCTATCAACTGCAAACCCTTCGCGGCCCAATGATGCACCCTTTGTCGGAATGATTTCCTCAGAAGCTGCAGATTGATTGCCTGATCCGCGTCGTTCTGGGAAGCATCAAATTTCCTGCCGCCAGTGTACAAGATACCCGGAACCTATATCAATTCACTGTTGACTCAGTTGCACCACCAAAAATTCGATCTACAGCCGCGATTCGAAACGAAAAAAAAAACGAAATCTAAATATTTACCCCCACACCCAGAGACCCTGCCGTAAACCGCGCCACATGTGCCCGTCTCGCCGCTGAATGCCTCAGTGGACACAATGGGCCCTCAATTCACAGCCACAAAGGACTCAGCCTCCATCATATGACAGAGAACCGTGTTCCACACAATGGGTTATGAAATTATTATCTCCTGTGCCGCTCCTTTGATTCCTCAAATTGTATCTTCTCTTTTGTCGTGTCCGTGTGCTGCACGGACAATGACATAAATGTTGTCACCATTAATAACGAATCCTTGAAGGACACAATAGTGTGACACAGGGGTACCGGGTGCCGGGCAGGGCACCGATATGGAGATCACTCCCTCTTCACGGGCGTATCTCTGTAGGTGACAGATGAATGACCACACACCATGTCAACTTCTAGTAGGACACAAATTTATGGGCGTGTAATCGGTTGCCCTGTGTCCTTTCAGTGCTACGGGGCGATGCACAGAGTGCTCGGGAGGTGAGCACTTACTTGTGTCATTCGATCGCGCGACCAGGTAGACGCGTAGATGCTGCAGATCCGATAAGGGCCGGGGATCCTCATAAATAACCACCGGAGGCATGTGGCTGCATGCCACACATCGGAATTCGGCCAGCCGGACGGGGGCGGGGGGCGGCTGAAAATAGAAAACTGATTTTTCCACACACCGCGACGCTGCGTTCAAGTTCGTTCCTAATCGGTCATTTAGATGGAATCCAAAATGCCTGATAAAAGCCGAAAGCAATCAGTGGGGGGAAATTCAGAAAATCAGAAAGAATTCTGAAATTCTGAATCCCTGCCCTTCCTCTTTCCCGAAGCGGAGTCGCGTTGTTCCAGATATGATCGTGGGGTTCCACTCGTCGTTGTCACCTCGTACTGGCCGGTTTCGGGTTACCGAATGCAGATTGCCAAGCGAGACGGGGACCACCGAAGAGCTTATCTTCTGTTTGTTGCTGCGATGTGTCAGCTAGTGGCCGATACGACCGTGCTCAGATATGGATACAAATTGACTCGGACTAGCTTTTGTTTCTTTATTCACATCCAAGTGGTTGTTCCGCATCGGATAGACGCTACTTGGGAGCGTTTTATGACACCTCTGGTGGCATCGGTTTTATGGCCTGTCCGACTGACAGACGTGAATAGATTTTTGTGTTTTTTTGTTCGTCTTACTGTAAATTTTAGTAGGCGATGGGTCGTGTGCTTCTCGCTCACTTCTGTGGGCGGGAGGTGGAGTGCTCGCGAGTGGAAGTTACCGTGAGATGGGGTGTTGCTGTTTGGACGCATTAACATGTTACACCTTCGATTAGGAGATGGAATGGGTGTTATGTCAGATCACGTACGGTAATGTACGTCAATTTTGTTTTATTGCATGGCAAATGAAGATGTATTCGGTTGCTGTTTACTGCTTGAACGTTTCACGCATCAAACATGAAGCAGCAAACTTGTCAAATTGTTGCCAGTTGGTGAGATGTAGTTGGATTACAAAAGAAAAGGAGCAAGGGCGACGTCGTGGAGAAAAAGGAATCTGGCACACATGCTGCTCTGACGCTCGGTATTGGCCAACAGTGCTGTTCCCAAGCAATTAGATAGGCAATCCTTAAACGAACAGAATGTCAATCTCTAAGAATGGGAACTGGGTGAATTGAAGCTACACTCTATGTTAAACGCCTCGAAATCCGATCCTGACAGAGTAGCCCATTGGAGTAGAGAGTAGACAAATAGAGTCGATAGTAAATACTGCTTGTCTTGTCACTTGTCACTTAAGCTAGTAATTGTCAAAATATCAGTTCATTGGCAAACCCACTCAACTTGCAACTGAAAATAAAGCACAACACACTTACTCGCTTTAAGCCCCACAAGATAGCAGCACTTGATGGCGATCTGACTTTGTGCTTTATAACCAGATATAATCCAGAAATATAACCAAAGAAATTGATAAAAAATCGTACTTTGACTCATCGCTTCAAATAAACTCGTGCGGTTCACTCCTCCTGGTAAGCAAGAGGAAATGTGTAGAGACGGCCCTTCACTCGTTGATAGGCACAATTAAGCACTTATTGATGTTAACTATTAAGGCCTTAAGAAAAAAATATGAAAAAAAACGGCATTTCTTTTTTCTCTTTTGTTTTATTATGGGTAGCGCTACAGCTCTTAAAGAACCAGGGCCTAGCTTTTTAGCAACCACTCTTGTTGTGCGTGCCAATGTTCTCTCACGAGCGGAAGGGACCTACAGTTTTATGCCGACTCCGAACGGCCAAGTTTGAGAAGCTTTTTCTAGACAGGAAATACTCCTTGAGCATTGTCAGTAACTCGAAAGAGGTGGGGTCGTGAAAATTGTTTTCGTCACAGAGCAGGAATCGAACCTACGACATCGAGTTTAGGGTCGACGCACATAACCACAACGCCACGGGACACCATCTTTCGTTTTATTATTTCTTTTTTATTACTAATTCCCATCCAAGTAATTTAGTCTTTAAGAGCATGGATCCAAAGTCAATCAAGAGACTTCGGATCGAAAAGTTCATTGCAGCGTTTGTTCACCAGCTCCTCAGTAGCAAAGTAATGAGCTCCAACCACAATCCAGGGATACACAGCTGCTAGAAATGCTCTTTCGTTCCCTGTGGAATGTGGCAGTAAACCAACTTCCAAAAGTGTGGGTGTCTATGCCTATCAAAGAATAACATTTTCATACAGCCAAGCTATGATCAACAGACTGTCTCAGTCACTTAAAATTAGCCTAACCTAATTTCAGACGCATTGTTAAGTTCAGAGACTCCTACTACACAAATATGTAAAATGTCCTCTTTATCCCATTCAATATAGTCCACAGAGATATACAACCAATTTTTGCAGACGGGCCACGTCATCCTAAATGTCAGTAAGATGCTGTGTCTTCAGCCTGGACGCTTAAATGTATTCTTAACACGCGTGTCTCCCATTTGGCATAAGACTGTACATTAGACTCCATAGTAATATCAATGACAAGGTTGTTGGGTTGTACAGTAGGATAAAGCAGAACAACATTATGGACTTTTATGCGAAATGACAAATGCTATTTCCGAAGTCCCAAGCTATCGTATATCTGAGCAGTGTTTGACTACAGTGATATTTTAACTCAATGCAGCTCGAATGGAACCTGAATTAAACAAAAATATCTCTGGGAATCATTAATTTTTTTTAACAGAGAAAATTAATAGAAAGCAATCACCACACATGCATCAACAAATAATGAAAAATTAATCAAATATTTTTTTCTGTGTACTGTGCCACGCTCCAAAATGTATGCAACACACCATATCTGTCCACTAACTCAAAATAAGTGCATACTTCTAGGCCCGCAAAACCGAGTCTCAAGAAACCTGAACACCCTCCATTTCGTCAGATGAATCTCTAGAATCAAATATGTAAATATGTACTTATCCATCAGTGACCATGTAGGCGTCGGCGAGTCCTCACTTCTCCTCTGACACATCACTGAGGTCCCCATAGTCAATCGGCTTGCTGCACAGGCAGCACTTGTTATTCAGCTCCGCGTAACACTCGGCACAGTACATGCCTCTGCAGCCCTGTTGCTGGCACTTGACCATGTCCGCATCCCTAGAATCCGATGAGGAGGAGGCTACTGAGTCACTCTGTTACTGATAAAGTCACTCACCCTTTCAGTGGTGTGGCACAAATGTTGCACGCTTGTGGGACGTGGACCCGGAAGAACGTTCGAAAAAACCAGTACCTGCGACAAGGGCCACATTAAACACATTCAATCAGAAGAGTTCCCCAACAAACCGGCTCAACTTCGCATTGATCCAGGAAACGAGGGAATACGCTTCGGCGCTCTTGTCCTTCAGGATCCTACACCGCGCTTGACGCCGAGCAAACTTCATGAAGCTGTCTGCAAGAAACGATCTCTTCAAGAGAAGAAACCCCCGGCAAAGAATGCCCTTACCTCTGTTCCAGAGAATGTGATTGTACAGCCACAAGGCCCGCTCCTTGGACCGGTGGGGATAGTACGCGCCCATGATGACCTGGCGGCACCTCAGTCCGTATGGCTGACAGAAGAGGAACACCCACGCCAGCCCCAGCAGTGCCCCTGCAAAACAGACGCAGTCACTTCTGCTCAAGTCTCCCTCCAACCCACTTTGCTCACCAATTTCCCAATACTTGGCGTAGGTTGGCGGATGTGGTACCGGCAGACAGGGCCTCGGGTCGATTTCGTACTTCTCCTTCAGCGGTTCGAAGGCATGGACGATTCCCTTGAAAATGTCCGCAGTGAGTCCGGACCCAGACACGTTGACCGAGAGGAACGGTGGAACTGGGAACAGAGGAAATTACAAAAACCGGGAACTCTTTTGGAGGGAATTTACCCACTCTCCAAACCGGCTTCCTCCTGACCAAAGTGGTTTATCGTGGCCAACAACCAGAAGAGACAGTAGTCGGTGAGACAGATGCAGAGCAACTGGACCGTGGGCACAATTATGAAGAGAATGGTTCGGGATATTTTGTGCATCTCTGCTCGAACGAGGGCGCAGGATGTTATCTGGAAGGGAAATTTTGATTGTTGGTCGTGGGGGTTTGGTGAGGCGGTACCTTGACGTATTTGCCGCGTTCCTTGCGTGTGAGTGGCAAGACAGCATCCTTCCCCATCGTCTTGCGTTGCTTGTCGATGGCTACGAAGTCGCGGGTGATGAAGTGATTGTCGAAGCGGTCGCTGCTGAGGTATTTGCTTTTGTACAACATTGCTCTTTAAGGAGAAAATAAGCATTGTTGAGCCTAGTCAGTTGGTATAGTTGGTGGATTGTGGAGTTTGGCAATTTTTTTGAATAAGAAGTGTGGTGTAGTTTGTTTAAGTTTGGTTGGACCTAAGCTTCCAGCACATCACTCTCGTTTTGCAGGCTCACATCAAGCGGGACTATACACCAAACGAGGCGATGGCTCGGAAGATTTCGGCTGTGTAAGCACTGCGGTATACCACGGCGACGCACTGTCATGTGATTTCTTTAACATCATTCTCGAGTAGATTGTGTGTAACTCAATCGTCAACACTAGAGACACGATCTTCCATAAATCTGTGCAGCTGCTCGCCTATGCAGATGACAATGACGTCATCGGAAAAACTCAACCGGCTGTCAGTTGGGCTTTTGCGAGCATCGAGAAGGAATCAGCTAAGATGGGTCTTGCGGTAAAAGAGTCCTGTCCCACATGAGTTTAGGAGGAGTGACAGCCAGCCAATTTTGTCAACAATTTTTACCAGTGTGCTGAGTGGTGTATTGCTGAGCTCATTTAGGCTGTCGTAGGAGTGTGAGCCTATAATGGCTTCCCTAGTTGAGGTGAGAGCAGGACAGTCGCTGGGGAGATGTTGAGTGCTTTCCTCTTCATTCTCGTCCAAGCAGCTTCTATAGAAACAGTTGAAGAAAAAGCCTACTCTTCTTGCGTGGCGGCGTAGTAGGCAATGTCCGGTGATCATTCCCACTGCAGTGCTGATTTTTTTGATCTTTTTAGTGAGATCAAACTGCTTGATCTTTTTGGATCAAGATTGTTTGTTGTTTGACAGGTGCAACACCTCTCAACCATCTGACATTTATTTTCTGAGCGCTAAGGTTACTGAGCTGTATCTTGAGGTTTACAAATGTTACAAAAGATTCCATCAATCGACAGTCTTGTAGCGTGCTTAGCGAGTTCATAAGCTCAATAGTTTCCCAAAATGCCTCTATGACCTGGCCCCCAGAACTTTTGAAGTGCTCGAATATCTCGTTAAGAGGTGCGTCGTTTACAATTTTTGAGTTCATATAGAACGATGTCAGTGATGTGACCATAAAGATACAGATATCTTGGGCGGATATCGCAATTCTTTTTAGGCAGGACAAAACTTCCGTAATTGCCATTAGTTCTGCTTGGAAGAAGCTGCTGTGATCGCTGATTTTTTCAGATTTAGACACTCTGAGAAATCGCCACTTCACTTGCGTCGTGGATCCATCTACGTAGAAGTGTGTGGGTTTACGAAAGAGTATGATGCAACGGATGCAACGGAAAACTGTTGCAGCGTGGTAGTACTTGCCAAGATTATGGGAAGAAAGAAGCTTCTTGGCCTAAAGGCCTCTCCCCTTACACTACTCAACACAAATAACTGAGCGAAAAACTCACTTGATTACCAGAAAGAAAACCATCAGTCCGCCAACAAGTTCCACCCATCCGAAGAGAAAAAATAATCCTTTCATTTCCCTCTGTATCTCCGTCACAATGTCGCCGGCCACCTCAGTCAGATTCTTCGTGGCGACAGTCTTGAAGCTGAAGTCATGATCGAACTTCACCGACACGTAGAACATCGTCTTGATGTCTTCCTTAAATTTAGCGAGCTCTGAAATAATGAATGAATTCCAAAGAGGCTCACCCACAAAAAGCCACAACCTACTCTCAGTGACCGTGCCAATGATCGAGTCGCTGACGAACCCCACGAACACACAGAGGGAATCGATAAACTTAACACTGTGGCAGAGCGCTCGAAACACGTCTGTGACATTGCAGAGTGCCTGCAGCTTGCCCATCGTCCTCTTACAGTTCTCCATGGCCGAGTCGGACGCTCGCAAGCAGCGATCGAAGGGAGTTCCCATCTTTTTGTTGCACACAGAGACAACGTCTGCCAGCCAATCGAAGGCTTTCTTGATGGAATCCACTGGAAGAGAGGGACTGTGAAAAGGGGAGACGCTAGAGCTCACCTCGTACTCACGGATTTCGAGGACCAACTTCTGAATCCGCACCAGAACAACTTGAACAGTTTCGAGTACCTTCTTGACCTCGGCCGTCGCCGTTTCGATCGCGTTCTTGATGGCGACCAACGGTCGCTTGACCAGGTCCAGCATCTTCTCAAGAGCCTCCTTCAGTTGCTGCTGTCCACACGAGATGCTCTCAATTAAGACGTCCACGTTGCGGAGGGTATTCGCCGTGGGCCCTGTTGCCGCCAGGACCAGGGCAGTTGCGATGAGCGCTGAACGTCCCTTCGAGCTGAAGAGGATCGGCAAGATCAAAATCGAAATGCACCTGGATGCGGTAGGTTAGCCTGACTCTAGAAGGGACGGACGGGAGTTACAGCCTCAAACCTGGCATTCCGACTGCAGACGAGCACGCACACGTAGATCAAGAGCAAGTAGAGCACTTTACGGGTGGATTGGCTGCGGAGGTAGGTGAGGATGTTGCTGAAGAGCGTGAACCAGAGGATTGTCGCCAGCAGGCCGACCATGTAGCCGATGAAGATCCATTTGAGGAACGACATCCAAGTGAATCTGGAAGTTGACTAGTGGGAGAGCACTGGTTAGATTGGATGGAACTCACTTTTTGG
This sequence comes from Eristalis arbustorum, assembly GCA_916610145.1. Classification (NCBI taxonomy): domain Eukaryota; kingdom Metazoa; phylum Arthropoda; class Insecta; order Diptera; family Syrphidae; genus Eristalis; species Eristalis arbustorum. The sequence continues at coordinate 16,978,617 of OU744318.1, read as the reverse complement.
TCTCCGATCCGAGATCATCGGCGTCGGGCCCTTCTTCCGGCAGTTTTTGATATTTCAGCGACGATTTCATTTGAGATCAAATGATGAACAACTGCGAATGATTGTTTTTACAATGAAATATGACTGCGTAATTAAGGTTGTCGCAAGGTATATACAATTAAGAGTTTTGAGACTTGTAGCGGGCAAACTTGCTTGTTCTCGTACTACAATTGATTATCTAAAGGCCTTGTCGGCGAATTTTTACTTTTGCTGAGATCAGTCTTCGATAGCGAGTCATTGGGACTACGCAACAGAGAGCATCAAGATCGCGCGCACAAGTAAAAAAGGAGCTCAACCAGGGATCGTGCTGGCTGGAGAGGCATGTTGGTTGAGTCCCAGGTCCACACTGGACTGTAGCGCCATCAATGAAGAAGAAGAGACCAGGTCCCCTTTCAACTTCCCCAGATCGCAGCCAGCAATATTCACGTCTATGATGATTTCTTTTTGCCCTTTGTTTGCTCAACCAGAACCGACATCTCTCGAATTAAGTCAACCCAAGCAACCGAACGAATACGCTGAAAAGATGCACATGACATCATAAAGCTTCGTTAAGTTTCGTTGATTTTTCTTTCTAAAGAGCAATGCGAAGGTACGAAGACAACATATGTTTGCCGATCATGGAATCCGTCGGATTTACTGCGGAGGGAAAATTTTCGCATCCGCACATTTTCCTATTATAGAAAACGCAATCCGGAAAGTGGGCGGATGTGGGTAAAGTAGTGCGAAACAAATGCTATTTTAGACAACGCAACTCATCTGCAGTATGTACATTTTTTTTACGTTTTTAATCCGAACCAAATGAGTTGCGGATTTGGAGGGAAAAAATATGAGTGGTTACAGAAGGGGTCGATAGGGAGCTTTTGCGGACCGATAATGTAGTTCATCCGACGGATTCTACAATAGGGTCGAACTTCGGTTGTGGATGTGACTTACTCCCTCCGCAGTCGATCCGTCGGATTCTATAATCGGCATGAATGTATTGGAATTTTACGTTAGTCTTCAGAAGCTTGGTGATACTCGTGTTTATTAGGTTTAACAAAGGTCGTTATTATTGGACCTTAAGTCTGTTATCCTTATAAACGAAATGTGGTCAATAAGCAAAATGACTATGTTATATGGCGCAGACGCGCCTGCGAGAAGGCGGGATAGTTGGCATAAAGGTAATGAGATTGGTGCCCATCCACAATACGACCAATTATATCAAGATGCCTGAAGGAAAGTTGGCTTCAAATAATCGATCACGGCAAAAGTCCCATTTTCCCACTTCTTCTTCTTCTTTGTGTGGCACTTTCTTATTACTTCTCATGTCAGTGACCCACTTATATCTAGGTTTATGTCTCGACTAAGGTTTCCTTTCTTGAATATTGCGGACATGATGATTATATATGTGCCTGTGTAAGTAAATCAGGAAGATGAGAAATAAAACTGTAGAACAATGCCGCCTCAATGCGTTGAATCTGCTAAGCGAGCGGAACTTTGTACTAACTATGAGCCTGTGGTGATCTTTGGCGATTGTGTATGTATGTACGTCTTAGGTTTGATCCCTGGTCTGTGCGACAAAAATCATTGTAACGGCCCAACCTCTTTCGAGTCACTAAAAATGCTCAAAGAGTATTTCCTGCATACAAAGAGCTTCTCAAACTTGACCGTTCGGAGTCGGCATAAAACTGTAGGTCCCTTCCATTTTGAGAGAACGCACAACAAGAGTGTTTGCTGAGAAGCCAGGCTCTGGTCCTCTACAGGCTGTAGCGCCACCCATATTATGAGCTATGAGCTACTGCTACGGCTTCTACTAGAGCAGTTAGTTCCTTTACAGGCGTTAGGAATCGATTCAGCCGTTCTGCTTATCGTCCTGATTTTTTTAAGGCTGGTAAAATACTGCATTTCGTCCTTCGAATAGGAGACATGATCCAAGTTATTTCGACAAACTGGTGAAGCCATCGATTACAGGTCAAGCATCTGTCGGTGGCTGGTGGAGTTCACTTTTGCTGCTATTTAGGGCAGGTTAGGTACGTGTGGCTAACAACACAGAGTCATACTTGGACTAGCGTAGGCCCGTTGTGTTTGCACAAGCCAACCAATTGGAACTTTTAATGAAGCGATGTAGATGGCTGTTGCTGACATTCTTCAGCTCTGTCAAGTTGTGCCCCTAAGTGCTTCAATCTGCGAGAGGAGAAGGCGTTCAATGGCCCCTCCATATTCCAGCTCTTGATCGTGATGTCGCACGTTTTGTGTGAATGTTTGATACTTGCTCGACAGCATCAAGATGGTCGAGGTGGCCTACCTTGAGGCTTGCCAATGTGCCGTCAACGTATTTTGCTTAAGCTTGCTCCTTTGTGAAAGGTGACAGTTGTACAGTTTGAACCGGCATGATATAGAATGGAACAAACGTGTCGCATACACTTTCTGCTTGATTATGAATTCGTCTACACATCGGAAGGGTTCCTCGAGATCATGATGACGTCTTAGGTGGTTGATATCGATATCCAGTCGTCCAAAAACTGATCTGATGCATGATTCTTGCCGGGACACAAGCCTTAGCAAGTTCTGATGGCAAGCCGTCCGCGCATGTGGCTCTGTTGTTTTTCTCCTCACTCAGCTTCCTTATTCCCAAAATTTCCCGGAGGATTACTACATCGCTTGGTGCTAAAATGTCTCACCTATCACTCTCTCCTAGTTGTGGCCGTTACGCTCAGCAACAAAATTGCCAGCAGAATTTCGAAGATCCTGGATTTTTTTCTAAAAACCTGTTGGCTGTTTTTAGTAGAAGACTCGCTTTTGTTCTCGTTTTGCTCTCAAATGCCGAATGTTTTATGGAACCACTGCCTCTGCTTAACTATCAACCTTCACTCCGCTTCACTTAGGCCACACAAAGTCGACCCGGAATTCGAGTAAAGTACTCTCGTAGCCCATAATCCTTGACTACGTAGTCAGTGATCTTTACCAAAGCCCTACCCACTCACACTACCGACTATTTTACAACTATCGACAACAAGTGATGTCCCGTCGTAGATCAATCCGAATCAAATGGTTCCCACCGCTGCTCATCTCACCCCGGCCAAGGGCTGCCCCGGCGGCATTGTAAGCCAAGAACCCTTATCTCCCGATTCGTCACAAATGCCATAATCCCCTTCCCTAATTGCCACAATGAAACAAACACGTCCCTTGTATCCGCGAGTTTACGACCGTATCGGCCATAATCAATTTCCATCTCACAAGATCCAACCGACAAAACATCCTTTTTGTCACTCGAAAGCCATAAAATCCACAAAACAGCCTCGATCCATTGAAATCCTAGAACCACAACCAGCGCATACAATTCAATCTCTCCAGAGAGACACCGATGCTGGCTTTAATCACCGCCGTCGTAGTCGTCGTCGCCGCCGACACCACCACCACTGCCGCCCCCTTAGACGACAAAAGCGATACTAGAGAGCGCGCAGCACTCCTTCAAGACAAGATTTACAACAAATGCTCGGATTCACTATTCTCGGTCTCGATCTCGGTCTCGGCCTCGGATTCAGCTACGGTTACGGCAACGGCTACGGCTACGGATTCCCATTGCCATTCTGTCCCGCTTTGCGCGCTGCGTTTCCTTGTGAGGAGGAAAGTTTTACGATCTTACCTGTTCTGTAATCTCATCTTAGCGTGGCAGCGGCGGTAAGAGCCAACCAACCAACCTACATCCCTACATAATCAAGGGAGACAAAAAGAAAAGAAAAGCAGCGAAGAGAAGAGAAGCGAAGCAAAAGAACGATGCCGACAAAGTAATAAACCAATTAGGACATCAAAGGCCGCCGCCCGCTTTACGATGCTATTTGGAGAGGGCCCTTTAGAACAACAGCCCCGATAGCAGTGATTGCGGTGCTTACGAGATTTCCAAAACCGACCGTAATATGTCCTTCTTCCTATTCATCCGAGAAGGGTACAAAAAAACACTCGTACGCACTGTGTGTACCTATTTCTCTGAATAAATAGGACAATGGAGTACGCCGAACATGTGACACGGTCACAGGTAGGGCCCGTGTTTGATGCGCAAAACGCGGCACGATATGGTTGCGGTTAGCTTAGCTCGAGATTATCCCTTCGGGGTTGTGTCGTTTCCCGGAAGCTACCAGAAAGGTGTTGCAAGTGATGATGGGCACCTCCCCCAACAGAGAGAAGGAGGCTCTGCGAGCCATCAATTACGATTGGGGCAGTCCGTGCCAAAAGATCATTAATTCACGGTTTTTTTGTTGATTGCTTGCGTCTCTCATATTTTTGCGGTCTTTGACTCTGTCCACTGCGAGGGGAGGAGGACGCTGAGCCGCCAAATTGCTTTGAATCTTGAGCCGATGATATCGTCGAGTATTCGGTGACGTCAATGGGTGATTCCATAAATTTCGATAAACAACTCAATACGGGGCTCATTTGCATGAGAATAGTGAAGGCGGCCAGGCGGCAAGGTCGTAGGTACACACATGTCAACTGGGAATTATGCGAGGGCAGCGAAGATTTATTGCGAATTCCAAGGCGACCATGGAGTCCAGGAGTAGGCCATGCGATGGAGAACAAGTTCAAAGACACCGGTCACAGCTGGACCGAGATTCGATTCAAGTGATAGCCGAGACGTCTTAATTAAAGGAACGCCGACATAGCACCAGCGGAATCGGAATGCCTGGCGGATGTGTCACCGCTAGCAGAAGAGTGTCGGTTGGATTTAACTTGAATCGAGGAGGGAACGTAACGATGTTTGGACGCAGGCGCTGGGTTTGATTTATCAAGTTTTTGCTGTGATCTTGTAAGAATTCGGAAATTGCTGAGATGCTCATCTCACCGAACGAATGCGAATGTGGCGCAGGATCTAGCAGGACCTCTACCCAATTAAAATGTCCTGACATGAAAAAAGGCATGTTGCAGTATCCTGCCAAAAAATAAAAAAATAAATAAAAACTCAAAAATAATGTAATGCACATGCAATCGTCGCGATCCTTTTTTGACACATAACCACTATCACTTCCGCAGCAAACAAAGTAATAAAAGATCGCCTCTACAATTGATTACACCGATGTACCTTAGATTAAGTATCAGTAAGTAGCTTGTAGTATTTTCTGTCAAGAGATAACAAAAATACTGCAGATTTCTTTTAAACTTTAGGGAACATGCGGTTTCTACTTCCGGGGGAGTAATGCCACTTCCGGTAGCCCCCTCCAGAGTTAAAGCAGGAAGCCCTAACGAAGAACGTAGGCGGTCGTAGCACAGGTTCAGATCCCGCCTTTGATGCTTGCTAGTAAGTTTATTGGCGAATTCATTCCTCTTTGTGCTCGGGAATCAAGACAGGTCTTAGCGAGTCTGTCGATCAAATTCTGAGAAGCTTAACTATCCTGGAAGAGGTTAGGGGTCAGCTTGACTATAGCTACATAATTAAATGCTTCGGCCGTTCAGCTTCTTCTTCACAATATAGTTACGGGCCATTAGAGTCGCATCGCTTTGAAAACCAGCAACAATTTACTTAATGAGGTGTACAGTCCAAAGTTGTCGTCGCCGTCGAAGTTTTCAATGCCAGACCATTCCTTGCTCTTGGACCCATCTGTGAAGATTCCAATACATTCCGTTTCTGATCCAGATTATGGTCAGAGCCAGTCCTGAGCGCAGAAAAAGGCGCATATGCATCGCCGCTGGAGTATTGATGTTCGTGCTTCAGTCATCAAAGCTCCAGAGAGAGTTATCCAAAGGACCTTGAGAGGGCACCTTATAATGTGCGAGAAGTGAGAACGCCTTCTCTTAATGCAGCATTCAAAGTGGGGGTGGATCACAACCAATTCACTGTAGCTAGCTGGAAATAGCAATACGAGATATAGTGCTAGTGGGAGGGACTATTCCAGACATTAAAAGCAAGAATCGTACTTACTGTCAGGCTTGCGATTTATGGAGACCAGTGCCTGAGGTGTATTTAAAACTAAATGAGTAAAGAGGATGTTTCCCTAGTCCGTGGCGACATTTTTGAAATGTAGGCCGGAAAAATTAAGAGTGTACATTTCACACATACTTTTACACTTTTACACTTTACCGGTATTCACGCATTCACAGACAGGGCATAGTAAACGCTGTCAGAAGAAGTTGCAGATCTCTTTACTCATTTGTTTCTCGCTGCATTTCGTTGCTGATGTAACAGATTTTTTAATTCCGGAGTACATGCACATCTTGGTACACGTACAGCCCACGAAGTTCGCAGTCATATTCTCTGCACGATTCACCTGCTGTTTTACTTATCGTTCAGTTTTCCGCACTAAAAAGCAGAACTGGCAAAATAAGAGTTTTATGTCCATCGAGCCGGCAGTGTGGAGCGCATCTGTTTCGAAACCCCAAGGAAAGATCGGTGCCCAAAATCCTTGGGTCGGGTCTGCACTATGTTGAAATTGTGGTGCTCACTTCTGCAACGAGGTAGACTAACTCCAAATTGTACATTTGTGATTGTGATCCTTTAAATTAATGTTGATTCCTGCTTTGATGTTTTACGTAGGGTAGAAAATTAAGTTTATTGTACGACCCCTTTGCATCTGCATGTCAGTGCTTACGACGTCCACTGTCCAGTTGTCTGTCTTGTCTTGTGTTTTAATAACAAATGGTTTAATAACAAATGGTCCCCTTTGACGACCGACTTTCCGATAGTCACCTTGCTCGGACATATTGACGTGCGATGGAATCCCATCGTCCGAAATGTTCAAGTTTAGACTGTGCTTCAACACTCCTTGGAGTTATTCCACACTATAGCGATGATTTTCTGTGGCAAGAGTTCTTTTGTAGGCTGTCACTGATTACTTAATTACGTAATAGGTGCCCATTGTGATGCTCTGTGTAAGACAAAAAAGTGGTTTTTGATGACCTCGTTCATTGCCCGAATCATTTTACTCGCTTCCATCACAAGCCAGCAGACGCCTAATGTGTTCTGACAAACACGTCAATGTCCTCCACGTATGCTAACAGTTGTGTAGACCTCTTGAAGATCTATAGGGCAGCGGTTGATTCCTGAAATCTATAGATGTTGTTTGCGTATTGTGGTGCAATATGTATTTTATTTTTTCAACGTTTGCACTTTCCTCTGAATGGGGGAATATCCAACGATATGTGATGTGTGAGGTGATGTATAATAAGATGGCCACGTTTTTGAGCCACTCCTTCAATGAAAGACCTTGTTCAAATCATGGACGAACAGGATGGCATTGCAATTGGAGGTTCAAGACTGGTTCATTGTACCTGCCTGGTAGTACAATTGCTGTACTTTCCTGGTCTTCCGTGCTTCTGTGATGAAGGCCCTACAGACTCAGCTCTCACCATATCAGCGCCGAAAACCGGGGCAAAGGTGCTCTACCGTGTGGTCGTCCTCTCTAGAGGCGTCGCAGAGGGTATCTTCGTTAAAAACCAAGCACCACTACACCTTAGTGGGCTTTTATTACGCCGATAAGTCGTCTGCAGTCTTTTCTGTGAAGGGACTTCAAGAATGCCGCGGATTTCTTGCAGACGTTTGGGAGCAAAAGCTTGGTCTGTCTTCATCCTGGAGGGACATGCCATCTCTGATTGTGCTCTCGAGAGGCCCAACCCTCAATGGAAACCCTAATCACAGACGCAGGTGGTCCGATCGCAGCGACATGTCCTGAGAACGTTTCCTCTGATCCTTGTCCAACAAGTTCATCGCCGATCTCATTTCCAGCGATTCCTTGGTGTCATGGGACTGGGACAAATGCAGACAGGATTTCCACTTCTGAACTATCTTTGAAGTGGTTAAAGGGTTGATATGGCCTTAAGCACAGCCTGGCTGTCTCTACAGACACATATACGTCGACCCTTTCACCTGTTCTTCACAATATAGTTTAGGATCTCGCTGGGTTCCGCTTGGAAAACAGACACAAATTTGCTTGAGGAGGTGTTCAGTCTGTTCAGCACCAGCGCCGGTCCCTTCATTGGTTTCGGAGCCATCCGTGAAGATAGGACTACATTCCTTTCCTCGCTCGAAGTTTGGCCAGAGCCTTTCGTCGTAACTGAAGTTCTGGTGTCCGTCCGTCAGACGGCATATCCATAAGACTGTGGTCCACAGAAATGCGTGGCGCAAGGTCTTCGAAACTCCAGTGTATTGCAATTGATAGTTCAATACGACTCTGTTTTCTTCCTTTGCCGAACCTCCAGCTGCGCCAGACTACCACTCACTCCGTTCGCTGCCTTAACACTTCACCCGACTGACAGATGCATATCCCTCAAGTACAGAGTGGTCTCCTGTGGTCAAGAATTCGCTCGCCATTCCGCACAGTGTCCCATTCCTGCATTCCAGCGACGCGACTTACGTATGCACGCCTCAGCACCGCGCATGGAATCTCGCCCAGATATCGCCACAGCACAGAAACCAGAAAGCAAAGTGGAAAGCCAACGGCCGAAGCAGAGACGAAAAATCAATCCGTCGTCGATGGGCTGGCGGCAATCCTCTGCAGATTCGGCGGGGATATCCGCATTTGTTTTGGCGTCGCGGCCGGCTTGCGCTCCCTTTCTGCGTACCGCCGCGGCAGTAAATTCTCATGTAAATGATAATCAATTATGGGTCGTGTTCCGAGATAAGCCAGCGCGCAGCGAAGCAACACACACACGCGGCCGCTCATACGCCGCAGTGTCCGCGTGTTAGCATACTTTTGAGGGATTTACGCACTAGCTCCTCCGCACGGGGGCCCCCAGACGGTGTGGAGAGGCGATTTGTTTACTCGCCGCTGCTGCTGCCGCGGTGACTCCGTTTGTTTCTCGATTCCTGTTGCACCGTTCTTGCGGTCTGGTTCTGGTCGTTTTTGGTCGCCTGAGCCTGAATTATAAACCAATTCTCGATTAATTCACGATGGTTTTGCATGTGAGCCGCCGCCATCAACGCCAACGATCAGAGCCGCCAAAGCATGACAAAGGTTTGCCGCCGCCACCGCCACAGCAACGCGGCGCGCACACCGCTCTTGTTGGTCAGTGCCCGAGTCTGGCTCTGGGTCTCGCACTGGGTTGGGCGCACAGTCAAGAGGGTGACTATCGGATCTTAGATGGAACTCATTCGACGGTCGTAGATCTCTTTAAAATGGATCTGTGCACGCTGGTCGTCAGTTTCGTCAGTTTTCTTTTGTGCTCTCCTGGCTGCGCCCCTTGTCCGTGCGGCACTTGGGCCGCGGCCGTTGGCGGACGGTCCGTGCACAAATTGGACTCGACTTGATTTGATTTTTAATGAGAGGACTGAAGTGGAATCATTGACAAATATCCACGTTTCTTCTGTCAACGTGAGTTCGCACTGATGAATGTCTCTGCGTGTCGGGACTTTGGCGCTGTTCTCTGTTTGATGTGCCGTGCTGGGCCGTCTTGTAAATGGAATCGGGTCAGTTGGAGCAAAGTCAGTGGCGGAGGTGAGGCAATGCGTCTACCGTTGCTAGTAGTCCGCCACATTCTTGACGTGGATGAATTTGTTTTCCGTGAATACTTGAGGAATTTTTTTTTCATTCGGAAATATTGGAGGAATGAGCACATGTCCGTACAGGGCGCACCGGCTGGGATTCTCCAAATTGGATCATGGTGTGCACTGAATACAAATAGTTGATGTACTTAATTGCTTCAAGCATTTTCCTATAACCGTGGCATTTCTCACTGATTCAATGCTTAGCCGTAGTCTTAGAGACCCTTCTGCGAATATTTGTGACAGAAGCATTTTGCTTTTGGGATACAAAAAATGTCAGGCTCCGTGCCTTCGATGGACACTTTGGTTTCTGATTAAAAAGCAGGCTTGCGTGGGTTGCCGTGGCTTTCAAGCTACTATTCGTACGTGTGGTGGCTCGTGGCGTTGTGTGCGTTGACCCCAACATCGACGTCGTAGGTTCGATTCCTTCTTTGTGCGACAAAAAAACTTTTCACGGTCCCACCTCTTTCGAGTCACTGACTCAACGAGTATTTCCTGTCAAGAAACAGCTTCTCGAACTTGGCCGTTCGGAGTCGGCATAAAACTGTAGGTTCCTTCCACTCGTGAGAGATCAATAGCACGCACAAAACGAGTGGTTGCCGCGAAACTAGGCCCTGGCCCCTCTATGGGCTTTAGCGCCAACCGTATTATTATTATTATTACATTCGTACGTGAGAGTCACATCTTTTATAGAGGAAACCGTTCCGTGAAAACCTAGAAATCTTCTTGAGTTTATAGACTTCCGAGTTAACCAATCTTGAGTGAAGAAGATCTTAGTCAGCGGTGGTCTCAATCAAAAATGGTGGTCTATATGTGCACTGTATGTGTTTTATACGTCATAGGTAGGTAGGTAGGAAGGCATACAGGTGGACTTAAGACCTTGCTGACGCGGCCCAACATTTTCTTAGAACTTCCCCGCAGAGTCCCCCAGGTCTGCAAAGTAGTGTTTTCCCAAGTACTAATTCCTTTCCTTTGCTAGGACTGGGCTTTCACAAAGCAAATGTTCGGTGGATTTTGCCTCTTAATTATCTCTGCAGTTCCATCAAAAGTCGCTGTATCTGGTATTGACCCCTATTAGTGTCCACACTTTATTGTGACTAAAGGTGACTTAGGCAATGACTTTGATTCCTTTTTATTCAACATCGTTCACAGGGTCCTTGTTATTGGTCCGTTCCAGTCTGAACGATCGACCTTAATTTTTGCTCTATCCCGGGCTTCAGCTTCCACTTTTCGTTTTACAGAGATAAGCTGCGTTTTCTGATTGCCAGAGACTCTCCAAGTTCGGATCCATTCTTCGTGAGCCTGTCCGCTTTTCCATTACCTTAAGCCAGTATGAACAGGTACCCAGCATAAGGTCGCTGCATTCACCAAGAATACTTGTGGTTATTCTGCATAAACTGACAAGTTTAGAAATCAAGATGTCGGCACAAGTACGATAACTTTGGCACCAAGCATGTTTTTTTACTATGGGAGGAGGGGGTCGATCTCGCCACGTTTAGAAAGGCAATTTAAAAAAATTAAAAGTTAAAATTATTACCACTTTTTTTTTTCTTTTTTCATTATCTGCGTAATAAATACCCTTCTTCGACTCGTATACCCAGTTTCTTAGTGATGGATTAAACTTACTTTCAGCTTAACTTTTCAGTAGAGCTCATGGCTTGGTTTCACAGTCGAATCTTAACTTGAGTTCAGTTGAACTTCATTTGTGTAAAGCGATCGACAATTTGGTCATGTATTTATATTTATTATTATATTTATTATATTTATTATTATATTTATATATATATAACAATTTATATTTATTATTTATTTTAATTTATCAGGCGGACGAACTATGAAGAGTCTGAGTCTGAGCAATTGCTGCCTTCCATCGCTGACGGTCCTGGGCACGCTGCTTCCAGTCATCAAGGCCAAGCTGTCTTACATCCGCTATGACTTAGTCTTTGTACCGGATGTTCGGTCTTCCTCTCCTTCTCGAACCAGGAGGCTCGGATTCGAAGACCCTCTTTGCTGGAGCGTTGACGGGACCATATATCCGATGTAGAATTTTTCTTTCGAAGGCACCAAGAATCAGCTCTGCAGCCTTGCTTAATGTCCAGCTTTCGGCTCCATAAAGTAGGACTGGCAGAATAAGGGTTTTGTAGAGCATGACTTTGGTCCTTCGAGTCAGGAGTTTCGAGCCCAGTTGTTTTGACAGACTGAAGTAGCATCGGTTGCCAAGGGCGATTCTACGTCGGATCTCCACTACGATGTCATTCGTGGAGTTTACATTTGCTCGAGGTAGACAAACTCCTTTGCTACCTCGAAATTGTAGCTGTCGATTGTAACGTTTTGGCCTAGGTGGTGTGCGGCGGATCGTTTTTTGCTCGACAGCATATATTTTGTTTTGTCCTCGTTGACCTTAAGACAGATCGTTTCGCCTGTTCCTCAATTGCCGTGAAAGCTTCCACTATGGCACGTTAGGACCGCGCGATAATGTCGATGTCATCAGCGTATCCCAACAGCTGGACTGACTTGTAGAATATAGTGGCTTCCGTGTTGCCCGCCGCACTATCTTCTCCAGTACCAGATTGAAGAAATCACACGACAGCGCATCTCCTTGCCGAAATCCGGTGCAGGTTTCGAACGGTTCAGAGGTTTTTGAACCGAACTGCACGGTGCATCGCGTATGTGTTAGCGTGGTGCGACACAACCGGATCAATTTTTCCGGGATCCCGAATTCGGCCATCACTTCGAATAGCTCCTTGCGATGAATGCTGTCGTATGCGGCTTTTCAATCGATGAAAAGATGGTGAGTATCGATTTGAAACTCGCTGATCTTCTCTATAGTCGATTTGCCGGGCCGGAAACCGCACTGGTACGTGCCGATTAGTGCAGTGCAAAACGGCTTTAGACGTTCACACCGGCTCAATGTCGCCTACAAGATCCTATCCATCAAGCTCAAGTAAATACACGACCCGCCTATAACTTTACTATGCGTCGTACTTTTTAAAATGTTGGTGAGCAGAACTGAGATTTAAACGATAGTGTACTCTCATTTAACTAAAACTACAAATTTAATTCAGATCAAGGTTTAAACGACACTGTGACACCACACAAATTTCTAAACTGAATCTTAAACCAAAAGTGGTGTTTAAACGACCTTTGTTAATCTGGGCACAAGTCTTTTGTGAATCTACGATCGGCACATGATCGCCAAACATCCGTTTGACGAACAGTTGCGATGTTACCCTCTCCTTTTCGGTGGAAAGCAAAGACCGGGTAAACACAAGTGTATGCCTTCTTCTTCTTCTTTGCATGATGGTGCAGTCTGCGGAGAACCTGGGTCTCTGCCTCTGCAACTAGCGCGATCTCTTTGTAGCTGTCGCCAATTCCAAGTTTGACGATGTCCTTCTCTACATTAGACGCGAGGGTCCTCTGTTCATTTGCCCTACAGATTCGGATTTGTAGACATTTGTGACAATTATTGTCACTTTGAAGTTAAATGATATTTCTGTCTACTTTTCCACTATGAGCCACTATGAGTCATCAGCACAAGCACGATAGAGGATCCTACACAGGACTTATCTGTTAAAAATATATTACATTTAACCTCCTTTTCCTAAGCTCAGGGTTAAAGCTCTTAGGTATCAATAAAAGTGGCGCCCAACACTAAGACTTCTTCTTCTCTGGGACTTCGAAGTAGACATTAGGTTCATCAAGTCTCTGGTCTTTTTAGAGCATTTTTAAGTCTTAACTAAGTCAATCACCGTGAAAAACCGCCACAATTATAACCATTTCACTTGGACATCTCGTGTTCCGTTCGATCTCCTGATTTGGAAGACATATGTTCATTGTTTCTGACCACAATTGGAGGTTCTTCTGTATCAGGAAAAACTATCAGCTGGTTAAGCGATCGCATTTCAAAAATCACATTCATTCAGTTTGGAATAAATTACGGTCCATGAAAATCATTGTTTGGATTCCACTAGCACGGGTATTAGTGAAACCTTTCAAAAATGATCTGTGTGAAAGCGTTCGATCTTCGGTAGCCGAACCCTAGTTCTGGAGGTTCGTAGCTTGTACTGAAATAGGCTTCTGCAGCATGCTGGTTCAGGTGGTTCTCTGACACCTCACCCACTTTAGGATGAGTTAATGTTGATTGTCGACGACTCAAGATGTGTCGTCTTTTTTCGTATCGCCCTTAAAATGACAAACATAGCTAAACTGAGTGCAGTAGGCGATGTCTGATTCATCGACTTTGTTATAATCCTCACGACACCCCTTCACCCTGTTCTCTCCCTCCGTTGATAGTTGCCGACGACCGTCTGGGTATCCGTCCATAAATGTAGATCATGCGTCATAACTTAACTTTCCTTTCACACCATAAAGTTGTAATCGGAAACGCTATTCGCTCTCTGCTGACTATTCAAGCACACGGCACCACATCCGGCTCGGTTCTCCTCCTCGAACGTATTCCAAGAGACCTTCCTCATCCACTCGACCACCTTGAAATTGATTAAAAAGAAGAAAAATAAAACTCCCAGCAATCGATCGAAGCCATTGAGCCAATTCACCCTCCTTAGCGCTGACCATCTTCATTATCATCGTTCCAGGAACTCGGAATAATTGAAATGTTGCGACAGCAGTCACCAAATATTTACCCAACACCACACCTATGAATACAACTGAATCAGAATCCCTTCAAAGAATCACCCACAGTCGGAGTCGGAGTCGGAGTCACAGTGTGGCCATCGACGGTGGTCTGACTCGGAGATGCTCATAAATCGACCTGAATACCCGACCGACAATCGAAAATCACACAAAATATTATTTCCGCTTAATTGCCGCTCAATAAAGGTAAACAAATCCCTGCAGGATACCGTGCGCGTCGGTCACAATAAATCCCAACGACCCCTATGCTGGGTCGAGGGAGGAGAACTAATGATGTGGGATGCATCCGTCCGTTTGAAGATTCACCGAATGTTCGTTGAACTGTCGAAACCGCCTGAATACCATTATCTGCGTGTGACCCATTATGAGCTTCCAGCGTATGCAAAGGAATTCAGTTCTCTTTGTCACTCTCTCCCATGGTGCAGCACATGTCGGCTGGGGCGTAGCGACGGCGCGGGCGGTGCAGTCTGGCAGCGTCATTATCGTCGTCATCCTCATCATCGGCTTGTTCAGAAACTATTCAAGGAATTCTCCTGAAACAGTAAGTGGGGTCTCGCTTCGAATCGACATCGGCCATCGGCCATCGGCCATCGGATGTTTTGACAGAACGACACTCTTTCAGTGATATTTCACCTTCGCTCGCTCCCAGCGTGAGATCGTCGGTTGTTGGTCGTCGATGGTCGTCGAGAGACCCAGTCTCGGAGTTTTTGTCCAGGCGGCATCGGCGGCGGCCTGCTGTCCAATTGCTTTATTTATTTCACCGTTGGAGTGCGTTCGTTTTTGGCTGCGGCTCGTTTGATGGGAGCACAGAATTGAGTTCCTCGAATGTGACTTCACAGCTAGGTGTCTCGCGGCGACAGGGCTTGACAGTGACCACCGCCGCGCTGATGTTGCTGCAACATTGTGCGATCCCTGCTGCAGCAGGGGTAATAAATACGAGATTCCAGATGCCAATCGATTCGGATTCCTGGCAAGGAGTTTACAAAATTTGGGTTCGAAAAAAAATCAAAATTATTTTCATATTTCGTTGTAGCAGCGATCTTGCCTTAAGGCAGGCATGAATTGGCAGCCTTGAGAGGCATTTTGCAAGAAGACATCCGAAGGAGAATGCGCAACAAAAGGACGAATGATTTGCGTCGAAATGGGACATAGTCAATGACAAGTTGGAAGGAATAGGAATTTACAAGAAGTCAAATGACCCTACCTACAAAATGAACGGCAATGGTTCCATTAGAAGTACGACAAGAGCGCGATTACCGTCTCAAACTAGAATAGAAACAGTGAGACCACGCCAAGGAGTCTTGCACGCTTACAAGCAAGTCAATTGATAACTCCTAAAGTTTTAAACGGATGCTCGGCATAAGCTGGGGTTTATAAACAGGACTCCCGGGGTCTTGGTAAAAGCCATGAGCCATAGTTTTGATAGTCCTACCAAATGCTGTCCTACAAGGCAAATATAAACCACTAAGCATTGTTAATTCTTCGCACTTGGCTTACCGCAATGGTCAGCTCTTTCCGTCCTGCATTTGAATGTTAATGACAACCAAATGTACATTAGAACGGCCAAATATTCGAAGTGGCAAACAATTTAGGGTTATTATTGCGACGTGCACACGTCAAAGACTGAGAGCTGACCGGTGCATCAAAAACTAGACCAGACTTTGGTTCTAATCGACAGGTCGCAGTTTGTTCTTACGTTTGTTCTTACGGGGGTAAATCAATTAAGGTCCGTTCGCTCATAGTTGTGTGGGATTTATATTCATTGAAAGCACTTCCCTTCTCGTTTGACATATGAACCCACTTTCCACAAGCACCACATTTAAACTCGGTTTCATCGAGCTAGGTCAAAGCACTTAGGTTCTTGAAGATGGTGTCGGAAATGTCCTTCTATTCACTAAGCGAGCTTTCATCGAAGATTTTTACTTGTTTGAAAGGCCTACAGAAGGACATCTGTGGAATACAATAGCATTCAAATGTCCAGCACGGTTTCTCTGGTTGTCACGCATTTCAAATGTTGAATTTCTCTTGATGTGTTGGTTCTATGACCCCTATATATCTGACCGATGGCATGGGTCCGCTATGGTTTGTGGTTTATTCTCATATAATTGCGACGGCAAAAAAATACACAACAAAGAGTCTTATGGGGTAAAATCACACAATCTTGATGTCAAGTTCACACTACATAAGCGTGCGGTGAGCATGTCCTTGAATCGCTCGTGCAGAATTTTCAATGTAGCATGACCTGTGGAGAACGTAGCGCCTTCTTGTTGAAAGGACACATCCTTGATATTCACATATCATTTAATTCAGGTCAAAAGAAGTTGGTTAGTTTAGGTTAGCGTGTTGGCGGGCTGTCGGTCCGGAACCTAGGTTGACGCTGTCCCCGTCCATCGTAATTTGACGAAGCAGACTGAATTAAAGGCAGTCAATTGGATATATGGTACGTACATTCATTGAGAAATGGTGAGTTGATACCATAGTGGAAGAGTCTTGGGTTTTACGGCTGTGCTGGCTACAATTTGTCAATCAGAGGTCCAATGGGGTGAGGGTCGTGCTTAGTGAATTCGACGGAATAATTGTCCTACCAAACTGAGACTTTGTACATAAGCGTCGATCTGACAATAGAGGTAAACGCACATACTGAGCAATGTGAGGCTGTAGTCCACGTTTACGTGTTTTCTTGCTTTCTTGGACTTCATTTCTCATCAGTACCTGGCCCAAACTGCAGTTGCGTTCAGGCAGTTTCAGTCTCTCGTTTTCCTTAGCTGCTCCCTAGCCCTAGTCCTTGGGCATGATCCCCAATAAGGGAATGTCTTTCAAAGGTCTCGAGTATTAAATTACATACGCACATACTTTAACACAAGCTCCATTGATTTGTTGCAAGCATTTTCATAGAGGTTAAAAGTGTTCTTGTGATTATCGATGATAAATTAAAAATTCTCTCAAAAACTCTGCAAAACAATATAATGGATGGAGCTAGAGCCCATAGAGGACCAGGGCCCAGCTTCTCAGCAACAACTCGTCTTGTGCGTGCTATTGTTCTCTCACGATTGGAAGGGACCTACAGTTTTTTTGCCGACTCCGAACCACCAAGACAGTTATACACTTTGAGCATTGTAAGTGTCTGGTAAGGGGTGGGGTCGTGAAAATGAGATCAGGGATCGAACCTACTACGACGAGGTCCAAGTTAGGATGTACGCACATACCCACAACCACCACTCTGCAAAGCAAGCATCCATCAAATTTCGCACGCATCCATGGCCGACTCTTTTTAAGTGCGTAGCACGCAAATCACTCTCCGCCTTATCGTGGAGCACTAACTTTCACTTTTTCTCGCCGTATTTGCAATCCAATGAAGTCTTAAATAACTCGCGATAGGCTGGTCTACTTTCGCACAAGCAACCACAATCGATCTCCTTTAGCCAGCCAATCTGTGGGCGCCTCTTGGCACTGATTTGCATTTCAAAACAGAACGCAATTGCCTAAGCCCAGCCAAATTCAAACACAAATTTATGTATGTCTTTCAAAAGGCCAGCTACTCAACCAATTCCAATGCGGGGCAACCGCAACAAATCTCCACCCAACGGCAACGATGAGCGATCAGTGGTCACCGATCACCACCGACCACCGACCACCGACCACCGACCACCGATCAGCGACCATTGGCGAACGCATTACCGAACCACTGCGAGTGTGGTGGCGGTGCGGCGCGGTTCGGTGCCGATTAAAGCCCAACCCGACAAAGGCTATTAATTATACAAATCTCTCTCTAAAAGCATTGTAACATTAAATGTTCGTCAAATAAATATAAAAATTTAATTCCAGTAGTCGCGCGGAGTATAAATTTCTCCAAAATTTTGCCGATACCACCGCGGATGTCCAAATGTGGCATTTTTTTCGATCGTTTTTTTTTCTGAATCTGAATCGATTTTGAATTTCGAATTAATCCGGTCCCCGATTATCGGCCGGGAATTTATGGCGTGGACGACCAGAAAAAATTAAAATGAAAAACAACAGTAACACACGGCGTCGGACTGGGGGGGTCTGCCTTTTACGGTTGTATTTTAATATTTCACTTAAGTCTGAAACATGTTACGTTTTAACGAGCGGAGGAGTTTAAAAGATACAGCCACGACCGCAGCCAGATAAAAGGCAGATGAGCGTGGGGCGCTCTTTCGAAAACAGAAGCTTAGTGGAGCAGTCCTAATGGGATTTAATTCGTTGCATTAATTACAATCTATTCTCGGTAGCTACTCGGAGGGGAATTAAGCTTTTTTTCTTCAGTCTTGTTTTTATTGCGGTCTCGCTTCGCTTTAATGGAGCCGCCGAGTAGCGTAGCCGTGAGTGATTGACTAGCACGTGTGATAGACTGGAACTGAATTGATTCGGAAAATTATGCATACATTTATTGATGTTGCACTCTAGCGCTAGGGTTTCACGGCGAATAACTTAGCATTTCTATTTAATGCGATTTCCAGCGCAAAGGGGGCGCGGTGGCCTTCGCTTTTCAAGCGATTAGTAGAGCTGCAGTATGGGAGGTACAATATAATATCCATCAAAGTCGATAGTTGTTTCAAGGAAATGGTGTTAAAAGCCCTAAAACAAATGCTGGTTTTTCATTTTTATAAATGATCTCCTGTCTGCCGCTTCTCATCCAATTCACTGATGACAGCACCCGCAGTTTTTGATATTCGTATTCGTTTCGATCGTATCTTACGAGCCTATCCTCTGCCCGTAGATAAGGACAGTGCCATAAAGGTTGATAACGAAATAAAGACCGTCAACGTAAAGAAAATTTCCTGACAGGGGCGCGCATTATTAAGTGACTTCCTCAACATCATTCCAAAGACCATCCTGCAATCACACTGGACAGCACTGCCATCATAGGCGGACGACACTGACGTGATTATCTTGATACGGTGCCCGCTTAAATAGGTCACGTGGTGAACTGAATCGGAGGCGCAGCAAGCTGACATTATATAACAAATTGATCCCTGTCCTGCTGCATAGAGCGGAAACATTGAGAATCTCAGGAGAAAATGGCTTAGGCTTTCTCGAGAGAAAACTTCTGCAATCAACATTTGGTTCCGTGTGAATTGATACAGCGACCTTAGTCTACGGTTCCAACTCTAGACCATGTTTAGCACTGCTGCAGCCTGATAAGTATTCACCAATGCACTAATGTGACAGCACAATAGAAGACTTCCACCACTTTCGAGTATGTACTTGGAGGCACATGGCTAAAGACACCTTTCGAGTGGACAGGCCTGTTGGCTCAGCTGCAGGTCCACCTCAGGCTGCAGCTCAAAGAGAGAAGAAGTCAGACCGCTGCTAATGTAAGCAGTCTCAAGTAGGTGGCCAGCATTTAATAAAGCTGTCAACTGTTTTACACTCTGTTCCACCAAGCGTTCAGTTTACTCACAGAGTAGACAAGAATTTACTAGCTTCATGCTTTGCATGGACAGTAGTCTCTAGAAAATTGCAGAATGCCAAACTCAGTTTGGAAATTTTCACACGATTCTATTTCAAGTTCACTTCAAGCAAACGATGGATGCCGCATCTTACCGATAATTAATTTAATAACGTCGAGTGGGTCGTGTGGTATAAGAAGGGCTTGTCATACGATAGGAAGAATGTACAAAAAATAATAGCTAGAGGCAAATTCGAACTCAGAACTTGCAGGTAAGCACCAACCCACTCCGTCAATGGACACGACAGCGTTATGGGTCTTTATGTCCTTCACTTTCGTTTGGTGTGTGACATGTTTACATAGTTCCATACACAGAGCTTTATTATATTAGGATTGTTATAAACTTAGTAGACGCACTACCTGGATATGAAGGTAGTGAAGCTTGTTAACAATGCTTGAAGCACGGTGAAAGATCTTGACCTGCAGAGCAGTTAAAAGATGTACACAACAGACTGGTGGACAGGGTGCACAGTCTGTATACGTCAACTCGACTCTCTTAAAACTTGTAAAATGGAATAGTTAATGTCACCTAGGAGTTCACAGAAATCGGATCTTGTTTTCACCAGAATGAGACTTTTATCCTCCTACGTGTGGGACTCCTGTAAAGCTGAATAGGAAAGGTGTAGGTCTAGTCAAGCCCATCGTCGAGGAACGTATGGTATTTATGTGGGCGTGGAGACTCTAGAGAATCCCAAAGAGGTCGAGGTCGCTAGAAAAGGCACATCTTCTATACTCTTTCTGTTAATCTTCTAATCTAGCTTACCACTTGCAAAATGGTATACTCTCGATCTAAAATGCCCCTTCCCCCTGATCAGAATTAGTAGATCGAATCTGAGAACTTTCGTCGTGGCATTTTAACCTGGCAGTGCGTCATTGGATTTGATGCTTCTAGCCGATGAAGATGAAGAAACTATTGTACATCTAGTAATTTCAAAGCCAAGAAGGAATCACCTGGATGCCATCTACTTCAGCAACCTGTCTGAACTAAGCAACGTCAATATCAGGCATCTCCAAGGCTTAATGAAATGTACTAACTGGCTCAAATGGTGCCGCGAGGTAACAAAAATATACCAGCCTAAATGCGATTGCTGTCCACTAGCAGTGATCGACTTCAACCCACATACCCCAACTGCCCTCTGAACTCAAGTAAATAACGTCCAACACCATATTTTGTAGCTATGCGTTTTAAACGCTCTAATGCACCAGAAAACAAGAAACAGAAACACCGCACACAGCACCGAATTACATTAAAGTCATTGACCGCATCAAAGTCACGGACTTTACATGGCAGGGGACCAAATACTCTCCCCTGCGAGGGACCTTTGAGCTTCGCCTTCATCCAGTGTTGCCAAAACAAGGGTTCTGATGTCGTACGAAATAGTTACAAATTATCTTAAAATCTACCTTTTCTAATGCAAATTTTGATTACCCTTACTGTGGAGGTTGAATGAATTAAAAAAATTAGGCATTTTCGTCCTCCTAGTTCAAAGGTGCAACGACTTGATGCTGGTCCCATCTGAAGCCTTTGGTAGCAGTAGGGTCAAGCCCAACACTGAGTCCTCAGCTGAAATTGGCGCAGTGTAAAGTGATTACGCCGATAACAGTTTTAAGATTCCAGTGACCGTTTCGGATCGAGAGTAGGCAGTATTTATTTTGAAGTGATGGGATCCTGTGGCCTATGCTAGTAGTCAACCTACGATAGTCATGGAAGGCAGATCTCCATCGGGAAAGTGTACTGAACTTGATAATTACGTTCGTCTGCGAGGTACTTGTTACAATGTCTTGGCAGCCACAAGAGTTGGACTCTGAGGGCTGGAAAGAAGACAAATTAATGGACATGCCGAGGAACTCAAAACTAATACAGAAAGCAAATCGAGATCAATCCCAGCTTTGCTACGTCTTGGTGTGTCTTTATTTTGTATAATAACGTGTACTATAAATTGGCGCTTTGAACAAGAGTTTAACCACATTTTGTGGTCCGAAGCTTTATCCACCAAGATTAATGTGTTGCTGTTTAAGATTGAGTACGTATATATGTTTAGCCTATAGATTAACAAAGTATGCTTGCGAACTATACTCCAACCTCCATCCGCTGTCCAAAGTCCAACAGACATATGCATTTGATGTCCTCCAGACCACAGACACATCCATGCTATTCCAGTCGAGCCTCAGAGGACACAGAGTTCCAGCATCAACCAGCAGGTTGCCCGTTGTCCACTGAGATTCCACAAAAGTAATCAGTCGCCTCTGGCTCCGAGTGGCCTCTTTAAGATATGTTTGCCCATTATGCTTAGGATACGCTCTATTAGGAGCCAATACGTTTAGGTGCCGTATGCCGAGACCGAACATCACACACAAGCGCAGCCGCACACACGCACGCACAGACGCGAGACGAACGATAGGAAAAGTCGGCTTCGATAAAAGAAGCCCATCGGCGCAACAAAGGCCACCGCTTCGATGCGGTGGCCACAGCAGCCAGTAGCTGCCAAGGCACACCATCAGCGTATCACGGTAGCACTTCAAACGTAAATTGCTTTTAACATGATTCTCACTCGGTTGTCCATTCTGAAAGAGATAAACCTTGAGCCGGTACGAGACTGCGCACACTGAGCGTGTGTGCGTGTTCAGACGATAGGTAATCCTAAGGGAATTAGTTCCACTTTGAGCCGATATTAAGCGGCAAACCATTGATTGAGAGTGCTCAGTGCCATAGTGGAGTCGATGCGATGCGATGTGTCTGGGATTATCGTTCCTTTTTTCGATGGCACAAATGTGGCGTTGGTCGGCTGAAAGGATATTTGAGCGGTTATGTGTGTAATTAAGACGGGGATGTAAATTAGTGGACATTAGAGGGGTATGAACTGTTAAAAGGGGTCAATAATGAGCGGAACGACCGACGTGATGGTAATGGACTGAAGCACGGACGTGGTAGTCCTTGAGTGTTAGAATATTGTTTGTGGATCGTTTAGTTTAGGAAGTGCCCGAAACAACAACCAGATTGAGGAATTTCACGGATAATGGATGAATGTGAAACGTATGAGCTTTGAAGGCAGTGTTAGGGCCATTTGCAGAATGTAGCCATGATTTGTCACAAATTTTCAGAGGAATTTATTGTTCTTTGTATTGTCCAGCTACGGTGACTCTTAAGCTCGAGGTGCATCTCAGAAGACGTCATTGCATCCTCGTGTGAGGTGGAACTGCTCAAGTTCGGTTTGAACTTGACTTGCGCGATAAACTGAAATAATGTATGCTTTGAATGCTATTCTTAGTCATGAACAATATGCAGAGACGTTGACAAACGTCAAAGTGCGTTTGAACGAAACTTAACGAAACTTGACGAAACTGAACGAAGTGGTTATTATGATCGCAACATCATTTCTGTGGTTAATTGAGTCCTCTCCTTACATCCGTAATGATTAGGCCTCACTCAAACCCATCAATCTCACTTTGAGCCTTTCATTGTCTCGACCTCTTGACGTCAAAAACAAAACAAAATTCATATGTCGCCATGGCGCCTTGCCATGAATTCATTCAACCTCAAATCATTAGCAAATTTGAATGACACTGGATAATAAAAAAGAAAACAACTCTCTCGGTATGCAAATCGAATGCAAATTTGTCCAAGTGAATTAATTAAGGCGCCTCCATGCACAGAAGCTATTCGCAAATCACTCCTAATGGAATTTTAATAACAAATTAGCGAGCTCTCAAAAAGCTGTGGTAGCTGGCACAAGCTACTTTTTATCTCTTAAATGATCCATCAATCTTGCCGTTGAATGTGAAGAAATTCACTGACAGCTGTCAGACTTGTGCTGCAGACAGGATTTTGTTCGACGCCAGTTCGCGTAAATTGAGACATAGCACTTGAGCCACTAGCAGAACATAGCAGAGATAGCGAGCAACTTTGTTGTCTCGAGCGGAGAAATGAATAAATTTCCTTGAGTGGCGCTAGTTCAGTCTCTAGCTCGCGATCAATGGAAGATGGATGAGGTAGTGCACAGACAGCTCGAGAGCAACGAAGTGAAATAAAAATGCACAGCTACAATCATTTAGTGGAGTCTCCCAGCTTGTCTCTGCGCTGAATGCACAACCAATCGGAGCAGAGTGGGAGCGATGTTAAGATGAGGTCATATATGTGCATGGCAAAATTTGACATTCGTCGATTTTCGAAGAATACAAGGTAACGTTGCCTCGACTTACGAGAGATGTTGGCAAACTCTACGACCATCCAACAAGCAATTGTTTCTGAGAATGGGCGAAGAACCAAAAAATAATACAAAATGAAGTAGAAAGTGGCAGTGGACGGGAAAGACCCTACATCGCGAGTCTAACTTTAGTGCCAAGTATGCCATGCAGTGAAATTCATCGGGACGTCCTAGCAAACGTTGAGCAGAACAGTTGAACAGGAACCGAGTTCCTTGGGAATGAGTTGGAAAGAGCGTTGCAGAACTTGGAATCAGATAGACGTCGTTGATGCCTTATGTTCCCCAAGGGCATAAAGGAGTGATGATCATTTTTTCTATCACGGAAAGATCCCTTAAATGCGCCCCTTTTACTGCCCGCGTGCTTAAAATTTGCTTTAAAGCACTGTAACTCCCCTTAGGTGTTCAACAGTTTTGTCATCATCGTTATCCAGCCAAGGGGATTGTCAAGGCAATTCTACTTTGCTCAATATCTTTACAAATTCAGTCTCCTTATCGATGAATGACTTTATATCTGTAATTTAGGCCGATCTGCAATCCATTTAAATAATCGTGAGCATTCATGGCATCAAACTGAATGAAATGCTAAATGCTAATTCAATACGTCCCCGCAAGCCATGACGAGCTCTGTTAGCATTTACAAGCGAAAACAAGCAGAAGTGCTAATTGAATACGTCTCAGAAGGTGATGTACTGGAGTAGGATTTCTACTATTTTACGCACAATCTGTTCCTAGAAAAGCTAATCGAATGCGTCTCCGTTGTTTTCTCTTATTTAGACGACCTGGTGATGGTTGCCTCTCTGCGACGCGTATAGATAGTCTTCAATCCACTCTTGACATTTTAAAGAACTTTGCCGAAAATCTATGTCTAAGTATGTCTTAGCCACGCTTGTGGCTCCGAGCTAGAAATTACTTATTAAATCGTCCGCATACCACATGGCACCATTTACTGTCCATACTTTTTCTAACTAATTCAATTTCTTTGCGTTAAAAACGAGATTCCCCGCGGAAACAAAATTCTTCTTCTTTGATTGGCGCTACAGTCCGGGATGGACCTGGGCCTCAACCAACATGCCTCTCCAGCCAGCACGATCTTTCGCCAGCTGCCCCAGCTGCGCACACCAAGTTGGTTGAGGTCCTTTTCCACTTGTGTGTGCCATCTAATGCGAGGACGTCCTCTGTTGCGCTGTCCCGCACGCTTAACTAGGTGCATGCCACGGTACAGCCCGTACAGTTCGTGGTTGAACCTTTTCCTCCAAACGCCATCAACGCAAACAGGACGAAAGATCGTACGCAGAACTTTTCTCTCAAAACAAGAAAGAGCTTCTTCATCCGCTTTTAATAGAGTCCATGTCTCTGCGCTATAGAGCAGGACATGGATGATCAGAGTTTTATACAAAGTCAACTTGGTGTTTCGGGAGATGGCTCTGTTACTCAATTGCCTGATCGTTTGCTGGGGTCGTCAACTGTGAATCCGTCCATATCCGAGGCCTGTTGTCGGTTCGTAACAGTCGTTTTTTCTATGTGGTGAGGGAGTTAACCTCACGCACAATCTACAACCCTCGGGCAGAGGGGGATCGCTGCATACATTAGTTCACCACACAACGGTTGTTGCGAAGGCTATCCAGGGGTGCTACGAGGAGGCTGTATGTCAACTTGACTTATGCACATGCAGGGATCGCGCTGGCATCCTACCAGGTTGGCTGCAGTCAGCAACTTTGCCCTGTGTACATAAGCCCATGCCTCCATGGAAACGCATACGCAAATATTTAGCATGACGCACTGGAGAAGATTCCGTCATGGAGACTCCCCTGGATTTCATTTGCTTCCCACGTCGGTCGATTCAAAGCTTTCGCCAATTGGATCAGCTTGATTTAATGAAACCACTCTAGAAATGGATAAATTCTCGAGTCGGTGTAAATGTATCTTTTCATCGCCTCTCACCGACAGATACAGATATCGCGCCACAGTTACGCATCTCAAAACCCGAAAATAGACACCATAGACCCAAATACCCAACCAGGGTGTGGTCTAATCAGTGAAACCCCTTCACTTCACAGCCATAAACCAGGGGTACTTTGTCCGGCGAAAAACGCCGCAATTAACACCAGCTACACGCCAATAAAATGCCCAAGCTCTCGGCCCAAACCCGTTCGCATTGATTTCCGATGTGCATATCGGAGCTCGCATCTCTCCCTCGTTTGACATAAAAGTCGCCTCCGAAAGCCCACATATTAACGTCCCTCGGTTAATTAGCGAACCATATTCAAATCTACCTTCCGAATGGACCGCAAACCGCCAATTTTCATAGCTAAGCTTGTTTATGGCCATCTTCAGTCGGCGGATGGAGGCCAACTGTCGAGATCTCTAATCTGCGTCCACCCAGTTGTGCGTTCTAAAAGCTGAAAGCTCGTAAAATCGTTTAACAGATGAACACGTCTTCGCGGTCGTCGCGCTCATTGACCGACTGAGTGCTGATATCTATTTCGGCGAGTGTTCATTGATCTTGTGTCTTAAATCTGTTTCCATTCTCCTAGATTTCGGATTTGTCTATTCTGTCCGCTCTAGCGCTCTGCCTAGTGCCTCTCTGTCGCACGACGTGACGGCGGGCCACAGCGAAGGGGCGACGAACAAAAAACAAAAATTAAAAAATAAAAAATAGTGTCACTTTCGGCAAAAGATCAAAGACGCCCAAAAGTATCTGAAAACGAAAAGATCAAAAGGACCGCTCGCGCGAGCACTTCGCAAAGGCAGATTCGGCAAGAGAGCGCTAGTCAAAGTCGAGGGCGATGCGAACCGGCACAGCACCAGCATCAGAACCCGGCACCGGCACAGAATCGGCATCGACATCGGCATCGATCGCGATGGCTTTAAGAAGATTTCTGTTCACCTCCACCTCCTCCTCCTCCTCCTCTGTCGCCGTGACGCCTCCGCTGAACCCGAGGCTTGGTGTCTCGTCTCTTTTCGGCACTTTTGTGCGTGTGTGTCTGCCCGTTCGGCTTGAAACCTAATCAGGCAAATCGCAATTTCCACACGCATCTCAATGGATTGAGCAGATTCGGGTACCGAGTTCGGTAGCTGGTTCCGAATCCTTTGCATGCTCCAATTCGGCTTGGTTAATTGATTTAGAATTACACCGACACACGAGGCAGGGCGGAGGACAATCGTGCGAGAGTGTGTGTGTCGACGATTTGCTACGCACCGAGTGTGTCCCGGGATATGAAAGGGATGCGCCGCCGACACAGAGATTGGCGTGTAATTTCGAATTTTCGAGTCCACCACCTGCTCCTGCATGATTAGTTCCTACTTCACAGCCGCGACGACAACAGAAGGACCCTTTGTCAGTTATTTTGCTGTGTCTCTCCCTCCCGGGATCACAGGTGGAACGAAATGAAATTCCTTAGATCCTTCCGACGCCGCGTCGAGCGGATCAGAGAGGGTCGCAAATCAATTGAAATCGCCATCGTCACCGCCACCGCGGCCGCCGACCGTCGTCGCCATCACCGCTCCGGTTAAGTGAATTTTTTCGGGGCGGCGGCAGCGGATGAATAATGGATCGCGTCGTCGAACACCCGACATGAGCTGTGAATCATAGTGAATCATCATCTTCATCATCATCCTTGTTTCGTTAGGAATTTATTGGGAGGCAATCCTTTATCGGTTTCGACGCGTAAATTAGACGCGATCGGTGGGTGATTCAAGCTCCCTGCAGGATGTCGCATCCTAATGGTTCCGCAGCTCGATCGTAAATCGAGTCGACTGGATCTGTGGTCCCAGAGCGACCGCTAAACCGTATATATTTGCGGGATACGTGCGGCAGTGATCAAATGGATTCCTTTTAATTTTGGTTAATTGATTTTAATCTCCCGCGCTGATGGTCTGCTCGGGTCAGCACCGCAATATGAATCGGAAATTATTGGACAACCATTCGATTGATTATTCATGAGCGATTCCACGGAAATTTGTTTTGCCGTTGATAAATGACATTAACTGGCGGAGATATGCAAAGTGAGAGAGCCGAGAGGTGATCGTTTGAAATTTGATTCAAATCCTTTTTGAATTTTGTATTCTTTTTTGTTTGGTTAACTCGAAGGTCCCAGACCCGGACTGGTTACGTCATTTTCTCTCCTGCTTTATAAAAAGGATGATGCAGATTGAGGACAGGGCGCTGTGACATTTCTGAGCGAGTGCTCTCGATTACAATTTGGTAATATGCCGAATTTACATTGTTCTTGAAGATACAATGAATTTACTAACAAAGTGCGAAACATGCAGATTCACTTTGCAAAGTGCTTAGTGACTGTCTGATTAAACCATATGCAGTCAAAACCGCTTACAACGCCTCGATTGTAACGAAAATTATATTAGGTCCGGATAGGTGAAAATGAAGGTCGTTATAACCGATTTTGACTATGATGTGTCAAATGCCGTAGATGTGCTCATAAGAAGGCGTGGGCGTCTATGTCATAACCATATAATCAGGAGACCACCTACGCCAATCGTAGATGGGAAGATCTGAAGCTCTGCAGGAAGGCTGAGCTGACATGACACCGGAAAAGATATTAGTGCAATATATTACCGCCTTCTACGTACAGGAACCTTCATACCTTGTCCTACAATTCCCACACATAATTCACGACTTCACTTTTTTTCGTATCTCTAACATATGCCACTCTTGGTGGGTACAGTCTTCCAGCCCCAAAGAAACCATGCGAGACCTTGGTCTTGGTCAGCCTCGTTTCTTTGTGGCCTCGCTGTCGCCACAGTGTCCAGCATAAGCTTCAAGTTAGGGTTTCTTGCTAGGTCTTCGCATCACTAAAGGAGAAAAAGTCAGTTGGAAACGACGGGAGTTGGACACATTGTGTTAAGACACCTCCCCTGGATGTGGAACAAAATCCTGTCTATCAATGCTCTGAATAATGCACATTATCCGTAGCATGGGAAAACTGCGATTGTACAACCCATATCCAAGTGAGGAAAAGATTCTTCGAATCCGTGCAACCTCCGGTCAATTAGTCTCCTTCCGAACATCAGCAAGGTATTCGAGAAGATGGTAAATAGAGCTCTGATCAACTGGACAGAGGACAGACATATAATTCCGGATAGCCAATTCGGTTTCAGAGCGGGGCATGACCCTATTCACGCCACGTCGAAACTGGTGTCGGATACCCAATGTAACAAGAGCCAGAAACAATGTACGGGGGCGTGCTTGATAGACCTGGAGAAGGCCTTCGACACCGTATGGTTGAAGGATTTTACTACAAGCTCAATCGACTAGGCATTAGTAGTGATGCTCCGTTTATTGTAACCTGCAAGACTCGGCTCTTAGTGCCAGAGACTTCTCCCATCTTTGAACACTTTGTAGGCCTGTATTGACAGTGCTTACGGTCATTTCCTTCCTTAATTGCTACCATTTGCTTCTCTCACTGGTTATGTCGTGGAAATCGTAGGAAACAAAAAGAAACTCTCATCCTAAAGCTGGGAATTCACGATTTTGTGCATCACAAGCTATCCAACTGATGTCGATAGTTACTGGTGTTTTGTGACATCTTTAGTTTTTTGTGATATCTGCGAAAAATCGTTGGCGCTACGAGACACCTGCAGAATTATCTATGTCGCGATGCAATTGACAACAACAGTCCCTCGAACTTGATGGGGCAGGCCATTCTTCATGCGATGAATTATTGGATTGATACATAGAAAGCTGCCCACAAAAATAATCAGAGCGCATGGAACTTGGTCAAAGTATCAAAGTTTATTCACAGCGCAGGACGAATACTTTCTTTTCATTTTCAATTATTAACTACTTCACTTAAGGTCTACACGCATTTAGCCGGCTTTGTGGCTTCACATTTAATCGTCAATTGATTGAAGTATCCCGTTGTGCAGTTGTAGAGCACCGAATCCATCACGTTGTTGTACATCTCACAGTAGACGTATCTGCAAGTAAAGTAATAGTGTCAATAAATGACCGCATGATTCTGTCCGAATAAGCTTACGTTTTGCAGGAGCTATCGTGAATGTTTTTGTAATATCCAGCGGTTGTTACGGAGTCGCATGTTTCCTTCCAGATAGGCCTTGTTGGCGGTGGTGTTACTGCCACGTCATTCGAACATGTGGGTTCAAACTGAGAAGAGAGGGAGAAAGGATTTTAAACTTTGGGCGAACAAGTTAACTTCTCAGTAACCAATCGTGTTATGCGTGCTACTGTTCTGTCACGAGTGGAAGGGACCTATAGTTTAATGCCGACTCCAAACGGCTTTGTTTAAGAAGCTTTTTCTAGACAGGATATACTCGAAAGAGGTGGCGCCGTGAATATTATTTATAGTGAAATTTTAATAGTTTTGTCGCACAGAGCAGGGATCGAACATACGACGTGGACGTTGGGGTCGACCCACATACCCATACCGCCGCGGGCTACCGAGATTCAGTTGAAGACTGACAAAATGACAAGATTTAGAGAAGAATTGGACGATTACTGGGCATCTAGACATCAGCACTTAACTGGAGGAATTGTTGAGTTCTCTCTAGAAATCTGAGAAACACAGGGGTTATCAAAGAAAAAACAGGAAGTCAAGGTGTTAGTAGAAGTAACATGGTGCTGTTTACCATCAATCAACGCTACAGTCCGGACACGTTCTCAATTATCTTGACTCCCTGACTCGCAAGTTGTGTCTCTTACTGTGCCTTGGTTATAGGGGTCTCCAGTTTGAATCCCAGTCAAAGCAATTTTAATACTCTTGTTTCAGGTTTTTGAATCTGGTCTGGTGCATTATCACTGAAGTCGACGTTCTGATTATGAATATAGTCTGACTATGGGTATCTATTACAATGGACCAACAATGGTGTAAGTGTGCTGGCACTTTCATTGGCAGCCCACTAACCTAACTTAACTACACTTCGAGAATTACTAGGCAGTGTAGTCTCCCCGAAGCGAATCCATGACTACAGTGTTTCTGTCAGAGAGTATGGCGATGGAGAATAATACTGTACGTATGATTTTGGTATATTCATAAGCAGTCAATCAGCCATCCAAACTCTAGATCATCTCTTGAGAGGATAATGGAATTGCTTAAGCTACGCCTGTGTTGTCTACCGGGGTAGGTAATTGTTGCCTACGAAGAGAAGGAAGTTGCTGTAAGTCGACCACGATTATAAGAGCCCAACTTGCGATCTTCTTATGTGCTGCCTACTGCCTAGCTGGTTCCGTAACGTTTTGTGAGAATATTATCTCTTCACTGATTCAGTGAAATACTGGCCAATTCTAATTGGGCCAATCGATCGGTGAACATTCAAGATGACTTGAAGTAACAATTAAGGAAGAAACAATTTCTAAGCGCCAGCCCGGCTCTGGTAAGCTGAAGGCCACACGCCCGACCTTCGCAAAAAGCCACTTGAATACTGGGCAACATTTTTGAGGACAATGGTGGTGTGATTATAAATTTCTTTAAGTTTAACGAAAACCTTTTGACAATTGAGTGGGTGAAGAGTATTCCTCCCATTTTGTTGTGAATAATGATGGAATGTATTGAGTGACTTGAACACTTGAAGAAGTTGAGTGTGTATGAAGGACACTTCAAGAGATTCTTCTTCTTTGTGTGGCGCTACAGCCCGAGGTGGACCTAGGCCTCAACCAATGAGCGCGATCTCTGTATAGCTGTCTCCATTTTCGCACACCAAGTTGGTTGAGGTCCTTCACCATTTGGGTGCGCCACTTTAAACGCACGCGTCCTCTGTTGCATTGTCCCACAGGTTCGGATTCGAAGATTCTTCAAGAGATTAAATAGTTAAAAAAAAGAATGTTGTTTGAAGTGGAATACTTTCACGGAATAAGTGCAAGCTCCAACAAAAAAGAAATTTGGAATGAAAGAAGACGATTTCCTAAAACGTTCACAATTCTATCCGTGCTTGATACAGACATGAAAATGCAAGAGCAGGTTGTGTCATCATCTTCGTCATCATTTTCAGGCCCACATGATCCACTAAAGAGATCTCCAGGCCACTCGATCCTCCAGCAACGACTCCAACTCCACAGATGAGTTTTTGGACTTGGTCGATCCACCAAGTTCTGGGTCTGTCAATGAGTCGCCTTCCTGATAGATTCGCATTTAAAGCACGCCTCGGTAGACATTCATGCCTCGTGTCCAAACCATCAAGGCATAGCTATTTCCGTTCGAAGAAGTAGCTGCTCGACATAGAGTTGCTCGGGTACTGCCGTGTTTCGCGCACTAACCGGCGAGTAACTCCTAGGGCATCACGAAGAAATTTCATCTCGGCCTGTATTCTTGATCTTATTTTGTTGTGCATTACACAAATTGCATGACCATAGATGAGAGTTGAAACAAAAACGCCGCTAACTTGGTTTTGATACGTTGTTAATAAAATTTGCAGCTCCACTCGAGTTTCCAAACTTCAGTCCGAGGATAAAAACTCTATTTTCATTCACACCAATTTGATAGTTCCCTTTAACGAAACCAATTCACTCATAAGTGCTTACTGGAAGCTTTCCCGTCAATTTAATTCACACCACCATCATCATATTTACTAAAGGAAGTAAATTTGAGAAACCACTCACACCGACAGTGTTCAGTTGAGATTCATTAATGCCTCGGAAATGCATGTCGCCCACGGGAACGTGAAGTCTTGTTTAAAGTGAGTCAACGATGAGTGGCAATGATAGAGGGATTGTCCAGAAATAGTTGCATTCACTGCCCAAAAGGTGTAACCTTCAAAGCTCATTTTTGACACTTCAATGACAGTCAAAACAAAATGTTTCACCTTCAAAAAAGCACTAATTCAAGAGAACACTTCCAATAAATTTCAACTAATTCCAGTTGTAAATCACTTTCCAGTACGCAAGCTGTGCACAAGGTCACTAAGTTTTTATGATCCTCCTACACGAGACAGTGAACTCGTGGTTCGTGTTCTTTGAGATAAATTTCACACACACTTTGGGTGCCGATAAGGCAATGTCACAGAGCTATGTGCGTTGAGAAGAATTTAATCACACTGGTGGTGGCGGTTTAGTGCGCGGAAATGCGGTGTCTTCCTGTCTTGCCCTCTTGTTTCCACAAGGTTGCGCATGATGCAGGAACAAGACAAAATTTCTCAAATGGACCTTGTGTTGCAGCTGAATCTGATCTGAACGATCAATTTGATAAATTAACGACGCACGCGTTCTTGTTCGAAGTGGACTTACGTTCCAGCATTCCTATTCTGGATCAGAAACGTCCGGGCTTAACACCCCACACCCTACATAGTTTGCTTGCCTTCACGGCATGAGCTGTATAAGAGACCTTCCACTTACCACGCACGATGGACTACAAATATTTCCAGTCAAAATATATTTATCCGTATTGCAGTAATATCCAGGCGGACATGAAGCAATTACACCCGGTGCATCGTTGTCACAATAGGAAAACTCCGTTTTGCTGACACAGGCAAATAAATTCGAGCACTCGTTGCATTTCGCGCTCCTCAGACTGCAGCCCGGTATAAAGCTGCCGTCCATTTTGCAGATTCCCTTTTCAACGGTGCAAATTTGACCGTCCGGACATGAGACTATCTGCGTCGAAGGAGTTAGCCCTGCAAGCACATTCGAACTTCAATTGATATTCAATAATTCGTCACACAAACTTACCATCGTAACAAACCGCGAAGGCAGTCGTATTGATGCACGCGGCATAAGTTGTCTGTGAGCACACCCCACAATCCGCAGTAACTTGACTTGTGAGCGCTATCAGTGCAAGAGCAACGATGCTAAGGATCTTTAAATTGTCTACAATTCGCGTGCTTGTCAACGCCCGACTTTCACTGCTTTTGAAGTGAGACATTCTGAACTGAGAAGCGATCTGCTCGACGATTTTCAGACTGTGCGCTGAGGGCGCGCTTTTATACGAATCCGAAATGCGGAACTAGTTGATCTCGGGGGCAAACAGAGATCATGGTCGGAGGCAAACAGCGATATGTGAATGCGACAGAAGCCTGAAGAGTGTCAACAAGATAGGCAAGCCACAGCTTAGATAGTTAAGACTAAATTTGTTGCCGGTGAAAGTACACGGCTCTGTTCGTGAATAGACAACACAACTAGCCTTGCCAGGCAGACAAAAGTCTTTAGTCACAAAAATCACTTGGACAGCAGAGAGGAGCCAAGGATCAGGGTCAAGACAACCATTTCAATACAGCGTGGATCCAAGGTTTTACTAGAGCCGTACGCAACTAACCGCTGACGCGCTGGAGAAGCCTTATGCAACTAACCGAAGATAGACGACTCCAATGACATTTATTGAAAGAATAAGAAAAGACTTTTCCGACTACCCATTATATTGATCCAAGCTGATGCCAAAATACCTTACTACACTCGTCTCAGCCAATGGCCGCCAGTGGAAGTAAACATTCCGAACTTATGCTAGTTTGTGCCATGATGTCATTCACAACGGGGTACGGCGAGGGCTGTTGAACTTCAGGAAATTGATAATTAACTTCTAGTCGTCGCGAAGATGGGTTTAGCGGTAAAAGAGGGTAAGGCCAAGTATATGCTGTCAACGAGAAAGGACACCCAACACCAACGTTTCGTTCAGAACGTCACAGCAGACAGATATAACTTTGAACTTTGTCTACCTAGGAACCGCTATCAATTCAGACAATGACACCAGCGCTGAAAGCAAACGAAGAATAACTCTTGCCACCCGGTGCTTCTTTGGGCTAAGAAAGCAATTGGTAAGCAAAGCCTCCTCTCGAACAACCAAGGTAACGCTTTACAAGTCCTTAATCGTTCCAGTCCTGCTTATATGGCGCGGAGGCATGGACTTTGTCAAAAGCGGATGAAGCTGCTCTTGGCTGCTTCGAAAATTCTTCGTGTGATTTTCGTTCCCGTCTGCATAGATGGTGAACGGAGTTGGCGATATAACGACGAACTATACGGGCTGTTCAGCGACATCGACTTAGCCAGAAGAGTGAAGATCCAACCAATGCTGGAAACCAATGCCCCAGCCCGAAAAATCTTCGAATCCACCTTCGAGGGACGGCGCAGTAGAGGAAGACCGCGACCCAGGTGGCGCACGCAAGTGAAAAGGGACCTCAACCAACTATGCCTCCGAAACTGGAGACAGCTAGCTAAACATCGAGCTGGCTGGAGACGCTTGTTGGTTCAGGCCCGGACTGTAGCGCCACATTAAGTTAGTCAGTAAATAAATCGTCGCAGAATCGCTGAATTTTATCTAAGTCACGCTGCGAACTTGATCTGTTCGCTAGATCGTCGGCGATCCTTGCACGATTTACTTTCTTTCTGTTGTCATTTCATAAATCACGTATAGCAATGATTTTCTTACGACTGAGCTACTTGAGGAAGAGGCATTCCAACCAAACGCCTTTTAGAAGTCATTCAGATAAACACCCTCTTTGTCCTTTTGTTGCATACAAAGTAGGACAACAATTTTGACGCCGCATGTATGGCCTCTTTCCTCTTTCTGAATTCCACCTCGAGTGACCATCTTTTTAAAAACCTAGGAAGAATCACCCGAAGATTTGTCGAGATTGACCTACCCTTGTCCCGTTTAGGGATCAGTTGCACCACAGCTGTTTTCCAATGTTTTGGGTAAGAGTTGTGCAGATTTGCACCTCTTCGGAGGAGCACAATATTCGATCTTCCATCGACTCCGACTGCCTTCTTCCTCTTCATTGAGTTAAAGATGTCCTAGAAACCAACATGCGATTTCAGCCATTCGCATGACACAGTTTGGCCATAACAACTATTCCCTCCCTCGTCATGATTGATTCGTCCCATACAAGCGCGCGCTCCCACTTGAAGTGTGCCATCGGTCTCGCGTCCAATTAAAGCACTTCTAATTTGAAACCACTTACGAATCAAACGACCACTCAGCGCGTAGCTTATTATCGTTTTGAAAGAGACTCCGACTCTGACTCCGAAAAGCCCATAAACCCAGCCCGAATGTGTTAATCAAAACAATTTCCACCCGAGAGTGCCAGCCGAACAATTTTCCAACAATTCACCCACAAATCTCCTTTCATCCACTTATCCCCCAAAAATCTGGGCAAGTCTCCCACATCACCGCCTCCCAGTGCCCAAATTCGAATCCATAAAAACATAAAAAAAACAACAACACAGAAATGAAATAATAGAAAGTAATTACGGGCCGAATGAAAGACGTACCGCCGAAAACGAATTAAAATCTATTAGTGCGCTATTATGGGTCTTAACGTCTCCCTACATTATCCACACCAAAGTCCAGTGCTGCCGACACACCGACACCACTCCCTTTCTACGAGAAGGCATCACTGCTGCCGCCACCAGCAACAACAGCGAACAGATTTGCCGCGCTCTCGACAGAGTCCACTTCAATTCACTTACGTTGGCTTCTTGAAGAAATCTCAATTCGTGTATCTATCAGATACAAGGCGCACTACAAATCCCCCTACACAGTTGTGCCGATTAGAACAGCAACGGCGCGGTGCAGCGCGGTGTCCGTCTCCCTCTGGCTTGGAGGAGAGTGTATTCCTTGGTCACGATAGTAAACAAAAACACCGGCCACCACACAAGACAGCACACACCCAAAGGGACGTAGCGGTGCGGGGCGGCCGCATGGAATGGACAAGGAACCAACAGACGAGCCTATTATTCCCACACCGACTGACCGCGCGGCGGCATCGTCGTCGACCGTTCAGCCGATCAACCCATCGACTGATCGCCAGATCGGTGTAATCAAACCATAATCTCTGCATTAAGGCACACGCCATTTCGAAGATCAAACGTGACGCCGACAAATTTTCTGCGGTTGCGCGCGCGCTCGCCGTCCATATCACAAGATGGGCCACGCTCGCGTGGAATTGGTGCGCCCAGTTCCGTGTCTCTCTCGCTCCCTCCCGACGTTCGGTCCAAGACATGATCATCATGGGCATCGAGCGTCATCATCTTTGGGCTCCGTGAGACTGTGCCACTGCGTTGCCCTGCTCTGCGGTGGGGTGGCTCTCATTATGGTCTGGACGTTCGCTTCGGTGGACACATTCACACCGTCATCTGTAAGAGCAGTGCACGCCTGTCGGCCGTTTTGTGGAAACTGACATGACAACGGGAAGTATTTATGACGGGACACTGGAAATAAAGTTATCAAATTGACGAGAAGACCTCATTCATGGCGATCGTGCATGCTTGCGGTCTTTCTTTTTCGATGGCTGAAGAAGGAGACATTTTGAGGGAATCTGTAATTCATTTCGTTTAACTTTCGTTGATGCACTGGCCCATGGAAAACGTTTGGCGAAGAGAAGCGGTCTCAAGTCAGTACCCTGTGGGATGCCGCGAGACTTATGTTGCAAAAGGTGTTTCTAGTGCGCCTAATCCAATGGATTTTGAATAATTCGGTGATGCACGGGCCATGGAAAACGTTTGGCTAAGAGAAGCGGTCTGAAGTCAGTACCCTGTGGGATACCGCGAGACTTATGCTGCAAAAGGTGTTTCTAGTGCGCCTAATCCAATGGATTTTGAATAATTCGGTGATGCACGGGCCATGGAAAACGTTTGGCTAAGAGAAGCGGTCTGAAGTCAGTACCCTGTGGGATACCGCGAGACTTATGCTGCAAAAGGTGTTTCTAGTGCGCCTAATCCAATGGATTTTGAATAATTCGGTGATGCACGGGCCCATGGAAAACGCTTGGCGAAGGGAAGCGGTCTGAAGTCGGTACCCTATGGGATACCACGAAGCCTTTGCTGCCAAAGGAATTTCTTGGTCGCCTAATTCAATGGAATATTAATGAAATTACTCAAATCCTTGGAAATATTCAGTTCGTGGCGGGCCCAGGACTGGACTGACAAGTGAACCCTTAAGCCATGGTGGTTCTCGGTCATGTTCCTTTCAACCTGTGGCGATGAAAGGTTGATGTAAAGTCTTGTTATTTTCGTTCGTGGAGGCAACATAAGAAGAATACTGTGCTCTTAGCCAGAGAGCCTTGATCGGTATGTTGATCACGTTGGACAATAAGAGGCCGTAGCTTTAACTTGTTAGCAAGACAGGCCTAAACAAACTACAGAATTTGAGAGATGCCAGTTAAGCAGCTTTGTTCATTGTGTGACGCTGTAGTACAAGGTGGAACCGGGCTTCAACCCCTCAAGCTAGTGCGATCCTTGTCTTAGGGACCAGCTTGCAGCTCATTTGGTTACTTTAAATTTTGGATCGAAATTGTGGCGTCTTAAGGCCCGGCCATGTGCAAGTCATTCCATTTCTGACACATTCTACACACAATCCACTCGAACCGCATTCCCTGATGCCACGCATCTCGCATTGGTTGTCATCCTCGATCTCCTTACAAGATGAGATTCTCATGAATTACAGACTCACCCTGCGAACCAATTCAAGGTATACCTTTGAATCGATTATTTATTACGTTCGACTGCCTTAAGTCGCATCGTAGTGCCGCTGAGGGCCCGATAACGATCGTTTGACCCTTGTGCTCGTAAAAATAATACCCAATCCAGTCCAAATATTAAAAACCGATCGTTATTAATTTTATATCGTCTGAGACTCGCTTGCACGTTGATCGCGTTCAGATCGCGCTTATTGCGCTTGTTGCTGACGTTTTAACGTCTCCTGTCGGTTTGGTTAATAATTTTCCCGTGTTAAATTTTTTTTTTTGTTCGTTATTGCTTGTCTTTTATTTTGCTGCGTCCAGCTGCTGCCGGCGTCAGTGAAGTGAGGCAAGGCAAATTAGCTGACTGCACTGGTGATCTGGTGATCAGAGTTTGTCGGCACAAATGAAAGGAAATCTCTCTCGTAATGTCATGTCATTAATTGATTTTTTTGAAAAAGAAAAAAATGTTTTCTGACTTTTTTTTATTGCTGCTGGTTTCGTTTCATGTTTTTGTGTCAGAGGGTCTGTGGTGTGAAGTTCGTTTGAAGTTTTTATTTATTTCTTCCTTTTTTTCAGTAGAACATGAGAAAATAGGTGCAGTTTATCGCTACGGTGTGGGCTGTGAGGGGAGGCTCACAGGAGTTGGTGTTCACGAAGGATGGTTGCAGACTTAAGGACGAGAGAGAAGTAGGCGATTCAACAAAGGTACTCAATGGAGGCTCGTGGGGACTTGAGAAAAAATATCTTCGAACTATATTCGAACGTGAAATGTCAGGAAACAGGGATAAACTCATCTGACATACGATGCTTAGGCACATCGAGGTTTGTTGGGAAGGGGAACTACGAAAGACTATTCCTACTGGCTAAAGCTTGGGCCAACGCAACGGCGAGAATCGTATGGCCGATAGTGAATAAAGAGCAGCTGCAATCACAAGGATTTTCTTATCGGGCACTCTGAACTTAGTATTCATACACAACACCTTGGCATCCCTTTGTAGAGGTTGCAGAGGCAAAGACATTGTCATTGGCGAGTGTCCAGGCTTGGAGATGCGGAGAAGGCTTTTTTAGTCAGACATTTCTTTGACGAGCTGATGGACAAAAATAAGGTAAATTGGAGATGCCTGCTTAGCTTCATGTACGAATCTGAATGATTTTGGTAAAGGCAGTTCAAACATCATCGACTCGCAAGGAATAGTGTGTGTATTTAAGAAACAGCTTAGTGATCGGTTTTTGAAACAAGGAATTTTCAATTCCAGCAGATGAACTAGTCCTACTGCCTAGCATCGGTGTCGTCGTGTCATACATACTTTTCGAAACACTTCACATACAGCTTTCCACCAGCACTCAGAGCTAGGGATGAAGCGTTTACTAGACTATCCGCAGGACTAGAGAATACAAAAGCATGCCCGATTACTTGTGGGCATATGGCTTTGGTTCTGCAGGCGAACCTAACTCTTGCAAAAACGGTTGACGTACTTCCCTGGTTAATGATGTCTGTAAGATCATGATGAGAGAACTATGCGAACGCCTAAGACCATATTGCTTCCAGTTGACAAATCGTGCATGGACCAGTTAAAATGGAGACCAATCCTTGAAGAGACATCCAAGATTCATGCATCCTGTTTTTGTGAATCCCAATCCAGCATGCAACAGCGTACGCCACTAGGAACTTTTCGATATGATGGCCAGTTATTGTGCCGCACGTCTAGTTCCGGACTATATGACACCTTCATCGAATTTTGTCAAGAAGATGCACTGTTGTGTCATGGATGAGAAAAGAGATCCCCTTTTCTTCAACAAATCTGCTCAAGTATCAGGAATTTATGAAATCGCCAGTACTGTCCGTCCCGAGTGTCTGAGAGGTTGGTTAACAAAGGTTTCAGCCTCATTACTTTTGATCAATTTGAGGCATCGTATTGGCTGTTGTTTAAAACCCAAAGTGGGTAACGATGAGAGGTGAAGATTATACCTAGATGTCTGAGAGTCAATCATTGTCTCTTGTGGAGGTAGGCTTGTGTGACTGCGCGGCATGAAATGATGTGCAATAAATCCAAATCGGCATGCAGCAGAAAACGAAATCATCGGGTACTACAACTCAAAAAGTAGCAAAGGTTATAGATCGGCATCACCACTTCATCAAGATAGAGAAATAAGTTCACAAGCTTATTTTAAAACGTATTGTTTACAGATTGTGTAAAAAGGCGACTGATGCTTGTAGTAATCAGTCGGTTGCAAAAGTTTCAACAGAAGCTATATTCTGGAAACGCAGGTGATCAGGACATACTTGAAATCGGCGTCATAGTGCGGCTTGAAGCTAATTAGTTAACGATTTCTTCTGTTGATCTGTGTGTCTGTTTTTTGTGTCAGCATTACTTGGCGTTTATCACAGATAATTGTATTTGATTAAAATGACTGCTAAGGTTGACACAATCACAACCTAGGTCTGACATCCAAAGAGCCCAAAATGTTTCAAATCGGCCTCAAACATCACAAAGGTGGAAGATATGTCCTAAAGCATAAAATCAATTCATCAGTGGCTTTGTGAACATATCTCCAAAGCGAATGCACCTCTGTGTATAAACTTAGTAGCATGGGCTCACGTAAATCCAAACACCAACTTGTCCCATTATAGGAGGTTTCACGACGATTGAAGCACATGCGGTACAGGCTCCTGTGCAGATAAATAAAGACAAACCAAATGTGTGTTTATCAGGCAATCAATTTATCACAAGTCACATGTGTCAGAAAACCACGATTTTACCAAGTAAGTCTTTCGTGTAAGTCAGAGCAAAAGTGAACCCAACACAACATGGATCGCAACCCCACTCTAGAAGAAAATAATCATCTACAAAACCACAATAACCGTCGTAATTAGAATTAAGTCAACCTAAGCAATGGAGTGAACAAAATGGCCACTTGCATCACCTTCGTTGAGTTTCGTTAATTTTTTCGAACTGATGCGGAGTCAAAATTAATCGATATACATTGACCTACAAATTTTGGACCCTACAAG
Source organism: Eristalis arbustorum (assembly GCA_916610145.1). NCBI lineage: Eukaryota > Metazoa > Arthropoda > Insecta > Diptera > Syrphidae > Eristalis > Eristalis arbustorum. The sequence continues at coordinate 16,937,434 of OU744318.1, read as the reverse complement.
TTGGTTTGGTATAAAACAGAAATTATGATGAGGCAACTTTAGCAGTTATTTTAATCAAATGGTGGCATGGTGGTTGGGCCAATATTAGTCCTGCTGCAAATAAACTGGAAGGTAAACAGAAGTGGACTCATAGGCAAAACTGATCTTAATGACATAAAGTTGCAAGAGATAGAAAACCAATTTAGGATTTAGTCGTATACCCTTTATGTGTCGAATTCGAAATCTTAACACATTTGGACCACTTCCTTAAGATCTATTGTAATTCAAACACCACATTCCTAAATCCACCTTTAAATGCGTCCAAACTCCACCACAACTTCAAACAACACACTCACTGTGTTCGCACACAAGCCGATCTGCATCGAGTCATCTATCCGTCAAAGCCTAAGCGGATTGCACACATATCGGTCCATCATTTAAACGCATCAGTCATAAAGAAACATCTCTCATTCCGTCAGAAGAAAGAAGGACACCTTGTCTTGAATGCAAACAATTTCCAAAAGGAAGAAAAAATACACAGAAAAAGACAACAAAAAGCTGAAAACCCTCAATTCCTGTTGCATTCTCACAATGAACGCAAAGGGAATGCAAAAATGACGAACAAATGAGAAATCACCAGCAACACAGCGACCAAAAGATGAACAAAACCCAACAGACAACAACAGCTGTTGCATCAGGCGTGTAAGGAACTTGTGAGCCATGAGGTCGGTCCCTTTCATCCCGACGTTCTATTGTTTCTGTATCAAAAGTCCACTATTATGTAAACAGTCGGCCCGTTTGATCTCCACCGCATCAAAGGGTGCCGCTCCCGTGTACTTCCCTCTCCTTCGCACTCAATCACCTCTTCCGAGACACAGATATCTGTGTCCCTGTCCCCACTGCCGCCGCTCAGGGGTTCTTCACAGCGGCTCTGTCCAAATCCCCGAACAATGCATTGGACAAGAAAAAAGAAAACTGCTCAAATCTCCGACGAGCACACAGAGAGCCGCCGCCGCGCATCATCATCGAGGCTCGGAGAGCGACCACCACTGCCGCGCCACGCCGCACCGTGCCGGCAAGACTCTTGGGCGATGGACCGATGGACGGCTGACGCTGGTGTGGCGGAATCCAGTTCAATTTGTTGGCAGCTCGCTCTAGTGATCTTTGCTTTTGATCTTCCACTTCCGCTTCTCTTCCGATTCCCTCACACACGCACGCACCACGGCTGCGCCCGATCGAGTGTGTGTTTGTGAACATGCCCCTGGCACTTCATTATCATTTATTTATTTATTATTCCTTGATGAACTGGGAAATAATTACATCAACGCTCCTCGCGGCGAGTTTCACAGGCCTTCGGTGAGGAAGGATGTTCTTTCAAAAAACGGCGAGGACGGCATCCTGTATCATCATCGGAGTTCCCGTTCCATGCCGGCCGGACGGCTGCGTGCTGAGCGAGCTCACCTGATTTACGAAGGAGTTGCTTCTTTATGACGAAAATAATGATGATGGTGGTGATGACGAGGATGCACATAGGTCAGCGTGCCTGTGTGTGTGTGCGTGGCTCTGGATGTGGATGTCCTCCCGGGCAAAGGATAATTGAATTTCACGGATTATCTTTGCGCACATTGTGTGCAGCAGGTGCTGAAATCAGGTCGACCGATTATTTATGACTCGCCATGGTTTTGCGCATGAAAGACAATCTCTAGCGAAAGAGAGCGGGAAGGAGAAAGGGCATCTTTTGCACAAGATGAAGGGCAAAAAATTTATTACGAACGCATTAAGGTATTTCTTCTTATTCTTTCCTGCCTTTACGGGCCACTGGATACAGTGTCTCGGAGAGTATTCTTCGGTTTTCATTTCGTTTTTGTTTTTCTCCTGGGAAACGAACACGTAATTACTAAATTAGTGTCGCTTTAGCTGAACGCCTCTGCCTCTGACGGCGGCAACATGTGGTGTACAGGGTGAGCACGATGAATGATGTTTTGTTTAATTTATTGCGCTTGGACTGGAAATTTGTCAGTCTGAATGAAAGTTGGTGCGACAGAAATTTGTAATGCGTCAGAGGTGGGCGCCGAAAGATAAGTTACAAATTGTCCACTCTATCTCGTGGAAGTACGTCACAAGGGCGTACCCCGTTGGCTATGCAACCGAAACACATGTGTGAGCCCTTGTCTTTGACAGCCCTACACTCCAATTCATGTTTTCCTCTCGGGATATTAGACAACAGGCTTAAGGCATAGGTACAACCACAAGTTTTAAGCATTTTGGAGAAGATAAAAGTACGCGGCCAATCCACGTTGTCAACCAGCCAAGCGTCCACAAGCTCTCGGATCCTCCCGCCAACAAGCACTCGACGACCGATGGGTGAACTCTGTGGACAAAGTGAACACAAAGCAAAGTCTGGAAGCTCGGGGAAGCATAATAACCCTCATTGTTCTGACACTCCAAGTCACACCAGTCTACATTTCGCCAGTGAACTGAACGAAACTTAACGAAAATGATCGAAGTGGATGTTGTGATCACAGTGCATCGGTTATGTGCTTGACGTTGACGTCCGTCTCCATTCCAGTTCGTACTGTTCCAAACCACTTCAGTCAACAAAAGTGAACGAAACTTAACGATACAGCATTTTTCATGATTGTCTGCTGACGACAAACGCTATACAGCAAAGTATATAGGCAGCTGTTATCTCCGTATAAAGCTTAAAACGTCAAAGTATTGAGACGTCAAAGTATAGTAGTGGCCCTCGTAATCTGCTAGGAATCGCTGGGTCTTAATCTTAGGACTCAACAGCAAATCCACGCAATAAGACAATCAATCGAACTAGTTCGCCTCCAAGTCAGCCCCAATTGCTTCACTTCTATCACCAGTGAATACATTAGGCCCACCCTGTGTCCCTGTCATATCCATCTTGCTACTGTATTTTTTCTCCATTTCCGAATGACAAGCGAAGATAAAACCCATGTTCTCCGTAATCTCTGTGTCCGTGCGTCCTGTTCGTCCTCGTTTTTTTCCCCTGAAGTCCGTATTACGCGTGTTATCATGTTTGGAATCACCTTAATCGAATTTCGAAAGTGCTTCTGGTTTTTTCTTCTCCCCGGTGCGCAGCTTCTTCATTTTTCAGTGTTCCTCCTGTCAGGCGGTGACCTGGTTTGAATTTCAACGAAAACTGTCAGCAAATGGACATCATATTCTTGCACAACGGCTGCATGTGGGAATGTAGAACCATGCGATAGGGGTTCTCAATAATGTTCTGAAGTAATCTGCTACTCTTTCAACATTCTTAGACAACCCCCGGAACATAATGACACGCATGTGTCGTCCGATCAAAGTGAAAAAGCCGAAGCTACACAAAACACCACAGTCGGCAAGTTCATTCCACATCCTTTTAAGTTGACTTTCTCAAATTTCACACAAATGTCGCGCGACCACATTACCAAACAGCCAAGCATCCCCCCACGCATTCGACAACAAAACGCACCGAGAAGCAAAAATAACATAAATGTCTAGTGCAAATAATAGGACCGAATGCAAACACAAACACAAGACTTTCAAACAAAAAAAAACAAAAAACACACGCCGCAAGTGCGTATGAATTAAAAAATTAGTGAACGCATAATCGTAAACTTGCCGCTCAAATATTGACCAAGGGACGGTGGAGGAGCGGGTAGACAAGATAGAGCACCCAAGCAGCAACCGTGCGTCGTCGTTGTAATTTGCCTCTAATGTCTCAATGGCCAAACTGAACTAGTCACGCAGTACCAAAGCGCACCGCGCGGCTCGGCTGGGCAAGCGACAGATAAGGGGAGACGCAAGACAACGCATGCAGGCCCACTGTGTGTAACGAACGAGTGGTATTAGCTGATTGCTTATTGCGGCGACCGACCGCAGCACAGTGGGATTACGACGAGATTTTCTTTTGAATCTTAGAGCTCTAGTGTTTGATGGCAGTCGAAGGATGAAGCTGCTTCTGGATTGGGCAATAAAGACCGCTCCAGACAGCTCTTATTGGTACTATTTTGGAGCAAGTCTGATCCACGTCAGTCATCTAACTAAATTCCCAAGGGAACAGAGAAAAAAGCTTGTCGTAGGTGGCTTGCCAGGGATGTGATTGTGCAAAGTTCCTACATGCGGATTACCTATGGAAACCTAATTAACATTGTATCAAGATTGTTGAAATAGACTCTAAATCTGACAAATGTCTCCACTTCATGTGCCACAGGTTCCCTTAACATGTTGTGGTACCTCTCATATTGAGGTCCTCCAAGGTTGGCACTTTGGTCCATTATTTGTTTCTATTCGAGTTTTTTTGGGCACACAAAATTAAAAAATAAACACTAAACTTAAATAAGCGTTAAACGAGACGAAGGCTATTCCCTGCGTTCGACTAACATAAGGTTAGGTTAGGTTAGGTTGTAGTGGCTGACTGCTGCAGAGCAGTCACACTTAGGCCAGAGTAGGCCCATTGTGATACCACGCGGATTAACTTCTCCTAACGCTGGAACCAGTTGGTGCTGCTAATGAACCGATTTAGTTGGCCAATGCTGGCACTTTTTAGCTCGTTACGGCTGCTGAAGTAGTAGGCTCCTAGGTGCAGGAACCTACGACTGGCAAGAGCACTGCAGGAGCAGAGAAGGTGATGAGTGTTCTCTTCCTCCTCTTCATCCATGCAGCTTCTGCAAAAATCATTATATGAAGCACCCATCCTGCGAGCATGAGTGCCAATTACAGTTTACAGTGCCCGGTTATGACTCCTATGAGGGTCCTTAATGAGGGCTTGCTGAGTCCAAGTAGACTGAGTGACCGTTTTAGGTTGAGTGATGGCCAGATTTCTTTTGTTTTAAGGCAGGTGGTGCCTTCTAGCCATTTGTCATTGGTGGTTTTAATTGTATGAATCTTTAAAAGATGATAGGCTGTAGCGATCGGCATGGAAGGTGGTACCCCTTCTATCGATAGGGATGAGGTTGTACCACACCTAGCGAGTTCGTCGGCTTTGCAGTTTCCTGGTATGTCACAGTGTCCCGGCACCCACATGAGGTGAATGTTAAAATGCTCGACCATCTCGTTTAGAGACAGCCTGCAATTAATGGATGTTTTAGAGTAGAACATGACATTGTCCAGGGATTTTATGGCAGCCTGACTATCGGAACAGATGGTGATATCCCTTTTTGATATCACATTGTTTTTAAGCCAAGACAGCGTCTCTTTAATCGCTATGGTTTCTGCCTGAAAAACGCTTCAGTGATCAGGGAGCTTCACGGAGATAGCAATGTTGAGGTCTTGTGAATAGACACCCGCACCCACCCTTTCTTTTGTCCTTGATCCATCTGTGAAGATGCGCAGAGGATCTTTCAGTGTTTGCATGTCAGTCATCCAGTCCGATCTGGAGGGAATACTGATTGAGAATTTCTTTTTGAAGATGGCCTGGGGTAGTAGGCGGTCAGTGTCGTTAGGAAGGAAATTGAATTCCTTGAGAATGGTTGAGTGGCCAGTGTTGAGTTCGGACCACAATCGAAGTGTTTTGAGTCTCATGGCTGTGCTTGCTGCTGCTTGTTTCCCGAATATTTGCAGAGGTGGGAGATGGAGGAGAATATTCAGTGCGTCTGACGGAGTACTTCTCAGTGCCCCGCTGATACACAGGCAGGCTAGTCTTTGTACTCGGTTGAGTGCATTGCAGTTTATAGCCTTGTTTAGTGCTGTCCATCAAACTGAGACACAATACAAAAGTGTTGGTCTGACAATAGAGGTGTAAATCCAGTGAGCGATGCGTGGTTGTAGGCCCCATTTGCATCCAATGGCCTTTTTGCAGCTAAAAAGTGCAGAAGAGGCTTTTTTTTACCCTTTCATGGATATTGAACTTCCAGTTTAGCTTGCTGTCGAGAGTGAGACCCAGAAATTTCGCACTGGTGGTTGGCTGTAATGTAGTGCCGCACAGCAGTGGGGGGTCGAATTGGGGGATTTTGTATCTTCTGGTGAAGAGTACGATATCCGTTTTTTGTGGATTGACGCCGAGTCCGCATGTTTGTGTCCATGCCTCTAGCTTGTCAAAGGCATTCTGCATTATGTCTCTTAGAGTAGAGCCGACTAACATAAACTCTGCGAGAAGTTTTATGATTGCTTAATCGATAATGAACTAATTAGATTAAATCCGCGAGTATTCTAAAGCAGTACTACCGGGCTTGGTGTGTATACGACTTTTGATGAGATGTGCAAACCAACCGTGCCCCTTTTACTGCAAAACTAAGTGGTGTCAAGTTAACCAAATTTGTTCCAAATGACACAGTTCTTTAGTTTAGTAAATCTACAAAGTTTGCTGCCGTACCAGTGGTGCAAGGTCTAGGTTCAATTTCCGACAACTTTCATAATTCACAATTTGTGTGCGGAACAAATCAGTAACTTCCTGCACTTGTGAGGGGACAATAGCACGTACCACACCAGTAGTCGTTGTAGAATCAAGTGCCTGTCTGTAGCACCATTTATATTATTGTTATTATCACTAGTAAACTGGATGCTCGAATTGTCTAGCGATTACTGCTATCGTCACACATTAAGGATGCATTGCCTGCTCCATGACTTCAAACCGAATTGTTTGTTTCTGACTGTAGGTGTCAAGATTAGTTTGGAGAGAATTGTTGAAGTATTTCATTTGCGTTGATTTAAAGACTGTAGCGAAGCTTGCAATTAGATCATCCTCCACTGGGTAATGCGATTGATGGACACTCAGTTGCTGGGGTACTACGCGCGTTGAGTGCCTTCAGTTCAGGCGCAACATTTCCATTATTCTCCATTGAACCGTTGAATAGAAACTTGATCAAATGGGGATTAATTTGAAATCAATGCTGTCACGTTATTCCTTGATTCTTTCTTAGTGTCTTCAATGATGTGTCACAAATTCAAGAGCATTTTGATGCAATTTAAAGTCTAGTCCATGTAATTTCAGGCTCATTAATTTTAGTTTTTGCTACCAGAGATGGATAGTCATTCGCTTCTAGAGCAAGAGAGATGTCGATGGCGTAATTTCTGTTAACTGAAAAAAGATGAGAAAAAGACGATGCCGGCCTGAGGTAAGGAAATTTTACCAAAGGGTAGAGTCAACCAGTCAAGGTTATAAAGTCCGAACCGCAGCCTGAAATGATGATCAAGGGAACATCGTAGTAGAGTCACAGTCGATGCTGAGGATATGCAGAAACCATTTTTGCAGACTGTATAACAGCGACGAAGAACCAAATCCCGCTGTCAGGCAGAATAATCCATTAACCCCAAAGAAAGGGACGATGAAGATCAACAATTCCATCCACCCGACCCGGATGAAGTGAGGATTGCCATATCTAAACTAACAAGCCTGCTGGAGCTGACGGCCTACCCGCCGAGCTTTTTTAGGCCGCAGGCGATGATTTGGTAAGGAGCTTGGTTCATGCTCATCTGTAAAATATGGTCGGAGGAAAACTTGCCCGATGAATGGAACCTCAGCACTGTTTGCCCGATCCATAAAAAAAGGAGATCCTTTGAACTGCGCCAACTACAGAGGCGTCAGTCTCCTAAGTATCGCATACAAAATCTTATCTGCCGTACTGTGTGAACGCCTAAAGCCATTCGTCAACAACTTGGTCAGTCCATACCAGTGTGGCTTTAGGCCAGGAAAATCCACCATCGACCAAATATTCACACTTCGGCAGACTTTTTAGGCCGCGTATGACAGCATGTATAGAGAGGACTATACAGAGCAATGTTTTGGCAACACTTCCAAACTCGCCCGTTTGTGTACAATCTTTCAGAATTCCGTTCAACTACTCACATATGCCGACGATATTGACATTGTGATGTCAAAGCGCTTTTATGGGTATTGCAACTGAAGCCGCGAATATCCGTTTAGCGGTAAGCGAGGGTAAGACCAAGCATATGCTGTCAACGAGAAAGGACAACCAACACCGACGTCTTGCTCAGAACGTCACAGCAGACAGATATAACTTTGAACTTTGTCTACCTAGAAACCGCTATCAATTCAGACAATGACACCAGCGCTGAAAGCAAACGAAAAATAACTCTTGCCACCCGGTGCTTCTTTGGGCTAAGAAAGCAATTGGTAAACAAAGCCTCCTCTCGAACAACCAAGGTAACGCTTTACAAGACCTTAATCGTCCCAGTCCTGCTTATATGGCGCGGAGGCATGGACTTTGTCAAAAGCAGATGAAGCTGCTCTTGGCTGCTTCGAGAGGAAAATTCGTCGTGTGATTTTCGTTCCCGTCTGCATAGATGGTGAGTGGAGGAGGAGATATAATGACGAACTATACGGGCTGTTCAGCTACTTGGACTTAGCCAGAAGAGTGAAGATCCAACGATTGAGATGGCTAGGTCATGTAGACCGGATGGAAACCAATGCTCCGGCCCGGAAAGTCTTCGAATCTACGCCAGAGGGACGGCGCAGTAGAGGAAGACCGGGACTCAGGTGGAGCACGCAAGTGGAAAGGGACCTCAACCAACTATGCCTGCGAAACTGGAGACAACTAGCTAAAGATCGAGCTGGCTTGTTGGTTGAGGCCCAAGTCCGCCCCGAACTGTATCATCACCTTAAGTAAGTAAGGAAAAAGATGACATAATTTCTAAACGTCGAGACGCCGGCTTAATGTACTATGATTATTAGAACCACTTGCAGAACTGAACGAACTGCACTGCATGACTGGAAGCACGGAAAATAAATTAAATCAGAGGACCAAGCTGCTACTCTACAAGCAGCTAATATGACCGATTTTAATGTACGGCTTTCCAATATGGCACACCATCTCGCAGACCAGCATGAAGAAGCTCGCAATTTTCGAAATGAATATGTACCGGTCCCACCTTCGACAGCAACCGTCGAAAGCACTACAGCAAAAAGAAGCTCTACGACAAAGCACGCATCTTCCTCTTGCAACAGTACATGGGGACTCTGTTCAGATAACTTCTAAACAGCCACCATACCAACGAGGCAATCAGAAACCTGGGAAACAGAATCTCCGAAACCGCTACCTCATCGGGCTAAATCCATTAAAGGAGCATAACCAATGACGTCTAACAACGAGATGCGATAGACTGCTTTTACACACACTAATTTTGACAGCTACTACATCTTCATGCCAAGGGAGGTGAAACTCTGCTTACGACTCATTTCCCTTTCCCACAACATGGAAAAGCTTGCTGCCAAAATGAGCGTGTGTAAAAGCAGCCATAGCAATCAAAATCGAGGCTAAATCGACTACCACATCCCAAAAGGACCAACAATAGCACACAGCACACAGAGAAGTACGCGACAATTTAGGGTCTAAAAAACTAAGTATTAGATTAAACAATGCACATCAGTTGGGCTCGTATGAGCCAACATCCTAAGCTTTAGTTTTAAGCCTTATTGTAATCTCAAAATCTAAGAAAAGTTACTTCCTTTTCTATACTGACTTCTGCTTTGCTGAAAAAAAATACACTATGAATTGTGAGGATTAGCAAAAGCCTTCTCTAGACATGTCGCGTCACAAACCGGACCCGAACATTTATTTAAGGCGTTCTTTCTTCGCTCAACAAAAGCCTCCCATTCTTCGACAAGTTAAGAAGAATCCCCACGAGGTCTCTGTTCATTGAACCACAACTCTCACAACTCTCAAGAAGTTATCGAACCAAATTTCACACTCATTTTATCTGAACCTCCTCTCCCTCCCCGCCCCTTGAACTACCGACGAAGCTTTTAATACACCTTTCCACCACCGTTTGTTCCACTGTACGGCGGCACTTTCAAGATCAGTCCTCTGATCCATGTTCGAAAAACAAATGAAAAAAAAAAAACCAAGAAAGACAGAGAAAAACAAACTGATGTGTTGCCTCCGAATGCAATTTGTACGTACGGCAGGTTACATTCGGCTCTATTTGCCGTACAACATTTGTGTGCACAACAAGAACCGCGACGGCACCACACAAGAGATTAGTAACAAGCGCACTTTGGTGTTACGTTGCGGTGTACATTGCTACACGCATGCGCGCAACCTTGTTTTGATATGCGCGAGTCTACACTGACGTTGGTTTTGTTTGCTTTGTTGTTTGCTGGGGAATAGGAAATTATTTAATCCGAGTACCGAGGTATTTCTTTAACTTGGTCTGTTGATAGAAGATGAAGGTGGTAGGTGGACTTTTAAGTGAATGAGTTAATTTTAACGATAAGCTTGAAGTTTTGCGGGGATCAAGGGAAGTTGATGGCGTCCTCTTTGCCTTCAGTATGAGATGTCTGATTCGTCTCCAATTTGTTTGATCTCCTCAATCCCAGCACGACTGCTTAAAGCTGTTGTTCAATGTCGCATACCAAGTCCATTGATGTCCTTCGGCACTTGAGAGCGGAGCCATAAGCTTAGGAGTCCTCTGCTGCTGTTCCATAGACCTTGAGTCAAAGACTCCTTAGTTCTCTGCATAGCTCATCCAAATTAGTTGTCGAATCTGTAGAGACCATGCTGAACTTCCGGTTTGTGGTTGAATTTTCATTCCCAGATTCCGCTTTCAACGCAAATGACTTCACCAATACCCATTCTCGCTCGTTCCTTATCAGCTGTTCAGTGCGCGTTAGAAATGTAGGTCAATAATTGGGTGCCTTTACGGCCTTCTGAACGTCGCTCACCTTGACCAACATGTCGGGTCCATTGTGTCCATGTTAAACACGGTGGTCAACAGAGTTACCTGCTGTCAACCAGTCATTTTCATGCATAACTCTTACGTGGCTTGTTAATTGAACACCGCTTACGTCCTCCAGGTCCAGCGAAGAAGTGCTTCCTAAAAAGTGCTACATATTCCTTTCGCAAAGCAGATGTTGGACAGGTTCCTAACCTCTGCAGCTTCGACGTCGCTTTGCCTTATATTCAGTCGCATTGTGGTACAGTTCGCGGTAAGGACTCTTATTGACATGCGTTCAACCTTGCAGCTAAAACAGATATATGATGTTGATCTCTTCTTTCGGCCATATAGCCATTGTTGTAGCTTCTCAAAAACCAGTGAGTACTGGTTATAACACCAGTTCCAAGCGCTTCTTGGCGAGACTGTCTACTTCCCGTTACTCGTAAGGCTGTAACTCAGCAGAAGGTCACCGAATTCACCAAAGATATTTCCTTGACGGTCTCAGGTCGGCCTTCAATGTCATTAAATGTGCGTTACTCAGCACTTTGCATCTACTAAAGGTAGATACACTTGCCCAAGCAAATGACAGAAGGTCCAATCGAAGGATACCACTTCAATAACTTGGCTGAACTGAGCAATGGAAGCCGATCAAACTCTTGGCTTTATCAATATTTACGGAATAGGAACGGATCGACGTGGCAGTACAATAGGCAAACCTGAGCGTGGCTACTGTCATCCCATACAGCTGCCAGCCACTTCAAATTACCTACTCAGTGCTTTAGAGTACTCTCAGAAGTCAGAAGTTAAGTTAGAAGTATGCAGACGGCTAGATGGCGCTGTCGCGTAAGTGCCTGTCTTTGGATAGAGAGATCCCCGGTTCGAATCCCAATAAGGACAAAGTTAATTTTATCTGGTTTTCAAATCTGGTCCAGCCAATAATTACCGTAATGATCAAACTTACGCTACTATCACTGGAGTTGTTGATCAATTTGACTAAGGTTGAAGACAAGTTCGTAGCCCTCTAACCTAACCCAACCCAACAAGTGTGCATATCTCTGGGACCGGAATATAGGTGAAATTTGTGAGAGAAGAGGCAAACATCGCAGACGAAATGAACAGAATACGAGTCAGTTGTCTCATAATATACTTTAAAAACATTACTTTCAGCAATGCCTGGAGTACTCGATGGGCAGCTCCCCAATGACAGCTTCCAATCATCTGCGACTACCTTCCGCCGCTCATACATATATATCTTGTACTTCAAGTGGTCTCTATTTTCTTCCTGGACTAAAAGCTTTCATACCCGAAGTGCAGAGCAAGACGCACCTCCGCTTCAGGAACTGGAACAATGACTTGGATGATCATCGCCATCTCGTTGATCATGGAAACACGCCGGGCACCATTGAGAGACACACTATCACATTGATGCCACTAGTTCATGCAACGATCCAGAAGTGGATTTATTTCTTTGCTGGCAGACCGCCTTTCAAAGATCCTCACTCCAAATGAGGCAGTCTTGGTCATGGCTAGAAAATTGACAAGTGTGGCAGTTCAGGCGTGAATCCGCTTCCAACGAAGAAAAAACTAGAGCACAAATTGAGCTCGTAAGTACAAGTTTGTTGTGGAAAATTTTGACATCGACTCTTCAGCCATCAGCCTGGGAATCCAAATTTCAGAACTAACTAACCTCGAGATAGACAGTGTGTAATGTTCAGTATTTATTTAAGGACGCAAGTAGAGATTCCCTTGAACGCTAATCCATTCACCCCCTCCAATTTCCTCCTCCCCCAGCTACCTCCTCACAAACAGCGAAATCATATAAAAACCACTACTCAATGTCAACGACATCGCCAATCCATTCGATCTGCAAACTAATTTTTGCTCATACTTATTCCGTCCGCACCACCAATCGTCCCAATCCGATCGACTACAAGACGATAAGTCACCAAGAACCAGCATAAAATCAGACGTCACTGGACGATTCGCATATCAGTCACCAATCGAATAAGTCCCTTCAAGCCGCTGCCGCCAAAGGAAACCCCAAAAGAATATCGCTTCACCTTTTGTTTCACTCAGCAGGCGTATAACCTTTCTCAATCGTCCGCAACATCGTCTTTTTTTTCGTTTTGAAATCCCAATTACTTCCTTATCACCTTCGTTCACCTACATAATCACCAATTTACGTTATTTCCTTTAACTTTTGCCGCCAGTGCCCACAAGTACACTCCTGGCGCGGCCTTAAGAGAACCCCGCCGTTGACTCTCTTAAGTTGTACGAGTACACACGAGTAGTATCTTCTTTGGCCCTGCCTTTTGCTGTTCAAATTCATCACGCTTTCCCTGTGCCATACACAAAATTATCATTTCATTCTTTCCATCCATTCAAATTCTAAACAACATTTTCGAGAAGCGCCAAACCGTGTCCTCTTCTTTCTCATCATTCTCTGCGCCACATCTCTCTTACCTCATCGCACACCACCACCGATGCACACCGCTAAGCTATCGCTTACCTGAGCTGAGTGTATCCTGGCTACCCCCACACGCACGGCCGTTCACTCGTACCTTGCACAGCACAAGTGTTGCCGCTCGCATCACTCATGTTAGGTTCGGTCGGTATCACCACGACGATCACCAAACACCGCAGCACTTCTTCTGAGAGGTAAACACAAGGTTACAACAGACTTTTTCTTTCATTCCGAAACGATCGTTCAATCGGTAGAGTTGTGCAGTTCTCTCTCTGATCGTGGTGTCTCAACAAGAAAAACGCATATTTTTTTTCCAATCGAATTTGTTTGCATTTTGTTATATTTTTTTGCCCCTGTTTGTGTCACCAATCTATCGTTTAAGTTCGCAGTATTCGAGGTGTAGAATAAACCAAACGAATATGAAATACGGCACCCCGATGACAAGACATCAATACTACTCGTAAGCTTCGAGAGGCCGGTTAATCTCCGATCAGTGTGGTCTTTCTTTTTTTGAAATTCGTGTGCCAATAGTGTTTTAAAAATAAGGAAATATAATGAATAATTGTGTGGAGAGTCTTTAGTTCTGACATCTGTCATCTGTCACTTGTCACCTGTTGCCTGCCATCAGTGATCGACGCATTGGCAGTGTTTCAGTTTTGAGCTGCAGAGGAAATTGATTATTGCTTGCACTGTTTGCAAAAGTTACTGAAAAATAATACAAAACGACAGCAACGATGATGTCAATAGCGTCAACGTCAACGACACAACTGACAAATGTCAAAATGAGGATTAAACGATATCTAAATCGGGTAAGTTGCACAAAAAATTATATAGTTCTTTGTTAGAAATAGATATAGTGTGTGATCACTTGCGTCTGTTGATTGAGGTACTTTGACATTTCTCTAGTCAGGACCTCAAACAGACTCCGTGACTGTTGACAGTCTGGCGAAAGAATAATTGCCAGAAATGAAGTCCTACTCCGTACTTCCGTGTTCTTATAAAAGAGAAGGATTACACTGAAAAATACATCTCTCCGTTCACTCTTGCCACAGTTGCATTTTCCACACCTCAGGAATATTATAAATCAAGTGCCAGATCGCGAACAAACAACTTGAAAGTCTCCGCACACGTCCATGGCACAGTAACCACATGCGGAGGACAGTAAAAGAGGTATAAGCCTTGATGGACGTTGGCCAACGAAAGTGTCACATTGTGAATATGGTTGCAACAAATTAGTTAAATTTGCATTTACTGGCAGTAGGCGCAGTTCAGACTAAGTGCTGCCAATTTGAATGCAATTCTTATCCAGCAACCGAAAGATCGCTTTTCCGCGTCGAAACCATGAGGAATGTGGGAATGGGGCGCGTCCGCGACTTATTGGTTGACGCTTGGGTTCATTCGTGTTTTATTTCAGTTCACAGTGGCTAGTGAGAGAATGAATGAATCTTCTTCTCAACTCCTCCTCTTAGACTAGGCTTTTTACGTTATTACCCGAATTACTTCTGATCTGTGTGCATTGTCCCTTAATATTGACCTTTATTTTGGTTTCTGTGGTTCCCATCATGGCGCAATTGTGGCCTTCCCTCTAAAAAAGAATTTGAGTTCTTGTACAATATGCAATGTATCGCTGTCTAAATTGACCAGCGTTTGCCATAATTGTAAATAAAACAAATTCACGATTTCGATAAATTTTTACTTCATTACTTGATCTGAACTATAATGAATGGAAGACAATATCATTTTAATGGTCTCCATTCCGACAAGGCAATTTTTGCCACCAAGTCACCGATCAGGTACCCAGTCGAAGAGTGTTCTATGCATTCCATGTTCAGCTGGTTTCGATTTTTGGGTGCGAAGCTTTACAGGACTCAAATCCTAGTTTAAACGCTGTTCTCGGCGTAAATGCGATAGATTCGGCTAGTCGTCAACACTTTCACCAAAGGCAGGCATTTCTTCTCTAGAGCGTTCCAATCAGTGATCAACATAAATTTAAGAGTAGTAGTAACATTAAGAGGCAGTTTATAGCAGTATTGCTCGGCGCAAAGCGTGTCTATGGTATAACCACTATTTTTACATTTTCTTACATTTATAATACGTTTAAGCAGAGTAAGATTACCCATTGCCAAACCGTGTAACAGCTGACACTTTCCCAAGCGTCGTATATGTCTTGTATATCTTCAAGCCCTTGTCGGTATTATAACACAATTTGGAAAATACTTAGATCTCCTTCAGCTCCTTTAGCCTTCGTCGTGTAGGTCAAAACAAACTGTTTAGTTCCACACGGTATCTATTCTTTAAAAGTGGGGCCTCTGAAGTCCCCCACACAAAAAGCTTTTTTTAGTTGTTTGGCGCGGAAGGCAGGTCTATCTCAAGAGCGGATGAAGACGCACTTGGTCTCTTCGCGAGAAAAGTTCTGTGTACAATCTTTGGTCATATTTGCGTTGAAGGTTTCTGGAGAAGAAGATTCAACCATGAAATGTACGGGATGTGCAGCGACATGAGTCTAGTCAGGCGTCTACGGATTTACCGCCTAAGATGGCTAGGCCATGTAGAGCGCATGGGTAACATTGCACCAGCCCAAAGAGTCTTCTACTCCGAAACAGTGGGACAACGCAATAGAGGACGACCACGAACTCGATGGCGCACTAAAGTGGAGAGGGACCTCAACCAACTTGGAGTGCGAAATTGGAGGCAGCTGGCTAAGGATTGTGCCAGCTGGAGAGGATTGTTGACTGAGACCCAGGTTCACCCCGGACGAAGAAAAAAAGAGAAAGAGGAAAAAAAACTAATCTTGGGGGACCTACAGTCCTGCAATCCTTTACTCTTACTCTAAGGGTTAAGCCCTGATCGTCTCAGAAGAGGATTTGAACCACGTAAAGGAAATTGTATGTCAAAGCAAAATAAACCAAAAGTCAAAGATTCAATCAGATCGATTATGGAACCATTTTTCTAAAGACATCCCAGAGATCGGCAAGTTCATTCAATAACCATCAAAATGGCCTTCATCGCCCAACATAACTTATTAGGTTATATTCGCATCTATTGACTAATCTCTGATCCATTGCCAAACAAATGTCGATCCACCATAAACAAGATTCTTCGAGTTCCACAAAATCGATAGCAGATGAAAAAAAGACAATGGCCTTACCTATCCTTGTCTCCTTCCTTGTCAATCGTGCCGTCTTAAATGTCTGACGTAAAAAAAACCATGCCACGACCCATACTACCTAGTTTGGCAAATAGAAGTCTAGACGTTCACTCCCTCTACGTACAATCGCAGTCGCTCTTAATGACATTATTCGTGCCCACTGTCACTCTACCCCTACCCTCTATTCGCAACATGAACTATTTTCATCACTTACGACTCCAGCTCTCTCCAGCCACTGACAATACTCAGCGATTGCCTGTCTAGAAAAAGGTTCTCAAACTTCGGCGTTCAGAGGTCATACTATATACAACTGCAGGTCCTTCCATGGTTGTTGTAGAAATTAAGCCCAGAGATCAGACTGTCATCAGTAATCACAGATAAACAGTTTTCAAAATGTCCCTCTTCACTAGTCAACCGAAGCATGACCTACATCAGACTGATCTGCCACCGATCCTCCATGAAGTCAGATGAAGAACTAAAAATTCATTATTCACCGCCAATGCTAGAACCCATGAAAAGAAGCTGTAATCCAAAATGCAAATGCAAACACCAGTGCGCAGCGTCGAAATTGATAACCATGCCAGCGTTGATCATCCATCTTCGCTCCTCGCAGCTCACAGCTCGCAGCTCCCAAACAGTAGCCTTCACCGGTCAGAGATAAATTTATTTGGACCACGCGAAAACCGTGAGTGCAAATCCGTCTTCCTGATAAGTGAGGCAGGCAATGTCCTTCGGCAAGCAGCGTCCAGGGCCAGTGGTGTTATTTTAAGAATTTTCCAAATAGATACACATCTCTTACTCGTACTCGTATCGCATCCGTACCGCTCGAGTTTTCAGTGTGTACACACACCGCATCTCGGCACCGTCTGAACAACAGTCGGCCTTTGCGCTAAACAAATACCTATCCACCTATCGGCGAGCTCATCTCTTAACCTTCGCGGTATTTTTCACCTCCTTTACGGCGGAGTCTCGCACAGGCTCGCACAGTTCGGCTGACCGTGCGAGTGTGAGTGTATTGCGGCACGTATAATGGTCACATAAAATTGCAATTTCACCGGCGAACCCCCGGCAGCCGAGGGGGTTGGCAACAAACGAGGCGAATTAACACAAAGTGCCGCCGACCGACAAAAGGATAAATTACGCCATTTAAATAAAGTCAAGTGGATTTGTGCTTCTCGGCCTCAGTCGGAGACCGTGTGCGCTGTCTCGCTCCTTTTCGACGTAAAGGACTGAATGCTGTCATTTTGCAAGCTCAGTGCGCGCAGAGGCAGCTTCAATCGATGACGGTCGCACACGCAGCGCACCAACAACAGCGGCGGCTTCGGCGGCGTGCCAGTCGCGAATCGCGATTTCTTTTATTGGATTTCTTTGCGAGCGCGTCTCGTTCCTTTAACTGGAATAAACACAGAAAAATATAAATACGCGAAGAGAAACAAAAACAAAGCTGCGAAATGCAGGCAAAAACATTTTACGACTTTTCGGCTTTTTGATATTTTTGCGTGGCCAATAAAATAGCGGCACCGCGGTGGGGTCTCCTTTGCGCAGCGATTGGTGCGCACCTTTCAAGTGAAACCGCGCGCGTCTTTAGTATCGTCTTTCACTTGGGGCTGGACCTCTCTTCGAAGATGGAAGATGCATCACTCCTGATAAAGGCAACCTTCTTAAAGGATAATAAAGATGAAACGTTCTGCCGACAGAACGTTACGAGGACAGCGAAGGAAGGACATGCAGCAGGCGATGCGGACAAGCATGCGACGACACGGCGTTGTTCAAACAAAACGAGGGGGTGATCGAGCTCAAGCCTTTTGCATTTTTCGGGTTTTTGGCAAATGTCTCATTGAATGCACACAATCATCGGACGAAATGTACCTGCAGGAGTCGTAAAGTTTACGATGTGATCATTTCTGGAATGACTGCAGAGTCATCGCAAAGCGATCGGTGTTTCGAAGGTGATCTTCGGATTTGCGGTGCGGCGCGTAAGCCGATCAGACGCTTAGTCTGGAAGCGATCCGGTGTGTGAGTGTGCGTCTTTTGTTCGGCACGGCAATTGTGTTGACAGACGGGGACTCGATTTCTGGAAATGAGGTATCCTCTGTTGTTCTCATTGATCGCGTAGGACTGGGTATTCCCGAAATTTGTCCATGTTCCCGGTATTCTTGAATGACGTTGGTCGCCTGTCATTGTCGGCGGAAAGTTGTGATATTGCAGCTGTCGATGCTTATTAGATACACTCGCATTGGTGGCATTCCACACGCATTGGAAGTCATCCTCGAGCTAATGTGTGCGGCTGTTTGAACACCAGAAGGAGCCTACTACTTCTAATGCTCAGCTCTAGTGGTAGTTCTGAGTGGTCGAGAGTGCTCTAAGCTTCAAGCGGGCTTGTGTGCGCGCAATCGTTTCTGGGACTGTGTGATTGGCAGATGTTGGTGATCTATAGTTACTGTCGCCTAATAATTAATAGTCCGTTCATGGCTACAGAGATGCTGGCGACGCTTGCTAGTTCAAGTAGTAAGCTCGTTCATGTCCTCTGCTCAATCTTCTACTTTGCTCGCCCTCGTCGTCTGCTCGTCCACGTTCTCTGCACAATGTCCTTTGCTCGTTCATGTTCTCGGCTCCTTCACAGGCCGTGCTCGTTTATGCCCTCTGCTCGTTCATGTAATTTGCTCGTTCTTGTCCTCTGCTTAATCTTGTCCTTTGCTCGTTCATGTCCACTGCTCGTTCACGGGCAGTGCTCGTTCATGTAATTTGCTCGTTCATGTCCTCTGCTTAATCTTGTTCTTTACTCGTTCATGTCCACTGCTCGTTCACGGGCAGTGCTCGTTCATGTAATTTGCTCGTTCATGTCCTCTGCTTAATCTTGTCTTTTGCTCGTTCATGTCCACTGCTCGTTCATGTGCTCTCCTCAATCTGATCCTTTGCTCGTTGGTGTTGCAATAGTCTCTTATAGTCAGTGTTGCCTGATGTTTCAGGGATCCTTGTTCACTCTTGTGTTTCAAGTAGACCCATGTACTTTAAAGCCAAGATCTCCGCCCTTACAACCAATAAAAATATCTAGTACGTCCTTCCCTAACCATCATCTCTCGGAAAACATAATAAAACCCGCACATTCGCCGTCCATTGCTTTCCAAGGAAAAAGCCGAAAACCCAACGGAAGCTCCCCTTTTGCATACCGATCGCACAAAAATGTGTCACATTGCTGCACGTTGCGCACACAGCTTCCGAAATACTCCTCACGTCCAAGAGTACACCAAGCCATCCCGGAAAAAAAAATATACACACGCAAAAACAAATCAGACGAAAATTCAACGACAAGACCACTTCCAGGAGAGCGGTAATAAAACGCAAAAAGAAACCAACAAAAACCGGAGTTCGCAAGCAAACCCAAAACAGAAATACCATGTCGAAGGGAAAACAAAAATTGCAATGGGATCCAAACGAGCCCAGCGAAAACGGCGAGAAGTCGGCCGGCCAAAGAAAGCCCGACTGCTGGTGCAGCGCAACATTGCGAGCAAGAGGCAGCCAAGACAAGGAGCAGCCCAGCCACCAGCAAGCAGTAGTAATCAGGCCGGGAATTATCTCTGTGCCGATGCCGAACAGGTGCACGATGCATGATGCCGATTTCGGTTTTTGTGTCTCAAAAGCGCTCTTTTCTTTCTCCTTTTTTTTCGGTTTCTTTTTGTTTTCTTGATTTTCTTATTATTATTATTGTTTTCCTTGTTTTCTTTCCTTTGGCTCATTTGCCCTGCGGTCACTACAAAGCCTTGCGGCGGCGGTGGCGGCGGCTGCTGCTGCTGCTGTGCTACGAACGACGGCGACGATGACGACGACCGGTAGCGGCTATTTCGAGCCAAGTTAACTCACTTTTCGGCTCATTTGAGAGCATTTGTACCTCTGAATGATGTCGGCATCCATTGATCCGTTTTGGTTTTGAGTTTCCTTTTTCGTCCGACCTAGCGGTGTCTCTTTCACGCTTCACCACGGCGCGGGCCTTCTGGGTTTCCTTGTTAAATTCAAGAAGCAAAAAAAAAACACGATGAAATCAGGAAGAGCGCAGATAGGAGTTGAAATGAATATCCCAGAATGAATCTAATGTGATCTCCTCCTCCTTGCAAGTGCGCTGTGCTGGCCGCCGATCGCCGTGGTCAGGTGGGGCTCTGGAGTTAAGTTTGTGCTGCATGCCTAATGGAAACAACAGGCAATAAACATGAAATGGGAGGGAGAAGAGCACAGTAGCAGCAAAAACGAGAAGATGGAGTAAAAAAAAAGGATCTCTCCCGCAGGCGATTATGCGGCACGATACCCAACTACTGTGTGCGCGGCAGTGGCGGCAGCCGTGCTGGTGGTGGCATCATCATCGGTGAGAGATACCTATTCCGCCGACAAATTAGCGATTCATTCAGGTTGATGTTTTAAATGTGTTGTTATTTTCTTTTTGGATTGTTTTTGATGTTTTTGGATTCTCTTCATCTTCTTGTTGTTGTTTTGTAAGACGGTTGCTTCTTGCACGGATCAGCGATCGTGTTGATCATGCGCTAAGTTATTTTTTTTCTTCTTGCGGTTCTTCAGCTCGCAGCAAAGGGAAACACTTTGACTTTGACAATTGCCGCGAACAACGCTTGATTATGTGAGATAACTGATGCTTGGCGTTAGCTGTCACTTTGACATAAGATTGAATGGAGTTCATTTGTCACTCGATGCGAGTGCACTTTGGATGTGGCAGCTTGTCTACTGTATGATCTTATGTCAGTGATTAGTGTCATTAATGTCAAGCAGTCGGTGCCACTAGGTCGCGGGGGTTGTATTTACTACGTTCTGATTTACTGCAACAGTTTTGCAAGGGCTTACAAAAAATATGTATATGCATCTGTCAAAGAGAATCTGTGTCAGCATCTAACTGTCAGATGCTTCGTGTAAGTAATAGGGCCACTCCTCAATTTCTCAGAAATTTCAAAAAAAAATCAAACCAAAAACCCGAAAAGCACACTTGACAAAAACAAAACGTCAAATGACATAATCAAAGAACCCATATTCACATTCAATCCTCCACCACTTGTCATCGTCGACCACTGACGTTTCATGTGACACACTCGAACTGCATTCATCATATCCTTGTGCCAAGCACACTTCACCGTGTCAGCACAACTTCAGCGACACCGAGTTGGCGGCGCGGCTGCGGCGGCATTTACCTCGTCATGCGTCAACTCTCCAAACATTTGGCATGATACGATGGTGTGCTGTGCCCTGTCCCATCACCATCATTGTCATCGGCCAGGAGTCCATCCACTTTAACTCCCAGTGCAATAGTGATCTCGTGGTAAACGGCATTTCATCGTTCCAGGAATGAAGTTTCCTCTTCTCTTTTTTTTTCCTATCGTTACCACTCAACCACGATACTGCAGCCAATGCGCGACTGTGGCCTTTTTGCTGCTCCAACATTCGTCCATCCATCCATCCATCCATCGATCGAACCAGCCGTCTCTCCGTCCAGCACCAGGTCAGTTCCTGTATCATTATTGTCTTGTGTTTATTGCGTTGGCTTGGTGCCGTTGTTTCCACCAGAACCACCATCACGATGATCGTCATCATCATCCAGCCACCATCCAGCACCAGCACCACCACCACCAACATCATCAGAAAAAGTTGCCCACGAATGAGCATTGCGCGATTGGAGGCACCAGTAGACGCGAAGGTAGCAGCGGCTCGTTGAATGGTGGCACGGTCGAGTCGGCCGGTCGGCTGTCGGATTGGTAACTTGCGGCACGCACGCTCCGGTTGCATTCTTTTGATCATAGCGATCATCAATAAATTACCGGATTCCTCAAAGTGTTTCACCGACATGGCATCCGTCAGTCCAATCATGATATAATTATTGTGTGTGCATGGACATCTCTTATTCTCTTGTGGCCTCTTTTCCGTGCTCGTCGTCGATTGTCGTTGCTTTTTACCTTTTTCTGCCCGTTTTTTGTTGTTGTTTCTCTCGTCCTTCCCCCGACGTGTGTACGTTTTCTCCACGCCGTGGCATCGGCTTTTTTTGTGTTTTTCATTTAGGTGTGTTGGTTGGTTGGTTTCATATTTTTTTTCTTGTTTAAGGAAACATGTGTTTTCTTCTGTGATCAGCAGGGGGCGCCATCCACTGACTTATGTGTGTTCTGTCATGTGTTGGTGATTCCTTTCGAATTACTGTAATCGTCGACACGTTTGTCACCGGGCGGAGAAGGAAGACAACTTCAGCAACAAACATAACCAGACAACAACAACGGGCGATGAGAAAACATCTAATTATTTGCCGACAAACATGGCGGCACATAACAACAGAGAACAGAGCAACTGCTGTCACTAGTTAATAAGACAACTTCATACGCGAGATCGTTTGTGGCACACCGACCAACTGACGAACGACCGTCGCGTCGTGAAGCAATGCGCGACGGTGGCGGCGACGACGACAGGCGACAGGCGGCACAACAAACAACAACAAGTAGTGTGCATAGTGTAGCGGTGTAATTACTCGCGCTATGGATGTGACAGCAAAGTGAAAGATCTCTTATTGATAGACACAACTAAACACAAGTATTTCGAAGCAGAGAAAATAAAGAAAAAATCCCCACCGCACTCGCACGCGCACTGAAACTGATGAGAAGAAAATTGTTTTGAATTCCTTCGGGAGTGAGAGATGATTGCCTTGAGCTGTTGACAGCTCTTTAGTGCTTTGTTTTAAGAAGGTGGCATTTAAACATTTAAACTGATTTCAAATGGATTAAAATAAATTTCTACGAACACAATGTGCTGCATCCTGCTTGAGAAGAGTGACGAATGAGCTGTCATTTGCTAGTTCTAGATATGGTTGGAATGGGGACACAAAAAGCCTCAATTGCAAATGCAAGTTTGTGTCACAGGACCACATTCCATCCAGTTGAAGTTGTTTCTTTCAATTTCACAAATGCACAGACTTAACTTTAGAAGAAACTAGACCCATATTTAGGCTTCATCTTCTTCAACTGTCTGAGAACTAACTAGGAAGTCTCGCTGCAACTGACACCTTTCCATTCATGAAGTAGGGAAATATTAACGAAACTTAACGAAACTCAGTGAAGTGCTCATTATGTTCACTGTCTAGTCGGTTGATTGCTTAATTTGACCCAATTTTCCTTACCTCAAGGTTGGTTGACCCTTTAAGAGAGTCAAATGACTTTAAGTGATCATTTGACAGTTGAAGTCCATCAAAGTTTGTCACGTCGCTTAATCAAAAACGACCATTATTTCCCACGAGTTTGTCATTTTTACGAGACAAGTACTAACGTTTGACCACTCCAATTCGAATTGACTGTCTCCAGCTTGAAACTTCCAATCACTTCAAGCAAACCAGTATCACTTTACCACTAAAATGTTCAACGGAAAAAAAAGCGCGAAAAGAATCCAATACATAAAATGCAAAAATTGCCAACTCGCCACATTATCAAACCACTTAAACATTTCAATTAACATTTTTTAGACTTCCATTACCGAGTGTCGAATCGTTTTGGCTTAGCATTTTCATTTCTGTCCCAGATTCCTGTTGTCACACTGCAAGACATCAACGGTAATCTAGGTATAATCTTAGTGAATTATGCCAAAAACCTGTCAAGTCAATCAAAACCAGGCAATCTCAGACGCATTTGCAACAACAACGATGAATGTCAGAGTGACAGTTCTAAATTATACGCGAAGCACACGACCACAAAATGCCGACAAATGAAATGGCGACGGTGCACAACCAATTAATTTCAGGTGACAATTTAATTTCCACACAACGTCACGGTAAGATTCAACAAATTACGGTGTTAGCCGCCACACAGCCGACGACCACAGCGAACCCTAGTCCTCCTCTGCAGAAAAACAAAAACAACAAAATATAATTTAATGAGGCCAACCCAAGTGCCAGCCAGCCAACCGGCCAGTCGGCCCGGCCCGGCCCGCCAGCCAGTTGGTAGCTGCGCCAAGGCACAGTCAACACAGTCAGCAATCATATCTCGCCTAATATTAGTTTTCCGTTTAAATCAATGCGAACGAGCGTGAAATCCGCGCCGCACTGTGCGCCTTACTAGCCGGCGCCGGAAGGGGCAAGGTAATTAAGAAATGCCTGTTCTCTTTCTCCCTCTCACACTCCATGGATGGCGCTCTTCCTTTGAGTTTTCCCCGAGCGCCTAGAGCCGATAGCTGCAAGCATCACTCGTGTTTTCTTTTCCATTCGCACGCCTGGCGCCACACATCTTCCCCAAGCACACATTCACACGAGCGGCGAGCGTCAAGCACGCCGCGCCGCACCGCACTGTGCACTGTGTGAGCAATCGATGATTATCTCTGAGAGAGTATTATTATGATTAGCGCTCCTTGGATCTTTGAGGCTGCCGCGCATACGCCGCCTCTTCATTTGGGGCCGTTTAGATACTCCTCGCATTGTATTTGTTTATCCGGCTAGGGGCTGTGCCGGGCTCGTTTGGTGATCGTCATCGAATCGAGTAGAAGCAATAATGCGTGTACGTCATTTGTACGTCATTTTCTCGGTCACCATGTTGATCTGTCACAAGTTTGTTTAGTTTCACTTCACGTTGAGTTCAGTTTTTATTTTAATTTTTTGTTCGACTGCTGCGCTCTTACGATCGAGTGATTGGTCGGCATCAATGGCAGCCGGCAGCCGCCGCGCCAGTCACACAAATGTCAACGCTTTCCGAAGGAGACGTCTATCAACGGTAGCCGAAGATTGATTGATGATTAGGCCGTTCACGTTGAATGTTCGCGTGCTCGCGACCGGAGAGGGAGCCACGGCACGGCGGCGCACGTCTGTCTCTAGATTTATTGCTTTTTAATAACCGTAATATGAGTGAGCGGGCTCTTTTTGAAATGTTGTGCTTTTCTGTTTTGTTGCTCCCTCAACGACTTGCCACTGATCCGTATCAGCAGTCCAAGACAGACACTGCGACTGATACTCTTGTGATTTGTGATACATAATTTTTTTTCATCTTTCAAAGCGTTAGCCAACGTTCTCCTTCTTCTAGCCAACAGCATCATCGTCGTCACAACATGGACACATCCGTGGTAATAGGCTCCACGCATGTGTATCTATCGAATGCGATTTAAAAAGCGGCGTCTCAAGGTACACATACATGCCGCGCGTCTCGCTATTATTGGCGGCAATTCGTTTGATCTCGCCAGATTGTGGCGTGCGTACAGAACAAAAAACAAAAAACAACAGCAAAATAAAAACAAAAATAATAACAACAAAAACTGAGCTCCTCTTATGTGTCTCCCTGTCTCCGTCACTCTTAACTGTACAATTCGATGCGGTATTCCCCTCGGTGTTATTAATAGAGAGAGGAATGCCGTGGAAGAGGAAGAAAAAAATTGTAATAACTCTCGTTGGGAATGGGAGTAGATATGAGAGGGTACAGTACATACGATCGCAACCAGGAAATGATTGTGTCGAGGATCTTCGGAGACATTTCAAATTGGTAACGGGAAATGGGGAATCTTAGGATTGGCCATAGTTGCCACAGATTGCCAGTGGAAGTGTGAAGTGAGCTGTATCTTGACTTGAAAGCAATTTCACACATTCTGCGGAAGAAATGCAGAAGTGGCGGGAAAAGGCGAGAAAAATAAACGCTCTTTTGACAGCTGTCAGTTTTTGTAGATAGACTCTTTGTCATCTGGAAACATGTGGGGTGGCTATGGAGACCATCCAATTTTTGGAAATGAGACAGTTGAAACCATTGACAGCTGTCAACTTAATAACTGGAACGACTGGAAATCTGGAAATAGAGTTTGTTTCTTGATTGACAATTATGTGCCACAGGATTAAAAACATCGTCCATGTTCAGTCACTTCCTTCGATTTGAAGTAAGAATTAAATGTGCCACCACATCCTTGGATTTAGGAAGAGAATTTCGACATTCTGATGCACATTTTTGACAGCTGTTAGTGCTTGGTGCCTGGAACGGCTGGAAATAAATCAAAAACTTACTTTGAAGTTTAAATTTGAGCTGCTTTGAAATCAAATGTGGAAGTGGCATTTAGGTTGAAGGAATGTGTTCAATGCCACTCGCAAAATTTGTAAAGATCCTTTTAAATAGCGTGCACTCGCTTAAACGTCCTAATGGACAGATGACATTGGGGATTATAATTCGTAGAATTCGTTTTTAAAGCATGTTCATAAAATTGATTGACATCATTTCCTGTTCATAATTTTCATATTGAGTTTGAAGAAAATGTTATCGAGCCTTGTTGGCCCAAACTCCATGACGGAACCGTCTATCTGATCGTTTTAAACCTTGTCGTTCTTATTGAATCAATCGCTTGCTCGACCACGCGTCACCTAAGTTAAGATTTAATTATGTAAGCAAACTCGGAACTGAAGGGAGAGTAACCAATAGCGTCGTCAAATTCTCTAGAGCATTTTAAAAAGTACATATTATTAAGGTTGAATGTAAAATTTGGCACCATCAACTGTTGAACTGAAAACACAAAGACTGGCCCAAATCGGAACAAAGAATGTAATGGCATGTTATGAGCTTACATCAAAAATAATCAACTGTCTCAAAGGCAACATGCACCGACTTATACCTTTCTCTAAGACACACTTAAGAGTGCATCGGCATCGTCGTCTCTTGTATACCCCCCAAAATCAGTCAGTCCTCCAACATTCACCTTGCTCCTCGATCAAAACGGTAAAGAAAAATACAACATCACAACAAACAAACATCATCACATCAAGAACGTGCGAAGTACGCTCCGAACACGTGGTACTGGCCACAACCGACGCCCGCACGCCGCGCACCATCCCTGTGTGTACACGAGATGCGCTATCAGTCAGTTCGAATGTTTGTAGTGCCGCCGCCGTTATCGCCAAACCTCAACCACAAAGCGGAATACAAAAAGTACGTCACCACATTGAACTGAACCTCAGTGCTTTCTCGCGCCAATGGGCTCCTTGTCGCTCTCTTTGGCAAGCAATCATGAATCACACCACAACATGATTGTGCATCCAACACCGACCACCACCACTGCGCTCATCGAGCGCCAATCTCTTTGCACTCGCTTCCTCTCTTCGGTTTGGCGGCTTGGTTGCATGCCGCCGGCTACACTGTAACCCTCTTATCGGGGCTGCATCATCAAAAGCGAAGAAGCGAGCCCCTCAAACAACACCGTCGATGGTCATCGGCAGCCACGATCTCGTGCTGGGGCTGCACTGACAAACCGCGGTTATTGTGTGTATTCCCGCGTATGGGCAGCACACCAGTCTTCAGTCGGGTCGAGGACGGTGCTCGCTCTTTACCTTTGCGTGCTCGTTCATCTCCGCCAGCCAGGTGGTTGGCGTTCTGGTAGTGGTGTCGCTCTCATCATCGTAATGATGATCATATGATCTGAATGAACGCACGTGTGAGTGTGTGTGTTTGTGGAGTTGTTTTTTTGTTGTTGTTTGTATCTGGGCCGTGTGTCGGCGAATCGCTTTGATCTTATCGTGGAGCTCCTTGCTCGCATTCTGATCAAAGAGTTTCCGCCAAAACAGTGTGTTTACGTTCGTTTAAGACTTGAGGTGAGAAAAACGACAAAAACGACAAAACCGAATGGCCGCATACATGCATGCGGCGACACCACCAATCCACCAGATCCACACAGAGAGGGAGGCGCAAGCAAAAGCAAAAAGAAAATAATTAATTACAATTTAACATAATAACAATGCGCAATCCACTTTGTAGGCTCCCGGCCGTGCAGTAGACAACAGACGCAGTCTTCCGCGCTCGCCGCAGCCGGCGGATGCGAGCGGCATTTGAGATGCAATTGTGAGGCCGGGCGCAAGCACATCCGAAAGATCGTTTTATCGGAATTATGGGAAAATGCAGATTCATTCATGAAGACGTCCAGAGGCACAGACACACAGCCCGGCAGAAAGAGAGAACGAGGCAGCGAAGAGAAACAACACAAGCAGACGATAGACGACGCGTGCGTGTCGTATGGCTTGTTTGTCGGCGATCGATCTTTTACGATCCTCCTGCGATCTCTCCCGGCCCGGATGACACTAAGTGAACAGTTTAATGTGGCACCGTACTAATTAATTGATACGATTAAGTGAGATTTGCTCTTAAGTATCTCGGCGCGCGCGCGTGTGTGTGTAGGGGCCCGCGCGTGTGTGTCGTCGTCGTCCGTCATCGGGGACGTGCTCGTTCAGAGCTGGTTCCATTTCTTTCGGATGGGGGCCGGGACAGATCACAGCAGCAGCAGCAGCGGCGGCCGTCACGGCGGCGGTGGTGGTGGCGGCGGCGACGACGTCTTTTTCTTAGTCGGCACCGTGTCGGCACATTGGATCCAAATCAAAGCGAAGGAATTTAGAATTATTGTCTGTCGCGTGGTATGTGTGTATACATGTGGTGCTTCAAGAAACATCTCTTCAAACCCAATTGATATCTCGATACAAGTTTGAGTACCACCGCTTGAGTAGGTTTGTTGTTTTTTTGTCTGTTGCTTGCCATTTCATTCCCTTTATGTAGCGCCTGGTGATCGTAAGCCGTAGCGGTGGCGGCTGGCCAGTTGGTGGCATTCTAATGGTTTGGCGTTGTGCACGCGGCAATGCTCTCTGTTCTCTAATTCTGTGTGTAATTACGGCTCGTTAGCCGTGGCGTAGCCGTACTTAGAGCCGAGTGCACGACGCTGGGTGGGATGATGGTGGCCGGCAAAAAAGGGGAGGTTCTGAATGCTTCACTGCTGTTTACAGGGAATTCTTTGTGAATTGCTGTCGGTCACTTGCAAGAAGGCTGCGCCGCTCTACACGGTGATCGAATGGTATTTCACACTTTAATAGGATTTCATTGGAAAATAACTTCCGTCTTCGACGGGGGTGGTGGGGAAATCTTCTGTAGTGATGCTCTCGGTTTGAAAGAGACTGTCTCCATCAATCGGGCATGAATCATTGGAACACGAAGACGATGTGAAATCAATTGTGGTCGGCAGTCAAACCACGTACGTATCTAAACGGCAATAAAGCGGCTGCTGAACTCTGATCGATTGTGTGGCAACTGGTGTGACACTTTGCGTTATCCGTTCATCCAAGGTTTGCGCAGATTCCGAACATTCAATTCTGACCACAAAACTATTTCTGCTCAAGCTTCGGCAGACACTTCAAAGGGACGCCATGAGCCGTGGAACGGTGGAACGGACAAATGTTGACGTTGTCGTGCACACGAATTTAATAAGACATCGATTTTCAAATCTTGTCTCTTGTCAACGGTCATCTACTCTCCCAGGCACACTTTGTCCGAAATTCCACTTCAAAAAGCCATCACCTTCCACATTTCGAACACTTTCTCGTCAAATTTAAAAAAATATTCCACTTTCTCTACAAATTCCACAATCTCGTCGAACAGTTTCCCGCATAACTTTGCTAATCCAATTCCCGTGTCTTCTCTCATTCACAGATTCAAGCACCGAGGACAACAACCACATGCGTGTGCCTGATGCTAACTGTCATACTCACAAGCACGAAACACATCGAATGTCGGGCTCTAGACACATCAGACTACAGCGCAGACACGAACCTGACGACACATCGGCTGCTCATCGAAACAAATTCCATACAGCGGCAAGTAGAGGAAGCAGGCAGCATTAGCAGCGATCACAACCGTTCGCTGAAGAGGGTGTTTCTGTCGAATCGTACGGTCACGTGCAACGACGGCTCGCAGGCGGGTTTCTATCTGCGGAAGTCGACTGGTTCGAAGAAGTGGGTTGTGTTCCTCGAGGGCGGGTGGCATTGCTACGACACCAAGTCATGTCGGGCACGGTGGATGAAGCTGCGTCACCTGATGACCTCCGCTCAGTGGCCGGACACCAGAGATGGTGAGTACGACGCGCAATTGCAAGTGACGAGGTGTGTAATGTTTTGTTTCTTTGAATCCCTTTAGTTGGCGGCATTCTGTCGAGCATACCGGATGAGAATCCCTTCTGGCACAACGCCAACCACGTTCTGGTGCCGTACTGCAGCAGTGATTCGTGGTCGGGCACGAAGGCCCAGGCGGACACTCGCGATGGATGGCGCTTCATGGGCTCGTCCATCATTCGCCAGGTGATTGCCGACCTCATTCCCATGGGCCTGGGCAGGACGTCCGGCTCGGAGCTCCTTTTGGTTGGGTCCTCGGCCGGAGGCCTAGGTGTCATGCTGAATCTGGACCGGATAAACAAGTTCCTCCATCAAGAGAAGAATCTCAAGGTCCTGGTCCGGGGAGTCAGCGACTCCGGATGGTTCCTGGACAGGGAGCCCTACACCCCGGCGGCGATCGGCTCCAGTGAGGCCGTCCGCCAAGGATGGAAAATGTGGGAGGGACAGTTGCCGGAGGCTTGCGTGGAAAAGCACCCGGTCGAGCCGTGGCGGTGCTACTTCGGCTACCGCCTCTACCCCACTCTGGAATGTAAGTTAAACCCTGGTTTCCCCCCTTGGACCTAGTTCTGACTGTCTTCGTTTCTTTCAGCTCCCCTCTTCGTGTTTCAATGGCTTTTCGACGAAGCGCAGATGAGGGCGGACAACGTCGGCGCGCCCGTCACGCAGCAGCAGTGGAACTACATCCACGAGATGGGTGGAGCCCTCAAGAACTCCCTGGAAAATGTCTCGGCAGTGTTCGCTCCGTCGTGCATTGGACACGCGGTGCTCTCTAAACGCGACTGGGTCAACATCAAGATCGACAATGTCTCGTTGCCCATGGCGCTGCGTTGCTGGGAGCAGTCGACGCGGCGGAAGCGAAACAACAAGCTGCGACGGGCCACCGAGTCGAGTCTGGCGCCGTCAGAGAAGCGAAAGCACAACCAAAGGCACAAGCACCCGGAAGAGGCGGCCAAGACGAGAAGAAAACACCGCCTGACCAAAGAGGAGCGCGAGCAGCGTCGTCGGCACAACCAGCAGAGACGGCGCAACCAAAACAACAACAAGAACCCACGCCGCCTCAGAACCACCACACCGAATCCAAATCGCTTCGGCAGCATTCCCGAGAACGGCACCCACACAAACCGCCCCCACAAGAACCGCCGGAAGAACGACAAAGACCGAGCGGACCAGAGGAACACCCACAACAGTCGCAACGGCGGCGGCAGCGGTGGCCCAAAGAAGCGGCGACGAAAGCAACAGCAACAGCAGCAACTGGAGCAACCCGCTCGGCCGGTGACAAAAAGTCAAAAGCCAACCGACGAATCTGCGCCGCAGAAGTGCAACCTAAGGTATCTGGAGCGCTGCAGCTGGCCGCAGTGCAATCACTCATGCCCCGTCCTAACCAACCCCATCACGGGCGAGGAGATGGGCTTCCTCGAATTGCTGACTTCATTCGGTGTGGACATTGAGCGGGTCGCCAAGGCGTTGGGTGTCGACATGGAGACCCTCCGGAACATGGGCCACTCCGAGCTCCTCGACGTACTCACGCAGCAGGTCAGCTGAAGCGAGGAGGGCCCGTAGGTGTAGGAATAGATATTTTTGTTTGAGTTTGAGTTTATTTTGAGCTAAAACGAGGAATCTCTCGAAGAGGATTGTTATAGTGTGGGCGGGAGTGGATGCGGTGAGAGAATGACGCAGAAACGTTTCCAGTAAACAATAAACTTGAAAACTTCGGTGGCTGAAGTGTGATCATGCAAGTGGCGACTGATTGTGTTTATCAGTGAGGCCAGCGCGATTGAGCCAGCAGCACTCGACTGTTGAGATAGAAGAGCTGCGCTGTGAAGGGCTTTATTATGCAAGACAATGCGAAGTGAGCGACTGCTCGAGGTGTGATAAAATGCAGGCGGAAGCGGCATCAAAAGAAACAGAAAAATGCAACTAAGGCAATTATCGTGGAGGACGGAGCAATTGTTTAGAAAACCTCCCGATTCATTGCGAACCGAGTGTGTACCTTCACAAGAAGGTAAGAGGTTGAGACTTAATCATGGTTGATCCGTGTGCACGCTTGTAAACAGAGTGAATAAATCCGATCTACCGACCATTCCGTCTACGCTTGTGGGATTCACTCCCGGGATGGCCTCTGCAAGGAGTTCTCAGTCAGAGTACCCAGATCCATCCAGACTCTTTCGCTGCACAGAAGATGAAGGGAAAATCAACTACATTAGTTGATTCCTTACACTCGTCTTAAATCATGTGTTTCCTTAAATCTCCTCTGCTTGGCTACTAGCTCCCGGCAGCAATTCCCCCGGGTCACACCTTTTGCATTTGTTGTCGGTCTGTGCACATGCTCACGTCGCATAAGTGCTCCCAACGCGAGCCAGCTTTCATCAAAAGTTCAAGTTCTCTTGTGTCCTGATCATTTGGAGACAATTCCTCCCCGAGCTGACGTTGATGGACATTCGGAGTCACAGTGTGTTCTGAAAGTAAGGAAATACTCGTCATCTTCTCCAGTCCAGCGCAAGCTCGGAAATATGGTGTTTTTTCCGGTTGGATGACAAGTGGTTAGATCAAGCTATAAGAGGGCGCAATAATTCTCGATTCAGAAACATGCTCACTTCCATTCCAAGAACATCCCCATGTGTGGGATCATTGGTGTGACGACGAGAAACTGTGACTCACTGTGCATTTTTTTTTTTGGCAAAAATACCCTGACACCTTGAGAAATTGGCCTTGCAAGTGATTCATTTGTCGCGTAACATCAATGGGGACTGCCATATCGGCGGGAATACATCGAATACAACACTCTCTGCGGTCATGGTCAGTGTGAAGCGCCAATTGGAGTTGAAACCCCGCGCGATGCGACGTCTTTCAGCGATTCCCTCACGCTCCACTCGCCTTGCATGATTTCCTTAGGATAATATATTTATTTTTTTTCTTCTGTTTTTATTTGTATTTGTTTAAACTACGAACAATCCTAAAACTGCCTACTAAAGTACAATCAACAAATCGTGTAAATTGATATTTCCCCACCCTATTTTACTTCTGAATTGTTTGCTTTTATCCTTAAGACACTTTGTAAATATGTAAAGTTAACCCATTTAGTTGTAAGGTTTTGTATATTTTTGTTTAATTGATGCACTTGCACTACCCAGTTAACAATCGATCACTTGTCACATAAGTTAGGATTATTTTTTCTTTTTGTTATGTCTCACTAAACCGTCCTCACAGTGGAGTCTAAAGCTACTAGATCGTTCCACGCACGAAAACAAATGCCAATTGTAAAGAAAGATAGAAAAAAAAAAAGAATATCTACACACGAAAAAGAAACAAACAAAAAAAAACCATACACAAATGCAACTACAAGACTGTTTTTTTTTAAATAATTATTTATTGAACTATAGCTTAGGTTACACACCCAACATATATATAGATATCTATTTTGTTTAATTTATATGTTAACGTTCTTTGTTCCGTGCACAGCTTATTGATATTATTTGTCCCTAAATAAATCTAATCACTACCTCAGTTAATAATAAACCGTAAGAGAGAAGGAAACGCATTAAAATTAATAAAAAAATAAAAAATAATCAAATCAAATCAAATCATATAGAGTACCTGGGAAATCTGAAACATTCCGTCTTGAGAAAATGAAGGTGTTGTCGATACAAATTTTGATGTAGAATCACTCGAATAACTGACACTTAATGTTGGCTTCCTTTTTTTGATTAGAATGTAAGATATACCATACGTGTAGATGCGAGGTACGGATGCTTTGATGTGTAAATATGTATCGGTTAGTTGTCTTTTGTACATAGTATGATTAATTTCTAGAAGAATTCTGTACTTAAATGTAATATTTAATTTTTTTATATTTGTATGTTAATTGTTTTGCCACGAGTGCGAAAAGAATACATTTTTGATGAGATATTAAATTGGTGATTTTATTTTCTGCAAAATAAAATAAATGGATGCAGTGGATGTTGCTGTGTTGTATATTGGGCTCAGGAAAATCATGGTGTTTCTGAAGTTACGGAAGCATCTAGCCGTATTGTGAGTTTCGCCAGGAAAATATTTTACGTGGAAATTATTTTATAATAATATAATAATATGGGTGGCGCTACAGCCAGTAGGGAGCCGGGGCCTAGCTCCTCAGCAACCACTTATGTTGTGCGTGCTATTGTTCTCTCACGAGTGGAAGGGACCTACAGTTTAATGCCGAATCCGAACGGCCAAGTTTGACAAGCTTTTTCTAGACAGGAAATACTCTTTGAGCATTGTCAGTGACTCGAAAAAGCTGGGGTCGTGAAAATTGTTTTCGTTGCACAGAGCAGGAATCGAACCTACGACGTCGAGGTTGGGGTCGACGCACATACCCACAACCCCACGGGCCACCACTGGGAAATTGTTTTGCTATTTTGAATTTCTTCTTCTTCTTCTTCTTTTGGCTCTACAGTCCTAGGTGAACCTGGGCCTCAGTCAACAATCCCCTCCAGCTGGGACGATCCTTCGCCAGCTGCCTCCAATTTCGCACTCCAAATTGGTTGAGGTCCTTCTGCACTTGAGTGCGCCATCGGGTTCGTGGTCGTCCTCTATTGCGTTGTCCTACTGGTTCGGAGTCGAAGACTCTTCGGGCCGGGGCAGTGTTGTCCATGCGCTCTACATGGCCTAACCATCTTAGGCGTTGAATCCGTAGCCGCCTGACTAGACTCATGTCGCTGTACAGCCCGTACAGTTCGTGGTTGAATCTTCATCTCCAGAAACCTTCAACGCAAACAAGGACCAAAGATTGAACGCAGAACTTTTCTCTCGAAGAGACCAAGTGCGTCTTCATCCGCTCTTGAGATAGTCCAGGCTTCCGCGCCATGTAGCAGGACAGAGATGATCAAGGTCTTATGTGAGCTTGGTCTTTCGAGAGAGGGCTCAATTGCCTGAGCCCAAAGAAACAGCGGTTGGCAAGAGTTATTCTGCGTTTAATCTCGGTACTGATGTTGTTCGTACTATTAACTTGGGAGCCAAGGTAGATGAAGTCCTTTACTACCTTTTCGGCCTGCGCTGTGTCCTGACCCCGGACAATTAAGGGTATTAATAACCCCTTGAGCACGCGCAAATTATATAAAAAAAAAACCTCGAAGTTGTAGCTGCCTATGGTCGAGTATTTTGACATCTAATGCAATGAACGTAAACACATATACCAACTTTTGGAAAAAAACTAAACTTAGTAAAGGAGCCTTTTATTGAGAATCATTACTGCGCTGATTACTGAGCAGTCAGAAAAAAAACACACCTGCTGTATACGAATGATGGAAATTTGTTTTTTACGTTGAGGTCGTAGTTCCGTTGAGACTTTGTGATGGCATTTGTTCGTAGTTTATATCATAACGAATTGTACGAATGGATTCTGTGATAGGACTGAATAAGTTTTACAATTAAAATTAACTCAGTTGCGCTTAGAATATTGTGCCAAGAAGAGGTAACAAAAGAAGAACTAGCGATTCGAAGGAGTTCAAGAGTTAATTCTAAACATTTTGAGTTCCGCGAAGCGTTGTAAAATTGAATAAACCAGCATTCACATATTGACTGGACGTGTTAATCAACTTCTCAGCAAAACAAAAGTTTGCAATACCACCAATTGTAAAGCTGGCCGCTTGATTGTGTTTTTTTTTTTTGCAGAGGGCACAATGGATTTGGCAAGAACTAAGAGGTTGGAATAGATAACTTGGCCACCGCAAGATGAACAGATTGTCCATCATTTCTACTTCAAATATAACATACCTGGCGTTGATGGAACACATGAGAATACTGTATCCCCTTAACAAATAAACATCTCTTCTATAACAGATACTCCTTAATGCTGATCAATTCGCTACACAATTTTGTCAGCTCCTCCCAACACAAAGTAGCTTTTTCCGCAGATGAAACAAGTCTTTCCATTATTCTTCTTGTCTTATCAGGTCTGCGACTCATAAAGCGACTGACTGGACATTCTGCTTCCAGACATCAAGACGAGAGTTGAGTCCGTGATAACTTGGTCATTATACTGAAGGTTTAGAGTTCCTCTCCTTAAACAAGGCGGCTCAGATTCGAAAATCCTATTAGCCGGAGCATTGGTGTCCAAGCGCTCGATGTTGCCAAAGCCGCTGCGGAGCTCCCGGCTATGAGGTCTATTTCAATAACTTTCGGACCATACGACTTTGGCACAAGCAATCAACACTGTTTTGCAAAAAAAAGAAAAAAAAATCCTTAAGTCAGGAGTCTTGAGAGCCCATTTCTTTTGACAAACTGAAGTAGCTTTTGTTGCCAAAGGCGAATTTAGCAATAAGGTGTCTTTGTCGAGTTCACGTTTGCCCCAGGTGTACAAACTCACTCAACTCGTTCACTATCTCGATGTTCCTGACGATGGTGATGTCTTGTCCCAGGTGGTCAGTGATTAAACGTGTCTTGCTCGGCAGCATATATCTCGTATTGTCCCCATGACCTTTAGACCACTTCACTTCGTTTCTTCTTCAATTGCAATGAATGCAAGTCGGTAAGTCGATTTCATCTGTGTAGCACAGCGGTTGGGGTGAAGTTAGTGCCCGCCTCACTGTTTTTTGCAGTACCAGGCAGTGCCTTACCATGCGGTACATACACACAAATAGACTCTTTGCTGCAATTCGGAAGGTTGTAGCTCGAGGCGTGGTCTAACACCTCCGTCTTGCTAGTCTCCAGACTACTCTTTGTTGGAATTCTCATGGTGTACAGTACATTGCTCGAGTTTGAATTAGTTTCTTAGTTTGACTTACGCCTCTGGATGGCGATGCGTAAAGACCATGAAGAATGAATCCACATTTTACAGACTTCCCATCTGTGACGGAACAGTGCTTTGTAACTACCACCGCCCACATGTTCGTGTTGACACCGAAAGTGCAGACAAAAAACACCCACGATCAGTCAAGCATAAATTTAGCTCTAAAAATGTTTCAACAGACTTTCTCATGCGATCGTGAGGCACGGCATCTTGACACGTGATCACGTGCAGCAACAACACAATCAGACTCAATGAAGAATCGTGACCCTCAAAAAAGTCTCAATCAGCTTTCATACGCAATTTTGAGTCGCACCAGCGTGTTTCTGAAAAGCAATTTCGTTCAATCAGACTCCTGATCACTTGATGGCCGGCCAGACTGAAATCTTTTGTATGACTGCCCGTGACTTCTGGTGTCTGTTCGGCTTTGCGACACAAACCTCAAGGCATTCGAAATCTGCGAACGACGCACCTGCCTCTGAGAGGCACAGACGACTGATGGGTTTTTTTTTTAAATTTGAGTGGACATCTAGGTTTGTCTATGTCATTTTGTGAACCGATTGGAACTCAATTTGAATCTCACGTGACACGCCACGATATCATCTTCACATCTGTGAGCACAATCAAGAAGTGACGGACCCCACAAGAGCGCGATGGAAAAAAGTCCGTGTTCTTAATGAGGAAATTACTCTATTAATACGCCTCGCCGGGCATTAGGTTGTCCATTCCAAGCCACCGTCAGTGCACAGTCGCAACGCCACACCGTGCGTTGGATCATAAAGTGTCGCGCTTTTGTCACTCCTTGGTCACTGGATCATACATTCCATCTTTCGTTTCTTCTGCAGACACACCGTAACGCAGAAATGCTCGCGAAGGTCGCGGCGCTCATCTGGACGCTAAGCGTCTTGCTCAATTTCACTATTCAAGGTAAAAACAATTGCAAACACCCGACTTACATCATTTCTTGACTGAAACCCGTCGCCTTCTCTAGCCTGTCCGGTGTACCTGACCACCGCACTGGGAGACTCGGTTTGGAGCTCGACCCGAGTGCAAGTCAACTGGGGTCCAGACTGTCTCGAGAAACCCGAATGGATCGGTGTGTTCACCGAGGATCCCTCAGTGTCCAACACCCAGCCGTGCGCCAAGATCACAGACGTGACGAACTCCTCTGGAAGCGTCGTCACCGAACTGGATCTCGCCTGGCGTCATGTGGACTGGAATCGCAACAGCGGAAAGGATTACCCGAACGGACAGTGCATCAGGTACTTTGTGGCGAGCTTCAAGGGCGCCGAACTGCTGACTGTGGAGTGCTTCAAGATCCGGCCAATGTGGATGACCAAATCGGCGCACGTAGCTGACATGCCACTGAAGAGTCTCTTCATTCCGGGTAAGTGCGTATTATTTTTGGAAAATATATCAGCTTTGAAAAGAACTAGAAAATATCGGTTCGGCTCCGCGGGTGCCTCTGCAAATGGATGACATTTCTTCGGAGAAATAGCCCATACTTGAGCCCTTTGTGAAAGTCTGCTACCCAGCAACGGCGCTTCGATAGGAGTATTCTTCGTCGTCGTCCATAGCGTCGCTGGAATGGGGGATTTAGTTGACATCTGGAAGTGGATTGTGGCTCACCTTTCGTCGGGCCATTGTATAAAGAAGTGTGCGTTTAAATTTTTGATAGAAAACGTGTGACGGATGCGGCTGACAAATATGGCGATGAGGATAAATCGGAAGTTGATTCGAAGTTGTTCAGTTTTGGTGTCTTAAAGTGGCAATGTTTTGTGTTGATTATTTGGCCGCTCCCTGACTAGAACTAAACATTTAATGGGTGTAACTGGTGAAATGAATGAAATGAATCTCTTCAAATTGGTTAGTTACTTACTAACTTACTTACTTACTTACTTTCTTTCTTTCTAACTTACTTACTTACTTACTTACTTACTTACTTACTTACTTACTTACTTACTTACTTACTTACTTACTTACTTACTTACTTACTTACTTTCTTTCTTTCTAACTTACTTACTTACTTACTTACTTTCTTTCTTTCTAACTTACTTACTTACTTACTTACTTACTTACTTACTTACTTACTTACTTACTTACTTACTTACTTACTTACTTACTTACTTACTTACTTACTTACTTACTTACTTACTTACTTACTTACTTACTTACTTACTTACTTACTTACTTACTTACTTACTTACTTACTTACTTACTTACTTACTTACTTACTTACTTACTTACTTACTTACTTACTTACTTACTTACTTACTTACTTACTTACTTACTTACTTACTTACTTACTTACTTACTTACTTACTTACTTACTTACTTACTTACTTACTTACTTACTTACTTACTTACTTACTTACTTACTTACTTACTTACTTACTTACTTACTTACTTACTTACTTACTTACTTACTTACTTACTTACTTACTTACTTACTTACTTACTTACTTACTTACTTACTTACTTACTTACTTACTTACTTACTTACTTACTTACTTACTTACTTACTTACTTACTTACTTACTTACTTACTATGGTTCAAGCCGAAATTCTGGGGTAGATTTAGACACGATAAAGAAAACAAAATTCTGCAGTAAAACGGTCTCTAACTAAGCTCACACAAAGTTGGAGCCGTTCTCCACAAGTATTGTTCGAAGTCAAACATTAGTTTACGTCCTATCGGCCAGCGTACAGAGCGCCACCAATCCAGCGATATCATTAGGAGCGACGGAGGTCTATCCAGGCCACATTTTTCTTGATGTGGCACAGCTTGTCAAGAAGTCGAAGAAGTGAGTTGATGTCTGTATTAACCTCGACTGCTTGGACTTAGATGTGAACCTCCTCTACAAGCGACCACTGACGGTCTCATTTTAAGTCTTGTTGTCTGGGATGTCACTGCAACTAGATGCGAACCCAGATACGAGTCGGTTTGAGCCTGCTGTTGATGCTAGATCAGCTCGGCATGCCTGTGATGGTTGAACCGGAGCTAAGTTGTTCACGTCGCGGCCACTTTAGGAGTTGGATCTATAGAAGCCTGAGTGTGGATATGTATTCAGAGACTTTTTAAATCTGCTTCGATTTGTTGGGACAACTGCTTCACTTTTTGGGCTCTGCATTTGTGGTCCCGACCAATGCCATAAACACAAACAAGAACAAATCAAATTTTTCTCGAAGGAGCCAAGAAGTTTTTTACTTTTTCATTTATAGATGGTTCATTCATCTGAGCCGCACAGAAGGATCGCGATTATCAGTGGTATCCTTCGGCAAACGGCATTATGATTCAATTATCTAGTGAACACAAAGATATAGCAGCTGGCTAGAGGTACTTTGCGTTTGATCGGTAATAATGTTATCTCGAGTTCATTATTACAGTGACGAAGTCGGTGTTACAGCAGTTTGATTGATGCTGTATGTCATTTCTTTGGGGACAACATGTTTCGTTGTTGTTGCCTTCTAACTCTTCTTACAATCAAGTCAGTGTTAACCGCGTATGCTAATATTGCACTGGACAATGCTTCCTCTAGTGTTGGCGAGATGGAGGATGTCACATGCAAGCGCATTCCCTGGTCTAAATCCTTTTTAGACATGGAAGCTCTCGGTGGAGGAGGGAAATGTTGATTTTCACTCGTTGGGACCCTGTTGATGTCCTTCCAACCTATCACTTTTAACATGAATTTCAAACAGAAATCAAACACTTCATATCTGACTTCACCTTTCCTCCGCCTTTTGACGAATAATCACGAATTCTCCTCACAAAATCACGAATCACCGGAGAAGATTGGTTCAAGAGATGAAGAAGTCGACTAGGTACATATCTCTACAACACTTGATGTCTAATTCCGAACAAACTAACAAACGCCATTAAAAAAAATAACTGAACACAAGTGTATATTTTTTACAGGCACCCATGCATCGGGAGCGTTTGACAACCACGAAAAGAGCGAATTGATCACGGACTTTGCCTTCGCTCAGCAAGTGGATGTCTGGTCGCAGCTGGTATTCGGCATTCGATTTCTTGACATCAGCATTGGGTAAGAGATGCAAACACCGTTGATTCAGCTTCCAACCTCTCAATACTTACTTTTCAGAGTGAAAACGGAGCGCGAGAATATGACAGAAACTTATGACTATTGGATTGTCAACGAGAATATGTTTGTCACCAAGTTCGTTCCAATTCTGAGGGATGTCAGGCGTTTTGTGGAAATGTCTGGAGAAGTAGTTATTATCGATTTCCGTTCATTTCCAATTGGTAAGTTATTTGGTGGTAGAGTAGGCTTCTATACACTTTTTCGAGGACTTCAACTAACGACAGTCTTAGAGTGAGTTTATAGAGCTTCTGCGTCTTGATTGGGTAGAATAGGATCCATTCATATGAGGTCGATACGAATTGCGAATTTCCCAAGCTGTGACAGTTCATATGGAGTTTTCAGCTGAGAACTACATGTGAAAACTTACACTTCACTGCGAATTTTTGGTCGTGATGGTTGTGAATTGCGTTTGATTCCATGTGTACTGCGACCTTAAGGCCCGTTCATATGAGGTCGCCACAAATTGCGAACTTCGCAAACTCTAACAATGCATTCATATTGAGTTTTCTCATTCGCAGAGAGCTACGGGTGCAAACTGACACTTCACTGCGAATTTTTTGCTTGTTCAGGTTGTGGGTCAAGCGTTTGGATATTTGTGTATTACGAACTCAGCTTGACAATTCGCGAAGAGAATGATTGATTCGCAAAGAAAAACTTTTAATTCGCAATTCGCCGCTCCAATGAACGGGCCTTTAGTGCCCTAAATTAAGTTTGGCTGCTAAGTTGTCGTTTAAAAATTATTTTATTTTGTTTTGAGGGAGCCCACACTCGTTGTCTTGCTCCCTCTTATAAGGTCTTATGTGGAGTTTATGGGTTGTTAATTTTTTGACAAGACGCAACGCATGCAACGGATTCTATGGGCTTGGGCCTGAAATCTGAGTCTCAACAACCGGGTCTTTTGTTTTTTCTTCACCTTTAGACGTCAATGTCTGTTGCGTCCTTATCCTGATCGTAATCGCAATTGGTTGCATTGTCCCTTCGGATTCATGATCCACTTGCTTTTGAGCGATGGGTCTCTAGGACATACCAACTGCAAATCCACTTAAATCGTAAATTGGACAAGAATCACAACTAGATGTTTTTCTCTAGTACCGTGTGTCTAGCCATGGATAAACTCAGAATCAATACAAATATACTTTTCATAGTTCAAGTTACCAACCAAATATTTAGTCTGGCAATGCTGCTGAAGAGAACAGAAGGCACACACATTTATAGATGAACACGAACATTCGCTTGTTGAGTGGGTGTGTTCTCGTATCCTTTGTTCAGTTGGGTGGTGTTTGTCTTCAATCACCATCACTATTTTTTTATGTTTCACTTGATTCAATAATTCGCAATCACACGTAAATCAAGGCTTACCTAAACCACCCTTAAATATTGACTGTGAAAACGAAATCTTTTTGAGTGGTGTTTATGTTCGATCCTACTCTTAGCTTAACTAGCAGATGAGCTTGCACTGTGAAAACGGGCATAATAGAGATTTTCCAGCAGATTTAAATACCAGTTCTCTGAGTCGCAAGGCCAGACGGTAATGATCTTCTTCTGCGAGCACCACCAGAGGGCACTATTTTGGTTGTCTTTAGACGGGTGTTCTGCGTGTTCGGTTTTTAGGCACGATCATAATGGACTCGAGCGAATACACAAAAATGACTCACTATGATCATAATAGACAATTTAGTCAGTTTCGTTAAGTTTCGTTCACTTTTGCTCTATTCAGTAGGATTGACACCAATCTCAACGTATTTAACTGAAAGTGAAATTCAGCATGAAATCCTAAAAACATGTACTGGTACTTTGAAATTCGACAGTAGGTAGTTTTCGTTAGATTCTAGAATAAACTGAAGTCAATTATGGTGGGTCATCGTGTTGATTGACGAAGAGAGGCAATTTCCGAAAACTTAAAAATCGAGTCCGTTAAGGAAC
The DNA here is from genome assembly GCA_916610145.1 of Eristalis arbustorum. Taxonomy (NCBI): domain Eukaryota; kingdom Metazoa; phylum Arthropoda; class Insecta; order Diptera; family Syrphidae; genus Eristalis; species Eristalis arbustorum. Next base: position 16,894,531 of record OU744318.1, on the reverse strand, counting down.
TGTGCAACTTAAGCGGAGGTGTTAACTTAATTACATCTGCTTTGTATGATCAAAACGATTTTAAATAATGGATCCTCATTTAGCTTGAAAATGGCGATCAGTAATATCCAACGAAGATTGACGCACTGAGTGCTTTGTTTCACTTGGTCTTGGACGCAGTCACTGACTAAACAATTAGTCATTTCAACATTCTCTCTCTCTTCAACTTCTCTAGCGTGTCTCAACAAAGAAGCCACTCTAGCACCGCCTCTAAGTTGGGGCACATAGATTTTGTCGAGGACCTATTCCACTTTTGTGGGACTTCTCTGCTGCCACTGTGTTGTCACCAAGGGCTTGGGGTCGAAAAATGATTACTCTCTTACAATGAGACAACAATTCACCTGCTGATCCCCTCCATTTTTCAAACATTTTCTTTTTTGTTTCACCAGGTTTCTACAAACGCCCAGACCGTCATACTGAAGTACTCCGTATAATCGAAAAGGAAATCGGCGACCTCGCGTACATACGCAACTCCTCCTCTGACCCGAATTTCAAATGCTACGACCTGTCAGTGAGCGAAATCCGACGAACCGGCAAAAATCTGCTTCTCATCTATCCCATTGAGGAGCTGCCATATCCAGACAGCGGTAGGTACCAACAACGACATCTCACTTAAGCTTACTCATCCCTTGCAATTGCTTGGGATTTTTTTACGATAATTACACCCGAGCTAAGAACAACGCTGGCGCCTATAGTCTCGCCGATAGACTCGTAGATAATTGACATACTGACACGTACAACGGGCAGCAGGGAAAGAGCGGGTGGATGATGTGTCACGGAAATCCCCACACGTCGAGCGTGATATTTTGCCGAGCTGACTTTTACTTCTTTCTTTCTGCTTTTCTACTCTGTGCACAGAATCGAAGATACTCTGCTCCACTTGGAAGACGTTCGACTTGAAGAGCATGGACACATCCGAATCACTGGACTTTATGAGGCTTTTGTTCGCGAAGAAAAACGACTCACTCGTCCAGGATGAGGGTTGGATATTCCATGCGGTACTTAGCCTTGAGCAGGGACTAGTAAGTTTCACATTAAGCGAACGCTTTTGTTCGACTTGAACTGCATCTGAATCACACACGTGCACACAGTACAGCATGCATATTAGGACGTGGCTTGACGTCAATTCATCGACGTTCACCTTGAGTCGCTGCAGTCGCTAGTACAGTGCATGCGTGTAACATTTATGGAGAAAGCATGCACTTGCATTTATATTTACACACTCACTGGCACAGTCTCTTGATGCATTGCATTGTTTGTATCTTTGTAGAGGAGAAACATTAAAGTTCCGTCAACAACGACAAGAGCTAAGGACATAAATCCGAAACTATCCAAATGGCTTAGTGGACCGTGGAGTCTGACGGCGAACGTTGTTACGGTTGACTACATCACCAGCACGAACCTCATTGATATAGCGATCTACGCCAACTTGCACAAGGCTTTCACTTGGGCGAATAAGAATCTAACGCGATTCGAGGTCATTGATTGATGGCAGCACTTGCATCCGGGACACGGCATTTAACGGCGGATGCATGAGAATGGAATTGTTTTAATGTCTTATGCAATTGTAAACCTGATAAACTGTATATTTCTGTATGGATTCTGTATATATGTGTGTGTGTGTTTTCTTCGTCGTAATTTGACATTCGCATTTAATAGGTCAACAATTTCAAGTGTGCGATGTTGAGTAAAGACAATCAATTAGATTCGATCACGTGGTGTGCTTGTCTCTAAGTGGCTGTTTACAGACGGACATTGAAACACGTACCGAACGTACTTGGCGAGATAAGTGACAACTGACTTGTTAACTGAGAACAAGGAACATTCTTTCAATTATAAACGCTAACTGAGTGGAGTCAGTGTTTTCTTCTTTCTCTGCTGGCGTTACTGTTCGGGGAGAGACTGAGCATCAACCTAAAACTAGGTATTCGCAGGGAGGAAAGATAGTACTCACCGAGAAAATGTGGAAGTCACAATAATGAATGCACCTACTTGTGAGGAGATCTCGCAAAACCCGACTGAATTATTTCTAGATTGTCCGAAAGCAACGAAACGATAAGAAGGCGTCTAGCAGAAAAGTATGCCAGCACAGTATCGGCGAACGGACTAGTTCTTTATCGGGCTGGCGACTCATAGATGCCCCAGTCTGAGCAATTGCTGCCTTCCATTGGCCACGTTCCTGGGAGCGCAGCTTTAGAGTCATTAAGACTAAGCTGTCTTACGTCCGATGCGGTCGTTGTGGCCGGGGATTTTTGCCCTCCGGACTACATCCGCATCCTCGCTGGTAGCATTTTCAAGGCAACTGTTCGCGGTTGTGTCTTCTCCTCCATTCGCCTTCCTCGCAGATCGGACCATATATCCGAAGCAGAATTTTTCTCTAGACGGCAACAAGAATCAGCTCTCTAGTTTTGCTTAGGGTCCAACTTTCGACTCCATTAAGTAGGCAAAATATTATAAGAGTTATATAGAGCATAATTTTGGTCCTTCGAGTCCGGAGTTTCGCGTCCAATTGTTTTGACAAACCGAAGTAGCATCTGTTGCCAAGGCCGATTCTTCTTAGGATCTCTACGAAGATGTCATTCGTGGAGTTCACATTTGTCTCTCGGTACTGCAAATTGATTCAATAACTTAAATCTGTAGCTATCGATTGTAATGTTTGGCCCTAGTGGTGTGCGGCAGATTGCTTCATGCTCTACTGAATATATTCCGTCTTATCCTCATTGGTCCAGCGCTCAATAAAAATATGGCGCCAAAAATAAAATTTACTAACTCTACTTCTACTCTCATCAAATATTACAATAAAACGCGATATTACACAAATTTGAACAGAGTCAGAAATAATAGAGATAGTCGACTTAACAACTAATTGATCTCTTGTCCATCGATGAATTTAAGGGAATTTTTGACAGTAATTCATGAGTTTGATGGCCCGTGGCGTTGTGGGTATGTGCGTCGACCCCAACCTCGACGTCGAAGGTTCAATTCCTGCTCTGTGCGACGAAAACAATTTTCACGACTCCACCTCTTTCGAGCCAATCACTAGAAAAAGCTTCTCAAACAAGCCGTTCGGATTTGGCATAAAACTGTAGGTCCCTGCCACTCGTGAGAGAACAATAGCACGCACAACACGAGTGGCTGCTGAGAAGCTAGGCCCTGGCCCCTCTACGGGCTGTAGCGCCACCCATATTATTATTATAATTCATGTGTTCAGACGGTTAAGTGCAGTCTGTAGTATTTGGGGCTGCTTTCCAGTTTTCATTGAAGTGTTCAGTCGAGGATTACGAAGCCGGACGAGTTTTTTTTTCATAGAACAACAAAGATCGTAGGTCTAAGATCGTTTCATGAGTAATCCTTTGACTGATTTGGTTGTGAACAGATTTGATTGATGGTTTTTGTGTACCTCTATTCGTGGTAAGCTAAACACCATAAGACCAGTGAATTATTTTGAGTTACAATTGAATAATATTTGGGCTCAAGAGGCAATTGAGTAATAGAGCCCTCCCTAGAAGAACCAAGTTGACTCTATACAAGACACTGATCATCCCAGTCCTGCTATACGGCGCGGAGGGATGGACAATCTCGAAAGCGGATGAAGAAGTCCTTAATCTCTCTCTGAGAAAAGTTCTACGTGCGATCTTTGGTCCTGTTTGTGTTGACGGGTTCTGGAGGAAAAGATTCAGCCACGAACTGTACGGACTGTACAGCGACATGATCCAATGTCTACGGTGGCTAGGTCATGCAGAGCGGATGGACACCACAGCTCCGGCCCGAAGAATATTCCAATCCGAACCTGTCGGGCAACGCAACAGAGGACGCCCGCGTTTAAGGTGGCGCATCCAAGTGGAGAAGGACCTCAACCAACTTGGTGTGCTAGCCAATGATCGCGCTAGTTGGAGAGGCATGTTGGTTGAAGCCCAGGTCCACCCCAGACTGTAGCGCCACACAAAGAAGAAGAAGAACAAAGAAACAATTGATTGAAATGAGGCTCTTTTTGATTTAAATCTGCCTCACTTCAGTATCGATGAAATATGCTATTTAGAATTTTATGTGTTAGCATGATGTCCCAACACATAGTGGTTAGGTGTGTCGGCACCTAAGCTGGGTGCACCTTTCTGAGAATATGAGACGTTTTCAAAACTAAGGAGGCTCAGATGAATCCACCGTTAATTTTGGATCTGATTGGCGACGGTTTGTTTGGCCTTCGGTGGAGGATCGGAATAGCACTTCAGTTATATTAACCATACTGTCAAGCAGGGTGGTTGTGTGATTGTGCATGGCGTTCAATTTCTGTTGCAGGTGTAGGAAGTCTTGTATTTATAGAGTAAACTAATAAAATGCAATATTAACAAATTTTAACAGACAAACTAAAGGGTGATTCTTTAACTATTATCGTTTTGGCAACACTGGTTTAAACAGCTGACTCACGTTTTGTGTTTTGTTTCACTGTCAATGATATCCAACTTTTTTTTGCCCAAAATGCAAGAGCTTGACTTGCATGACATGTAGTTTCAACAAGACACAGCACGCGCAACAATGGACTTATTGAGTGGCGAGTTCGGTGAAGATTTTATTTCATGTTCGGCACCGGTCAATTGGCCGCCTAGATCGTGCGATTTAACGGCTTAAGACTATTTTTTTGCTATGTTAAAGTTCATGTCTATACAGACAAGCCCGCTTCAATTGACGCATTGGAAGACAACATTGAAGCATTTATTCGTGAGATACCGGCCGAAATGTTGGAAAGAGTATGCCAAAATTGGACTAAAATTGAGGCGCAGTCAAGGTCAACATTTGCATGAAATAATCTTCAACCATTATATTATATGGACCGTACTATCGGTTCAAATAAAGATTTTATGAATTTTTTCCCAATTTTGTGTTTTTTTTAAAAACATTCCTATAGCTTTTAAAAAAACACCCTTTAAAAAATTCCGACGAAATTTGATGATGAACACCGTTTTGTCCGTGACAATTACCCGAAACATTCGCCAATGATTTTTAAAGAGTGGTTGCTCTATATTGTCAAACAAGTTCCTCCCATCCACGCTAAGGATCAGATCTGACACTGATCGACCATTTATGGGCTCATATTGAGACAAAACTAAGAAAACAGACGATAAGAAGCGAGCAAGAACTAAAAATGGTCTTAGAAAGTGCTTGTCGGGAAAAATCGCCAAAATGTGAAGGGAAACTCGTACTCGTACTCTTACTAATGTTGGAGGAAAACACACAAGTTATTAGTTTTACTTTTTATGCAATGTTATGCACTGTTACGACCTGCAACCAAAAGTGTATGGACAATTTTTTGGGTATAAAAAATTAAGTGTCTCAGATGAATGCTTTTTATTGAGCAATTTTTATTTTAGTACAAACAATTGAGCATAGCCTTTCGCTTGTATATTGAATATCATTTAATTTGATGTACATCTAGTTGAAATCGGATAAGTACTTTTCAAGTTATACTATTTTGAATTAAAAAGTCAGAGGTGTACTGACAATTTTTTGAGACGGTGTATATGTTGGGATTCCTGTAGAACCTAGACTCGGGTTCTGCGCGAGTAGTAAGATCCCATGTCAACTTTCGAAAATTCCCAATCGGCTGTGGACCGAGGCATTACGCCTTCAAAATGCTACAACATCAGCTCTCCTTGAATTGACGGTGAGCTTGAAGACGATTAGATGTGTACTCACTGGAAAAAAAACATCTACAGCAAGGGACAAATGAGAAGAAACACAAAAGGAATTTTGTCAGCCTGAGCTGACAAATCGATCAAGTCACAGAAGTCAATGAAAACTATTGTGGACTGCGTGAACCAAACATTATCGATGAACTGACTGACAAATTATTCCTCCCTGCGATTGCCTCTTGAGCCCAAGGAAACGTCAAGCAAAACAATTGATATTTGTGCCAATTTGCTTTCGGCCACAGAAAAAAAAATGCTCGCAGTCATCACAAAACACTGAACTACAACTTGCTGACAAGGATTTCCCGCTTAACAGCGAGCGGTGAACATTGTTCGCTTAAACAACGGTATCATGCGATCCGAATACCTCACACGAGTGTACATTTCTGACAAAAGGCGCAATCACCTCGTCTTAATTGAGAATTCGAGAACTGTGAATAAACACCCAATTAACACCGATCGTGTGCGCTCGTCTGCTTCTGCCTGAATCACAATAGACGGACTGACGCACCGAGAATCTTTTGTATCCTTAAAATGAGAAGACGAACACGCGAGAGACGTAAGTAACAATCAAATATTTGATAACAAAATTCTGAGAGGAACTGATTATAAAGAGTCTTTAGTCATCACTGCACGTGCCCCGGGGTAAGCCAACGAACACATACCGGGCTTTGTTGCCATAAATGACAAAAAGCGAATTCTGACAGGAATTTAATGCGATATTTGACTTCAGTCATATCTCTGAGTCATGAGGATTTACATTTCAATTCGTATCTCTACTTACTTGTGACAGGGTGATGCTGAAAGTGTGAAAATATTTATTTTGGTAGATAAGCTCAGTTGTTTATGATCGCTTTTGGACTAAGACCTTGTGAGTGATTTAATGTTGAATTGGTCATACAGGGTTTAGAAAGTTACGCGGGGTGTCTTTGAACTAGTTAAAAAAAACAATCCACCATAGGCTTGATTGCCTACCGTCGTTTATCAGCAATATAAAGCCAATTTTAATGTTGGATAGCCTTTTTTGGTTTCTAGTGGTGGGAGCCTATTCCAAGCCAATTATTGGATTTTCTAAAGAGCCGACAGGCTTAACGTTCCTCAAGGACGCCAACAGATTAGGGGCCTCCTTGCTTTAGAAGCAGAAACAATCAGCAGCTCAAGACAGGAGAGCATTGATGACCACTGGATTGCTGCGAAAAAATGCTTTTGTGACTGGGACTGTAGATAAAAGACAGAAAAACTATTGTGCATGGATTACAGCCGATAATTGGAGACGGATCGATGAGTTCGAATTGCAGCGGTCTCAGCTGTAGAAAGAACCGAACTAGAAGCCCAATACCCGATGAAAAAGAAAGGAGTGCAAAGTAGCGAAAGGCCTGGCAAACGTCAATACATCCACATTCTAGCGTTAAGAGATGAAGAAGCTGTCAGTAGGTGCGACAAAAGGACTACTTATAACATCACCAAGGAACTCATCGGTGGTCGGAACTCCAAACAACAACCGGTGGGGAAGCTAAGTGGTAATCTACTGATTTCTAATGAAGGTCAGCTTGCTAGATGGAGAGAACCACTGTCTTTAGCCACTTAGACGATAGAGGAATGTTCTCTAGCTCTATCGAGTACGCAGTATGCATCACATTCCCGAATTCACAGCGGCCCTTTCAGTAAAAATCAGCAATCAAGTCCTTCAAGTCTTCGACATACTCCGTGTAGCATTGACGAGTGGAAACTATGGCATTCGATGGGAATCTTATCTTTAACACCTAGACGACGCAGACGATGTTTGCCTACTGTCACAGCGGATAATGGACCTTCACTTGATAATCCACAATCTAGAAGGTGAGGCAAACAATATGGGGCTAAACATAATTGCAGAAAAAGAAAAACAAAGCCTAAGCATTTCAGACAAATGCGCCCAATTGAACATTGCCGAACAGGAAGTCGAGAGAGTTAACATCTTTTTATACCTACGAAGTGTAATCTCGGCCAAGCGCGGTGGTGCCGACCTTGATGTGTGCAGCAGAATCGAGAGGGCTAAAGCTGCGCTCAGTATGCTTCCCACGATCAGGAAAAGCAATGTAAACAGCTTGAGGACCAAACTGCAACTGTTCCGCTCTAACGTAGAATTGGTGCTGGTTTATGGATGCAGTACCTGGAAAGTGGACAAAAATACAATACGGGAGGAGGGACATCCTTAGGACTTTTTGGCCGAGAGCAACTATACCCAACGATGATGTATACAAGATTGGACTTTATAAAAAATCTGCCATGTCTTTGGGACGTAAAGCGAGATAATCGGCACATAAATTTAAGAAAATGAGGTCTATTTGCAACAAATGCTTACTTCACAAAAAATTACGAGGCATACTCATCTTTAGACTAAAAAAGCAATTTTAACTGCCCTCATCCCGATCTTCGTCACATCGGTCACCTAAGACGTAATCTTTTTTAAAGCATTCTTGAGTATACCTGAGAACGGGCCAAGAACCTTATAAACATAACAATATGGATGGAAACACAGGCAGGCAGAACAGCGGGACACCCTAGGCAAAAGTGGCACAGAACTGTTGAAGGGAAATCAAGCTCTTTAGGAGAGAGTTCAAAAGCACTGCAGAAGCTCGAACCAGATGGGTCACAGGCGTGGGTGATACCCTATGCCCCTCGAGGGGTTAAAGGATATAAGTCAGTAAAGATCCGAAATGAAATTCAAAATAATTTGGTTAGAAGCAATTTCGGTTTATTTTCCAATTCTCATTCTATTGATACAAAATTCACAAGGTATCAAGTTGTACAGTAAACAAATCTACTTGCAGTTGAATCATAAGTGTGCCGAGTAAACATCAATAATTGCACGCGAGACAGAAAGAAATCTAATACAGCCTCGATGAACTTCTGCCACAACGTTTCTGTATTCGGCGCTGAAGTGGCATTACACAATGCCTAAAATAGGGTGCCTCGCTTCGTTACGTTTATTCAAAAATATGAAATGTAATAGGAACACCCTAAAGTGCGTGAGAGGAGTGTCCAGACAAATTTTGTTGACCTGCTGAAAGATCTGAGCGATAACTGCGTGCGGTTGACACACTCTTACAAATAAAGAAGTATTCTTCTATTCTATTCTCAATTTATGCAGCACTTTGAAATGGACATAACCTCCGTAACCTGAAGACGTAATAACTCCTGCGTTTATTGGAGAGAAAATAAGAATAAATGGCTTCATAGGTTGATGGTGCTGATGGAATGTGCACTTACACTGATGAGACTAGATTACCTGCCAATCGCCATATCTGCAGACTCATCCTTCATCCTCTTCACACTGAATCTTGTAATGTTCGTCAATATTTAAGACTTCATAAGCAAACGTCCAACGGTTCAGTCTATTGAATCACCGCTATGAAGCAAGGAGGGAAATCAGGTTTTATTTTAAATAGACGAAATCTGTTCAAGAAACAATCATCAGAAATGTTTTCAGTTGTGAAAACCTTACAGACGACGTTCACCAAATCCAAGAACATCGACAAATGAAGACATCATTTAGAATGTATGTGCAATAAACGCCCTATTGGTGCAACGAGGAATTTTCGGGCTGGTGCAGTGTTGTTCATGTACTCATCTTGGACTCCTGTTGCTGTACAGCACTCACGGTTCGTACTTCTTCTTGTTTGCAAATGCTACTCTTATTGGGGGAATAATTGGCCTTTCTAAAAGTGTGGTCCATTGCATTTTTACCAAGAATTTAGAAAAGAGACAGATCCGCATGCGAATTATCACGTTTCCTTACAGAGAAACCATACGAACAAGTCATTGCAAAGTCATGAATATGCAAAAAGACCCCGAAATGAGCGCTTCTATCGTTAATGTGAATACGCAGGATTCGACATTTAAGGCACCAAGTAAGAAGAAAGATCGTGCGGTAGTAGAAAAAACGATGTCATTTTACAGGGTGGGCCGATAAGAAAATTAGGAAAAGAAATTTAATTGAAACAACCACTAGGAGAAATATATGTACTATTAGTGTTTTTTTTAGAGTCTTTCCTGAGCTCAGTAACACGTGAGGCAACAACAAAACAACTTACTGAGCAATTACTGATTAAAAGTACTCAGTAAAGACAGTCGACAGTCCATTACTGCGTTGAATCATCGAAATCGGAGGCGGCGCCAGTTGGTACCCATTATTTATTTAGTTGTTGTGTTTTGTATTCTATTTTCTTGTTGTTTGTTGATATTTCTGCTTTTGTTGAAAAGTGGGGTGACATTATTTTATTGTCAAATGACATGAACAAAAACACACGCAAAGAAAACAATTGAACTGAGTAAAGAGCTTTGTGTTGAGAATCTTTACTCAGCTGAGTACTGAGTTCTCAATAACACATGTCAAATATCGTTTATTTTATTTACACGGCGGCAGTTGATCGAATGGTTGATGATGCGTACGAAAACGTGTAGCATTACGCTTCACGCTTCTCGAATATTGCCATTGAACCTATCCACAGCGGTTGGCTTGTTGGCGTAGACCAAGGATTTGGCGTAGCGCCGGAAAAACAATCGAGCATTGTCAGGCAATTGATGAATGCTCGCAGTGAGACGACCTAGTTGCCAAACGATGCATGAATCGAACTGAATATTGTATAGCTGGATGTTATTGGTGAGCTGATAAAAGTGCTCATTATGCACTATTACTTGGATGTTCTGAGAATTAATCATGTTCAACCAGGTTACAAGGTTGCTTTTTGTTGCATGGCTATGTCGCATAAAGTCATAATTGTACGCACAGGGAGGAGTACGATAACCATTGAGGTTCATCTCTTTCCGCATAAGATATAGGGTACATTTTAGAGGAAATATGCTAAAAAAATTATCAATACTATGAAGTTTTTGGCCCCAAAGCTATCTTACACTCCCCTACGCATAGTATTGCAACCCGATGTCTTTTTTTTACGCTGCAATCAGAATTGACGATGTATCTATGCGATACTAAATTTATCTCAACTGTGTCTGGTAGGCGTGATGTGTATAACAAAATTTTGTCAACGACCATACCATGCTGAAAAAATCGGTTCTCGTCCGATCACCGAAATCAAGCAGCATCGGGCGCGGATAGTACTTGGATGGGGGACCGCTTGGGAACACCGCGTGTTGTTGACTTCTTTTTTTGCTGTACTCAGACTCTGCCACTATGTGTAGTAAATGTGGACGGATTCGCTTTACGCATCACCTCATCGGATACATAATCCAACTTTCTAGCGATCTGTTTGTCAGTGGAAGTGCCGGAAGAACAATTTAGATTTATTAATTGTGTGTTGATTATTTTTTCTTCTACTAGACACGCTCACTTGAGTGCGGTGATCTCCCACATCTTCTGCAGATACATCCAGATGTGTAAAAAAACAAACAAATATATTTCTGATCGTGTTATTTCATTGTTTCTGAGGTCTCTACCCAACTTCACTTCCTTCGTAACGACAATACCTACCAGAAGAACCTTCCAACCAGCTTTTGTTTTCCTCAGAACAAAGGAGTGGAGGGCATCATACAGCACATAAGACTTCATCTATAGACTTAAGTTAGACTAGGTAACGTGACTACCATCGTGGCCCATGGATTCATACCCAATAGTCGGATGTGTTAACATTGAGCTGGTTACAGTCCGTTATCCCTGGGACCATTTTGCTTTTTTTGAACGAACGACCAGATTGATTTCATACCCTTTGCGGATATGTTCGTTTAATTGGTATTTTCCCACGATTTGTTTCTTAATGGTGGCCAATGCAGGGCAGTTGCAGAGTTAGGGTGACGGGTTTTTTTTTCTTCATCCATGCATCTGCTCCAGTAGTCGTTGTATGGTAATCCTAGTCTTGCGTGTCTGACCATTGCGACATGTCGCGTAAAGACAACTACTAGGTTACTAGGGTTTTTTCTACTTAGACTGAAGGCTCAACTGTAATGCGCATGAGTGTGCATCAGCTAGTGTCAAAAGCGCATGGGTGAGTCTGCGAATACACACATCCCTATGCGCCAAACTATAGTATAATGGAGTCCATGAACGATTGCGAGCATTTCGTTAAGCATGTTCAAAACCCAAATGTTTCGTTAAGCATGAGCTAGTGCGAAATGAAACGCTCCGCGCATATGCGAATTTGACAGATGGCACATAAACAACGAAATGGCGAACAAAAGTGCATCTGTCAATCTAGAAATAACTCAAACGATTATTGAAAATGTGAGGAAAAATCCATGTCTGTATGACAAAAGGCACCCGCTGCATTACAACAAAATAAAAAAGAACAAAACATGGGAGCAAATTGCTTCATATAATTTATATAATAAATCTTTCATTTGTTTTAGTATAGAAATTGCTTCAAACATTAAACTTATTTGCTGCTGCACGACATTTTTCGGCTGAATGAAACAAAACAATTTCTGACACATGGACATGCGCGAAAATGCGTATTATGGGTAGACCTGAACTTTTTGGAAACATGAAACATTTCGTTAAAATTTGACACTAGCTGATGCACACTCATGCGCATTATGGCCTCGAGAATGGCCGTGGTACTTTTTAAGTGCATTTTTGGCCATAGCTACTTGTTCCGCATGTAGGTATGTGTTAAGGTTATTAAATCTTTCACGCGAAATTCCGATCGCTAGCTGGGTGAGATTAGTTTTTTCAGGCACCCAGAGGTTTTCAATCTGTTGTCTAATGACTGTTGATCCGTTTCTGGCTAGCTCGTTTGCTTCACAGTTGGCTGAAATAGTCTAAATATACTAGTCTAGAGACTCAGCGTACAATTGGGCTTCCAATTTCGATCTTTAAAGTGATGGTTCGAGTGTCAAAATGGCTGCTTGACTGTCAACTCACTTTCACATCCTCATTCGATATCGTTCTCATCAGTAACCATTCAGCGGCTTCACGAATAGCCGGCATTTTTGTAGACTTCCTTCTCTTATGAGTTGGTCAAAGAAGGTATGTCCTCACTCTGGCTACTTAAAGCTTGTAAAGCTGGCACTCAGGTCATATTTCGACGTAGCAACGATCTTGAAACAAGTTAGTTAGCCGTTAAAACTCCCACCTATGGCCATGTGATTTATGTAGTGAACTAAAGAATACGATCGCTAATATAAGCTGATGAGCTGAAACGTAGGTTGAGAGAAGACACTCGTGAAGTACTCAATATTGAGCAGCAGCTGGGTTGGTTACATGGCACGAATGTCCTCATCGACTCCCGAGGTGTGCCTAGAATACGAGCTTACCAGATAGGCGACCGCTTAGCAGACCTCTTACGAGGAGGATGGACCAAGTCAAAAAACCCGCCTGGTTACACTTGGACTTTTGATCAGCAAGAGTCAATGGCGAAGGATCGAGTGGCCTCCTAGAACATGATGAGTAACAACTGAATTTTGGGAGATGAAATAACAATGCTTGTACGGTCTACTGCAGCGCTACTGTCTGAGTTAATCTTGAACCTAACATCCACATTAAACACTCGTGTTTTCTGTACGATTTGCTTGATGCACAAATCGCTCTTATAACTGCTTTGTTTGAGCGACCTTTTTGTAGGGTACACAACCCTTGACGCACACTTTCTCTCGATTTTGCGTGCTATTTAAAGAAGTCATCAATGTGGAAAACGTCTAAAGCAGAGAAAGCGTCGAGGTGAAGCTGCAATTTCGTGGGGAAAGTTCGAAATGAATAGTATGCAATGTTTCTGTCACAAATAGAGCGTGAAGTCATTGGTTAACGTCATCTGACGCGTAGCATAAAGAAAACAATGTGTGCTGAGGGGCTTTACCGGACATTCTATCTACGCCGCTATTGTTCTTCTTTGCCGACTTCTACAGCCTGGATAGACTTTCAATTTCACAGCTGTTTGACTACCATCTTCTGTAACGTCTCTCCTCCGGTACACTCAATTCACAATGTATTCCGTCATTCTTTTGATTTCATCTTCTAGTGATCCCATCCGTCAACGTAATCGTTCTCATTGAAAAGGAAAGAAAATAAGGTCGGGTGTACAGACTATTGTTGTGCCACAACGAATTGGCCCAATTTCCTTTATCTCGACGTGCTGTCCCAATTCAGCAGAACAGCTTCGTTCGCAGCAGAAGTAATCCTATAATAAATTCTCGTATACAAGGTGTTTGCTGTTCACCCACACTGTCCACACACAGTTATCGTATCGATGTCAAAATGACAAGTAAAACCTCTCTCTCTCGTCTCACGGAGCTCAAATTAGTGCTCAGATTTATGGAGAACCTCTCAACCTGTCACATGACGCAATTAGCAAATGCCTTCACTTGACTTTTCAATTAAGCAGACCGCACAGCATCTGAAACCCGATTAAATGTAAACCTAACTGCGAAGCTGCAGCGTCTGACAGACGCTCGCGTCATCCGCACACGCACACAAGCATCCCCGAAAATCGAAACACTTGCAAATTGGCAATATATTTATTTGTGCTGAGCGTTTTTCTATTTTCTGTTATTATATCATGGAACTTAACTGCCCCTGAGATCACTGGACACAGGCAAACACAAACTCGTTTCCAGCCAAAGCTCTGCGAGTGATTCATCTTGGCAACATTTGCATTTTAAACTACAGAGCTATGAGTCGCTGCCAGAGCAACTATGTATGTGCTCAGCTGGCAGGCTTAACTGACGCAAATGAGATCATTTGTGTGATTGTAATACTGTGAGACGTCCGCGAAAAGAATGCGACCTTCAGGTGTTTTGTTAAGTTTTGCTTTTGTTGTTCGGTGCACACAGTCTGTAAAGTCGCGAGTCGTATTTCGTGCTTAGAAGCTACAGCACAGTAGATGGAATTCCAGTCGGCGCTGACATTAAGCGAAGTTACTGACGTGTGTGTTGGAATGCACTTCAAAATGAGTATGAGCAAGAACTGGAATATTGTAATTCTTAGAACTCAGCCCAGTCAATGTTAACATAGGCATTGTTTACGAACTCGAAAATATCGCATGTACAGTGAGCAACGACTATTCCACGAAAACTGACATATGTGAGGTTTCCATTTTCCCATTAGTCTGGAATATTACTAACCACCGACAAACAAACCACTCACTTGTTCTAGTGTATTTTTTGTTTGCCAATTTTGAGGCAGTTTCTGACTGAGACCTCGGATTGATTTAAGGGTCAAGCCCATAGAATCTCAAATAGCTGAGAGCTGTCAAACACAGTTCGAAAGAGGATCCATCATGACGCATTGATTAGACGAAGTTTAAGCTCACTCATACTTTGACGGTTCCTGATGCCGTCCTTGTGGCATAGGATTAAAGGCCCAAACCCATAGAATCCGGTGCGTGCGTTGCGTCTTGTCAAAAAATTGACAACTCATAAGATCTAATAAGAGCGAGCGAGACAACGAGTGTGGGCTATATGTGGAATGCATCAGAATGGATGAATTTGGCGAACTTTTAACTTTTCTTCCGTTCAGTTTATTCTCACATGTGTGTATCTTATGCATGTATGTGTATCATTTTACTCCCATGGTCGTGTGGGATTGTATGTATGAATACATATTTCGGACGCAACGCACGTATTTCATTGGGAACCTCTTTGCAGTCCGGCAAATACGATTTTTGTGGATGTCAACTGCAACGCACCCACCGGATTCTATGGGCTTGGGCCTTAAGTTTTGATAGCGTACGTATTCATTGGGCACCTCATTGCGATCCACCAACTATTTTTGTGGATTCTAAAAGCATGCAAATGATTCTATGAGCTTGGTCCTTTAGCATCAGCTCGAGTTCAATGAGAATTTCCTGGTATGAGAGGGATCTTTCGTAGATGAAAAAGTCTACTGACTAGAAAGGAGACGTTTTGTATTCCTCACCCTAATTTTGGACTCATTCCATTATTTGCTATACGTCCCTTCTTGGTAAGTCTCACTCCTATCTAGTGCATCAAAATAAGACGGCTGAATAGAGGATCCATGATCGCCATTGATCGCTATCGTGGGAATCTACCAAACCAGTTTTAAGGCGTTTCTGAGCTCATTTGGTGGTGGTACAAAAAACGTACCTCCGTGTTTCTCGATAGGCCGGAGTCAAGACACACCACAGGCCGATGACAGAAAGGGACAAAGGCAGATGAGGTACCTACGTACCTTCCACATTCATGAGATGCACCTGAAGAACAAGTTCGAAAGACAGTTTCGAGGTAAATGGGTGACCAATCCTCCTGAGTTGGGTCTTCCGAGTGAAGTGCGATAGCGATGTTGTCTATTGACTTCGCTCTTCTGCGCTACCGGACAGCAAAAATCTAGAAAATACACCGTGGTCTTGGTGGTACCACATGAAATATGTCTGTTGTTAAGAAACTTCCATGTTTCCTTAAGACATTAAGGCAGTTTTTCATATTTCCCCATGCTGTACTTCATTAATTTCGTCAACAGCCTGTGTGTTGCAGTGTTGCATTAATAATAATAATAATATAATAATAATATGGGTGGCGCTACAGCCCGTAGGGGGCCAGGGCCTAGCTTCTCAGCAACCACTCGTGTTGTGCGTGCTATTGTTCTCTCACGAGTGGAAGGGACCTACAGTTTAATGCCGAATCCGAACGGCTTTGTTTGAGAAGCTTTTTCTAGACAGGAAATACTCTTTGAGCATTGTCAGTGACTCGAAAGAGGTGGGGTCGTGCAAATTGTTTTCGTCGCACAGAGCAGGAATCGAACCTACGACGTCGAGGTTGGGTTCGACGCACATACCCAAAACGCCACGGCCCCCACACCAGTGTTGCATTAGACCAGGAAAATCCACGAACCATACACTCTTCGGCGTGTACCAGTTTAGAGAAAACCCAGGAGTAACAGATCGATACCAAATTTAAGGCCGCGTAAAACAGAATGTATAGAGACGAGCTATACAGAGCAATGCTTAGTTTTGGGATCCCTACTAAACTCGTCCATTTGTGTAGGATGACGATGGGGAATGTACGCTGTTCCATCGAGATCGGTAAAGACCCAACCGGGACCTTTGATGCCAAAATATTTAGACAATGCGACGCGTTGTCATGTGATTTCTTCAACATCACTCTTGAAAGAATTGTCCAAAAGTCGCACGCCAACACCGGAGGAACAATCTTTCAGAAGTCCATCCGCATGTATCGACATAATCGTGCGTGCTGTCGATGGTAAGTAAGTAAATGAGGGCAAGACCGGATCCGACCTCTTGGACATAAAGTCACGATAGACGATATAGCTTTGAGGTAGTCAAGGACTTCGCGTACCGGGGAACCGCTTTAAGTTCAAACAAAGAATAACTCTAGCTAATCGCTGCTTTTTTGGGCTAAAAACGTAGTTGACAAACTTGCCCTCTCTCAAACAAATAAAGTAACTCTCTATGAGACCTTAATCGTACCTGTCCTGCTGTATAGCGAGGAGGCATGAACTTAATCAAAAGCGCATGAATTTACTCTGGGTTGCTTTGAGAGGAAACATTCTTGAGCAGATTATTGCCCTTGTCTACATAGATGGTGAGAAGAGGAAATGATTTAACGAAGGAACTTATGAGCTGTTCAGCGATATTAACCTAGCCAAAAAAGAGAGATTGACATGGCTAGGTCATGTAGAGCGGATGGAAAACAATGCTCCGACCTGGGAAATATTCGATTCCACCCCGAGGTACGGCACAGTAGAGGAAGACCGACACTCAGATGGCGGACTCAAGTGAAAGAGACCTCAACCAAATTGGCCTACGGAACTGGAGGCGGTGAGCTAAGGATCGAGCTGGCAGGAAATGACGGATGTTTATAATAATACGGGTGACGCCACAGTCCGTAGATGGACAGAGCTTCTCAAAAACCACTCGTGTTGTGCGTGCTACTGTTCTCTCACGAATGGAAGGAACCTACAGTTCTGTGCCGACTCCGAACGGCCAAGTTTGAGAAGATTTTTTCTCGACAGAAGTACTCTTTGAGCATTGTCAGTGATTCGAAAGATGTGTTGGGTCGTGAAAATTGTTTTCGTCGCACAGAGCAGGAATCGAAACTACGACGTCGAGGTTGGCGTCGACGCACATACCCACAACGCCACGGGCCACTAAAAATCAATGTTTGTTCGTTTGTTATTTGTAGTCCCTTAAATGGTAAGAGATAGAGCATTGATGTCTTTAGCAGCTTTGTTCGGAATTATGTGAAAAAGGCTTAAACTTTTTAAATTAGATTTTTTTCAATATGCGAAGAAAAGCGCGACGGGTACAGCAACTCATCATATGCACCACAGAACACAATTTACTACTTTATTGCAGCTCTTCTCATTCTCTGCCCAACATCTCTCAATCGATTGCCTGTGAGGATCGTCGTCCTTGTCAAAAGAGATCTGATTGCGTACACATGTACCTTCGATCACGCGCGTCTACACGATTGATAGATGAAAGGTGAATGTGGTTAGTCCTCGAAGAAATGATTAATTGCAAAGCATTGCTTTGAAAAAAACGCTCTCTCGAGCATCCTCGTGATGTGATTGCTTCAAATATAAAATAATTCACATTCATCAATCTGCAGCAAACGGCCAAGTATTTGTGTCAGTCATAATTTTTTTTTCTTGCTCTTCGCTTATCGCCAAAACATCCTACGCCAAATGACTGCAGCAAGACCAACCTTCCTTATTTAGTACTTGAGCGCAATTTATTACTTGTCATTGGAGATTTACTTTGGCACACCTTGCCTCGAAGCGACCACGCCGCGCACTAGTGTCGGCTGTCGGCATTTGTCTAATTAAAGTTTGCCGTGGGAGGTGAACATTTCCTTTGAAAAAAAAGAGAGACAAGCTTTGTGACCTTGCAGTTAGGTTTTAGTAATCATACTTCGCTCGTGAGTCATGACTAATCAGTGAATAAGATGCAGGCAATGTCAATAATGTCTGTTCTGATTGCCGGTACAAAATCCAATCTCACTAGTTGACATCTGCATACAATGTTTTCGCTTGAGATAAGATTTGTTTGATAATGGAGTACATGATGCATCCCCTCTTTCATCTTTGTTGTTTTCTGAATCAGCTGAGTTTAAAGTTTGACACTAGATATTGACGACCGGTATGACCAAAAACTCTAGCGGATATTTTTGGTACTATATGACGTTGACAAAATGTATTACAATTCATTGTGGAATAGAAAATTTGCCGAGGATTAAGAAAACGATATGCAAAAAATACAAAGCCTACTAGGGTTTCCGAGCCTCCGGTACAAAGACCAAATCACTGGGGCCGTAAGGCAGCTTGGTCCGTCATTGATGGAAGGCAGCTATTGCTCAGGTTCGATCTTCCATGGGTCGTCAATCTGAAAAGTAAGTAAGTCCGTTTCAAAATGGCATAAATTGGTTACCAATAGCGAACTAACGTGGACTGACCACATTGATACCGTAGTGTTCAAGGTTTTTGCATCCCTGAGAGGCTGTCATCCAGCAAATATAGTATTTTCCAACTATCAGCGCTCTTTCTCTCGAAGCCCCCTGTAGGTCATTATTTCAAATGAGCCTTTCGAATACTCACATATAATTATACCCATATCACAATGGTGGATTCGAACCGACAGCGTTGAAACTTCACAGACCGTAACATCGTAAACCTGATCCCAAAGTCTTAGGTGGAGCTACTTTCTTTCAATTCACTCATTACATTACAATTTGGACTGTTTAAGTAACTATTTGTGTAAGGAATTAATATTTGTACGGATTTTATTCATTGTAACTGAACATCATTTTGACATACATTTTCGTAAGCTCTATAAAACGTTTACAAACGTTCATTAAAGTTCGACCGAACGCAATTGCCAAAGCCTTAGCACTCAATAGTAAGCGGTTTGTTTCTTCTTCTTCTTTAATTGGCGCTACAGTCCGGGGTGGGGCTGGGCCTCAACCAACATGCTTCTCCAGCCAGCACGATCTTTCGCCAGCTGCCTCCAGTTGCGCGCACCAAGTTGGTTGAGGTCCTTTTCCACTTGTGTGCGCCATCTAGTGCGAGGACGTCCTCTGTTGCGCTGTCCCAATGGCTCGGTGTCGAAGCGGTTTGTTTACTGGCCATAATTCATTGCATATCCACTCGACTTAACATAAAATGTTCAAAGGAGGCTCGCCATCTCATGTTGTGTTTCTACTTCAGACATTGCTGTCTTTAAGAGAGCGATCGGCCGCGCTACTGCAGTTCAAAACTTGTCGATTGAGATTCCGCAAATATTTTGGTAGCCTTTGCCTTCCTCGCACAAAATGTGCTTATCGCCAAAACATCCTACGCCAAATGACTGCAGCAAGACCAACCTTCCTTATTTAGTACTTGAGCGCAATTTATTACTTGTCATTGGAGATTTACTTTGGCACACCTTGCCTCGAAGCGACCACGCCGCGCACTAGTGTCGGCTGTCGGCATTTGTCTAATTAAAGTTTGCCGTGGGAGGTGAACATTTCCTTTGAAAAAAAAGAGAGACAAGCTTTGTGACCTTGCAGTTAGGTTTTAGTAATCATACTTCGCTCGTGAGTCATGACTAATCAGTGAATAAGATGCAGGCAATGTCAATAATGTCTGTTCTGATTGCCGGTACAAAATCCAATCTCACTAGTTGACATCTGCATACAATGTTTTCGCTTGAGATAAGATTTGTTTGATAATGGAGTACATGATGCATCCCCTCTTTCATCTTTGTTGTTTTCTGAATCAGCTGAGTTTAAAGTTTGACACTAGATATTGACGACCGGTATGACCAAAAACTCTAGCGGATATTTTTGGTACTATATGACGTTGACAAAATGTATTACAATTCATTGTGGAATAGAAAATTTGCCGAGGATTAAGAAAACGATATGCAAAAAATACAAAGCCTACTAGGGTTTCCGAGCCTCCGGTACAAAGACCAAATCACTGGGGCCGTAAGGCAGCTTGGTCCGACATTGATGGAAGGCAGCTATTGCTCAGGTTCGATCTTCCATGGGTCGTCAATCTGAAAAGTAAGTAAGTCCGTTTCAAAATGGCATAAATTGGTTACCAATAGCGAACTAACGTGGACTGACCACATTGATACCGTAGTGTTCAAGGTTTTTGCATCCCTGAGAGGCTGTCATTCAGCAAATATAGTATATTCCAACTATCAGCGCTCTTTCTCTCGAAGCCCCCTGTAGGTCATTATTTCAAATGAGCCTTTCGAATACTCACATATAATTATACCCATATCACAATGGTGGATTCGAACCGACAGCGTTGAAACTTCACAGACCGTAACATCGTAAACCTGATCCCAAAGTCTTAGGTGGAGCTACTTTCTTTCAATTCACTCATTACATTACAATTTGGACTGTTTAAGTAACTATTTGTGTAAGGAATTAATATTTGTACGGATTTTATTCATTGTAACTGAACATCATTTTGACATACATTTTCGTAAGCTCTATAAAACGTTTACAAACGTTCATTAAAGTTCGACCGAACGCAATTGCCAAAGCCTTAGCACTCAATAGTAAGCGGTTTGTTTCTTCTTCTTCTTTAATTGGCGCTACAGTCCGGGGTGGGGCTGGGCCTCAACCAACATGCTTCTCCAGCCAGCACGATCTTTCGCCAGCTGCCTCCAGTTGCGCGCACCAAGTTGGTTGAGGTCCTTTTCCACTTGTGTGCGCCATCTAGTGCGAGGACGTCCTCTGTTGCGCTGTCCCAATGGCTCGGTGTCGAAGCGGTTTGTTTACTGGCCATAATTCATTGCATATCCACTCGACTTAACATAAAATGTTCAAAGGAGGCTCGCCATCTCATGTTGTGTTTCTACTTCAGACATTGCTGTCTTTCAGAGAGCGATCGGCCGCGCTACTGCAGTTCAAAACTTGTCGATTGAGATTCCGCAAATATTTTGGTAGCCTTTGCCTTCCTCGCACAAAATGTTGCTCGAGGACGTCAACCTCCCTTAGCATGAGCAATAAATTGACCCAAAAACGATGCTTCCGGTTTTCTTCCTCTTCTTCCTGATCTTCCAACTCCTTAATGTCTTCCAGCTGCTGAAGGTCTTGAAAAATTTGAATACCTTCTTGGTATTCCAAAACTTAAGAATTTTGCCATCGTACTACAAAAACTGAAAACAAAATATATTTTTTTGTTACACTTCAAATTTGCCTCACTTTTGGTTACCCTTCCTGTCTTTGATTCGTGCGTCCATCCCCAACTCACACAGTTGCACAAATGAGAGTCTTGACATAATTTTCCTAGTCATGCTGACTTAAATGTCTGTCTTTACTTACTTACTTATCAGGCAGACGAACCATGAAGGATCTGAGCCTGAGCAATTGCTGCCTTCCATCGGTGACGGTCCTGGGCACGCTGCTTTCAGTTATCTTGCATCCGCGATGACTTGGTCTTTGGACTGGAGGTTCGGTCTTCCTCTCCTTCTCGAACTAGGAGGCTCGGATTCGAAGACCCTCTTTGCTGGAGCGTTGTTGTCCATTCGCTCGATGTGGCCGAGCCAGTGTAGTCGACGGATTTTTGCCTTCCGGACTACATCCACATCCTTGTACAGCTCGTAGAGATCGCGGTTGTGTCTTTTCCTCCTTTCGCACTCCTACAGACGGGATCATATATCCGACGTAGAATTTTTCTTTCGAAGGCACCAAGAATCAGTTCTGCCGCCTTACATAATGTCTAGCTTTCGGCTCCACAAAGCAGGACTGACAGAATAAGAGTCTTGTAGAGAATGACTTTGGTCCTTCGAGTCCGGAGTTTCGAGCCCAGTTGTTTTGACAGACCGAAGTAGCATCGGTTACCAAGGGCGATTCTACGTCTGATCTCCACTACGATGTCATTCGTGGAGTTCACATTTGCCCCGAGGTAGACAAACTCCTTTACTACCTCGAAAGTGTAGCTGTCGATTGTGACGTTTTGGTCTAGGTGGTGTGCGGCGGATCGTTTTTTGCTCGACGGCATATATTTTGTCTTGAAATGTCTGTCTTTAGATGTCAGCATTAAATTTTGAACATAAAATCCTGTGGAGTCAGCCTGTTACATTTCTTCTTGGTTCAACCTTAAATCTAAATCGATGGCTATGAGCAAGGCAAGACAGTCTTTATTGTCTTGCCTACATTCCCGCCAAAATTAATGGTGCAACCTCTATTCATGCTTTGGAAGAGATATCGGTCCCTTCTGTCGGTCAAATCTAATCGATCGAGTAAACCTATTCAATCGAATGAATTTTGAATAATTTGAGAATCGAGTGAAAGGAAATTCAGTTTCATAAAAATAAAATTTGTTTTATTTGTGGATAGTGGAAGATGGATAGTGGTGGCCACAGCTCTTCTGTCTTATGTACTCCAATCCAGAGTCAGTGTCCGGTACAGACCGCCTACAATCTAGTGATGTCATGCCGAGTTCGCCGAAAAAGATGTTTTGCTTTGGATCGGTTGTACTCAGGCCATATTTTTCTTGATGTGGGAGTATGTACAGATATTAACCTGATTGAATTAGGATGTGCTACTACTTGGACGTATTAAGTCCATTTGATTTTGACGTGTGTACTTCTACTTATATACAGTGGATTCATTTTTATATACAGTGACAATTGGACTGAGGGAGAGTTCACTGTATGTCCGTAGCTGTTAAGATTCTGCACAGAATGTCTGCAAAAGCGATCATTATCGACTCGTAATACTTTTTGAACTTGGTTGGTCCAATTGGACAAGTCAACATATCTTTTTTATCTCTATAAATGAAAAATCAATTGTTTGTTTAGCCTTTATTTACTCTTGTCTGACGATGTCGTTTCGACGATTGCATTGCCTCGTGTGAGGCTAATATATTTGAATTGAAAAGACTCCAAATGGTATAACTCATCTAATTGTCAAAACCGACGATTGAATGATTGCTATTTTACAATTGTTTCATTTTGAATTTTTAATAAAAATCGAAAAAAAAATGCTGCGGCTATGTGCTGGGGGTCTGCCAGAAATTGGGTTTATGTGTCACATTCGTTCTCACCTTTAGTAGAGCCCACTGACCCTTAACAACCAACGGATGAAGTAATCAGGAAAGTCAGGAAGATGATCTTTATGGACTGTCAATTTTTAGTTTTAGATTTTCACTTGTCATATGGACCTAGTGATCAGCTGTTGTATTTAAACTCGTTATGTTGCAGCAATAGGGTCCGAGTTCTATAGATCACTGTAAGTCGTAGCATGACTCATTTTATAACTATTGCCGGTGAATAGTTGCTAATCGACCTGGAGGTATCACAACATGGTCTCATCAAAACATGAGTGTTATTTGAAATACATTTATCACAGGAAATGATTCGACGGGCAAACAGTTAAGTAATGGTTCATGTTCCAACTTTAGAGATAATTTCTGCAGTGGTTCCAGGAAACAATTGAGTAATTTTTTTAACAGAATTTGGTGCCTCGACTGCAAACTAGCGATGGGCAATTGCGAATAATAATCGATTGTGTTCTGATGACACCGAATAAATCGAAAATCGAATTAAATTTTTAACATTTGCCAATTTATTCGATTGTGAAATTCATTCGCAATCGCCCATCGCTACTGCAAACTGGGTGTACGAGCGATGTTCTTCTTAACGAAGAATCATTTTTCTCGACTATGTTCAGAAATTTTTGATTTTTCGAGGTTATCAAACAAAAACCCTATTCTCCAAGTCGTGTCACCCAAAAATAATTGTTTGTCACTGTGACAAATTTGCAATCAAAATATATGTTCCAATTGATTTATGCACAGAAATTCGTAGTTGAGCAAATTGTCAAGAGTGGGGAGAGAAACTGTGCACAAACTTGTGGAACGACGTTTCGTAGAAATGCACAGAATTCAAGAAACGTCAAAAAATATATTCAATTCTTACTTAAGGCCCGAGCCCATAGAATCCGGCGCGTGCGTTGCAGTTGACATCCACAAAAATCGTATTTGCCGGACTGCAAAGACGTGCCAAATGAAATACGTGCGTTGCGTCCGAAATATGTATACATACGTACAATCCCACACGTCTATGAGAGTAAAATGATACACATACATGCATAAATGATACACACATGTGAGAATAAACTGTCAAACGGACGAAAAGTTAAAAGTTCGCCAACTTCATGCATTCTGATGTATTCCACATATAGCCCACACTCGTTGACGCAACGCACGCACCGGATTCTATGGGTTTGGGCCTTAATTCAATTCTGAATGAACTGTCGTTTGTTGCTTTTATTTTTAATTTGACAGTCTTCAAGTTTCTGCCCACAGAATTTTCTGTGGCAGAATTTCGCAGGGTGGGAACATTTTTTACTCTCTCGTGAGCACGCTCTTCTGTCAAAAACCTCGAAAAAATCAGAAAATGGAACGGCTTTGGACATTTTTCCTGTGATTTTCGGTGAATTTCACAGCAAATGTAACAGACCTAAATTGTAGGCAAATTTATCAAAGTGACACATATTTTTGGATGACACGACTTAGAGAATAGTCTTTCGCCATGAAGACATGACATGACGAAGCAACAGAGATGATGATATGAAAGATCACTGCACAAACCATTCCATGGCGTTATCTGGTACTTACCACTCAATGGACACGAGGGTATTTCAACCATTGTGTAATCCGTCTGAAGAAAATGTCACATGCCAACTTGAAAGTAGAATCTTAATCGCAATCACCATCCGACGGGTTTAATCTAGAACAAGCAAGCAATATCGATCGATTTTATAAATAACCAACTATGCTTTATGAACCCAGATAAACATTCATTATCACATCCTACTTAAGATTGTGATACCAGAACACTGGTCCCGAAAACTACATTTTAACTTCTGTACCAGCACAGTTTTATTTATCCAACTAAAGTCAGCAGTCTCCACGGGAAATGAAAAACAAAACAAAACATCGATTTCTTTTATAATACATTTTAGTTTTATTAATATTAGAAAATATTTTAATTCTTATGAAAAATATACACGCATTACATCCACTAATGGTGTCCTACACATTGGACAGCTATTAACTGAAGACGCACATTTGGCACACGCCACAACATGGCCGCATGGTAAGAACGTCGTATTGAATTCAGCCGCATAGCAAATTTTACACAATTTCTCCTCAGAAATGTTGCCTCTTTCTGTTGTTGTGGAGCTACTACTACTTCGCTGGACCAAATCTCTGGGACTTGTCGTCGCTATTGTTGCAGCCGCCGCCGCCGCCGTATTTGATGTTGATGTCGCTGTACTTGTTGTTGTTCCAACTGTATTCTTATTTTCTACAATAGCACTCGCTGCACAACATTCGCCAACAACTTGTGATTGTATTTCAGAAGATTGTGTGCCTGTACTATTTGAAGCCTCTTCGGATTTTTCAGCTGCCAATTTATGTTTAGCCACAACGGCATCAATGTATTCTTGTCCTTTCATTAATTTTAAATAACGACATTTCTTCAGCCACAATGCATGCTGTTCCCAGGGATCGTCATTGTCGTCCCAATCCTTTAAGCCACCACCGCAACTGAAGCAATTCACACGATCGCCCGTTCCGGTGTAAAAGAATCCAGCTTCGGCAAGATCTTTTGGTCGTTGCTTCATTGTACGTGGCCAATCGGCAAACGACCGGAAGCGTGCAGCCTCAACGGCATACGCTGGATACTCCATTTGATAGTAAGTGGGTCGTGCATGCATTGATGCCGTTGATATCGAGTCTTCAGCATATGCTGTTGGCCGAATCTCAATTGCATCACTAATGCTACCGCATACATCGTATGAAATTGGTGGCAGTACACGGTCTAATGCCTGTGCATTTATGGGAATATTATTCACTGAACGCCTTCGCAGCAAGGGGCAATTCGCTGACCACTTAATGTGCTCTTGTACTGGACGATCAATAGGCTCCCATCGTCCGATTTCAACATTACAAAAATAACATTTAACTTTATCACCTTGGCCGGTATAGTACATGCCAGTTTGGGCCAGTACTTGTTTGTCAATAAAATCCAATGGCCAGCGATCGAAGGTCTTAAGACGTTCGTCTTCAGATTTTAACAGAGTGATATCTTCAGATTCATGCATCCCGAACGGAAATACACTGCTTAGTGTCTTATTGTCAGTTTCATCGTGTGAAAAAAGTGGATTGAATTTTTTAAAGCCCCACAGCGGCGTGTTATTCGGTTGCAACGTTGATGTCTCCATTGTTAAGTTGTGTAGTATAAGTGCTTAAGTTTAAGATAAATTTAAAATGTGAAGATAACTTATGTAGACGTTGTGTAGAATAGGTATTCTGAAATGAAACAAGAAAATACAAATTGATTATTTTGTGTCCGTCTTATCAAAGAAAAATCGACTAAATGAAAAAATAAGCAAGTGAACCAAGACTTTTATACAATACTGCATTATTTCAAGAGCCTTCCCACCCACTCGACAAGGCAATCGAAGAAGCCTTTTCGACTTGATAGCACATCGACAAGAGGTTTCAAATACACGGCAGTCTTTCATCAACCTGTGTGCGAGCATGTTGTATATCGTGAACGCCCTTGGGGCGGAATGACCCGCACGTTGCGAGTTTGACAAGTGGAAGAGAGTTAATCTCACACACAACGAGAAACTGTAAATCCAGCGAACACAAGCCGTTCCAAATCTGTTTTTTTCTTTTTCATCTTATCAAAAACAAATGTTTACAAGGTGCTTAGCCGCGAGTCTTATCTCGCACAAGGAATGTGCTAGATATTCTGTCGGATTGACTTAGTCGATTGGGAGCTCTCGTGAGATGTGTACTAGTCGCAGCTGAGTTCGTGTGTTGGATCAAAAATGAAACGAATTTCATCAAGTTTCCTCTTGCTCATCTGCACATTTGTGTTGGTTGCTCATTGTCAGCAGAGAGATTTGTTAGTGCCGAACTACGACAACATCGAATATCAATTGAAACACTATTCCATTCGGCTGCCGCTTGTGCTCAGTTGCAATATAACGCAACAGGGAGATTTCGATTTGCGTTGGGAGAAAAACGGCACAGATGTCTCGCAGGTGAGTGCGCTCGAAGGACGCTACAAAATCATCAAGCCTGAGAAGAAATTTATCATCGAAAAAACTGAAGAACAAGACGCTGGCCTGTATAGTTGCAAAGTGAACGATATCAAGAAGGACATTCGCGTTGTTGCGAACGTCTTTGTGCGTGTACCATCGAATACTGGGGTCGTTGAGGGGGAGAAACTATCTATTCATTGCCTGGCAGCTGGCACTGAACCCCGAGTGTACTGGGAAACGGGAAATCTAACCATTTACAATTCAACATCCAGGCATATCCTGAAATCCGATGAGAACGATGTGAAAAATGCAATTTTAACAATTGTAAATGTCGGCCTAGACGACAGGGGCGAGTACAAGTGTCTGGCGAGGAATATTGTCACCGATTTGGAACTGTCCGAGGCAGCCAGTGATGTTACGTATGTTCGTGTTAAGGGGAAACTTGCTGCTATGTGGCCGTTCTTGGGAATTTGTGCCGAGGTCTTAATTTTGTGTACAATCATTTTGATATACGAAAGGAAACGTAATAAAAACGAACTGGAGGACAGCGAGAACGACGAGAATAATGAGAAATAAAATGAAATAAATTCAATTTTACAAGTGAATTGTGTCAGTTTTTCTTTGCAATTGGAATGAGCATTCCTGAACTTTTTATACCACAAAAAACTACTCTTAACTTCGACTTAGAATCTTGTGTGTTCGACATTTTGTGTTGATCTTGGTTGATCATCGAAAACACTGTCTATAGCACATCGTCGTCCTCGAATTTCAGAGAATTTAAGACCCCTGCTACTTCTTTTCTGGATAATACACTACTAAACCGAATGAGCACATTTTCTGTGCCTGTTCAAAAGCTCTCAGGTTAGACAACTTAACTGCCACTTTACACCGAGTTCGAAGACACTTTGTGTGAATGAAAAGAACGGTTACCTCGTAACAAAGAAAAAAAATCAAACTTTACAACTAGGTATATATTCTGAACCACAGGCGCAGGCACTCTATATTCGAAGTTGGTAACGTTTTTTAAACACTTTGTTACTCACCGAGTGAATTTGCCCGACTCTTAAGTGTTTATAAGCATGGGTCTTGTTATATATACTTATTTTTTTTAGATAATCAGACGTATCTTATCCTGTTATCAATAACAATAATCGAAAACAACGTAAAACGTTTACGTTTACGTTTAAAATGGTTTAAGTTTCGAGTATCCTCGATTGCATCGTCAAAGTAGGCAACGTACAAATTCGAATATGACGTTTGAAACAAAATTGTTTAGTCGACGGAAAAAAGTTATCGTCATCAATTAATAAAAAGTTGTCCTCATTATGGAAGCGAAGCAAAATATGTCCATCAACAAAAAAAAACTTCAAAAACTGGAAAAAGGTACAGACAAATGCATGTCTGTTTGAATTATTATATTTTGCGTGCATTTTTAGACTTTCAGTGACCTGAAATATGAAGTTAAGAACAAACTCTGGAAGAATAAGGTCCACTTATAAGGCACTGGCGGTGGCCCATACATATTAATTGTAGAATGCGAAGGCCAGAAGCAGCAGTTGAAGAAATACCTACAGCAAAAATGTTTGGAGTCGGACCTAGTAAATTTCCTGACCACAATAATGACCTAGACAGGGATGAGGTAGAATGCAATATATTCGAAGATTTCACTTAAGGCAATTCAACACATATCAAAAATTCTTTTGATTTTGGCATTAAGTATTTCTTCATCTTCGCTTTCCGGATCAAAAAATATCATTCTAAATCCAATTTTACTTTAATGAACGAGGTTTATTTTGAAAATAACAAATTTGACATTTCACTTTATAGATCACAATGACATTTTTAAGTAGAAGTCACAATGAAACTCGTTTCAAGTTGCATGTTGCCAGAAAATATTTGCTGCGAGTTGACTGGCGATGAACAATGCTCGATTGTTTCAAGTTATGTGGTGTCACCCCTGGTACCTATTTTTTAAGGTAACTCGTGCAAGATCATCATGCCCGATTATGGAATCCGGCGGATCGACTGCGGAGGGAAAATGTTCGCTTCCGCATATTTTTCTATTATAGAAAACGCAAACCAGAAAGGGAGCAGATGTCGGTGAAGTAGTGCGAAAAAAATGGTATTATAGAAAACGCAACTCATCCGCACTTCATACATTTTGTGACGTTTTCAATCCGAACCAAATGAGCTGCGGATTTGGAGGAAAAAAGGGTGTGTGGCTGCAACGGAAGTACATTTTAGAACAAGAAACAAATGAAAATTATCCTTGATTCATACAAATATAATTTGCTTCCTGTTTTTTCGCTCACGCTTTAATTTATTTCTATTGGACATAAATATTCTTCTAATGGCTTCACTCGGAAAGAACAACTGAAACAACTGTCAACCGTACTGGGCCGATATCCATTCTCACCCATGAATCTTAAACATGCTGCAGATTTATGTTCCGGAAACAAGGATGTGGATCTTAACACAGGTGGCAGTATTTTCGTCAAGATAACATACATATCTCAATCCTGAATCATTTTACAAATCTGAAACAAGGTTGATTGCAAAAGAACTTTTACTTCATTTAAATATCCTTCGCCCTACTTCTAATTTTACATCGAATATCCTGGGAATAATTTTCTTGATCTTCTGAATACATTAAAAGTGCACTTGACTCCATAATATACTTTCATTCAGTCCAGTCCGTAAATAACTATTCTTCGGAACAACTGAACCAAAAAATCAAAATTGACAGCAAACAGCTGATTACAAAAGGGGTCGATAGGGAAGTTCTGCGGACCGATAATGTAGTCGATTGCGGATGTGAGTTACTCCCTCCGCAGTCGATCCGGCGGATTCCATAATCGGCATGCATAATTTTGTCAAATCAATGTCGAGTCGGATCCAATGCTTGGGATTCCTTTGCTTTGGTTTCTGAGGAAACAATTCTTGTTTAGTGCTGACGAACGCTATAGAACTTGTCAGGCGCTAGAGTCAGTGCAGCACCTTCGGTCCACGCATTTGGAGCTGTCCCAGCCGACAACCACGCCCCAGGTCTTCGAACGCGAGCCTCCTGGTCGAGAAGTAGAGGAAGACCGAATCTCCGGTATAGAGACTAAGTCATCGCGGCTGTAACACAGCTTGGTCTTGAAGAGTAGAAGCAGCGCTTCCAGGTCTGTCACCGAAGGAAGACAGCAGTTGCTCATGCTCGGACCTTCCATGGTTCGCCATAGTATTGTTTTTTTTTATATAACAAAACTGCTGTTGGCCATCGCCCGGTACTTTTTTTTATAGCCAGGGCCATAGAAAAACTTGTGCTGACGAGTGTTATTGCGATGATAACACATCCTGATACAGTCGTGCTGAATCTGCACAGCTGCATTATCATCACTCTCAATCGGAGCCTTTCACATAGAATGCGGCTAAATGAAAATGGGAGTACAATTCCATTTCATCAAGCTGAAAACCGCGCGCCATCGACTGTCCCTCAACAGTTCTTATTAATGAGATCAACCAACACCATCTGATGGTCTGTGTCTACGAAATCAGAAATTCCTTGAGGATGGCGGGGGGCTTGTGCAGCGATTGAACTTTGCCGATAAGATTGAACCCACCAATACATCGATCTCATCTCTCATCCTCTAAGATTGGAATGCGCGCAACGCAATCCGACATCGTCGGTTGGGCACATGAAGATAATAGGTTTTTCTCAGAATCGACCAAGAAGACCTCTCGTCTTTCATTGTTGGTTCGTCGTCTTGGCGCGACCGGGGCGGTCTATCGTCGATTGCTTGTTGCGCGACCGCATTCCTTTCTCACAGAGCACGATTGTATGTAATGCACCACGAAGCAGAACCCGTCTTTTAATATCAAGCAATCCTCGCTCACACAGAACACAGAACACACACACCGCACGACCATAAGAATGAAGTGCAGAGGAAAAGAAAATCGGTTGAAAATCACGATGCTTCTGACTGACTGTCTATCCACATCGTCGTTGGTGTTGTTGTTCTTCAGCGATTCTCAAGAGTGCACTTCTTATACTTCTTTTGAAGTTTAACCCACCATACAAAGTGGAAGAACTGCATTCCAGAAACCAATTCGTGTTTTTTTTTTTCTTTTTCATTTTCTGTTCCCATGCACTTATACGAGAGGAGTGTG